>JAGQAX010000008.1:23877269-24533778 GCA_019142605.1 Cephalopholis sonnerati | reverse complement strand
ATGTGGTCAAAAATGTCACAAAAACGTCATAGTATAGTATGTGGTCAAAAAATATAAAGAAAACGTCATAGTATAGTATGTGGTCAAAAATGTGATAAAAACGTCATAGTATAGTATGACGTCAAAAATATAAAAAAAACGTCATAGTATAGTATGTGGTCAAAAATGTGATTAAAACGTCATAGTACAGTATGTCGTCAAAAATGTCACAAAAACGTCATAGTATAGTATGTCGTCAAAAATATAAAAAAAACGTCATAGTATAGTATGTGGTCAAAATGTGATTAAAACGTCATAGTACAGTATGACGTCAAAAATATAAAAAAAACGTCATAGTATAGTATGTGGTCAAAAATGTGATTAAAACGTCATAGTATAGCATGTCGTCAAAAATATAAAAAAAACGTCATAGTATAGTATGTGGTCAAAAATGTGATAAAAACGTCATAGTACAGTATGACGTCAAAAATGTCAAAAAAAAAGTCATAGTATAGTATGTGGTCAAAAATGTCACAAAAACGTCATAGTATAGTATGACGTCAAAAATATAAAAAAAACGTCATAGTATAGTATGACGTCAAAAATGTCACAAAAACGTCATAGTATAGTATGTGGTCAAAAATGTCACAAAAACGTCATAGTATAGTATGTGGTCAAAAATGTGATAAAAACGTCATAGTACAGTATGACGTCAAAAATGTCAAAAAAAAAGTCATAGTATAGTATGTGGTCAAAAATGTCACAAAAACGTCATAGTACAGTATGACGTCAAAAATATAAAAAAAACGTCATAGTACAGTATGACGTCAAAAATGTCAAAAAAAACGTCATAGTATAGTATGTGGTCAAAAATGTGATAAAAACGTCATAGTATAGTATGACGTCAAAAATGTCACAAAAACGTCATAGTATAGTATGTCTTCAAAAATGTAAAAAAAAACGTCATAGTATAGTATGTGGTCAAAAATGTCACAAAAACATCATAGTATAGTATGACGTCAAAAATATAAAAAAAACGTCATAGTACAGTATGACGTCAAAAATGTCAAAAAAAAAGTCATAGTATAGTATGTGGTCAAAAATGTCACAAAAACGTCATAGTATAGTATGTCGTCAAAAATATAAAAAAAACGTCATAGTATAGCATGTGGTCAAAAATGTGATTAAAACGTCATAGTATAGTATGTCGTCAAAAATGTCACAAAAACGTCATAGTATAGTATGTGGTCAAAAATGTGATAAAAACGTCATAGTATAGTATGTCGTCAAAAATGTCACAAAAACGTCATAGTATAGTATGTGGTCAAAAATGTGATAAAAACGTCATAGTATAGTATGTCGTCAAAAATGTCACAAAAACGTCATAGTATAGTATGACGTCAAAAATGTCAAAAAAACGTCATAGTACAGTATGACGTCAAAAATGTCAAAAAAAACGTCATAGTATAGTATGTGGTCAAAAATGTGATAAAAACGTCATAGTATAGTATGACGTCAAAAATATAAAAAAAACGTCATAGTATAGTATGTGGTCAAAAATGTGATTAAAACGTCATAGTATAGTATGTCGTCAAAAATGTCACAAAAACGTCATAGTATAGTATGTGGTCAAAAATGTGATAAAAACGTCATAGTATAGTATGTCGTCAAAAATGTCACAAAAACGTCATAGTACAGTATGACGTCAAAAATGTCAAAAAAAACGTCATAGTATAGTATGTGGTCAAAAATGTGATTAAAACGTCATAGTATAGTATGTGATCAAAAATGTAAAAAAAAACGTCATAGTACAGTATGTGGTCAAAAATGTCACAAAAACGTCATAGTATAGTATGTGGTCAAAAATATAAAGAAAACGTCATAGTATAGTATGTGGTCAAAAATGTGATAAAAACGTCATAGTATAGTATGACGTCAAAAATATAAAAAAAACGTCATAGTATAGTATGTGGTCAAAAATGTGATTAAAACGTCATAGTACAGTATGTCGTCAAAAATGTCACAAAAACGTCATAGTATAGTATGTCGTCAAAAATATAAAAAAAACGTCATAGTATAGTATGTGGTCAAAAATGTGATAAAAACGTCATAGTACAGTATGACGTCAAAAATGTCAAAAAAAAAGTCATAGTATAGTATGTGGTCAAAAATGTCACAAAAACGTCATAGTATAGTATGACGTCAAAAATATAAAAAAAACGTCATAGTATAGTATGACGTCAAAAATGTCACAAAAACGTCATAGTATAGTATGTGGTCAAAAATGTCACAAAAACGTCATAGTATAGTATGTGGTCAAAAATGTGATAAAAACGTCATAGTACAGTATGACGTCAAAAATGTCAAAAAAAAAGTCATAGTATAGTATGTGGTCAAAAATGTCACAAAAACGTCATAGTACAGTATGACGTAAAAAATGTAAAAAAAACCGTCATAGTATAGTATGTGGTCAAAAATGTGATAAAAACGTCATAGTATAGTATGTGGTCAAAAATGTGATTAAAACGTCATAGTATAGTATGACGTCAAAAATGTCACAAAAACGTCATAGTATAGTATGTGGTCAAAAATGTGATAAAAACGTCATAGTATAGTATGTCGTCAAAAATGTCACAAAAACGTCATAGTATAGTATGTCGTCAAAAATATAAAAAAAACGTCATAGTACAGTATGACGTAAAAAATGTCAAAAAAAACGTCATAGTATAGTATGTGGTCAAAAATGTGATTAAAACGTCATAGTATAGTATGACGTCAAAAATGTAAAAAAAAACGTCATAGTACAGTATGTGGTCAAAAATGTCACAAAAACGTCATAGTATAGTATGTGGTCAAAAATATAAAGAAAACGTCATAGTATAGTATGTGGTCAAAAATGTGATAAAAACGTCATAGTATAGTATGACGTCAAAAATATAAAAAAAACGTCATAGTATAGTATGTGGTCAAAAATGTGATTAAAACGTCATAGTACAGTATGTCGTCAAAAATGTCACAAAAACGTCATAGTATAGTATGTCGTCAAAAATATAAAAAAAACGTCATAGTATAGTATGTGGTCAAAATGTGATTAAAACGTCATAGTACAGTATGACGTCAAAAATATAAAAAAAACGTCATAGTATAGTATGTGGTCAAAAATGTGATTAAAACGTCATAGTATAGCATGTCGTCAAAAATATAAAAAAAACGTCATAGTATAGTATGTGGTCAAAAATGTGATAAAAACGTCATAGTACAGTATGACGTCAAAAATGTCAAAAAAAAAGTCATAGTATAGTATGTGGTCAAAAATGTCACAAAAACGTCATAGTATAGTATGACGTCAAAAATATAAAAAAAACGTCATAGTATAGTATGACGTCAAAAATGTCACAAAAACGTCATAGTATAGTATGTGGTCAAAAATGTCACAAAAACGTCATAGTATAGTATGTGGTCAAAAATGTGATAAAAACGTCATAGTACAGTATGACGTCAAAAATGTCAAAAAAAAAGTCATAGTATAGTATGTGGTCAAAAATGTCACAAAAACGTCATAGTACAGTATGACGTAAAAAATGTAAAAAAAACCGTCATAGTATAGTATGTGGTCAAAAATGTGATAAAAACGTCATAGTATAGTATGTCGTCAAAAATGTCACAAAAACATCATAGTACAGTATGTCGTCAAAAATATAAAAAAAACGTCATAGTACAGTATGACGTCAAAAATGTCAAAAAAAACGTCATAGTATAGTATGTGGTCAAAAATGTGATAAAAACGTCATAGTATAGTATGACGTCAAAAATGTCACAAAAACGTCATAGTATAGTATGTCGTCAAAAATGTCAAAAAAAACGTCATAGTATAGTATGTGGTCAAAAATGTCACAAAAACATCATAGTATAGTATGTGGTCAAAAATGTGATTAAAAACGTCATAGTATAGTATGTGGTCAAAAATGTGATAAAAACGTCATAGTATAGTATGACGTCAAAAATATAAAAAAAACGTCATAGTATAGTATGTGGTCAAAAATGTGATTAAAACGTCATAGTACAGTATGTCGTCAAAAATGTCACAAAAACGTCATAGTATAGTATGTCGTCAAAAATATAAAAAAAACGTCATAGTACAGTATGACGTCAAAAATGTCAAAAAAAACGTCATAGTATAGTATGTGGTCAAAAATGTGATTAAAACGTCATAGTATAGTATGTGGTCAAAAATGTGATAAAAAACGTCATAGTATAGTATGACGTCAAAAATGTCACAAATACGTCATAGTATAGTATGTCGTCAAAAATGCCAAAAAAAGTCATAGTATAGTATGTCGTCAAAAATGTCACAAAAACGTCATAGTATAGTATGTCGTCAAAAATGCCAAAAAAACGTCATAGTACAGTATGACGTCAAAAATATAAAAAAAACGTCATAGTATAGTATGTGGTCAAAAATGTGATAAAAACGTCATAGTACAGTATGACGTCAAAAATGTCAAAAAAAAAGTCATAGTATAGTATGTGGTCAAAAATGTCACAAAAACGTCATAGTATAGTATGACGTCAAAAATATAAAAAAAACGTCATAGTATAGTATGACGTCAAAAATGTCACAAAAACGTCATAGTATAGTATGTCCTCAAAAATGTCACAAAAACGTCATAGTATAGTATGTCGTCAAAAATATAAAAAAAACGTCATAGTACAGTATGACGTAAAAAATGTCAAAAAAAACGTCATAGTATAGTATGTGGTCAAAAATGTGATTAAAAACGTCATAGTATAGTATGACGTCAAAAATGTAAAAAAAACGTCATAGTACAGTATGTGGTCAAAAATGTCACAAAAACGTCATAGTATAGTATGTGGTCAAAAATGTGATAAAAACGTCATAGTATAGTATGTCGTCAAAAATGTCACAAAAACGTCATAGTATAGTATGTCGTCAAAAATGTCACAAAAACGTCACAGTGTAGTATGTCGTCAAAAATGCCAAAAAAAGTCATAGTATAGTATGTCGTCAAAAATGTCACAAAAACGTCATAGTATAGTATGTCGTCAAAAATGCCAAAAAAATGTCACAGTGTAGTATGTCGTCAAAAATGCCAAAAAAAGTCATAGTGTAGTATGTGGTCAAAAATATAAAAAAAACGTCATAGTATAGTATGTGGTCAAAAATGTGATAAAAACGTCATAGTATAGTATGTGGTCAAAAATGTGATTAAAACGTCATAGTATAATATGTGGTCAAAAATGTGATAAAAACGTCATAGTACAGTATGACGTCAAAAATGTCAAAAAAAAAGTCATAGTATAGTATGTGGTCAAAAATGTCACAAAAACGTCATAGTATAGTATGACGTCAAAAATATAAAAAAAACGTCATAGTATAGTATGTGGTCAAAAATGTGATAAAAACGTCATAGTACAGTATGACGTCAAAAATGTCAAAAAAAAAGTCATAGTATAGTATGTGGTCAAAAATGTGACAAAAACGTCATAGTACAGTATGACGTCAAAAATGTAAAAAAAAACGTCATAGTATAGTATGTGGTCAAAAATGTGATAAAAACGTCATAGTATAGTATGACGTCAAAAATGTCAAAAAAACGTCATAGTACAGTATGACGTCAAAAATGTCAAAAAAAACGTCATAGTATAGTATGTGGTCAAAAATGTGATAAAAACGTCATAGTATAGTATGACGTCAAAAATGTCACAAAAACGTCATAGTATAGTATGTCGTCAAAAATGTAAAAAAAAACGTCATAGTATAGTATGTCGTCAAAAATGTCACAAAAACAGTCATAGTATAGTATGTCGTCAAAAATATAAAAAAAACGTCATAGTACAGTATGACGTCAAAAATGTCAAAAAAAAGTCATAGTATAGTATGTGGTCAAAAATGTCACAAAAACGTCATAGTATAGTATGTCGTCAAAAATATAAAAAAAACGTCATAGTATAGTAAGTGGTCAAAAATGTCACTAAAACGTCATAGTATAGTATGACGTCAAAAATGTCACAAAAACGTCATAGTATAGTATGTGGTCAAAAATGTGATAAAAACGTCATAGTACAGTATGTCGTCAAAAATGTCACAAAAACGTCATAGTATAGTATGTGGTCAAAAATGTGATTAAAACGTCATAGTATAGTATGTCGTCAAAAATGTCACAAAAACGTCATAGTATAGTATGTCGTCAAAAATGTCACAAAAACGTCATAGTATAGTATGTCGTCAAAAATGCCAAAAAAAGTCATAGTATAGTATGTCGTCAAAAATGTCACAAAAACGTCATAGTATAGTATGTCGTCAAAAATGCCAAAAAAATGTCACAGTGTAGTATGTCGTCAAAAATGCCAAAAAAAGTCATAGTGTAGTATGTGGTCAAAAATATAAAAAAAACGTCATAGTATAGTATGTGGTCAAAAATGTGATAAAAACGTCATAGTATAGTATGTGGTCAAAAATGTGATTAAAACGTCATAGTATAATATGTGGTCAAAAATGTGATAAAAACGTCATAGTACAGTATGACGTCAAAAATGTCAAAAAAAAAGTCATAGTATAGTATGTGGTCAAAAATGTCACAAAAACGTCATAGTATAGTATGACGTCAAAAATATAAAAAAAACGTCATAGTATAGTATGTGGTCAAAAATGTGATAAAAACGTCATAGTACAGTATGACGTCAAAAATGTCAAAAAAAAAGTCATAGTATAGTATGTGGTCAAAAATGTCACAAAAACGTCATAGTACAGTATGACGTAAAAAATTTAAAAAAAACCGTCATAGTATAGTATGTGGTCAAAAATGTGATAAAAACATCATAGTATAGTATGTCGTCAAAAATGTCACAAAAACATCATAGTACAGTATGACGTAAAAAATGTAAAAAAAACCGTCATAGTATAGTATGTGGTCAAAAATGTGATAAAAACGTCATAGTATAGTATGTCGTCAAAAATGTCACAAAAACATCATAGTACAGTATGTCGTCAAAAATATAAAAAAAACGTCATAGTACAGTATGACGTCAAAAATGTCAAAAAAAACGTCATAGTATAGTATGTGGTCAAAAATGTGATAAAAACGTCATAGTATAGTATGACGTCAAAAATGTCACAAAAACGTCATAGTATAGTATGTCGTCAAAAATGTCAAAAAAAAAGTCATAGTATAGTATGTGGTCAAAAATGTCACAAAAACGTCATAGTATAGTATGACGTCAAAAATATAAAAAAAAACGTCATAGTACAGTATGACGTCAAAAATGTCAAAAAAAAAGTCATAGTATAGTATGTGGTCAAAAATGTCACAAAAACGTCATAGTATAGTATGTCGTCAAAAATGTGATAAAAACGTCATAGTATAGTATGTCGTCAAAAATGTCACAAAAACGTCATAGTATAGTATGTCGTCAAAAATATAAAAAAAACGTCATAGTACAGTATGACGTAAAAAAATGTCAAAAAAAACGTCATAGTATAGTATGTGGTCAAAATGTGATTAAAACGTCATAGTATAGTATGACGTCAAAAATGTAAAAAAAAACGTCATAGTACAGTATGTGGTCAAAAATGTCACAAAAACGTCATAGTACAGTATGACGTCAAAAATGTAAAAAAAAACGTCATAGTATAGTATGTGGTCAAAAATATAAAGAAAACGTCATAGTATAGTATGTGGTCAAAAATGTGATAAAAACGTCATAGTATAGTATGACGTCAAAAATATAAAAAAAAACGTCATAGTATAGTATGTGGTCAAAAATGTGATTAAAACGTCATAGTACAGTATGTCGTCAAAAATGTCACAAAAACGTCATAGTATAGTATGTCGTCAAAAATATAAAAAAAACGTCATAGTATAGTATGTCGTCAAAATGTGATTAAAACGTCATAGTACAGTATGACGTCAAAAATATAAAAAAAACGTCATAGTATAGTATGTGGTCAAAAATGTGATTAAAACGTCATAGTATAGCATGTCGTCAAAAATATAAAAAAAACGTCATAGTATAGTATGTGGTCAAAAATGTGATAAAAACGTCATAGTACAGTATGACGTCAAAAATGTCAAAAAAAAAGTCATAGTATAGTATGTGGTCAAAATGTCACAAAAACGTCATAGTATAGTATGACGTCAAAAATATAAAAAAAACGTCATAGTATAGTATGACGTCAAAAATGTCACAAAAACGTCATAGTATAGTATGTGGTCAAAAATGTCACAAAAACGTCATAGTATAGTATGTGGTCAAAAATGTGATAAAAACGTCATAGTACAGTATGACGTCAAAAATGTCAAAAAAAAAGTCATAGTATAGTATGTGGTCAAAAATGTCACAAAAACGTCATAGTACAGTATGACGTAAAAAATGTAAAAAAAACCGTCATAGTATAGTATGTGGTCAAAAATGTGATAAAAACGTCATAGTATAGTATGTCGTCAAAAATGTCACAAAAACATCATAGTACAGTATGTCGTCAAAAATATAAAAAAAACGTCATAGTACAGTATGACGTCAAAAATGTCAAAAAAAACGTCATAGTATAGTATGTGGTCAAAAATGTGATAAAAACGTCATAGTATAGTATGACGTCAAAAATGTCACAAAAACGTCATAGTATAGTATGTCGTCAAAAATGTAAAAAAAAACGTCATAGTATAGTATGTGGTCAAAAATGTCACAAAAACATCATAGTATAGTATGACGTCAAAAATATAAAAAAAACGTCATAGTACAGTATGACGTCAAAAATGTCAAAAAAAAACGTCATAGTATAGTATGACGTAAAAAATGTAAAAAAAAACGTCATAGTATAGTATGTGGTCAAAAATATAAAGAAAACGTCATAGTATAGTATGTGGTCAAAAATGTGATAAAAACGTCATAGTATAGTATGACGTCAAAAATATAAAAAAAACGTCATAGTACAGTATGACGTAAAAAATATAAAGAAAACGTCATAGTATAGTATGTGGTCAAAAATGTGATAAAAACGTCATAGTATAGTATGACGTCAAAAATATAAAAAAAACGTCATAGTATAGTATGTGGTCAAAAATGTGATTAAAACGTCATAGTACAGTATGTCGTCAAAAATGTCACAAAAACGTCATAGTATAGTATGTCGTCAAAAATATAAAAAAAAGTCATAGTATAGTATGTGGTCAAAATGTGATTAAAACGTCATAGTACAGTATGACGTCAAAAATATAAAAAAAACGTCATAGTATAGTATGTGGTCAAAAATGTGATTAAAACGTCATAGTATAGCATGTCGTCAAAAATATAAAAAAAACGTCATAGTATAGTATGTGGTCAAAAATGTGATAAAAACGTCATAGTACAGTATGACGTCAAAAATGTCAAAAAAAAAGTCATAGTATAGTATGTGGTCAAAAATGTCACAAAAACGTCATAGTATAGTATGTGGTCAAAAATGTGATAAAAACGTCATAGTACAGTATGACGTCAAAAATGTCACAAAAACGTCATAGTATAGTATGTGGTCAAAAATGTCACAAAAACGTCATAGTATAGTATGTGGTCAAAAATGTGATAAAAACGTCATAGTACAGTATGACGTCAAAAATGTCAAAAAAAAAGTCATAGTATAGTATGTGGTCAAAAATGTCACAAAAACGTCATAGTACAGTATGACGTAAAAAATGTAAAAAAAACCGTCATAGTATAGTATGTGGTCAAAAATGTGATAAAAACGTCATAGTATAGTATGTCGTCAAAAATGTCACAAAAACATCATAGTACAGTATGTCGTCAAAAATATAAAAAAAACGTCATAGTACAGTATGACGTCAAAAATGTCAAAAAAAACGTCATAGTATAGTATGTGGTCAAAAATGTGATAAAAACGTCATAGTATAGTATGACGTCAAAAATGTCACAAAAACGTCATAGTATAGTATGTCGTCAAAAATGTAAAAAAAAACGTCATAGTATAGTATGTGGTCAAAAATGTCACAAAAACATCATAGTATAGTATGACGTCAAAAATATAAAAAAAACGTCATAGTACAGTATGACGTCAAAAATGTCAAAAAAAAAGTCATAGTATAGTATGTGGTCAAAAATGTCACAAAAACGTCATAGTATAGTATGTCGTCAAAAATATAAAAAAAACGTCATAGTATAGCATGTGGTCAAAAATGTGATTAAAACGTCATAGTATAGTATGTCGTCAAAAATGTCACAAAAACGTCATAGTATAGTATGTGGTCAAAAATGTGATAAAAACGTCATAGTATAGTATGTCGTCAAAAATGTCACAAAAACGTCATAGTATAGTATGTGGTCAAAAATGTGATAAAAACGTCATAGTATAGTATGTCGTCAAAAATGTCACAAAAACGTCATAGTATAGTATGACGTCAAAAATGTCAAAAAAACGTCATAGTACAGTATGACGTCAAAAATGTCAAAAAAAACGTCATAGTATAGTATGTGGTCAAAAATGTGATTAAAACGTCATAGTATAGTATGTCGTCAAAAATGTCACAAAAACGTCATAGTATAGTATGTGGTCAAAAATGTGATAAAAACGTCATAGTATAGTATGTCGTCAAAAATGTCACAAAAACGTCATAGTATAGTATGACGTCAAAAATGTCAAAAAAACGTCATAGTATAGTATGTGGTCAAAAATGTGATTAAAACGTCATAGTATAGTATGACGTCAAAAATGTAAAAAAAAACGTCATAGTACAGTATGTGGTCAAAAATGTCACAAAAACGTCATAGTATAGTATGTGGTCAAAAATATAAAGAAAACGTCATAGTATAGTATGTGGTCAAAAATGTGATAAAAACGTCATAGTATAGTATGACGTCAAAAATATAAAAAAAACGTCATAGTATAGTATGTGGTCAAAAATGTGATAAAAACGTCATAGTATGTCGTCAAAAATGTCACAAAAACATCATAGTACAGTATGTCGTCAAAAATATAAAAAAAACGTCATAGTACAGTATGACGTCAAAAATGTCAAAAAAAACGTCATAGTATAGTATGTGGTCAAAAATGTGATAAAAACGTCATAGTATAGTATGTCGTCAAAAATGTCAAAAAAAACGTCATAGTATAGTATGTGGTCAAAAATGTCACAAAAACGTCATAGTATAGTATGTCGTCAAAAATATAAAAAAAACGTCATAGTATAGTATGTGGTCAAAAATGTGATTAAAACGTCATAGTACAGTATGACGTCAAAAATGTCACAAAAACGTCATAGTATAGTATGTGGTCAAAAATGTGGTAAAAACGTCATAGTATAGTATGTCGTCAAAAATGTCACAAAAACGTCATAGTATAGTATGACGTCAAAAATGTCACAAAAACGTCATAGTATAGTATGTGGTCAAAAATGTGGTAAAAACGTCATAGTATAGTATGTCGTCAAAAATGTCACAAAAACGTCATAGTATAGTATGTGGTCAAAAATGTGGTAAAAACGTCATAGTATAGTATGTCGTCAAAAATGTCACAAAAACGTCATAGTATAGTATGTCGTCAAAAATGTCACAAAAACGTCATAGTATAGTATGTGGTCAAAAATGTGATTAAAACGTCATAGTACAGTATGACGTCAAAAATGTCACAAAAACGTCATAGTATAGTATGTGGTCAAAAATGTGGTAAAAACGTCATAGTATAGTATGTCGTCAAAAATGTCACAAAAACGTCATAGTATAGTATGTCGTCAAAAATGTCACAAAAACGTCATAGTATAGTATGTGGTCAAAAATGTGGTAAAAACGTCATAGTATAGTATATCGTCAAAAATGTCACAAAAACGTCACAGTGTAGTATGTCGTCAAAAATGCCAAAAAAAGTCATAGTATAGTATGTCGTCAAAAATGTCACAAAAACGTCATAGTATAGTATGTCGTCAAAAATGCCAAAAAAATGTCACAGTGTAGTATGTCGTCAAAAATGCCAAAAAAAGTCATAGTATAGTATGTGGTCAAAAATATAAAAAAAACGTCATAGTATAGTATGTGGTCAAAAATGTGATAAAAACGTCATAGTATAGTATGTGGTCAAAAATGTGATTAAAACGTCATAGTACAGTATGACGTCAAAAATGTCAAAAAAAAAGTCATAGTATAGTATGTGGTCAAAAATGTCACAAAAACGTCATAGTACAGTATGACGTCAAAAATGTAAAAAAAACCGTCATAGTATAGTATGTGGTCAAAAATGTGATTAAAACGTCATAGTACAGTATGTCGTCAAAAATGTCACAAAAACGTCATAGTATAGTATGTCGTCAAAAATATAAAAAAAACGTCATAGTACAGTATGACGTCAAAAATGTCAAAAAAAACGTCATAGTATAGTATGTGGTCAAAAATGTGATTAAAACGTCATAGTATAGTATGACGTCAAAAATGTCACAAATACGTCATAGTATAGTATGTCGTCAAAAATGTCACAAAAACGTCATAGTATAGTATGTGGTCAAAATGTGATTAAAACGTCATAGTATAGCATGTCGTCAAAAATATAAAAAAAACGTCATAGTATAGTATGTGGTTAAAAATGTGATTAAAACGTCATAGTATAGCATGTCGTCAAAAATATAAAAAAAACGTCATAGTATAGTATGTGGTCAAAAATGTGATAAAAACGTCATAGTACAGTATGACGTCAAAAATGTCAAAAAAACGTCATAGTATAGTATGTGGTCAAAAATGTAAAAAAAAAATGCCACATTATAGTATGTCGTCAACAAAGTGATAAAATTGTCATAGTATAGCATGTCATTAAAAAGTCATAATATAGATGTCATAAAAATGTCATAGTATAGCATGTCTTAATATAAAACGATTGTTTAGTAAAACATAATAGATAAAATGTTGGTTGAATAGCAAACAAGCTCACTTCCCAGACCCATCCTTTTAACAGTGGAGCAGATTTGATAAAACCGAGCCTAATCGTGTAATGAGAACTACTCCCCCTTCCTCATTACTAAAGCAAATGTCTTTCCTTTTGTTCCTGTAGACAAACTCTTCGAATGTGGATGTACTTTATGCCAACAAAGCCATTCTGGAAGACGAAGGAGTGACACATTCTTCAAAAGATGCAGTTTATGACAATAAAGCCATTCTGGAAGGGGAAGGAGTAGATGAGGAAGACCCTCTCCACTATGCAAAAGTGGACTTTGCTAAACTCCAGGCCAAATCTCAGGGTAAGTTTGGGGAAGGAGAGATCAGAGGCCTGGCCTCCAAGACGTCTGAGTACGCTGAGATCCGTCTGCAGTCCCGAGGAAGCAACGGAGACACAAAGGAAGAAGAGACAGTTGCTGACACTGATTTGGGACAAGAGAAGGACACTGATGGTCTTATAGTAGATGAAAAGGTTACGGATTAACGATAGGGAAAATAATATTTAAAACACAGGATTCTGGGCTTTAAACAGCTACGAAACTTTACCAGGTCCCACTTTAGTTTTATTACAGTCAGCTGAGCTCAAGAAGTCCGCAGCAGTTGAGGCAGAAACTCCACTGCAGGCAACCTCATTTAAAGTCAGTAAAACACACTGGTGTCTTCAAGGTTAGCTCTGAACTTTTGTCACTGTAACTCGTTTTGTTTCTCTTTACTGACAAATGCAAAACAAAATAACCATTAAAGTTAATAACAGCAATGCTCCCTTCATACTCATGACCTTCAGAAAAATGCTGCCATTTTTATCATGCCTGTTTATATTCATATCTCAATGCTAACTTTACTTAATTTATCATTTAAAACCCTTTTGCAGAGGAAGGAAGCATCTACACAGAGTTTTTACACACAGTCTTTTATTGACAATTTTGTTTATTTTATGTTAAAGTTCCAGTTTGTAGGATTTAGTGGCATCTAGCAGAGATTCTGCAGAACTGAAATTTCTCCCATGTGCCAAGCACAAAAACGTGAATTGCCCTAAGTAGAATTTTTGTATTTCTCCTCTTGTTACTTTAAAACAAAATGGCAGACTTTGGGGAAGAGTACCTGCCCTGTATGTACATACAAACAGCTGATTCTAAGGTAAAGAACACACAATGATTTTTGTTTTCAGACGATTAAAAACTAATGAAAACAGTTATGAATATTATATACCATTTCCACCAATAGATGCCCCTAAATCCCACACACTGGACTTTTAAAATATATAAATGTTTGTGCTTGTATAAAAAAAAACAAAGAAAGACATTCTTTCTGTCACATAGTTACATACAAAAGCTGATCTCAAACCTGTTATGAAATGGTGCATTATTCATATGATGCATTGTTTTACTGCTGCACAGCATAAAAACATTAAAGCCATTTCACCTTCTGCTGTTCATAAATGTCATAATGTCAATAAATTTTTACAAATATGTACATCTGCTCATGCATACTTTTTTGTTTAATTCAGTACTCTGTTGGTATAAAAATGTTATATTTGGAGTGAAAAAACAAAAGAGTGGTAAAACCCTATTAAGAAATTGGCAGTACCTGTAAGGTAAGAGTATGTTAACTCAGATTTTGACCTCAGAGTACTGCGTCTTGTCTTCGTCAGAGCTGCTTGAGTCTCGTCTGGCTCTCTGATGTCCAGGCTTTGCTTTGAAGCTAACCTGTGAATAATTGAGCTCTACTTCATCCTCACTGGTGTCTGTGTCATAATTCAGTGGATCTGGAGATTTGGCTGTGCGTGCTGCGTTGACGTTCTCATAGTCCTCCAGCTTTTCGTCAATCTAGGATGATAACAGAGGTAGTAACTAGATCATTGGTGTTGTAGCCTCTGACAGTATCTGGATTTTAAACACAGCTAATTTCATATTAATGCACTTTTGATGCTTATGAGGACTATAAAATAAATAAATAAATCATGGAATCATCTTTGGTAGCATTGTGGGCACACATATGTACTATACAGAGAATGATTCTTCTATAGCTTTGCTGTAATTTTCTTTATAACTACAAGCATGATGTTTGCGTGATTTACACATTAAATGTAATTGCCAACAATGTTCCATTGTAATAAACTGAACATGACACATGCAAACAGTGTGGTTCATATGTTTCTGACCTTTTTAGGTGGCTTCTGCTTGGACACCATGGCATACACATCCTCTACCGCTCTTGCCTGTTTGTTCCTAGAAAAACAAATAACATCATAAATTTGGCATGTAATAATACCTGTCTTGAGGCGAATGAAAAAAACATATTCTCACTTTTGCTTATTTCCAAAGTGTAAAGAGGCGTAGTTGAGAGAAACATCCTGTGTTTGTCCACCTTGCTGTCTGACTGGCTTTGGTGCAGAAGGACCCTGAGCAGATGCAGACAGAAGACACCAGTGAATGTACAGTAGCAACTGAATCAGTTCAGTCATGTCTTAAAATGGAAGCTGGGGGTTGCCTGGTCATTCATTGCTCCACTGAATACTGAATGATTACTGTTCTGACTGATCAGCGAAGACTTAGCTACAGCACAGTGGGCAGAGCAACAGCTTGATAATTAAAGGACACATCCGCCTTTCTAAAGTAGAGCTACACAAATGACTGAAGCCAACGCAGATGTTTGCATAGTGGTCTTGAAAATAGGAATATTAAACTCTAAAGGTATGGATGCCATTACAAAAGGTATAGTATAGCATGCCTGAAAATCTATCATAGTAAAATGTGACGTGAAAAATGTAATAAAAAAATGCCATTAAAGGGTCATATAAAATAATATGCTATGTCATAGAAAATGTCATAAAAAAGAAATATTACAGTATGTCATATAAAATTAATATTTAAAAAAAAAAGCAAATCAATTTCAAATATAGTCTGTCATAAAACAATCACAAAAAGTTGTGGTATAGTATTCCATAATAAATGTCATTTACAACGTTTCTTAAAAAAGGTCATGGTATAGTATGCAATGGAAAATGGCGGAAAAGAAAGTCACGGTAAAATGTCATATATATATAATCTCATAAAAAAATCAGAACGTCATAGCATAGTATGTCATAAAGATGAATACTTTGGCATGTTAATTAACAATTTTAACGACTTTTGAAAAAGTCTTAGTATAGTATGTTATGAAAAATGAATAATATGATGCGTCACAGAAAAAGTAAAGAAACGTCATAGTATCTTAGGCCATGAAAGTGTGTGTAAGACAACATTATAGTATAGTATGTCTTTAAAAATTTCATTATACAGCATGTCAGAAAAAATGTTGTAGTATAGTATGTTATAAAATGTCATAAAAAAAGTTAGTTTAGTATGTCATTAAAAAAAAAATCAAATCATTCTCATAATACAGAACATCCTAAAAATAACAGAAAGTCATGGTATAGTATTACATTAAAAATGTCATAATTTAGTATGTCAGAAAAATACCACAAAAAGTCACAGTATCGTATTTAATAATATATAGATAAATAAATAAAAATCATTGTTAAAAAATGTCATAGTATAGTATGTCATAAAAAAATGTGTCGGGAAAAAGTCATGGTAAAATGTCATAATATAGTAAACTCATATAATACGGTTATAAAAATATGTCCGAAAAAGTCAGAGTATAGTTTGCCATAAAAATAAAGATCATAAAAATTCATAGTATAGTATGTTATAAAAAATAATAACATGGTATGCCATGAGAAATATCAGGGGAAAAAAAGATATTTATCATATGTCAGAAAAAATGTGGCAAAAAATGTCACGGTACACTGTGTCAATAAAAATGTATCAATTTCATAATATAGTTCATCCTAAAAAATATATATTAAAAAGGTCATGGTTTAGTATTCCATTAAAAAAACCATACTAAAATATGTCAGAACAAATGTAAAAAAAGTGTCTTAAAAATGTCACAAAAAGTCATAGTATAGTGTTCCAATGAAAAAAAATATCATAGTATAGCATGTCATATAAAAGTCATCATATAATATGTTGTAATATAAAGTATGTCATAAAAAATTAGAATATAGTACGCCATTAAAAAGATAATAAAAAATCATTAAAGTATGTCACAAAAAAATTCATATTATGGTATGTCATAGAAAAAATCAGGGACAAAAAGTCATAGTGTAGTATGCCATAAAAAATTTACAACAATTTCATAATATTCAGCAAAAAAAAGTAGAAAAAAAAAATGCATAGTTTGGTCTGTTATAATATGTTTAGTATAGGATATCATAAATATAGTATAGTATGTCATTAAACTTGTCCTAAAAAGTCATAGTATAGTCTGGTATAAAAAATGAATAATATGGTGTGCCATAATAAAAGTCAAAAAAGTCATTGTATGCTATAAAAAAATGTCATACAAAATCATAGTATAGTATCTCTTAAAAAATTCCATAATATAGTATGTAATAAAAATTGTCCCCCCCAAAAAAGTCATAGTATAGTATACCATAAACATATGCAACACAAAATCATTTTATAGTTTGCCATAAAAAATCACGAAAAATGTAAGAAATATAGTATAGTATGCAATACAAACATTTAAATCAATTTCATAATATGTGATGCATAAAATGTCACAATAAGTAATACTATAGTATTCCATCAAAGAAAAAAGTCAAAGTAAAATGTCACAGTATAGTATGTCATAAAAACATTATTAAAAAGTCATCTTTTAATATGTTATAAAATATGTCATAAAAGGCAGGGTGTATGCCAAAAAAATAATAAAATAAAAATAATATAGTATGACATAGACTATGTCATATAAAAGTCATAGTATAGTATGCCATGCAAAATTAATATCAGTTTCACAATACAGTAACTCTAAAAATTCATACTATAGAATTACATAGAAAGTCATAGAAATGTAAAAAATAAAAAAAAGGTCATAGAATAGAATACAGTATGTCATAAAAAAGAACAGCAGAGTTTATAGTAGAACAACAGCTATGTCTTTTAATATCTCGGAAAATCGCGTTCTAGACTTTTTACTACTGAACTGCTTCTTTAGGGCTTTAATTGTCACTACATTAATTTATCAACTTTTAATACTTTTTGCAGCCCCCACAGATAACCTCCAGGATGACAGTAAAGATGGACAACATTAAGGGGTTTGCGCAAAACTGTTTTTAAAAAGATCCACAGAAGACAGCCACAGAAGACATTTCACAGGCTCAGTAGTAGTACTCACAGGTACTTGTGTAAAATTGGCAGACCTCCTGTGTAATAAACTCATTACATTGTGATTTTAGTAAAGTCAAATTAAGTGCCATATACAACTGTTTTCATTTACTGTTGTGGTAATGTGTGTGAAACTTGACTCACTTGTTTTCCCGTGGGCAGATTCACAGTACAGTAAACAGTGCTGATGTTAGACGCAGGCCTGTGGAACACCAGTGACGACAAGAATATAAACATGCATACTCAGTGACTAGAAGATATGACAGGGAACACTCTCATTGTGCCATTCTTGTCTGAAGGATCTTAAATGGATGCTTTGACTCCAGCGTGAGCAGCAGCACCCAGCTCTCTGTCCTACAGAGTGTGCCTTGTCTTGGGTAGGGACAGTGTGTGTGCGGCTGCTGTCTTACGTGCTGTCTGGATGAGGCTGGCATCGTGGCTGGTCTGGCAAGAGGTCATCTCTGCTTCTGAAAGGCTCTGCCGTGCCGGGATGGTTCATCCGATTCCTCCTCCTGGCGCCATTCCCAAAACTCTGAATTGGTTTATCCACATGTGCACACACGAACACCAAACACCCACGCACGCACAAAAGATATGTCATTTTTGTCCAGATCTGTTCAATAAAGAAGTATGAAAGGTTGCAAAAAGGAGTCATCACCAGAAAACCAAAACAGGGCGGTGTGTTCGTAGCTCTTTGTTGAATTGATTTCCGCCTCCTGTTTCTGAAAGAATAAAGGGACATGGCAGTGGTTACACATTCCAATTACATATGCCAAACCTGTGAAATGAATTTGTTTTCATGCTTTACCTGTAGACATAGACAATCACTATGATGAGCAGGATAAGAACAACAAAGAAGATGAGCA
Organism: Cephalopholis sonnerati; assembly: GCA_019142605.1. Classification (NCBI taxonomy): domain Eukaryota; kingdom Metazoa; phylum Chordata; class Actinopteri; order Perciformes; family Serranidae; genus Cephalopholis; species Cephalopholis sonnerati. The sequence continues at coordinate 24,514,793 of JAGQAX010000008.1, read as the reverse complement.
GTGCCTTCAAAAGGCTTCCTGTAGATCAAAGAGACCGAGCATCAGCATATAAACACAGATGTGTGAACAAGCAGCACAGTTTCAACCTGCTGTGACTTGTTGTGTTTTGGCAGGTCTGATATCACAATACCTCCAACACATCTACCATACTGGAGCAATATAAATATGTACACATACAGAGACATGGCCTAAAAATTCACTTACGGTCAAACACGTGGACCGGGTCAGACGATGTTTGACTGATTTCATTTTTCGCTTTGCAGTAGTAGCTTCCCGGTTGGTTTGAAAACACTGTGTAGTTCTGATAGCTAAACACCAATTCATCCTTTTTGTCTTTCCTTATCTTGTACCATGTGTACTCTGTGATTTGGGGATAGCTTTGACTGCTGCAGCTCAGGGTCACAGAGCTCATCCCGTCATCGTTCTGCTGCTCCGCTGCTCTTATGATCTTTGTTTGTTTTGGACCATCTAAGCAAGGGAAGCAGGACAAAATTATTCATTCAATAGCTTAGTGTTAAAGATGACAGAGGAATGACAATGTATGAGAGTGTCAGCGGTTGAATTTTTTGACATCCCCTAATGGTTGCAATGAACCACCCACACTCTTTAATGTATGCCAAATGATGCTATAATAACATACAAAGTCTACACATAGTGGCTTTAGATATATGCAGTGTGAAGGAGTTATGGTCAGATTTGTTGACCAATAGTTACTGTCTACATCACATTTAAAGGTGCCCTGTGCGTATGCGTATTTCTGCAAAGTTCAAGGTCACTTCACATTATTGACAGTTGGTGGTGATAATGCAGCAAGAAATGTAGCAATAGAAAAAGAGCACATTTAAGCCCCGCCCCCACCAGAGGGGAAAAAAATTCATCACTCTCCAGTGACTTTGTATTATCTTAAGGTGACTCGTTGTCACTTATGTCTGCTTGCAAACAAACAGACAGCCCAATCTGTATTTACAATAATGTGTTGTATCTGTTAGTTCATCCACACACCACCCTGAGCGCATCAGTCCACTCACATTTGACTTCAACCTCAGCTTGCGGTGACTCTCCAGTTCCAATCTCATTAGTGGCCGCACACATGTACTGTCCTCTGTTAGAAGGACTGACAGACTTTAAGACAAAGGTATGCTTATTCCCAATGACTTCCCTCTTTCCATCGGTTATCTTCACCCAGGTGAAAGAGGTCGCTGGTGGGTGAGAATGGGTACTGCAATTCAGCGTCAACTGCGTGTTTTCATGCACGACGAAGGCAGGCTTAGCTTGTACGGTCACATCTTTGGGACAATCTGTATTTACCAAACATAGTGAAAAAGAGAAAAATCACATCCAGACATCGTTAGTTATAATGACCTGTATGTTAATCCAAAACATTTCATGTTTAATACAGAAACTGTATTAAACTACTGTGATTAATAATTGCACAATAAACATTAAATTTTGTCACACAATGTACAACTGCCTCACAAACTGGCCTAAAGGTTACATGAATGGTAAATCAGAAACTGCCTGCCTCTTATTTTACAGGTGTGAAAGCTCTTGTGTCCATCCATTAAACACTGTGTTTTAATCAGACCCACTGTACTGTGAACTCTACACATAATCAAAATGTCTTTACATGGAAAGAACAGATGATAAAGATCTACTTTTGCCCTTTGAAATCAAACAGTTTTCTTGTACTGAGATTAAATAGCCACAGTAAATGGAAAGTTTCGGTTTTGATGATTTGTTTGATGAGCAATAAGACAATGCACCATTGAATCACTCACATTTCACCACCAACTTCCTGTCTATGCTGTTTTCTGAACCTTCACTGTTTGTGGCGTTGCAGACGTAAGAGCCTGTGTCGGTTGAAGTTACATTAAATGTGTGACTGAAGGTGTTGTGTTGCTGCACCTGCAACAGGTTTAGTGGGAAATACTTGTGGATGCTGAGGATTTGATGAGAGAGTCCTTTTCAGGGTGAGGTTTGACAGTGGGAAGCTCTCAACAGTACAGGTGATGGTGATGAGCTGACCTTCCTTGACCTCAGTGTCCATAGACAAGTTGGGTATGGTGGGACGATCTGCAGAGAGGACGCAGCTGTGTGATTTTCAGGAGGATTCACATTCAGTTTTTCAACAAGGTGCATGATATTGCAACAGCCGCCCACTAACAGGAAGTCAACCTCTGTCTTGAAGGCTGAACATTTGATGCTTAAAGTTTCATCGCTCAGTAGCAGAGATCAGGGCGTGGGGATTGTTTCAGAAGGGGGGGCATCAAACAAATGTGAGAATCAAACACTTAGTTTCCTGCATTCTGATGAAGGTTTGTGCACCAATTTATGGTGGAAATGGTCTTAGAAAACATAATCAACATAATCAAGTAAGGATCTCAGGCATTCTGTATCACTGTCAAATATTATTTAATTTATAGACAGTCTGGTCAGTAGGAACATATTCCCATCATCCCTAACATAAATCACACACATGGACGGAGAGTTAGATGTGTGGATTGATACCACTCTCACAACTGTCTGTTAAATATATGGCTCCAACCAGCAGCAGTTTAGCTTAGCTTAGCATCATGACTGGAATAGGATGGAAACAGCTAGCCTGGCCCTGTCCAAAGGAAGCAAAGTCAGCAAAGCAGTAGCTCCAAAGTTCACTAAGTAATACCTTAATTAACCCGTGTAGAAACTAGAATGTAAAAAACAGAATCAGCCATTTTATGTGGGGCTATATGCTGGACTTTTTTTGGGCTGGAAGCAGTAACTTCCTGGTTGCTGCACAACTGCTTGTTGTAAAATGGCGAATTGATGTTTTTCCACTCTTTGGATTCAAACATAGAGGCAGAACATTTTAGTTTGTCACTTTTAGAGGTGCTGGGAGGGGGAACTGATTATTGTTGTTATCGGACAGAGCCAGGATAGCTGTTTCCAGTGTTACACTAGACTTGTCTAACCAGCTGCCGGCTCTCGCTTCATATTAACCGTACAAATGTGGGAGTTGATTTGATCTTCTCATATAGACTAACTCTCTGCCAGACAGCGAGTAAGCATATCTTCTAAAACGCTGTACCATTTACTTTCAAAAGACATGAAATGACAAAAAAAGAAATGGGAAAATTATATTGTGGTGGCTGAGTCAATAAGGTGTTAAAGCTGTATTTTTTTAATACTCAAACCTGATTTAAAAGTTAAGAGAAACTTAAGTATGACAGAAAATTTGCAGCACAGCACAGTTACTTACAGAGTACTTGTATACACACTGGCTTACTATCCCCTCCTGTACTGATGGAGTTGGTTGCGTTGCACGTGTAACATGCTTCATCAGCTCTTTGTACATCGTCCACATACAGTGAACTGTCTTTAGTTGTGTTGGACTTCCACTGTGAGGGGTCCATCTGTTTAGTTTTGTTGAATCGGTACCAAGAGTAAGTCACAGCGGCAGGATTGGCATCAGTGTTACAGGTGAATGTTAAAGATTCACCGACTCTCACTCTTTTGTCCTCTTTACCCATGGAAATGCTCGTCCTCCTCGGGCCATCTGGAAGGAAACAAAAACTTAGTATGCTTTTCTCTGTCGTCATCAACTCTCTGATATACATGCACCACAAGGAGCTGTGAGACTTACATTGAACGTCAATATGAAGAGGCTCAGATGTTCCAGTACCCACAGTGTTAATGGCTTCACATGTGTAGGAGCCACCGTTCTCAGGCTCAATCCTTTCAACAACATACTGGCGTTCGTTCCCTTGAACTTTCCCATTTAGACGCCAAATATAGGCGTGAGGTTGTGGCTTGCTTCTTTTCACATCACATGCCAAAGTCAATTTATTTCCTTGGATAACTACAGAAACATCTGAAATCACCTCAACTTCAGGCAAATCTGAAACAAAGGATTTCATTATTTCTTTAGGCTGATTCACAATAATAATGCACTCAGAATAATTGACTGTAAATCACAAGAAAAATCACCATTCAAGATTGTTGTTATGTACAAATATCAGAGTAAGTTGTCAAATAATGTGCAGCAGTATTACAAAACCTACCAAAAATCACATACACACCAAAATAAATTGAGATTAAACATAGGAAGTACTCACATAACACAGTAATGTCTACTGCGGATGATTGTATTGTGTTAACCTTGTTTGTAGCCACACAGCGGTATTTTCCATTCTGTGACTCCTTAATGGATGGGATTGTCCACACTGCCCCTGTCATCCCTGTATTTTCTTCATCTTTTAACCAGGTAAATGTGGGGTCAGGATTTCCTTTTGCGGAGCAATTGAGTGTCACAGGTCGTTTTTCCACAACACTTTCAGGGCTTATTTTAGCTTGTATATCTTTGGGACCATCTGTGTGAAAAAAATTGAATACAAGTCAGGAGAAACTGGTCAACACACAGCAAACATAGGTGGATTGTTTATGGAAATCAAATATGTTTAAGTATGAGTTCTGAACAAAAAACTTCTCAACTGATCAGAGTTGAAAGTGTAGGCCTGTTTTTACTGCTGTGTTTATAAATGTCTCTGATGTTAACGACATTCTATGCAGGATTTCCCTAAAAAAACAACAACAAAAAAAAAAAACAAATGTATAAACTCACACAGAAGTAATCCCTCTCAATCAATACTTCTGGCCCACTTGAAGTGTGTGGAGGTGTATTTTTCTGCAGAGACTCTGCCCTCTGCCTGTATTTTAGTATTTTCTGTGATCGGGCGTGTACCCTCCCACAGCGCTCAGGTGAGGTCAGAGCTTCATAAAAAGGTAGCGACCAGGTGCTGGAGCATAAGCAATAAGCAGCAGGCATCCAAGAGACTTTAACTTTCATTGGCGAGTATATTAGCACATAGTAACCCAGAATCCTGCATAGTGGACCTTTAATAATTACAAGGACAGGTTCACAAAACATTAATAACTAAGGCTCATGATTCGTTTCCTAGTATTTGCTCCTGTGTGGTAGAATACTTGTTAATTAATTTGAAAAGGTTCTTAACTTGGGTTTTAATTTTGGGTGCAGGTGCAAGCCTTAGTTTACATTTGGTAAATATGACCACTGTAATGTAGACATGACATAAATAAACGTTGTGAACTTACATTCGACAGTTATGCTGACATTTTTAATCATATATGTGTCATCTGATGCTTTGCATGAAAATGTCCTCCCGTTATTCTCCCAGCTGACTGTAAAACTGACTGTGGTGCTTTTCTGCTTTGTTGTCGTTTGTTGACTGTTTGGGATCGAAGCTGACAGCAGCTGTGTCACATCTTCAATTACTGGTTTTGAGGGACATGAACTTGAAGTAGAGCATGTGAGTGTTATGGTGGCAGATTCCGTTACAGGGGATGGTTTCTCAAAAGTGACTGGGCATGGATTTTCTGAAAATATGAAAATGAGACAGAAATATAATGGTGAATATCTACAGAATGGCCAGGGTTGGTAAATTAGTATTAATACAGTAACACAATTACATTCTACTTTTTCTGCATCAAACAAGATGAATACTGACTGAATTACTGATTTAGTAAAACTGCTCTGAAGTTATATTGATGTTAGTGGCTGAGTTAAAACTCGGGAGCCAAGAGAGCTCATATTAAAGTTGGAAACACACTAGATGAAATTCTCTTAATCTTTCCTCGTCTGTGACTGAAAAGAAGGTTAAGCGGTGCTGGATCGGAAAATCAAGCTAAAGCAAGAACCAGACAGGAGATCCGCACACTGTATTAAAAGCTCTCAGTAACAGAGATCTTTGTCAGCCATTTTGAAGGGATTTCAAACAGAGATCTTTGTCAAGGAAGATCTCAGTTAGATCAAAACGTTGCACAATTAAAATTGTGCAAAAGAATCCTGAGATATTTTCCTCATAATTGTAAAATACAGACTTTAAAATATTGGATTAAATTTATGATAACTGAATGGATTTGAGGCAATTATTGGGCTATTTGGTGTCAGTCAAATCAGGCAACACTGGGTGTAGCAGCTTGTCAGCGTCTGTGTTAATGTGGGATGGAGAATTGAAACCTCAAAATGTTTCCATCCTCAAGCCCACAACATAAATCTAAATTAGACTGGATGGTGTCGAGTGTTCTCAAAACCTCTGTCTCAGGAATTTATATTAGATTTCAATATGGCATTGAAAGACATACATAAGAGGGAGGCAGTGAGGTCCCCCTCCTGATTTTTATAACGTTTATTCTAACAATGTTTCCACCAATCCTAATCGTTCTGCCTTCAGACCAGCTCATCTCGTAATGTTTGCATAACTCATTTTATTGCTGTTTTTTTTTCTGAAAATAGTTTTCTTACCTGTAACAGAGAGGCTCACTGGTGGTTTAGTCATCCATTTATCGTTTGGTTCTTTTCCTATATATCTCAAAGCATAACTTCCATTGTCAGTTTTTTTCAGGTTACAGATTAAAATGCTGCAGGACTTAAGTGAGTTTGAACGATAAGTGATCCAACTTGAAGGTGAAGAGCCGATATATTTCACTCTGCCTGCAAAGTCTGAACTGACAGGACGTACTGTGTTGTTTGTGCTGTAAACGACAGTGCCTGAATACTGATTATCAGCCCAATTTGCATTCTTTATCCAAAACCAGTATGCACCATAAATGTTAATACTCTTAGAGACTTTGCACTGAATTTCAACACAGGACCCCTCTTTACCAGTCAGGGGAAGCTCCTCTGTTGTGAAGTATGGTTGGGGTTGTCTGTTACAAGAAAAATCTGTGGAAGTGAAAACACAAGTGGAAAAGTCAGGTATATGACTTAAAATCAAATCTTGTTAAAACAAAACATTGTTATGACAGCGGAGTGATAAAATTCCTACTTTTTATCAGGGCCAGAATTACAAACCACCCAACTGTCAGAGCCTTCATTTTTGTGAGGCACTCAAGCTTGATATCTGAAACACAAAAAAGTGTGTGTACATTATTGTATACATCATAACAACATAGAACCATTTTTTAAACTGTAAACGATATTTGCTTCTGGGTAGATGTTTTAGTCTTTTTATGCAAATAAGTTACAAGATTTTCTTCTTCCTCTTTTTTCTTTTTCTGACAGTTGTTTGAGTGGTTTTCTTCCTCAATTCAAGACTGTGGGGAATCCTCCAGCACTGCAAAATATGTTATTTTTTCCTCACACAAGTCGCAGAATATGTCATTGTTTTCATTAAAAGACTGAGGAAATATTAAGGCTAAATGATGTGTTGCACTGTAGTTGTAATTGTCTGTTTATACAGCAGAGCCAAAAACATAACTACATTCTGAGGCTTCGGGTTAAAGGTTCAGTTTCTTCTTTCATTAATACCTAAAATAGGACTTGGGGCAACACTGTATTTGACATCAACTGTTTGGTTAAATCACTTTCACCTCCTCCACCAGCCGTGCATTCATTCAACATCCATAATACAGCACACAGAATATTTAGAGTGCAAACAGTAGAGTGCATTTATTTTACAGATTTGGTCATTTATCCCCAAAATTAACAGTGTTTTTAAAGGCTCCATAAACAGTATGTACTTTACATACAAATGCCAAATCTAGATAACATTTGCTGGATGAAGCTGAATGCAAATCACTAATAACTGAATCCATTTCCCCTTTCAATTAGAGCTCATTTAGATACCAAAACTTTCTCTAGACACATTGTACCTCCTTGAGGACTGAGATAAACCATCACAGACTGAGATAACTCATTCAGTTAAATCAGGCAGTCAAACACAGTAAATATTTCTTAGTGAAAGATACAGAATTAGCTAGTTCTTACCTCAGAGGATCCACTTACAGCAGCCTGTAGCACACACCATCCCTCCTAAAGTAAGAGTAAGATTTAAAAAAAGGAAGTTTTCACAGTTGACCTAAAATCTTGTAAGATTTGCATGCCCAATCATGCAAGCCTCAGAGCAATTTTTTATAGGCATACTGATGAACGTGATATAGTATTTTCTTCTTCAACTTGCCTGCTACGGTACGCATGCAACTTCCTCTCACTTCCTCTATTCAATGCTTTTGTTAATAGTGAAAGCCACTGCACGGGGTGGGCCAAGTCTTTTTAACAGGCACTGAGCAGCTTACAGAATTTGACATCTATTTGCAGAATGTATGCTTCCACAGTATTCACCGTGTCCTTTAATAATCTAAGCTCATCAAAAAGAGTGAAAGTGTATCAAAACATTTCTTCAGCATTACATTTAAAGTGCCTTTCTTATACACCAAAACACTGAGGTAAAGACAAACCACGCGTAAACAGGAAACCTTACACAAATATAAAAACATTTTACTTCACTCCCCCCCCTCAAGAGCAACAGCCACTATCTTCTCAGCATCAGCCGCCATTTCATCGATGGCGCCGTTCAAGGCTTGTAGCATGGCAGCAAAGGAGCGGCTGGCAGAGCGGGCATGTCTGGGTATCGCCATCTCAACCAGCTTTGACGAAACCGTGGCCAAGTCCTTTTCTGCCGCCACCAGCCGCTTTTTCACTTCTCCTTTACTGACCTCCACTGACAGCACACAAGTCCGCAGCCCTTTAAGCTTTATGGGGTCCATGCCTCGCTGCCGGGCCAGCCGCTCCACTGATTCATCGTCCAGGCACAGAGATAATTGTGCTTTGGTTAGAATCCGCACTGCTACACTTGAGTCCACCATGGAGGCCACAAGGGGAACAGGAATAGCCGACACTCCGCCAGATAGCGAGGCAGCAGCCCACACCAGTGCTTTGAAGGCTTCCTTTTTCTGAGTGACCAGAGCGGAGGTAAGCGTCGGGAGAGCAAAGAGAAGGGCGTGGGCTCGGATCTCTGGAAGGTCTCTTCCCATGTCCTCCAACAGACCAGGGAAGTCAAACTTCTCTAGGGTGGAGGGTCTCACCAGGTAGACTTTCGGCAGTGTCACACCCTGTGATGTCAGCACGTCCACACTGGCTTTCTTCTTTTCTTCCAGGCTTTTTTCTGTGTCTTTTGCTGAAGCTAAAAGAATAAAGTACACCGTTTGTCGCTGCAGTGAGCGGGCCTCAAGGAACACCTCCACACTGTTGGGGTGGGGCGTCTGTGTGAATGTCATGAAGACAGCATTGTAGCGCAGGAACTTAAATCTATCCATGTATCCCTCGGGTTCAAATGGAGAGGTGGATGGGACAGGTGGCAGATCCCACAAGCGAAAGTCAGGGTGTTTAGGGTTTGGGTAGCCTGCCACTTCCTCCGCAGCAACAGCGGATTGAGACGGCGCTGCTCCAACGTCCCCAGGACCGAGGCCTCGGAGGGAGTTTATGAACGTGGCTTTTTCATCCCCACGGTCCCCAATTACAGCTAAGTTGATCCTGCTGATCAGGAGATCCTCAACTGCATCCTTGACATCTGATAACTTATTGAGCTCTACGGACTCTTTGAGTGTCTCAAGGAGGTTCAGGCTTCTCAGAACATCAGCCATGTCTGTGAAAAAATAAAGATCCCAAATATTTCATATAGAACAGACCAGAAAGACCACATGGATACAAAGATATCTGCAAACATCAAAGCTAATCTACTTTATCATAGCGGAGGTGCATTAATGGACATGATGACATCTAGCATTATTGATAAAAAAAATAAAAAAAACTGGCAGCTTTTCAATCGTAACCATGTAACATAATAATCCTAAAAGAAATGTCAAAGCAAATTATATTTCTGGTGTCACAGGAAACCTGCTTATTTAGCACTGGTGTTCATCATGTTTACACCTGAACTGAAGGTTTACCTGGAACATTAATAAAAGAAATATCACAAACAAAGGCCCACGTAAAAATCATAAAAGAATCTGTGTCAGTTATGACTGTTTTAGTCGGATTATTTTCCTGTAACTCCAGAATTCACATTTCTTTAAACCAATCAAATTTTGACTTTCTGGTAAGTTTCCATTCAAAACAATAAAACACACACTCACCAACAAATCTGGGGACTCTGCCCTGTGGTTGAAATATTCGTTCTTAGTTGTCAAATGCTGAATCCTCTGTAGCTCTGAAGCACCAGCAGCGTCAGGTTGATCTATTTAAAGGTGTCTGTCCAGCTGGTGGAACATTCTAATCCTGTTAGCTCAGCCTTAATCCAAAACCACTTTAAGAACATTCATGCACACTGTGTGTTTATGAAAAGCTATTGTCTTTAATGCATAAGCATACACACATTTACAATACATAAAAAAAATAAAATACAAAAACACACTTTTAAAATACAGCATCATTTATGTTACATTAACATTTATGTTTTAAACATCTCACATTATGATCATCATTATTACAGTGCAAATATTTACTAATAAGCACAACTGTCCAACTGGCCATCAAGTACATACAAATATATATTTTATTATCAATATACAAGGTGCCCTGACCTTAAGGTCACATTACCCCAACATCCATGGTTTGATTCCAGCTGGGGACCTTTGTAACATGTCAAACCCATCTCTTCAACATGTTTCCTGTCTCTCTACACTTTCAACAGTCAAAAATAAATGCAAAAATGCCACACACACAAAAAAAAAAATCTGAGGGAGATAAATTAAACTCAAAGCCTTACCCAAGTATTTTTAATTGCCTAAATTTTATAATACATATTTAGGCTCCATTCACAGCAAATCAGATGTTGCAGCGATAAGCAGCAGGGTTGTGCGGTGGTGTGGGAGTGTCTCTTAAATGGCCCTTTTGTGGGGGAGTGGAAGGTGGAGAGAGCAGCTGAGTAGCAACAAAATATTTGTCTTCAGTTAGTTTGTTATGTTGGCTTGAAAGATCTAGAGACTTCCTTTTGATTATCATCAGTGTAGTATTAACACTGACACACACACATGCACACACAAACAAAGTGCATGCTCTCCTCTGTAGGACAATAGACTGCACACAAGCTGTTGATACACTTTATTTCTTTTACTCAATATAATATCTAATCATTGAAAGAGACTGTATTGTTTTGCTTCCATGTAGCTAGGCCTACCATCTTGAAACACAAAATCATAATCAGCAATATAACGGTTTCATTTTCTTTTCATTTACTGTGAATTTTGGGTTTCCCCACATAGGCCTTGTGGAGGCATTACCAATAAAGAGGAACAAAGAAATGTTAATAAATGTGAAGGAGGCATGTGTACTGTATGTGAGCCCCCTAGGAGCCAAGCCACAGAGTCTTGCTTTCTTCCCTTTTATGAGGCAACAAGTATGCAAAACACCTGACACCTGGTTGATGCTTGAGACGCTATTTTAGGCTCACATCCTCTCACACCGTGATTTCCCGTCTTTGTGACAGCAGAAGACAGTGCTGTGAATTCATGTTTATATGTGTGTTCATTTCTAATACATAGTAATTTGAAATAAATTCTCAGTTAACTTGAGGGACCAGTGTGTTAGATTTAGGGGGATCTACTAGCAGGAAAAGAATACTATATTCAAACTATGTTTTTATTAGTGTATGATTACCTGAAACTAAGAATCATGTGTTTTCATTACCTTAGAATGAGCCCTTCATATCTACAGCGCAGCAGGTCCTCTTCTGCAGAGTCAGCCATGTTTCACTGGCATGCTTCTACAGTAGCCCAGAATGGACAAACCACACACTGCCTGTAAAGAGGGCCTTTCGCGACTTGCTTCAAACTCACAGTACTGCAGTGAAAAATTCCCCTGCAGCCCTGAAAGCATGTCCCCAATAGGCCACCGCTGCAAAAGAGACGTCTATAAAACAGTTGACAGGACATCTCAAACTGCAAACACGGTCAATTATGACTCTTTGTTTTATAATTTTTTGATCCATGGAGGTTTTATGTTTGTAAAACTTTACTCGAGCCAAGAAAAAAAATCTATTTAAAATTCTGTGATGTCATCACCACGTTAAGTCTATGAGCTGAGGAGGAACACAGGCAGAAAAATCAATATATTCTGTACTAATACAACTTTTTATGAACTACCGCACACTGGCCAGTGCTACTACTGCTCAAAGCTGACTCACCTAATGACTTGAGGGTTACCGCAGACTCAGTTTAGCTTTTGAAAATCACAAAATCAATCAATGAATTTGTTGCAAAAAAAATAAAAAATACACATCAACATGAAGCAAATTACAAAAGTATTTTTTTTATCTTAAAGCACCTAAGCAGCACCATCAGATCTAACTCATCACATCCTTCACACTGGAATACAGCGCCACATCCTCACCTTCACCTTCACCTTCCTTCTCCTCTGGTTCACTATGTTTTTTCTCCTCATCCTCACCAGTCATTTCCTCTTCACCCTCTCCATCTTGACCCTCCTCTGCTTCTTCTTTAATTTTCTTTAGTTCTTTAATTTCAGCGTACTCTGTCTCAGTGGTCCCCTGTGTCTCTTCTGCCTCCTCTGGGTCCTTTCTTTTAATCAGGGAGAAATCAATCTTGGAGTACTCCACCTCCGGCGGTCCTGCTGCCACGGCTCCTGCTGCTTCTGCTGCCACTTGGTCGATGGTCTGATAATCTTCCACTGCTTGACCATCATCCATCTGTCAGGTCCAAAACAAAAATGGTGGTATTACTACTACACCAACAACAACTGGAAATCCTGACTGGCAATCCTCAGATGGCTCATTTCAACTTGAAGAAGCTACTGAAGCTACTCCACTCTACTGAAAACTCCTGCACTTCTGTTTACCAGAGTGTATTTTTCAATTCTACCACTAGGTGTCACAAAAGTCAGAGTCAAATCCTACACACAAGGGTTTTAACAAATGTATAATAAGACCAGCTGTATAAACATGAATACCAGAGGATCCTCGTGACTTGTCACCATCTCCAGAGTCTCGGCCATATTTCCATATATTCTTTGTTTTCTTCTGAGGAGAAATGTTTATAAAAAGCACAAACATTAACATACAAATACAACAAGTCACTTTTTATCTCACATAAACTATAAAGTACAATTCTAATAGTTTAACAAGTTTAAGGCCATTTAACCATTTTCATAGCATGCACTGTTCTTTATAGCAACCTTTATGACTTACAAATGAATATTTTACACGAACAAAGCTTGGAATATTCAAATAAACAAATAAATATCAGCAAAAACAGTCAAAAATAAAGTGACATGAATAACAATGTCAAAATGTACCTCTGGCATTTTCTTGCCAAACAGCAAATGATTGCAGATAGAAGGGCGCCAACCAAAAATGCAATGATAATTTCCAGCCGTGTGATAATACGTAGCACTTTTATGGCTTCACCTAAAAACAAGAGGAACAACCTGTTAAAAAATCAAAACTGAGGCCACTGTTGTCAAAATACAGAGGAGATTACAAAAAAAAGAACATTTAAAGGCCAAGCTGTTACCTTCTTCCTCTGGTTCTTCTTTGCTTATGATGAGGATTTCCTCTACTTCTCCATTTTTGTTGCTGCTGACACACTTAACAGAAGTGATGTGGTCTTTTACAGTCAGGGTGAGGCTGCTGTTGACCGTGTGGTTTGACACAGTGGTAATGACAGAGTTCTCAGAATGGTTCTGCAACAGCGGCCATTTGATGGTGGGTGAAGGAAAGCCTTCACTGATACACACACAAGTCAGGACCTCTGACCGATGTATGCATCTAGAGCTCTTTAGGATCACTGGATTAACTGCAAACATCACAACATCGAATAAAGTTTACAGCGGGCTGATAGTAGAGCAGGTAGAACATGACAATTTTCCCTTAGAGGGAATCTACTTAGAAGTCTACTTACAAGTCACGGTGACGTTGGCATACATAATTTTGTCCAGATGTTTTGCTGCACAGATGTACTGTCCAGTATGTTCCTCTGTTACATTAGGGATGACGAGAGTGGCTGATCCAGTGTTGTTCTGCAGGTTAGTATCGCCTGTACTGTTCAGGGTTTTGTTGGATGGGATTTTACTCCATATGACAAGAGACGGAGGGAAACTTTCAACACTGCACGTCAGATTCAGAACATCTCCCACATTTAGCTTGGTCTTTCCAGTTATTTTAGGTTTCTTCACATCTATGAGACAAAAAAGGAAAAATGTTTATTCATTAGATGATGAAATTTCAAATATTCACATCATATGGCATCAATCTTAAACTCACAAAGCTTTGTGTACAAATGTGCGTCAACCAGAAGTCCATTCATCTCTGATGTGTTTGCGAAACTGAAAAAAAGAGCTGCATTTCCTTGCACTAACACTGGGGGGCGTATTCCATGTACTATATGGAAATACAGACTCAAAACAAAACTGCGTGGAAACGAGGTGTACATCAGTTACAAAGGGGATTTTGATGGTTGGAGCACATCTGTAATCTCTAAATTAATAACTAAATAGCATTCAGTGACTTTCCTCCTTTAGTGTGGAAGCCATTCAATGAAAAATGCACCCAACATAACAGTGTTTCTTATCCATTAAAAATACCAGTATTTTCAGACTTCACTGTGCATTTAAAAAGTTAATCAGCATGAGTTTGAGGGATTTGGAAAAGGTTGTTCTCTGCTCTGAATTCATAGAAATTCAAGTTTCAGCCACCTGATCATAAGGAATACAACGGAAAACCTTCTGTGGAAGACTAGTAGTAATGTGTAATATGTGCAATGACATGAGGGTACATCTGTTAAACATGTAAACAGTTTAAATGGTGAGAGTAAAGTACAGTATGTGCTACTCACTGATCACAGTATCCTCTGTAGTCTTGTTGCCTTTCAAGCTGACATTCAGAGTCACTGTCTCCTTTGTAGTAATGTTGTTTGCAAAGCGGACCTTACAGGTGACATCGGTGCCGTGGTGTTCTGCTGAAGCAATAAAGGTTAAATTTGAGCTGTGTCCCTGTGTGACAGCAGTCAGATTCTTAGTCTTGAAAGCACTGATGTTTCCTGTGATGTGAGAGTCCGTCTCTCCTGCTCCTCTCCACGTCCAGGTGATTTCAGGGTCAGATCCAGAGCAGAGACCAGGAGCGGTGCAGGTCAGTGTGGTCTGCTGTCCCTCTGTCAGAGGAGGAATCATCACCGTGGGCTTCTGGGTCAGACCTAATGGGAGAGCAGTCCATGAGTGGAATCAGGAGAGCAGCCTTAGGGTTATCATTCATTTAATGTAGGACTAATATAGTAATCTAGTAACATGTGGCTCAATCTATCAGTGCTGTTGCCATCCTTATTGGCCACCCACAGATGTCAGTAGAGGCCAAATATTATTTCAGTGCATCAAAGGTTTATGAGAACAACCAAAGACGTTGAGGTCAGGGCTGGGTGCTGAACTCAGTACTTTTAAGGATACTGACCAGATAACGTTAGTATTACAGAGTACAGATTCATGTTAAAGCCATCTGTGCCTAATGTCACTATCTGAGAGCTCATTTGAGTGAGACTGCCAGGCTTAGACAAGAGGCGCAAGTGTTGTGAAGCCTGGAAGCCAGTCATGGAGCTCCAAGGCTGGCAACAGAACTCCCAGGTCATGCTGCTGGCTTCCAAGCAAGCTAAAACTATCACTGCAGCACCGATCTGCTGCGATAGTTTTGGTGTCTGGTCTGTTTTCTTTTCTATATCATTTTAATTAGAGCCTCAAATGCTGCTAGATGAATAGACACACACACACACACAAACACAAGTAGACGGACAGAGACAAAATATTAGCTCTATGTGTGATTAGAAAAGAGCAGAGGAGCAGAACTATGATTTAGTCTACTATGTCAGCCATGCAGCTTTAAAATTAAAATTTTGCCACCCCATCACCTCCTTACTTTAACCTTCCCATGTAATCAATCTACTGTTTCTTATTTATTTATTTCATAGTAATTAGTAGCTAGTCACTAAAATGGTGAGAGGCTGTCAGTAAGTAGTTTGTTGGGCACAGGTAAACAGAGATCTGTGTCGGTACATGAGGCCCTATAAAAAGAGGGTGGATCATGGGGAGCACCACCAGTTGGTCCAGGAGCTTCGCCTCCATGATGGCCGTGTCCAGGCATATTTTACGTTGACTCTGGGGCAGTTTGACAAGCTGCTGTCTATCATCAAGCCTGGGTATCCAATGCAAAAACAGCAAGCAAAAAGCTTCACTCTCATTAAAAACAATCACAGAAAGCCACCTCCAGCTGCTAAAATGCTTTCTGTGTGATCGAGGCACATGTACAGGTAACAAATTCCAGGTACCAGAACTGGTACCAGTATCATGTCAAATGTGAATGGTACCCAACCCTAGCTGATATATGATTCAGTTATAACAATAAACATCTTCACTGAGCAAAAAGCATTTGCCGTTTTCTACTTACCCTTTTACAGTGACAGTTGTTCCTGAAGATATGTATTCTGTTCCATTCAGCAAACCATTAACTCTGAGATGATATGATCCAGAGTCGGACTCAGTGAGGTCATTGATGATGATGCTGCAGTTCCCCTGACTCAGATCGGGCTCCAACAGTGACACTCTAGACCCAGACTGAGCATTAAGGTTTGTGTCTTTCAAGCGGAGCATTATGTCAGAATCACTACAGTTCTGTTTAGAAGGATCACATTTGTGCCAGACTGCACGCTCCAAAGGGATGTCAGGATCAGTGGTATAATAACAAGGTATCACAACACAGAGTCCAGCCTCTGCTGTTACTTCTGCTTCACTAAGGTGGATGCAGGATCTATTTTGAGAGCATGTGGTCTCATCTAGAGGTGCAAAGAGGGAAAAACAGATAATTAGGAACAAAGGGTGTGCACATAGTGATAAGACATGAGGATATCTGACTGCTGATGAAGAGAGACTTTCACTGAGATGCTGCTGAACCTCTGAGAGGCCAAAAAATGCTATTGCAGTAGCACGTGACCAATATCACTGTTTCCTGATGCAGGATGCTGATATGGTTTTAGTCATGGCGTCAGGTTCCTGTCTGATTAATATCATGGACAGTAAATCACGCATGCACAATAATTAGGGGTGTAACAATATGCGTATCTGTATTGAACCATCAGGTACTATGCTTTCAGTTTGGTACGCCTCCCACCCCAAAAACCAAAACATTTTACTCCAACAAGACATGCTGGGAGGCACGCTACATTAAGCTAGCTCATTGCAAGATGGTTAGTCAAGATGGTCCAGCATTTGGAGCCACTTTGGTTTTGAATTCTGCGGATGATCACAAGAGAGTGGTGGATAAAAAACAAACAGTATGTCACATCTGCTACATGACAGTAGGTTACATCAGTGGGGATACTTCAAACATGTCAACTTATTTATGCTGACATCACTTCGTAGTGTCAATAGGTGGAACTACACGAAAAAGGAGCAACACACAGGCTAGAAGCTAATGTTATCCTTGCAGTATTTAAGCAGCTGTTCCTAATGGATATGACAGAGCAAAAGAAATAATTGTAGGGTTTGGTAATGTTGCATTTATTGCCATGAATATGAGACCCTACTCTGTAGCAGGCTTTATGAACATGCTTAATGTAAGTGAGCCCTGTTTCAGCCAGACTGTAATTCCTGCTTTGTACTAAAACAAAAGCCTAGATTATGATGTCAGTTTGAAAATATTAAAATATTTAAGAAGATGGGTCACTCAGGTATCGCTCCATCATTGTTTGAAATTAAAAAAGATCATCCTTTATGATGCTAGTTTCAATAAATTAAAAATGTTAAAAATCAAGGACATCTCTGCAGCATTTCTGCTGGATCAAAAACACATCTAACTGTGACACCATTGTGTCGTATCAAACCTAACTGTAAATTTTGTGAACCATTACACCCCTAAAAAATAATTATATAATAGGATTTGAATATTGTTGTGGGTCATTTAAGCTTTAACAAGCTGCTAAGCTAAATTTAAGGGACTAAAAACAGAATACATGCAACCCTATATGCAACTGTGATGAGTGAAAGGAAAACATTTATAAGAACATTCATAAACTGTACAAATGTTTAATTTCTAATATTAAAGATGCCTTCAGCAGCTTCAAAAAATAAATATGGGCATTTGATGTTGGTCTCATAACAAGGTTGCAATAAAGCTACACACTGTACCTTTGTTAGCATTGTTGCTTCCCACAGTGAAGAGCAGAGTCACCCAGACGAGAAGAAACATCCTGAATTGATGATTAAGACGCTCAAGTCTTTGCCTCCACAGGACAAAGTCCTTCTTTCAAAAGCGTGAAGACTTTATGGAAAAAGTGAGACAAACACACAGGAAGCTTGGTTGATCAAACTGGACCAGAAACACCTCCACAGCTGACAGCACAGATGTTAATACAGGATGCTGCATGCTCATCTACTCTGCACTCATGATAATAAATTTGAATACCACATTCCCCAGGGCCTTGTTTTACACCTCTCAGCAACAGCTCTGAACAAGAAATGTCTGTGATCTCTGCAATGTTCAGCTTAATTGTTGCACAACTATTTAGTTCAACAGATTTCAATTAGACAGACATTTAAAAAATAAGGTATATGTGTGTTTTACCTGTTTGAGTTGCTCTCTTGCTCTCTTCTCAGCCGTGTGACTCCGCTCCACACTGACTCTTCCTCTCAGCACCTTTCTACCTCTTCCTTCTTTGTACAAAAAAATACATCTAATGCAAAGATTGTTGCTTCTCTTATGAGACTATTACAATTTCATAATGCAGTTATAATCTCATAGCATCACATTATCCATCAGATATACTCATGAGACTTTGTACCGTCAAGATTGAATAGTGAAAGGGAAACAATTTTTGTTTTCATGTTTATTTGTACCACTTTCACGACTCTGAACTGACACGAAATTTGCTCAAAGAGGAAGTTTACGGCGGTTGCACAAACAAGAAGAAAAAAAACTTCCTGGTCATCTTGAGAAACAACTTACCAAAAATATATATATGTATAGATATGTAGGTGACTTACGCATTTAACAGTTAACATTTGTTGGTCCAGTAGTTCATTTTTTCACTGATGAAAGCATTAAATACCTGCAGAATATCTGTTTTCTGTCATTTTATTTTGAGCCTCTTAGAAAGCACTTCTGTATTTATATATCGTGCAACATATGTAGGTACTATTCTCAGAAAAGTCACTGACTGTTATCTGATGAATTTCCTGATATGTCATTACTGTATTTTTAGTCCTGATAACTTCCTGTTCTACTGTTGTGCTACTAAACTATAACTATCTATAGCCATAGCTATGTATACCTACATATTAAACACTGAACCTGTTGAAGAGAGAATCATGAGGGTTGAGAATACTTTAATATCACTGAAAGCTCATAGTTTGTACTTAATCCTGCAAAGTTTTCTGTGCAACAAACTCGCTGCTCATTTTTTGTACTGAGAATCATGTTGATTCCTGTTATACATTTCTAAAAAGGGAAGTTATACCATTACTTGTAAGATAGAGACAAGTACAGTTCTGCAGAGTACTGATAAAGTTAGATTTTTTTGTTTAATTCTTCACATCAGTAGCTGTGTGAATTTATGCAAATTTAAGTTTCCTTACCAAAGTGATACATGCAGAGTGACTCTCTGAAATAAAACTGAAAGAATAAATACAAGAGCACCACTTCTGTTACAGGGTTAATGTTTATTTCTGTGCAAAGCTGATCACCAGTCAAAAGATCAGAGCTGTGCTTAGGCAAACATAGAGGCACTGGAGATCCAACAGGCAAGCCGCCACTGTGAGGCACAGAAATGTTCACATACATGGACTGCATTTATACAGAGCTGTAATCCAAAGCACTTTACAATTTGTTTTGTTACAAATGACCAGGAGCTTTCAGGGTTCAGTGTCTTGCTGGCTGTCAAACAGCCAACCCTGCAGTTAATAAACAATATGGTCACTCTACCTCCTGAGCTACAGCTACACGTACTGTTGCTTTAAATAAAGGTTTAAAACAAAAAGCAGCCCAGTCGCAACAAGAAAATGGACATTTCTGCAAACCACAAAAACTAACTAAAGTGATGACCGTGTGGTTATTGTGCCTAAACCTAACCACACGTTGACCACAGCATTGTTAAAACTTCATTTGCTACATAATAAATGTGCAAATGTCACGTTTCAAGTGGTTTGCAGAAACATTCGATGCCAACATTTTTTGTGGTGACAGGGTTGGAATGACCTGCCGTGCCCCCTCTGCGCACGCTAGTACCATAAACTCAACTTTTTTATCAACATAAAAGAAACTTATAGACAACATTTGAACAAAGAAATTCTGTACAATATAAGCCCTGATGTCTTGATATTTATGACACAATAGAGCTTGGTCTATTCAAGTGCAACTTCAGCTGCATTCCTTTCTTAAATAATAACAAATTGTTTTAAAGCTTAACTGTTATATACTGTACAGCTGTTAATCCTAGCTGATAGTAAAAATAAATCATAAGTTTGAGGCCAAAGATTGTTTACATAAAACAGCTTTTTACTTTTTACGAGGCTTATGTTTTGAATATTTATACAGTTCAGAGTTGCTTGTTTGAGGATCGGCCATGTGAAGCTGCAGTTGTGTGGTTTAAATGTGTTCTGTACATGAAATAGATGTCACCTAAGGTAATTACCTACTATTTAATGGTAGATTAATGAATGAAAAAGCAGAGACTCCAGCATGTGGAGGTGTTCACATGTCTTCATAACTTCAACTAAGAATTGTATTTACACATCACGGCAGGGAGGCATCACATCAAAAAATATTACATTTGAAACTTACCCTGGAAATCAGTCTCCTCTAACATCACACTTCCTTTCTTTCCACGCCCCTGTAAACAAACCTCTTCCTAACATCTCTCTGCTTAATTTATAAATCTATAAGCACTGACAACAGTTTCCCACCTTCATCTTTTCTCCCTCCACCTCTTGTTTTATCAATGTACATACATGCGTTCCTTTCTGTAAAAGGAAATCTACATCGGCCTCAGACACACACCAGAAACATGAATATCTGCACTACATCAGCTCCCATCTTGCACTCATGCCTGTGTTCAATGTAATACTCGTCTCACTGTATTTATGTTATGTCACGTCTGTCTATATTAAATAACCTGTCGTGTTTATCTAATTTCTTCAATAAAAACATCACAGTTAGAGTCCATCAGGCTACACAGTCCTCACATCTCACCCATTATTTCATTTACATTGGAGTACACTGCCAAACCCTCACCTCCCTCATCTTCTGCAGACACACACTGTTCTGTCTCCTTTTCTTCCTCAACTGTCACTTCCTTCTCCTCATTGCCCTCCAACATTTCACCTTCCTCTCCACCACTGTCTTGTCTCTCCTCTGTAACTTCGTTCTTAATTTCAGCATACTCTGTCTCTGTGGTCCCTCGTGTGTCCTCTGCCCCCCTGGAACTCGTCCTATTCAACAAGGAGAAGTTAATGTCGGAGTATTCCACCTCTCTTGGTTCCACATTGATCTGTCAGGTACGAAACAGAAACGACAGATCATTTGCCTGCTGATAAAATTCACACAACTGTATGTATACTGTGCATGAAATCTTTTCAGGAATCATTTAACCCAAAAACAACAGTAGGTCAAGACTCTGCAGGGTTTCTCCACTTACTATAAATCTCATTCTCCATATGCACGGCCAAAAACATTTCCATTTTCCAATTATCTATATTTTTTTAATTTATTTTTTCCCAATCTGCGAGGCTGAAACTGGCTCCTACTCAATTCTGTGAGGTTTGAAAGCTTGAAAAGACTTGCCACTTGAGGTATTCTTCGTAAAAATTTAAATCACAGCTGCATGCAAATGTTTGGGCACCCTTGGTCAAAATTCTGCTCATTCATTCTTTTTCTGTAACCACTTCTGATGTTAGGGGTCGCGGGAAGGCTGGAGCCTATAGTAGCTGACATTAGGCGAGAGGCGGGGCACACCCTGGACAGGTCACTAGACTATCACAGGACTGTGTATAGCTAAGCGAGTAAAAAAAGGCATCATTTCCAAAAGGCAAATAGTTAAAGATGACACATTTCTTAAGCAGTGTTATTTCTTTCATTTAAATCTTTTACACTTTCAAAATATCATAAAAAGAAAGAGCCTGAGGCAAATGTTTGGGCACCCTGCATGGTCAATACTTAGTAGCGCCCCCTTCGGAAACTACCACAGCTACTAAATGCTTTTAAGAGTCTTTCATTTCTATTTGAAGGATTTTCACCAATCCGTCATTGCAGAAGGCTTCTAGCTCTGTGAGATTCTTGGGCCGTCTTGCATGCACTGCTCTTTTGAGGTCTATCCACAGACTTTCAATGATGTTTAGGTCGGGGGACTGTGCGGGCCATGGCAAAACCTTCAGCTTGTGCCTCTTGCCTTTTCTTAAATACATTAAAAACTGAGGCGACAGCTACCTGAAATGCTTTGCTGTTTTCATGTAGTGTTCTGCTTTATGGGCATCAATTATTTTAGTTTTCAGAGTGTGAGGCAGCTGTTTAGATGAGCCCAAACTTTTGGTGCCACTGTATGCGTTACGACTGCTGCTGTGTGATGATGCAGTGCAGTCCTCTTCAGTCAGTCTTTACTTTCAACTTCATTACAGTGCAACAGCAGGAAAACTCTGTTTAAAGCTACAGTTGGTAACTTTTATGAAAATAATGTGTCCTATTTGCTGAAACTGTCACTATATTATGAGAGAAGTACATGGACAGATAATCTGTAAAAAAAAACAAAAAAAAACAAAACATGTTCCTCCTACCTCTAACGCTAGAATCAGACTGTGGGGCAGCAGCAACCAATCAGAGCTGCAGCTGTAAAATGAGAAGTTGGTCAGGCTGGTGGGTGGTGCTTGGTTCTCCAGTCAACTGTACCCAACATGGAGGCCAGGCTCACACATGTTCTCATTTTACAGCTAGTATGTTTCTAGACACACTTGTGGTGAGAAATAGGGTATGCAGTCACAGAATTTTGATTAATATTTGATCAGCACTGCCTAGCTGGACCACAGCTCATGAGCAGTGCTTAACATGGCTGACAGCTGCATTAAAGACTCCTCGGCTCTGACTGGTTGTTTTCGTTCACGTGGTAAGACCATTAGAAATGCTACAAGGCAACAGAGTAGGCTGAAGAATATGGTTGTTTTTACAGATTATCTGTCTCATTTAGTGCTGCGTAAATGTGTTAAGTTTCAGCAAATATGAAAGAAGTTATTTTTAATAAAAGTTACCAACTGTGGCTTCGAGCTTCTGCAAGTTGATATTCATACTGAAATTTTTCATACTTTGAAATTCATACACAGTGAAATGAAAGAAAAGCAATGGCAGTGCATGCTTATGACAAGGTTAATATTTCAGCAAGTATTTAATAAAATTTAACCATTATACACAATAATAACCAGCTGTGTTAGTATAAATACCAGTGGGACTGCTTGAGTAGTCATCATCTCCAGAGTCTCAGCTGAATTTTGAGAGTCCTTCTGTTTATTTCTGGGGAGAAATTTAATTACATGGGAACAAATGTCAACAAATAACAATTAACAAGCAAAGATTATTGAATCAGTCACTTTCAAAAATGTTTACAAAGGGCCACACCTGTGACTGAGCGACTGATTAACTTGACATTATTATAACCTTTATTTAATCAGGTAATCATGGCTCCCAACCATTATTTTTTGATTTTTCAAAAATAGTTTTCTTTCTATTTACCAGGTAACAGGTTTTATTTTTTATTGCTTAAAGATATGACAGGTCATTTTAGTGGTACAATAGTATTGCTTCACAGTTAAAAGGTTTGGTTTAAACACAGAGATAGTGGACTGGCCTTTTAGTGTAGGATCTCCATATTTTCACCATTTCCTGTTATCAAACACAGTCACACAGACATGCAGATTTGTTGAACTGAAAACTCTGAATCATCTCTGTGTAAATTTGTTTTTCTTACTATGTGTATTGTCCCTATAATGCAGACAATCTGCCCAGTGTACCCAACCTTTCACCCACCATCTGCTAAGATATGCTAGAAACCCTAAGTCCTAGACCTGAGCAGCAAGCAGTGTAGAACTGTGGTTCCCAACTGGTGGGTCGTGGTCCAAAAGTGGGTTGCGGGTCCATTCTGAACACTTTATCTTTTAAGTACAGTGAATTTCCAGAACAAGCTTTTATTTTGAAGTGCCATTTCCTGTCGTAGAGAGAGTGAATAGTAGACAGATACTTAACAGAGACAGCAAACTAGCTCGACAACATGGCCAGATGCAGGTATGGCGCTGAATATATTAAACTGTGTGGACCTTGAACTCATGACTAAGGAGAAATCTGGACCACATGGCTGGACCAGCTGGGAACCACTGGTCTAGAAGATGGATGGATGACAGAGACAATGTTCCATTAAAATACATACAGTTTCAAGTCTATACAAACGGATACCTAGTGGAGATAATTAAAGGTATTTATGATTTGCTGTACAATGTATGACGTATGCTAAAACACTGGTGTGGTCCTTGATATTGATCATTATACATGAATAATGCTTTTAAAATCTTTTGTAAAATAAAGAAAAGCAATGCATGGATGTCAAGAATAAGAACAGTAACATAAAAATAAATAAAAGTTTACCTGTTGCATTTTCTGGCCAAACAGCAGATGGTTGATGAGAGAAGTATCCCAGTCGAAAATGCAATGATGACTTGAGGCAGTTTAAAACCCATTAAAAAAATCTTGAGTGGATCTGAAATGGAGATGAACGAATTGTCCAAAAATGAAAAGTCCTGATGACTGCTGCTTCTTGTTAAAAACATTTTTAAAAAATTAGGTAATGAAAATGTCAGTGGTCTAGAGTAGAGGATGTACATATTGTATTAGCTGTCAACACTTACCCTCTAACACATCTGTTTTGACTGTGAGGTTGTCTTTTAGTTCCCCAGCTTCATTGTTGCTCACACACTCCACAGTGGTGTAGTTTTGATCTTTTACAAATATGGTAATGCTAATGCTGACTGTGTGACTTGACACATTGGTAGTGAGAGAGTACTCAGTGTGATTCTTCAACAGCGGCCATTTGATGGTGGGCAAAGGAAACCCCTCACTGATACACACACAGGTCAGGACCTCTGACTGAACCACACATCCAGAGCTACTTAAGATCATTGGAGGAACTGCAAACACAAAAGAAGAATCTCAATAATGTCAAACATACAGTAAGATGATGTGAATATCTTTAAAAAGGAGACTAGTACATGATGTGCTTACATGTCACATTTACTTCAGCATGTGTAGTCAGACTGGTCTGATGGAGTGCTGTACAGATGTACAGTCCAGAATATTCTGCTGTTACATTAGGGATGACAAGAGTGGCTGTTCCAGTTTTGTTCTGCAGAACAACTGTAGTTTCTTTTTTCAGGCTTTTGTTGGAGCCGTGTTTAGTCCAGGTGAGAGCCGATGGATGAGAACTTATACTGCAGGTCAGATTTAGAGCATCACCCTCTTTAACAGTTGTGTTTCCGGAAATCACAGGTTTCATCAGAGCTTGAAGACAAAATTGTACATGCATTATTGGAGTTTGTCCGACAGACAGTTCCTTCTTGTTCTAAATATGTGGCCCCAGTCTGAAGCTGACTGCCACCTGTATGCCTTAACATGCATCAGTAAGTGTTCAAACCCTTTTTATAAAAGATTTATGTAAACTAGAGCCCAATGTAAGCATAAAAACTCTATATCAGTAACTAAAATGCCCTGACATTTGACTTGAGAGGGCCCTCTGACAATGAAGATACCTGATAATGAAAAACACAACAATAATAATATTTACAAAATGTCCTCACATAACGTTACTCCAACTTTTGTCACCAGTGTGTTGTTCAGATGTGTTGCTGTATAGATGTACGGTCCAGAATGTTCTGCTGACATATTATTGATAATAAGAGAGGCTGGTGCTCTGTGTCCTTGTGTTTCATTTTCATTTTTTCATGCAAGCTTCTATTGAAGCCAGATTGAGTCCACATAATGAGAAACACATGTAAACTACCAACACTGCAGTTTAAATTCAGAGCATGGTGGGCACCCAAGATTAAAGTCACCAATTAAATTTCTGACCAAATGTCTCCCATTTTGTTCCTGAGTTATGATGTTGAATAATGGCTAAAAAAAAAAAAAATTTGCAAAACATTATGATGTCACAGTGATGTTGACCTCTGACCTTTTTTTGAACGGCATGAGATATCTGAGATGTTCACAAGAATAACATGGACAAGTTCAGTGACCTTGAACTTCTACCACCAAAATTTAATCAGTTCATCCTTGTGACCAAGTGAATGGATATGATATACACTTCATAAGAAGTGAATATACTTGTGTTGTTTCCTTGGTGTTCTGTGTTGCAGGATTCTCTATCATGAGACTGTTCCTGGAAAGGTTGTGACTCCCCCTGCTGGATGCACTTGTGCTGGTTGTGGCCACCTATAATCAACCCCACCGATGTGTGCTGTTTGAGAAACTGCCAGAATATGTATGCTCAAGAAGGGCGTGAAATGTCTTTGTGACATTAAAAGGTCAAATTGGTGTGCTGTCCAAGTCTTTACTTTTTTATTATCTATATCAAAGACACAGGACTCAGTCCTCAAGGTCTCACTGTGAGCTGAGCACTGTGCTTTGTTTTTATTTTCTCAATAAAGGGAGAAAGATTTCATAAAGAATGTAATTGGTGAAAGTCCTAAACCAGTCTGGGCTTCAGACCTCCATCCAGACACAAGATATTAAAGAGGGAGCATCAAAACATTAAATTTAAGAAAAGCTGTTCATGTTGTATTAAATTTAAAATCTAAAATGATACATTCACAGTTCAGTTTTAGGATAATTACAGTGAGCTAGGAGAGCTTCTCTAATATTCTGCAAAGTCAAAAAAAAATGAGTATGAACAACAGTATGTGCTACTCACTGGTCACGTTCAGAGTCACTGTCGCCTCTGTAGTGATGTTGTTTGCAAAGCTGACCTTACAGGTGACATCGGTGCCGTGGTGCACAGCTGAAGCCTTAAAGGTTAAATTTGAGCTGTGTCTCTGACTGCCAGCAGTCAGATTCTCAGTCTTGAAAGCAGTGATGTTTCCTGTGATGTGAGAGTCCGTCTCTCCTGCTGCTCTCCATGTCCAGGTGATTTCAGGGTCAGATCCAGAGCAGAGACCAGGAGCAGTGCAGGTCAGTGTGGTCTGCTGTCCCTCTGTCAGAGGAGGAATCATCACTGTGGGCTTCTGGGTCAGACCTAATGGGAGAGCAGTCCATGAGTGGAATCAGGAGAGCAGCCTGAAGGTTATCATTCACTTAAATATGGGCTAAAATAATCAGATACTTTGCAAAAAATTTTAATGGAGCATAAGATAGGAGTTATTATCAGGAACTGCTGCAGTTCCTACTGGTTGCCTATAGAGGTCGACAAATGTCAAACATTATTTTATGCACCATTAAGACTCTACACCAAACATGTTGGTGCAGTTTTTAGGTACCACAATAAACATCTTCAATGTATGTATTTCTTGCAGCTGTTTGTACCTTTAACAGAGACAGTTGCTTTATTAGAGAATGTAAATCCATCTTCCCTCCCAGCAAGGAAACGATTTACTCTGAGTTGATATGATCCAGAGTCAGACTCAGTGAGGTCATTGACGATGATGCTGCAGTTCCCCTGAGTCACAACAGGCTCCAACAGTGACACTCGTCCTTTGAACCCAGACTGAACTTTTTTGTTGTCCTTGTTAGAGTGGAATATAATGTCTGTATCACCACATCTTGGTTTTGATGGTTCACATTTGTACCAAATTATGTTTTCGGGTGTAAAGACAGTGGTGAAAGAGCACGGTATCACAACACAGAGTCCAGCCTCTGCTGCTATTTCCGCCTCACTGAGAGTGACACAGTAGGATTCTGCTTGGCAAAGTTTTTTTCCTCTTGGAAAGGAACCTGTTAATAAGGAGGAAAAGAAGTTAAAAAAGAGCTCACTGATAAAGAAGTCACTTTTACAAAAAGGATTCTTTTTTAAGTTTTTTTTAAAGCATCATTAGACCAGTTTATACTGATGTATGCCACTGATATTAAATATTGTCTCAGCTAATTTTCTTATCAAATTCCAGCCATGTTTACTTCTTTCCATATATGGCAAGTGAACTCTTTATTTACACTTAAGCTATCCCCAATAATGAATAGCTGTTGTGGATAGTCTGAGTTTTCACAAGCACCAATCTCACTAATAATGCAAAATACTTTATAATATACTCCAAAATATTTGGAGCATGAAAGGTCAGCTTTTAAAAGGCGATGTAATTTTTAAATCACTTCAAACTTTTAAGGTCTTGTCAGCTTCAGAAAAGAAATACTGGTATCACTACAAGATTCAGTAAAGTTTAACAAGATTATAATAAAGATGCATACCTGTGTCAGCACTGCTGTGTCTCACAAAGAAGAGCAAAGTCGCCCAGATGAGAACAAACATCCTGATTCGATGGTTAAGTCACTCAGTCTCTCCCTCCACAGAACAAACTCTTCCTTTCACAAGCACAAACATTTCAAACATTAAAATGCTTCAGTTGATGAAACTGGACCAGAAACAACTCTGCAGCTGATGGCACAGATATAAATACAGTATGGTGCACCTTCTTTATGGGGTCACGCAAATAAATGTGGCCAACGTCTTTTTCAGGGTTGTGAGTTCCTCAAAATGTCCAAGCACTTTGTGACATCTGTGACAGGAAGGTGCTTAATAATTAATCTTAAACTATCTGTTAAACCCAGACGTTCCCAATAAAATGCACACCTTAGTTCACAAGTAAAGTGAGAAATTCTCAAAGCATTTGATGACATTAGTTAGTGAAGACAGACTTCTACAGTTTCTATTCAAAAATGAAAGCTACTTCAGGAATGAAAAGTTGTGTTTACCTGGTTTTGTCTTGTTCGTCTGCTCCCTTCTCTCCACAGTGATCTGAACTGACTGTTCCTCCTCCTTTTATACTTCTCTCTGCGCAACAGGGACGTTTCTCTACACACTCTCCTCAGACTGACACACTTTGAGCACAAATCTCTGAAATATCAATGTGATATATTTTATATGCACATATGATGATGAGCAACACTGACAATGAATGACATGGAACAAGCCCTGATTTTTTTTAGAAATCATCTTTATAAATGTTAGAAACTTTCAGAAAGGGGAAATATCATATGGGTGGGCTTAAAAAAAAACATGTCATCATAAGAAACCAACAATCCTATCTACTAACTAGCCCTCTGCATTGAAATGTATAATACATTATGTGCATGAATGTGAATGTGTGTATTACTGGCTAATATCTGCAGTGTCAGCAAAATAACAATAGTCATTAGTTTAATCTTTAGTTTATTTATGTATAAAAAAAGACAACTCAGTACTTAAATATCTGCTGATAAAAGTATTTGTTTAAATCTTTGCATGCAGCCTCTTAACCTCTGTGTGTGTTAACAGTGTGGTTTCTTTTATTGTGCAACATCTTTAAGTTGAGTTCTCAGAAAAGTCCCTGAAGTGAATATTCACTTAATCATCCCCTTATAAGGCATCACTGTTTTCTCTCTAACAACTTCCTCTTGACACTTAAAGGTGCTAGATTAAAACTATTTTCAGCTATGAACTGGTGACAACTTTGTCCTTATCAGTTACTACATGTCTGCATATTTAACACTCACTACACAACCTGTATATTTTGCAGTGTTTACCTGAAGTGAGAAAGGCTTTGTTGTAACTGACATCTCAATGATTTCATCTCAAACATAAACAAGTGTTTTCTGTTAAAAATAAATAAATAAATAAACAAGAGACACCATGTTGCAAATACTGGTCCCTCTCAGTATTCAGTAGTCAAGCTGATTCCTGTGACACATGAAAAAGGAAGTAATGTATGACTTCTTAAAGAACTTTAACACAGAGACAAATCAGGCCAAACGTTTCATCGGTTTGAAATTACAGATCGAATAAAAAGCCAAATACCGAAAATAATAATAAAAATGATAATAATAAAAGACAGCATACTGATTTGTATTTATAAATTCTTCACATTTTAAATAAAATGCATAAATTCAAACACGTTTACAGTGAGAACATCCTGTTCTCTTACTCTTACATGTCTATATGTACATCCAAATTTTTGCAATTGTTACTATCCATACTGGTCCTGAACAGGACCCATCCTAATGCAGTTCTACTGTAACAGATGCAGGGCACAATCTACAGTCCTCATATTTTGGGGGGAAAAAAATCTCTAAGTTCAGCTAAAGCCAATGTGAAAACACAAAAACACAGCTTTAGTTGAAAACACAATGACAGAATTTTGTACCACAGAAACAGTAACTTTAGAGGATACCCACATTATCTGTCTAACTAAAGCCCCATTATAGTTTGGTTGATCTTTATGATGCAGTTTGATCTGTAGATTCAGATCTCTGAAATCACACTTGCTTAAGGAAGGGACATCCCTTTTTAAATATATGTATGTCCATGTGAGTACTGCACAGAGATGAGCTTACAACCTTACATTTGGGTTTCCTTCTAAAGATACTGACTGAGAATGAAAGAAGACTAAGAGACCACAGCCACACTAGCAGCTTTGACAATGAAGCTGTTCTGCTCAGTAGCAGCTGAACTGTTTTGACCTTAATGCTAAATCTGCACGCTAACATACTCGCCATGCTAATTTAGCACATTAGCATGCTAACATTGGCTAATCAGCATTAAACACAAAATAAGTTTATGCTGAAGGGGAAAAGATGTTTGTACCAGATTTCATGGCTATCCATCCGATAGTTGTTTTATTTCACTCAAAACCAAATGCCAACCTCACGGTGGAGCAAGAGAAGTCATTGGGGTATATCCTCTGGAGACAGTGCATCAACGGAGAACTCACACAAAGAACAAAGATTCAGACTAGAGTCTGGATTTTTAAATGCTTCATCTTACATATTAGGGCTGTACAGACATTGAAAACATTTTTGAAAGTGCTTACATGCGAACATTTAAGTCCATGTTGGACAGTGCAAAAACCGCAGCACTAATGACAGTTTCAGCTATGAACTGGCGAGTTCTATGTGAGTTCTATGCACTTTTCAACATTTTACCATTGTCTGTACAGCCCCAATATTTAAAAAGAACCACTTAATAATTCAGACTCTAGTCTGAATCTTTTTGTTCTCTGTGTGAGCATCCTCCATTGCTGCTACGGCACCAGAGAAGAAGACTAACAAAGGACAGTTTTTTAACGCACAGCTCAGCCCTTGCAAACCACTCATACGTCCTCTGGGGACCATGAGTGTACACAATTAAATAGAAAACCACTGAAAAATTGTTGAGATGTTTCAGTGGTCTAAAAAACTGAGCAACTGACTGAAAAAGAGTGACCTCTTCAAAGTGAGGGTTAATTTTTGCCTGTGGCAGAGAAATGTGGGCAGACACTTAAGGCACACGTTTATCTTAGTTAAATAAAAAGCACCAAACAAAAGTACACTTTGGCTCTCAGAGCAGGAGGATGGAGATGGTTGCCTCTTTACATGCTGCTGCCTTAATGGCGGTGTTAACTTTTTCATGGATGAAGGTAAACTTATCTGGTTAGTTATCTGGTTAGGGTCTAATAACAACACAGCTGTGCTCCATTGTCTGTAATGCAATCATTTCGGATTTCCTGCATTTTCAGGCTGGTTTTGTGGATTTGGAGCTAAATGTTGTGCCTGGGGCACGTCCTGTATTAATGATACTCGTTACCTGGAGAGGTTGGTAAAAGATATACGTTTCTTCCTTGTTCCAAAATCAAAATCAAACCCTGAAAAGTGCAGAGTTAGCTAGCTAGCTACTGAAGATATAGCCTACTGAATGTATACACGTGCTGCTTTTGCTTTTTAATGATTTTAACACTTAAAAAAAAAAAAAAACAACCCTGCTGTACGGGACAAACACATAAGAAATATAGCCATAGTCACACACTGCGATGCCACACAGCTGGTTCAATATCGGCAAAGTTTCCCTTTAAATTCATTGTCTTCTGTGGCGATCAGCAGTGATGTGGTGGTTCACTTTTACACTGTGATCTGTAGCCTATAGTTGGGCTTTAGCTTCTAACTATCTTTGTCTTTTTAACCTGTTGTTGCTGCTGAGTCAGTTTGACATCCTGGATATATCCTTCAAACACAGACTGTAGACCCCTCTGTCTGCTTCTCTCTGGAATCACTGTTTCATTTTTCCAAAAAAATATGATAATATTTCTTCAGGGAGTGCAGTTAGTGACAGTGTGGCTCCATGCTGACTGCGACAGCTTGTCTGACCATCACAAAGGAGGTCATAAACACATAAGGAAATTCAGCCCAACTTCCAGTCCACTCTTGGTGGAATGAATGGATTTGCACAGCTTTGTGGTAGAAACCATTCACATGACTGGGATTCATTCACCGGAATAACAATCCATCATCAGTCCTTTACATCAATCCATCACATCTGATAAGAGCAAAGAAACGTTATCCTCAAGCAACTCCTCAGTGCAACAGTCCTCACATCTCATCCACTACGTCCTTCACACTGGAGTACACTGCCATTTCCTCCTCTTCCTCCTTTTCAGAAACATACTGTTTACTCTCCTCATCCTCCTCGATCAATGCCTGCTCCTCGTTGCCCTCCAAAACTTCACCGTCCTCTCCACCATTCTCTTCGGTTTCCTTTTTCACTGCTTTCTTAATTTCAGCGTACTCCGTCTCCTTGGTCTCCTGCTTCTTTGCTGCCTCCCTGGGACTCCTCCTTTTCAACACTGAGAAGTCAATGCTGGCGTACTCCACATCTTTTGGTCCACCATTGAGGTCAGAGGTTGCTTTCTCTGCTGCCACAGCTCCTCCTTCTTCAGCTGCCTCTTGGTAGTAGGTCTGATCATCTTCCACTGCTTGTATCTGTTAGGTAAAACGTAATTTACACCCATCAGCCAGAACCTTCAAACCACTGGCTGGTAAGGTGAAATGATCAATGCTATCATTGATCATTTCGTGACAATGCATTGTTCTGCTGGTAAACCTTCGGTCCTAACGTTCATGTGGATGCCACCTGACACCCTCCACCCACCCAAACAGCATTGCAGAACAAGCACACCCCCCATGGCAACAGCAAATCCCCAATGAAAGTGGCCCCCCAGCAGGACAATGCACCATGCCACACCATAAAAACTGCTAAAGAGGAATGTGACAGGCGATGCCCTGGCCTCTAATTTCCCCAGATTCCAATCTGATCAAGCTTCCGTGGGACGTGCTGGCATCCCACCTGACAACCCACAGGACTTAAAGGACCTGCCGCCAATGAGGTCAGACACGACATGACACACTCAGAGGTCCCGTGTTGGTGCCTCGACAGGTCAGGGCCAAGTCTGATCCAGGAAGGCCCCACTGTGGATTAGGGGTACCTCTGGGGTACCGACATGTCCCACAAATGCTTGATAAGACTGGGATCTGGTGAATTTGGAGGACAGGTCAATGCCATGAGCTCTTTTTCATGTTCCTCAGACCATTCCTGAGCAGTTTTTTATGGTTTGGCATGGTGCATTGTCCTGCTGAGGGAAAGAGGCACTGCCATCAGGAAGTGTCGTTGCCAAGAGGGGGGTTACTTGTTCTGTACTGTATTTGGGTGGGTAGAGTGCGTGAAGTTGCATTCACAGGAATGTCAGGACCTAAGGTATCGCAACAGAACATTGCACTGGAACAAGATGACGAATGGTATTCACTTCACTGGCCAGTGGTTTTAATGTTTTGGCTGATCGATGTATATGACTCATTCAGCAGTTCCTACAAGCATCAAAACTGTGCACGTTAAGCGTAAAATCTCTCTTTGGTATATCTGAATTACCACCAACCATTTCTTTCCAGTCATACCATAATCTTTTCATATTGTGGTGCTAATTAATTTCAGTAGTGTTAAAAAAATCTGCTTGAAACACGACTTGAAACTTGTTTCAGGGACTGTAATCCATTACAATGTGTATTTGCTTTAATCATACTAAGATTACCTTTACATGTGGGTGGTAATGCAATTAGGGATCTTCAGGCCCTTAAAATCTGACACTTCTAACTATGAATCCGCGAATGCTGAAGATCCCTCTACTAGCCCAACCTCTTCCTTAACTGCTGTATCTTTGGTATCGCTGAGGTAACTATAGTGTAATGTCTGTGGTTGTGTTTGTAACGAGAGGGTTGTTTCTCCTAGGAGTCTCTTTGTTGCTTAGCTGAATTAATGTACATACCAGTGGACACTCTTGACTGGTCACCATCTCTAGATTTCCAGAGCTCTTCTGTTTTTTTCTGTGGGAAAAATTCATTTAAACACCTCAACAAAATTGAAGTGCGAATAATATCCACAAACAAATCAGAAATTCATTATTGGATTCAACAGTGTACCTGGGGCATTTTTTTGCCAAACAGCAAAGGACTGCTGAAAGAACTACCCCAATCACAAAGGCAATGATGACTTCAGGCTGTGAGACAATTTTCAGTACTTCACTGGTTTGACCTGCAGTCAAGGACAAAGGAAAAAATGTTGCTGCCCATGTTGTTCTTAATGCTAAAAGACCTGCAATAGCATATTTCCTTTTGAAAGCTTGCCCAAAGGTTGTGTGAGGACAAAGGTAACAGTAAAAAAAAGAGGCACTAAAAATGTCATAAAGCAGTGGTCTACAGTTGCTCAAGTGTCTTAGTTGAGAACACGTACCCTCTTGATTTGACATGTCATTTTGAACAGTGAGGTTTTCTCTTGCTTCCCCATTTGTATTGCTGCTGACACACTCAACAGAAGTGCTGTGGTCTTTTACAGTCACAGTGGCCGTGCTGTTGACCGCGTGGTTTGACACAGTGGTAGTGACAGTGTACTCAGTGTGATTCTTCAACAGCGGCCATTTGATGGTGGGCAAAGGAAACCCCTCACTGATACACACACAAGTCAGGACCTCTGACTGAACCACACATCCAGAGGTTTCTACGATCTTTGGAGACCCTATAAACACACAAGCAGAATTACAACATCACAACTAAATGTTGATAGTGTAAAATGTGATCATTAAATTCCCTTTTCACAAGATTATTACAGTGTACTTACAAGTCACAGTGATATCAGCATATGTCGTAACTGTTGTGTCCTGGTGTTGTGCTGTACAGATGTACCGCCCAGAATGTTCCGCTGTCACATGAGGGATGAAGAGTGTGGCTGATCCAGTGCCCCTCTGAAAGTCACTATCAGGTCCACTCTGCAGGTTTGTGGTGGAACCATGTACAGTCCATGTGACATGAGACGGAGGAAAACTGTCAACACTGCAGGTCAGATTTAAAGCATCTCCTTTCTTCACAGTTGTGTCTCCAGTGATTACAAGTTTCCTCATATCTGTGAAGAAAATTTTAAACATAATATCTGAAGTGGAGATATGATGAAGAGGTCAGAAAACAGATACAAGATCTTTGAAAGATAAAGTTATTATGTACATTGCAGCACCTTACAATATTTATAGACAATCACTGACGTTATCCTTTGCCTAAACTAGGGCGCGTCCGCATTGTGTGATGTTGTAATATTACTTCTGTTTTAGAACAGAAGTGTGGTTACTTTGCTTAGTGTTGCCACCTTGATCACTCTTTACTTGCCAAATAGCTGTTTTAAAGCTATAAAAAAAAGCTGGTGTTTAGTTTCAATATTTTTTTCAGGCAAGAAAATAACCACTTCCAAAAGATTCCCTAAGTGTAGAGGAGAAATATAATAGCTTACAAACCTTCATGGTTGGGTGATTGGATCAATATATATTGGCAGTTGTATATTTTATCTATTTATTTTATTTTGCTAATGTAATGGTTTGCCACTAAAGAATTAGCGGCAGCTGAGAGACATGGAGAAACAGTAGGGATGACTGGTGTGTACAGAGAGCATATTTTCACATCTAACTCTGTGAATAAAGAGTTATTTCAAAAACCAGAGTTGGTGATTGCTGTAACTGTGGAAAAACTAAGCAAGATGGTTGTGGTGAGTGTTGTTTTTTTCAAGTTTGAATGTGTTTACAAGGCAATTAAGTTAGTCTTAGTTTGATGAAAGAGAGAAACTTGTATTCTCCTGTTTAATACGGAAAACAGGTGTGAGAATACTTCCTTTCTTGACATTATTTGAGTTTATTAAAACAAGTAAAAGAGGTTGTGAAACAAAGTGAACCTCCCAGCTCAAGCAAGAGACACTACCATGTTATGAAAGAAGTTCTCACATGTGATTTCAGGCCATATTCTCATGTTGTCACTGATGGCTGATAATGGCATTGTTAAACCATCTGATCGCCACAGTGTAGCTGCTGAATGTTCCCAAATTTCATTCACTGTTTACAACACCAACTACGCCGCTAGTGCTAAACTAGATGAACAAATAAGATTGGATAGAACCGGAAGGCAAGGCAAGTGTATTTATATAGCACATTTCAGCAACAAGACAAGGTAGGAAGAGAAAAAAACGAACAGAGCAGCATAAGGTCAATAGTGGACATAAATTGTGGGAGTATCTTTCAAAGATATACATGCATGCAACTATATTTGGTGCAGTGGTGCAACTCGAGGAGACTTCTTTAGGTATTGGTGACTTTTTTAGTGTCTACTGAATAACATAAAGGCAGTCATAGTGCATGTGCTACCCTTAATTCTACAGTTATGGGTATCACTAAAAAATACTTGTGACTAGCAATAAAATATATGAAAAAATATACAACTGTGAAATAAGGTAAAGAATTAATATCAGATGTACATAATTCACAAATAATATAAAGTAACTATGTGTAAAAGTTATTATTTAAATGTACTGCCTGTCTGTGCTTTTTTGTTTGTTTAGTGTTTTGTCATTACCACTGGAGGGTGCCAAAGTCTAAAGATTTTCAAACACGACACACAGTGGCTTCAACAAACAGGATTTTAGTATTTTAAATAGTAAGGCTGAGAATCATCTGGAAGCCTTCATAATTTCTCCATAGGTCCTAGGATTTTTTATTTTTTTTTTAATATGTCCATTTTAAACTAAAGGGGCGGAGCTGTGAAAGTTATTCAGGATAAATTCGGCAGGCTTAGTAAGGTTCTTTGCTCTAAACAGAGTTAATAGCTTCAGCTCCCACATTAGAAGAAAGAGGAAAAAAACTACAAGACATTTTCTGTCCTAGAACAGTTGTACAGTGTACTTACATATCACTGTGACATTAACTTCTCCTGTCAGGGTGTTGTTTAAATGTTTTGCTGTGCAGATGTACAGTCCAGAATCTTCTGTTGTCACGTTAAGGATGGAAAAAGTTTCCACTCCACTTTCTTCCTGCAGAAAGGTCTCAGTGTCATTCTGCAGGTCAGTGACAGTGTCATTCTGGAGGTCAGTGACAGTGTCGCTCTGCAGAATGATCTCTGTTTTATTTTGCATTTCATCAGAATATTTAGTCCATGTGATGAGAGCTGGAGGGAAACTTTCAATACTGCAGATCAGACTCAGAGCCTCACCCTCATTTACACTTGTATTCCCAGTGATTTTAACTTCCTTCACATCTACGAGACAAAGATTTTATATTGTATTATATACAATGTAATAGCACACCTAAATTCCCAAATTTCCCACAAAAACACTGTTTATGTGGTAAAATTTAACAAAGTTCAGAAGAGCATCACAAATGACATGAGAGAACATCTCTTGGCAAACAATTTAGATAGTAAAAAGTAAAGCTGAGAGTAAAGTACAGTTTGTGCTACTCACAGGTCACATTCAGAGTCA
Organism: Cephalopholis sonnerati; assembly: GCA_019142605.1. Lineage (NCBI taxonomy): Eukaryota > Metazoa > Chordata > Actinopteri > Perciformes > Serranidae > Cephalopholis > Cephalopholis sonnerati. The sequence continues at coordinate 24,477,176 of JAGQAX010000008.1, read as the reverse complement.
CTGTCTCCTCTGTAGTGATGCTGTTTGCAAAGCTGACCTTACAGGTGACATCAGTGCCGTGGTGTTCTGCTGAAGGGTTAAAGGTTAAATTTGAGCTGCGTCTCTGTGTGACAGCAGTCACATCCTCAGTCTTGAAAGCAGTGATGTTTCCTGTGATGTGAGAGTCCGTCTCTCCTGCTCCTCTCCACGTCCAGGTGATTTCAGGGTCAGATCCAGAGCAGAGACCAGGAGCGGTGCAGGTCAGTGTGGTCTGCTGTCCCTCTGTCAGAGGAGGAATCATCACTGTGGGCTTCTGGGTCAGACCTAATGGGAGGGCAGTCCATGAGTGGAATCAGGAGAGCAGCCTGAAGGTTATCATTCACTTTAATATGGGCTAAATAATCAGATACTTTGTAAAACATTGTAATGGAGCAAAAATCAGGACTTATTGTCAGGAATTGCTGCAGTTCCTACTGGTTGCCTATAGAGGTCGACAAATGTCAAACATTATTTTATGCACCATTAACACTCTACACAAAACACGTTCACTGTATGTATTTGTTGCAGCTATTCGTACCTTTAACAGAGACTGTTGTTTTTTTAGTGAATGTAAGTCCATCGTCCCTCCCATTCAGCAAACCATTTACTCTGAGTTGATATGATCCAGAGTCAGACTCAGTGAGGTCATTGACGATGATGCTGCAGTTCCCCTGAGTCACATAAGGCTGCAACAGTGACACTCGTCCTTTGAACCCAGACTGAACTTTTTTGTTGTTCTTGTTAGTGTGGAATATAATGTCTGGATCACCACATCTTGTTTTTGATGGTTCACATTTGTACCAAACTATATGTAGGGGTGTAAAGTCATATCTAGTGGTAAAAAGACATGGTATCACAACACAGAGTCCGGCCTCTGCTGTTATTTCTCCTTCACTAAGAGTGATACAGAATCGATTTTGACAGAATTGTCTTCCCAAAACTGCACCTGTTAATAAAGACAATAAAAGAATATTAAAATATATAAATTTTGACAATGCACCATATTTGATAAATTACAAAGGAAGGCTACAACTATGACGGTTTCTGTTTCATATCAATTAGTAGATGCTGTGAGGAATGCTACTTAAAAGGCTGGACCTAATTATAACTAAATAACTATAAGGACATTAATCATGGCAAATTATTGCTATCTATATTGTTCATATGTTTAACGTTGACATCATAACAAGATTATAATAAAAGATGCATACCTGTCTCAGCATTACTGACAGAGAACATCAGGGTCACCAGGATGAGAACAAACATCCTGATTTGATGCTTGAGACAGACAGTCTCTCCCTCCACAGGACAAACTTTACCCTGAAAATACAGTAAACATAGAGGAACTAAACCAAAGGAAGCTCCACAGCTGACATCACAGATGAGAATACAGGATGTTGCAGGCTCAGTTAGTTGCGAGATTACCACTCACATTGTTGTGGTAAGGCACTTAAGCTTTGGTTACACTTGTCTTTTTAATGCGACTTTTGTAATCCAATCATGCCACGATGCATTTACTGTCAAGTCTAGATCAAAACTTGACCGCACTGGGATCCGATCAGTCAGACCACATGCCAAAGTGGCCTGGCTCGTACTGAGTTTGGATCTCAGTGAGATGTCGACAGCATGTAGGCACAATCCGGTCAATTTATCAAACATAGATCATATTCTTGCCACAGGGGAGTTCCTCGCTAGAGAGCTCAAGGAAGAGCGGGACTGGAGCACAACTGAGACCCATTGTATTACAGGGATTTTCCATACACACGTGCTGGCTTGGCTTAAATCTGTTTAACTTGGCATGTCAATCCAGCGTGGACAGGATTTTGCATTTCCATTATAAGCGATACTCACTTGAAAGTGTGTCTTTAACTGATAATGGCTTGTCTTTAGCCAATGACATTTAAAAGAAATGGGCTGATCCACAGCTAAAGATCCCGTATCATTTTGCTGTTAGTGGTTTTCCATCACACACTATAGCACAGCTGGTAACCCAATATTTCACCTGTTGGAGGAGAGCTGTTTGCAGAGGCGCAGTAAGAGCCTGTTGTCTGCAGCTCTTCATCTGACATCTCACTCTGGCTGTTTCTGCTTGTACTCTTCCTCCCTGCAGTAACTTTGTTTTTATTGAAAAACAGCCGCTAACAAAGTTCTACTATTTTGGTGACAAACACATTTCATGTCTTGGAAATTCTTCACAATAAAAGTCCCCTGTTATTCTGTTGTTTAAAAGCTTTTACTGTGAAGCAGCAAAATAATGAAATGTTAAGTTTTCACATACAGCTGACAGCAAACATGAAACAGTAAAATAAAGTAGATATGTGAAAGTACAAACAGGGAAAAAAAACACGTATGTACTGCTTAGCTGCTGGCTCATGTCAGCTATGTGTTCATGTAAGCAAACCACAAATCACAGTATCAGCTTGAGACCACAGCCAACTGGAGACGTATCCACTCAAAACAGAAATCAAACGTTTGCATGTGCTGTTTGTACCGGGTAATATATCCATGCAGCAAAACACCTAATCCATATCCAATAAGCCAGGTCACACTGAAGTGTCAAGTGTGGACACACATGAGCAGACATAGCTGAGTTACCGTCTGGTGCATCTAATCACAAAAGTCGCATTGAAGAGACAAGTGTAACCATGACCTCAGTGATATCTATTCTCCAAACATCCTTTATACTGTCAGGGATCTTTTCTACAATACTCTGCACAGCAACTGCAGCTTTGTGTTCCCTGAATCACTTACTGAACGCACCAACTGTGATAAAAACTACTTATCTTCCATGTCAAAACACTCTTTTTCAAACACAGTCCAACTTTACCAGCAAATCAAGAAATATCCACAAAGATGTTTATCATATTAGTCAGGGAAGAATTAATCACAACATAAATATAAATGTTACATTAATGTTTTACCTCTTTCTGTGTCACTCTCCTGCAGTCTTCTCTCCACAATGGTCATAGTTTTTCTGCTCTGAACTGGTTCTTCCTCTCTTCACTTTATTTTTTCCCTCTTTGTGCAACAGCAAGATTTAAGGAAGTTTCCCCACATGCTGCTGAGCAACATTTCTGCTCTCTTTGACCAGCTTATGTACACTTATAAGGTCATAATATTACAGTATGTGTATCATACTGTAATATCTAATTAGAAATTTGCACCTTTAAAATTAAAGGATGACAAATGTTTTAATTTGCCTGTTTGTTGTTGTTTTTTATCCTCTCCATGATCACAGTCATGTGTTTTGAAATAGGGAAGTATTGTAAATGTGTGATTTCTTTCTTCCCCCCAAAGAAATAATATCTTGAGAAACCACAAACCAGTAAAAACACTAAACACTTCTCCTCGTTTTTTTTTTTTAATCTGACTGTTTTTTAAGGATTTATATTAAATAACTGTATGTAAAATAGAGTATATCTTCTTAAACTGCTTAAACAACGCACAACATATACAACACATACACTGTTTAATAGCTGTAAATGGTTTGTGTTACTTGTTAAAATCTGCAGTGAGAGTTGAGTGATGATGGTCAAATGAACACTGTTTTAGTCCTGCATTAAAACAATAACTTGTGACTGATGAGGTATCGAAAAATTTAACTGAGAAGTTGCTTCAGCATTTCCCCATTTCAACTGCATGGAGTCTCTTAAGAAACACTTAGCCTATTTGTTTTCTGGTTTATATTGTGCAATATCTGTGCTGTTCTTAGCAAAGTCACTGTGATGGTTATTTATATAAACATTGCTTCATACAGCACCACTGTGTTCTCGGTATCTCATTACATTTTATACTGATTTAAGTGTTTGTCAAAGATATGGTTAGAAACTGGTACGGATGGAAGAAAAGAAATCAATACAGTACACTATTGTGATATTTTGTGTGGCACTATTGTATTATTATAGTATAGTATTATATTACAGTAATAATTAAAGTTGCAAATACAAATTAAACTTTTGGTAGCCTTCTATTACTGCTTTTTCAGTTCACTAGATATATGTTGCTGCAATAAAAAATGTGGATGTGTGATGACTACACAACAAGTTAAAGTTAAGTTAAACTTGCAGTAAGAAAAAGAAATATATCACAATATATGTTATTACAACACTAAACATATGATAAAACATCAAGAGATAAGTATGTAAGGTATGAACACGCATGCAAACAGAAGCCTGTAAAAGGTTGAGGGTGGGCTATACATTCAAACTGACGGTGAAGAGAAAGTTGTTTGTTATTACTAGCAGTGATATGGTGTGGGGAAAAATATGGAGAAGTGATAAATGACCTTAGTAGTGGCGCAAAATATATCAGACTTATCAAATGCAGGATCAAATTTAAACAAGATACTGCATTTTAAATTTTAGGTGACATCATTATAAAACACGACTTACACACCACTGATATCTAGCCTACGGGATACAAAAACAGTCAACGTGTAAAATACATCATTTGGGCATTACGCAGCACAAAAATCCAAAGCAAGGATGTAAAATACCTCATCAAGTACCAACTACCTACCAAACATGGAGAAGTGAACAAGTCCTTGATAGTGGCGCAACATGTGTCAAATATATTAGACTCATCAACTGCAGGATCAAATTTAAACATTATGTTACATTCAAAGTTTTAGGTTTACATCAATATCAAATACATGACTCACACACCAACATGTAGTATAAATCATCTGGGCATTACGCAGCACAACAATCCAAAGCAACCTGGCTACAAACTATCAGAAATCACACATGGCAGAAAATGTGACTTTAATAGAGTACATCTACTCAAGTACTGTATTTAATTGGCAAAATGAGCATCAACCACGTGATATTATAGGATATATAGTATACAATATTTTAAGGCCTTTGTCGTATAATTGATTGTCACTTTTATCTCATGGCACCATCTTGAATGTTAATTATGTTCTTCCCTTGAGCTTCCTGCCTGCCTTCGTACAATGAGACGAGACGAGAGGAGAGGAGATGAAACTTAACTTATAGATTATCCTGAGGCTGACTCCTGTGCAGCTGTTGCAATACAGAGTTTAAGAGGTGCAAATATAAAAATCTAAGGTAACAAGAAGGTGCAAATAGGATGCAAATCTAAAATATACAGGCCTACAATATATACAATGCCAAAGTCAGGTTAACGGTATGGATCATAAAATCTAACCACAGGTTAATGACAGGGATCAGCCTACGTGGGACTGCATATAGATGTGCACTATCGTGGACATTCAAAAGCATCGTGTGCCTCTTGCTTGAAAAGTGCTGGAGCAAAAAAACATTTTTAATAATGACTATTTTTGTCGAAGGTGAACTGCTGCTGCATCTATACATTCATACAATGTACACCTTTTTTGACAATTTATCAAATCCAGTGCAACAAGTCCTGTATCAGAGCTGGTTGACGGTCATCCCAGCAGACTGTAAGGACATGATGGAAGCTGACACTTGTTAGTCCTGAGGTTGGCCAATAACATCATACACTGGTGATCTGTCTGCTTTCTGCAGAGACATGTAAGTTCTGTCCTCTTGATTTGGTGGCACTTTTGTTCTTGCTTTCCTTTAGAGGGAGAAAAAAAAGAAGAGTGAGTGATGTGTTGCGTCAAAGTCTCCAATGCATTAACAAAGACGTTAAAGTATAAAAAGCAGAAGAAGTGCCATACCAGAGGAATATCATGAAGATTGTGTAGAGGACGTTCACACTTAAAGAAACACCAGCAACAGCCCAGGGAAGTACTGCACTGTGAGGTCCCAAATGTTGCACAGGACCTACAAGAAGAAATAGGGGATGTAAACAAATCTTTATGAAACATATTTCATCTTCATATTTATCATTTATGAGTCATAATTGCCTCATAATGTATCATGCTTTGGAAAAGAGAAGCTGTGAAGCAATATGATCATATCATTATAATTCTGAAAGTGTATCTCTGTTAAAGTCTACAAGCTTATTATTCTGATCACTGTCCAGCTGTACCCAACCAGCCCAAGGTCTCACAATGATCTTTAAAATCTCTGAAAACCAAAGTAAAGCCCCCTTTTAAAGTCCTGCAGTCAGAGAATTCAGTGTAGAAATCACTGTGTGATGGCTCCACATGTTATATGAAGGTGTTTTTCAAGTTATTTAGCATGAATTTGATGAGCTGTGGAAATGCTGGTTCTCTGAATTGAACTTATAGATTTCCAGCTACCTAAATATGAAGAACAGCAACTAAAACAGCTGGGCTAAAGAACAGCTATACATACAGTTCACTGTTATGACAATCAGATTACAGCTACATCAATCCCCTCACATTTGCACCAACTCTGTGTACCTTTAACAGAAACAGTTGCTCGTGGAGAAAATGTAAATTCGTCTGTCCTCACAAACAGGAAACCATTAACTATGAGTTGATAACAGAAGTTGGTGCTCTGTGTCTTTGTGTTTCATTTTCATTTTTTCAACCAAGCTTCTATTGAAGCCAAATTGAGTCCACATATTGAGAGACACACGTAAACTACCAACACAGCAGTTTAAATTCGGAGCATCAACAACATCTGAGACTAGAGCTGTATGCCTATGTAAACCAGTTGTAGTTACAGTTACATTCATGTCTGTCCAGACTTATGAAGCCATGACAACTGGCAATGCTTCAAATACAGATGTTGCTGAAAGGAAGCTACAAATTCTTATACATAGATGCTTTACACACATCTTTAACCCCTATTCAATATCTGACCAAATGTCTTGTCTTCTGTTCCTGACTTATGATGCTGAATAATGGCCAAAAAAAAAAAAAAAGTTTTGCAAAACATTTTGATGTCACAGTGATGGTGACCTCTGACCTTTTTTTGAAAGCCATGAGATATCATGTTCACAAGAATAAGACGAATGAGTCCACAGTGACCTTGAACTTCTACCACCAAAATCAGTTCATCGTTGTGACCAAGTGAATGGCTATGATATACACTTCATAAGAAGTGACGATACTTGTGTTGTTTCCTTGCTGTTCTGAATTGTAGTATTCTCTACCATGAGACTGTGCCTGGAAAGGTTGTGACTCCCCCTGCTGGATGCACTTGTGCTGGTTGCGGCCACCTATAATCAACCCCACCGATGTGTACTGTTTGAGAAACTGCCAGAATATGTATGCTCAAGAAGGGCGTCTAGCCTGAAATGTCTTTGTGACATTAAAAGGTCGAATTGGTGTGCTGTCCAAGTCTTTACTTTTTTATTATCTATATCAAAGACACAGGACCCAGTCCTTAAGGTCTCACTGTGAGCTGAGCACTGTGTTTTGTTTTTATTTTCTCAATAAAGGGAGAAAGATTTCATGAAGAATGCAATTGGTGAAAGTCAGTGTTTGGCTGGTCTTTGTATTCATGTCAATGTCTACCTCACCTTGCTAGCCCAGATCAGCTCTTAGAAAAAACCCTTTTAAACTTGTTTTTTATGGCTTTTGGATTGTTTTGAATTCACAGTATTCATTTTAAACAGTATCTCTTTTAAGCGGGCTGCTGCTTTTAGTGATCGAAGCACCCGATCGCTGTACTTTTTTACTGAATCTGTGTAGCCCACCGCGGCACACCGCCATCAAGCCGAAAGCTCTATAGAGCTACGCCGGGCTATTACGTTATACTTCCTTCCCTGGATTCTCTCGCCACCGTTTTGACAAAACAGCCCACTGTCACTTGAATAAATTCCCCGTGGACAATTCGGCCTAAGGCTGAAGTTATGTGAACTTAAAGAAGACCATCAAAGAGTGGGAGCAAAGAGTGCACTGCTACACCGGCTGACAGCGCATTGCAAAGCAGAGATTTACCTGAGACATCCATCAGCAGCGGGCCCTTCCTGGGCCCTCGGCGGTAGGTCTTCTGACTTCTTTCCCGGACTGTAGCTGCCATATCACTGCTGCTATATCATTGCTGTGGGCTCCTGGACGGAGCCCAGGCGTGTACATTTTTATTCCGTCCATCTGACTGCTTCACACCGGATTTCTCTGTTCCACACCGTACTCTTCCTTCTGGCGCCCGCTGGCTGTTGTTGTCTTTCCTGTTTCAGAATCCACGATGGCTTCGGCTTCTACAACACCTGGGGTTCCTCCGGATCACCATGGAGATGGTACCCTCCTGCAAAAGGCCTATAAGAAGATCGCTGACCTCAAGGAAGATATTAAACGCCTTTCTTCGGAGCTGGAGCGGAGAGAGCTGCAGATATCTGGTTTCGCGACTACATTCCCCAAGCTGTCCAGCTTTTTTCTGAATAAAGCAAATCAGTCAGTCGCTGGAAATGACACCGTTATATGGGACCCAGCCACTGCATGTCCACGTCCACTATCCTCAACTCCCAACCGTGAGGCTCCTTGGTCTGAGGTGACCACACGTAGCCGCAAAATAGTTGCAAACACAGCTACGTCTCCGCCAGTAAGCACCTCAAACCGTTATGACATCCTGTCGACTGATGACTTTCCAGTCCTCCAGCCAGCGGCCTCGGACCGGGATCCTGTACATACAACTGCTCCTCTGCTGGCTGCTGAGGGATACCGTACAGCTGATGGTCTCAGAGTGAAACCTCCATCCCGCTCCGCAACTTCCTCTGCCCGCCATAAACTTCTGAAGGATGCAGTGCGTCGCCACTCTAGCAGTTTTCCTCTCCGCGACGCAGTGAAGGTGTCCCCGGTCAATAACAAGCTGCTGTCCGATAAACTTTTATCTCCACCCACGCCTGCCCGCCCGCTGTTTCCTCCAACTACTGCAATAATTGGAGACTCCATCATTAGAAACACCCGCTTTTTTAATGCAGTTACACATTGTTTTCCCGGTGCCACTGTCCCAAATCTCCTCCAAAATCTCCCAGAGCTGCTAGACTCACTCCCAGCCTCAGTTGAAAAACTGGTGATCCACCTGGGATTTAATGACACTTCCCTCCTCCAGTCTGAGATAACGAAGAAGCACTTTACAGAACTATTTAACTTGCTGAGTAGCTGCGGGAAGTCTGTGTTTATCTCCGGGCCCCTCCCCTCTTTCTCCCGGGGCGCATCACGCTTCAGCAGGCTCCTCAGCCTCAGTACCTGGCTCCAGTCCACCTGCGTCCTACGTGGGCTTAGTTTTATTGATAATTTTAACTTGTTCTGGAACCGCGCCGTCTTCTACAGCGCTGACGGAATACATCCTTCCAGGCTTGGTAGCAGGGTGCTAAATGATAACATCCGTCACTCTGTTCAACACACGTGTGCCCCTTCGTCCGTCAGTAAGTGACGTCACCAGAACAACGAGCCAGACACAGAGAGTTCCGCCCCCACACCTGACCTTCCTTCCTCCCCCTTGTGGCAGGATGACCTAACTACTCAGCATCTCCCTATTCTTGTTCACATTAGCGATAGAAACTGGACTGCATACCCCCTCATTAGAGCAAAGGCCTTGAGAAAGGGAGTAAATCCTGCAAATCTTCATCCACTAAAATCATGTGGAAATACAGAATATAAAGTCACCTCTCCGGCTAGTTGTGTCCTCTTAAATGTAAGATCCCTCTCAAATAAAACCTTTGTCCTGAATGATTATATCTCAACAAGCAACATGGACTTTCTTTTTTTTAACAGAGACATGGCTTAGAAATGGGGATGTAAGTGCTTTTTCTGAGCTATGCCCGCCCAATTACACCTTCCTCAACTCCCCTAGGCTTAGTGGTAGGGGAGGTGGACTTGCAGTTGTTCACAAGAATCACTTAAAGTGCACATTTGTCGCAGTGGAGAAACCTTCCAGCTTTGAGGTATTGATGTTTAAAATTAATTTGCAGATCCCTCTGTGCTGTATTATCATCTATCGTCCCCCTAAACCAAACAGTCAGTTTCTTGCAGAATTTTCTGATTTCATCTCCTCTGTTGTTCTTAGTTATGATCATATTTTATTGGCTGGCGATTTCAACATCCATGTTGACAATCCAGACAACCCTTTTACATTAGAATTTTTAACCATGTGTGAATCTTTTAATCTAAAACAGCATGTATCATCTCCTACACATGAACGGGGTCACACACTTGATTTAGTCTTTACTCTAAGACGGGACATAAATTCTTTGCTTCTTAGGGATTTTATCTCAGACCATAAAATGATTTTATTTGATATAAACTGCACTTCTACAAGCTTCTGTCCGAAGCAAACAGTATATACCCGTAGTTTAAATAGCAACTCAGCTACAGACTTTGAAGCTATCTTCAATGTTCAAGATTGTCTTACCCAGTGCAGCAATGTAAACGACATGGTTAATCAGTTCAATACCATGTGCCTGAAAACCCTGGACCAAATAGCCCCTATGAAACTGAAACCTATTCGCCCCCCCAACCCAAAGCCCAGGATGAATGATAATATTAGAAGGCTAAAAAGAGAATGTAGAAGAGAGGAACGCAGATGGAGGAAAACCAGACTTCACCTTCATAGACTCTATATGAAGGAGCTATTAGTGTCATTTAACTCGCTGGTAAAAAGGGAGAGACTGTCATACTTTTCCAACTTAGTTGCTACGAGAAAACACAACCCAAGATTTCTCTTCAGCACCATTAATAAGCTAATAAACCCCACCCCAGCTACTGTCTGTGCCACCTCTGCAGATTACTGTGAAAAATTTCTGAAATATTTTATTGAAAAGATAGAAAACATTAAGACATCAATTACTCCTGCAAGTTCACCTCCACTCATACCAGAGCCCTCAACCATCCATCTGCTAGAAGAATTCACTCCCATTACCCACAGAGACCTGGTTGACATTGTGGCCAACACTAACCTCACCTCTTGTAAATCAGACATCTTCTCCTCTAAGTTTTTTAAAGAGGTTTTTGGAGTCATCGCCCCCTGTCTTCTCAGGATTGTAAATGAATCTCTTCTATCTGGACTGGTCCCAGACTACTTTAAACAGGCCTGTATTCAGCCCCTTCTTAAGAAACCCGGTCTAGACCCAGCACTTCCCCACAACTATCGTCCCATTTCCAAATTACCTGTAATCTCAAAAATTGTTGAAAAAGTGGTAGCTAAGCAACTCCTAGAAAAAATGGAAGGAAACAACATATTTGACAAATTCCAGTCTGGTTTTAGAAAGAACCATAGCACGGAAACAGCTTTATTAAGGGTAACAAATGACTTTCTGATGGGTGCAGATTCTGGAAACACCACCGTTCTCATTTTACTGGACTTGAGCGCAGCATTCGATACAGTAGATCACACAATTCTTCTCAATAGACTCAAAAATATGGCTGGCATAGATGGGACTGCATTTAACTGGTTTTCTTCCTATTTGTCAGACAGGGTTTTCAGAGTCACTATAGACAATTTCAGTTCCTCAACAGCTGTCATGTCATGCGGGGTCCCGCAGGGCTCAGTCCTTGGCCCTATTCTTTTCAGTTTATATATGTTGCCCCTTGGACATATCATCCGCCATTTCACCCCTGTGTCATACCACTGTTATGCTGACGATTCCCAGCTGTATGTCTCACTCTGCCCGGAAAACCACAGTAAATTGAACTCTCTACACAGCTGCCTCACTGCCATTAAGGACTGGATGGCCTCCAATTTCCTACAACTCAATACAGATAAGACTGAAGTCCTGGTTATTGGCCCTGATCACATCTCCAACAGTATCTCCCCTCACCTTGGACCACTAACAATCAACAAGACTCAGACAGCTCGGAACTTAGGAGTCATATTTGACCAGCAGCTCAATTTCAATCAGCACATTAAAAGCATTGTTCAGTCCTGCTATATACAAATTAGAAACATCGCCAAAATCAAGCCAATGCTCTCCAGAAACATACTCGAACAGCTCATCCACACCCTCATCTTTTCACGTCTGGACTACTGTAATTCATTGTTCACTTGCCTAAATGATGCAGCAATTAACAGATTACAGTTGGTACAGAACACGGCGGCAAGACTTCTCACAAACACCCGACGCAGTGAACACATCACCCCAGTCCTCGCAACCTTACACTGGCTCCCCATCCGTTACAGAATTCAGTTCAAAATTCTCTTAATCACATACAAATCTCTCCATGGTCTGGCTCCACTGTACATCTCAGAACTCTTAACCCCGTATTTAGCACCAAGACTCCTCAGATCTGAAAATCAGATGCTGCTAGTTGTCCCACGGTCGAAACTCAAGACTAAAGGAGACCGTGCTTTTTCTGTTTTAGCTCCATTGCAGTGGAACAAGCTCCCCCTCGGCATCAGATCAGCTGAGTCTGTGCATCATTTTAAAAAGCTTTTAAAAACCCACATGTACCGACTGGCATTTTTGCAGTAATTTTAATGTCTGTCTGTCTTCTGTTTCTATTGTCTTAACCATTTGTTCACTGTTTTTCTATATGATGTTTTCCATTGTCTTATTTTTTCAATGATATTGTATGTTGTGAAGCACCTTGTAACCTTGGTTTTGAAAGGTGCTATAGAAATAAAGTTTATTATTATTATTATTATTATATAATGTCTGTATCACCACATCTTGGTTTTGATGGTTCACATTTGTACCAAATTAAGTTTTCGGGTGTAAAGACAGTGGTGAAAGAGCATGGTATCACAACACAGAGTCCAGCCTCTGCTGCTATTTCCGCCTCACTGAGAGTGACACAGTAGGATTCTGCTTGGCAATGTTTTTTTCCTCTTGGAAAGGAACCTGTTAATAAGGAGGAAAAGAAGTTAAAAAAAAGAGCTCACTGATAAAGAAGTTAGTTTTACAAAAAGGTGTCTTTTTTAAGTTTTTTTTAAAGCATCATTAGACCAGTTTATACTGATGTATGCCACTGATATTAAATATTGTCTCAGCTAATTTTCTTATCAAATTCCAGCCATGACCTATATTAATTAAAACAAATATCTAATTTTTGTTTACTTCTTTCCATATATGGCAAGTGAACTCTTTATTTACACTTAAGCTATCCCCAATAATGAATAGCTGTTGTGGATAGTCTGAGTTTTCACAAGCACCAATCTCACTAATAATGCAAAATACTTTATAATATACGCCAAAATATTTGGAGCATGAAAGGTCAGCTTTTCAAAGGCGATGTAATTTTTAAATCACTTCAAACTTTTAAGGTCTTGTCAGCTTCAGAAAAGAAATACTGGTATCACTACAAGATTCACTAAGGTTTAACAAGATTATAATGAAGATGCATACCTGTGTCAGCACTGCTGTGTCTCACAAAGAAGAGCAAAGTCGCCCAGATGAGAACAAACATCCTGATTCGATGGTTAAGTCACTCAGTCTCTCCCTCCACAGCAGAAACTCTTCCTTTCACAAGCACAAACATTTCAAACATTAAAATGCTTCTGTTGATGAAACTGGACCAGAAACAACTCCGCAGCTGATGGCACAGATATAAATACAGTATGGTGCACCTTCTTTATGGGGTCACGCAAATAAATGTGGCCAACGTCTTTTTCAGGGTTGTGAGTTCCTCAAAATGTCCAAGCACTTTGTGACATCTGTGACAGGAAGGTGCTTAATAATTAATCTTAAACTATCTGTTAAACCCAGACGTTCCCAATAAAATGCACACCTTAGTTCACAAGTAAAGTGAGAAATTCTCAAAGCATTTTATGACATTAGTGAAGAAAGACTTCTACAGTTTCTATTCACAAATTAAAGATAGGCCGACTTTAGGAATGAAAAGTTGTGTTTACCTGTTTTTGTCTTGTTCGTCTGCTCTCTTCTCTCCACAGTGATCTGAACTGACTCTTCCTCTTCCTTTTATACTTCTCTCTGCGCAACAGGGACGTTTCTCTACACACTCTCCTCAGACTGACACACTTTGAGCACAAATCTCTGAAATGTCAATGTGATATATTTTATATGCACATATGATGATGAGCAACACTGACAATGAATGACATGGAACAAGCCTTGATTTTTTTTATAAATCATCTTTATAAATGTTAGAAACTTTCAGAAAGGGGAAATATCATATGGGTGGGCTTAACAAATGGTGTCATCATAAGAACCCAACAATCCTATCTACTAACTATCCCTCTGCATTGAAATGTATAATACATTATGTGCATGAATGTGAATGTGTGTATTACTGGCTAATATCTGCAGTGTCAGTGAAATAAAAATAGTCATTAGTTTAATCTTTAGTTTATTTATGTATAAAAAAGACAACTCATTTAACAGATTAATTATTACTTCATTCATTATTCATTAATTTGTACTTAAATGTCTGCTGATAAAACTATTTGTTTAAATCTTTGCATGCAGCCTCTTTGAAATAACCTCTGTGTGTGTAACAGTGTGGTTTCTTTTATTGTGCAACATCTTTAAGTTGAGTTCTCAGAAAAGTCCCTGGAGTGAATATTCACTTAATCATCCCCTTATAAGGCATCACTGTATTCTCTCTAACAACTTCCTCTTGACACTTAAAGGTGCTAGATTAAAACTATTTTCAGCTATGAACTGGTGACAACTTTGTCCTCATCAGTTACTACATGTCTGCAGATTTAACACTCACTACACAACCTGTATATTTGTGTTTACCTGAAGAGAGAAAAGCTTTGTTGTAACTGACATCTCAACAATTTCATCCCAAACATAAACAAGTGTTTTCTGTTAAAAATAAATAAAAATAAAAATAAAGAAGAGACACCATGTTGCAAATACTGGTCCCTCTCAGGCCTCGGTAGTCAAGTTGATTCCTGTGACACATGAAAAAGGAAAGTAATCCATGACTTCTTAAAGAACTTTAACATAGAGACACAGTGGGATCAAATGCAGATCAAATACAACTCCAAACATCGGTAGTAATAATAATAATAATAATAATAATAATAATAATAATAATAATAATAATGATAATAATAATGATAATGATGATTTGTATTTAAAAATTCCTCTTATTTTAAATAAATTGCATACATTCACACAGGTTTACAGTGAGAACTGGCCCTGAACAGGACCCATCCTAATGCAGTTCCACTGTAACAGATGGGGGGCACAATCTACAGTCCTCATTTTTTGGGGGGAAAAAATTAGTCCAGCTGAAGACAATGTGCAGTTTCAGCAGTCTAAATTAGACAACTGTAAATCAGCAAGAAAACACTGTTCATGAAAACACAATGACAGAATTTTGTACCACAGAAACAGTAACTTTAGAGGATACCCACATTATCTGTCTAACTAAAGCCTCAGTACAGCTTTGGTTGATCTTTGTAATGCAGTTTGATCTGTAGATTCAGATCTCTGAAATCACACTTGCTTAAGGAAGGGAATCTAACTTTTTCAATCTACGTATGTCCACGCGAGTACTGCACAGAGACGAGCTTACAACCTTACACTGAGGTTTCCTTTTAGAGACACTGACTGAAAATGAAACAAGACTAAGAGAGGATAGAGATGGTTGCCCCTTTACATGCTGCTGCCATAATAGTGGTGTTAACTTTTTCATGGACGTAGGTAAACTTATCTGGTTAGTTTGTGAAAACTAAAACACAATAACACATAAGGAAATTCTGTCCAACTTCTTGTCCACTTCAGTTTACCACATGCTGAATTTGGTGTTTGAGGATCACAACTTTGTGGTAGAAACCATCCACATGACCGCCAATCATTCACCGGAATAACAATCCATCATCAGTCCATTACGTCGACCCATCCAAGAGCAAAGTCCTCAATGCAACAGTCCTCACATCTCATCCACTACGTCCTTCACACTGGAGTACACTGCCATTTCCTCCTCTTCCTCCTTTTCAGAAACATACTGTTTACTCTCCTCATCCTCCTCGATCATTGCTTGCTCCTCTTTGCCCTCCAAAACTTCACCGTCCTCTCTGCTATTCTCTTCGGTTTCCTTTTTCACTGCTTTCTTAATTTCAGCGTACTCTGTCTCCTTGGTCTCCTGCTTCCTTGCTGCCTCCCTGGGAAGCCTCCTTTTCAACACTGAGAAGTCAATGCTGGCGTACTCCACATCTTTTGGTCCACCATTGAGGTCAGAGGTTGCTTTCTCTGCCGCCACAGCTCCTCCTTCTTCAGCTGCCTCTTGGTTGTAGGTCTGGTCATCTTCCACTGCTTGACCAGCATCTATCTGTTGGGTACAACGCAATTTATATGACTCATTCAGCAGCTGCTTCAAACATCAAATCTGTGTACATTACGCATGAAATCTCTCTTTAGTATGTTTATATTACTGCCAACCATTTCTTTCAAGACATACCAAAATCTTTTAATTTTCTGGTGCTATTAACTTCTGTAGTGTTAAAAAAAAAAATCAACTTGAGGCACGATTTGAAACTTGTTTAAGATACAGTAATCCGTGTCAATGTGCATTTGCTTTATTCCTACTAAGATTACTGTTACATGTAGGTGGTAATGCAATTAGGGATGTCAGTTTGGTTAATTTTGCTTTTGATAGCCATACACCTATAAACCAGTAACTACCTGGTAAATTTTTAAAGAAAAAAACGCAAAATGACATACAACACAAGTGACTTTTCTATTTAGTCCAGTGCTCAATTGATTCAGTCAGCATTTCAAAGTGCTAACAATTTAGAGGTGGTGAAATTTTGATGTTTTGTCATGAAAATGTCCGTCTTTGCTGACAGACAGTCAGCTATCCACGTTAATATGTGGAAACATACCCACTGCCCATCCTGCAGTCGCCACTACTTAGCTAGCCTTGGCCGCTCTGCACTGCATACCACGGGGGTTGGGTGGGTGCTAGTTAGAATCATTTGGCGATCACAGCTAGTAACAGTAGTCACCCTCCAGCCTCCACACAGGTCGCCCTGGTGAGTAAGTGGTTTCATTTCGAGCTGCAAAACTCCTTTAGCATTACTAACTACGTTAGTACCACTAGCCATGCTGACACTGGTAACAGTGCTAACAGAGCTAAGAGTGATGCTAAAGGGGGTTTGAGGGTTAAAACTGAGCCAATTTACTCGCCAGTGTGACCTGTGGGGAGCCTGGAGGGTGGGCACAATGTTTCCATAGCAACCCGTTGAGTCCAAAAGGTGTTACTTGCAGTAATCGCCAAATGAGCAGCACTACTAGTTAGCTACAACCAGACGCAGTTGGTGCACAGTGGAGTAAACCAGACATTGGCAAAATTCATGTGTAATCGGTCAAAAATATCAATTAATTAACCACTGACTTCCCTAAATGCAATGCATTGCTGTCAGATCAGTTTGTGCCTACAACTGCACTGCAAAGCAACAAAAAGGGGCCTGACAATTACACAAGTGGCATTTACTTGATAAAATATACATGTGCATGCTGCAGTAAAATAAAGGTAGTTTGTTCAGGTAGAGCACAGAACTGTTCTTGCTTGAGTAGAATGATAATGTCTGCTTTATTCATATTTCACCATCAGAGACTCCTTATTAGCTGCTTGGCTACAAGCTGAATAGTCACATCCAATCCAGTTCAGATCCTTAAAATCTGACACTTCTAACTATTAATTTGCTAATGCCAAAGATCCCTCTACTAGCCCAACCTCTTCTTAATTGCTGTATTTTTTGTTATTGTTGAGGTAACTATAATGTACAGTAATGTCTATGTCTGTGTTTAAAAAGAGGAGATTGTTTCTTCTAGCAGTCTCTTTGTTGCTTAGCTGAATGAATGTACATACCAGTGGATACTCTTGACTGGTCACCACCTCCAGAGTCTCATCCAGATTTCCAGAGCTCTTCTGTTTTTTTCTGTGGGAAAAATTCATTTAAACACATCAATAAAATTAAAGCGCGAATAATATCCACAAACAAATCAGAAATTCGTTATTGGATTCAATAGTGTACCTGTGGCATTTTTTTGCCAAACAGCAAAGGACTGCTGAAAGAACTACCCCAATCACAAAGGCAATGATGACTTCAGGCCATGAAACAATATTCAGTCGTTCACTGGTTTGACCTGCAGTCAAGGACAAAGGAAAAAATGTTGCTGTTCATGTTGTTCTGAACATAAAAAAAAACATGCGCTAGCTTATTTCCTTTTGAAAGCTTGTCCAATGGTTATGTGAGGACAAAGGTAACAGTAAAAAAAAGAGAGGCACTAATAATGTCATAAAGCAGAGAACACGTACCCGTCTTGACCTGACGTGTCATTTCGAACGGTGAGGTTTTCTCTTTCTTCCCCATTTGTATTGCTGCTGACACACTCAACAGAAATGCTGTGGTCTTTTACAGTCGCAGTGGCAGTGCTTTTGATCGTGTGGTTTGACACAGTGGTAGTGACAGAGTACTCAGTGTGATTCTTCAACAGCGGCCATTTGATGGTGGGCAAAGGAAACCCCTCACTGATACACACACAAGTCAGGACCTCTGACTGAACCACACATCCAGAGGTTTCTACGATCTTTGGAGACCCTGTAAACACACAAGCAGAATTACAACATCACAACTTAATGCTGAAAGTGTAAAATGTGATCACAGAAATTCCTTTTTCACAAGATTATTAGAGTGTACTTACAGACCACAGTGATATCAGCATATGTAGTAACGGTTGTGTTCAGGTGTTGTGCTGTACAGATGTACCGCCCAGAATGTTCCGCTGTCACATGAGGGATGAAGAGTGTGGCTGATCCAGTGCCCCTCTGAAAGTCACTAGGAGGTCCACTCTGCAGGTTTGTGTTGGTACCAAGTACAGTCCATGTGACATGAGACGGAGGAAAACTTTCAACACTGCAGGTCAGATTTAAAGCATCTCCTCTCCCAACAGTTGTGTCTCCAGTGATTACAAGTTTCCTCATATCTGTGAAGCAAATTTTAAACAAGTAGGGATATGATGAAGAGGTCAGAAAACAGATACAAGATCTTTGTCAAATGAAATACAGAATATATTGAATTAATAACATTTTAAAGATAAAGTCATTATAAACATTACAACAACTGACAATATTTACAATCACTGACCTTATCCTTTGCCTGAACTAGAGCACTTTCGCATTGTGCCATTTTGTAATATTACTTCTGATTTAGAGCTTTGTGTTGCCACCTTTATCACTCTTTATTTGCCAAACAGCTGCTAGTTTAGCTGTAAGTTTTAATTTTTTTCAGGCAAGGAAATAACCATTTCCAAAAGATTCCCAACATGTGATGCATTAATCCAAATGACACTATTTGGAAATTTGCAATTTTTATTTTTTTAAAGGATGTGAGAATTCAGTGGAAAGCAGGTGCTTCAGTTCGAGCATTTGGCCTGTACTGACAACTATTTATTAAGTTTCCACTCTCTGGAGACACAAGCTTTTGTATGCCAACAGGCTGGCTCACAGCAGGCAACTCCTCAAAGCAGCACTGTGCATGTCATTGTGCAATACAACAAAAACTGTATAGTTACAGATTAAAATGAAGTAGAGCAGTAATATAATAGCTTACAAACCTTCATGGTTGGGTGATTACATCACATTACACTGCCAGTTGTATATTTTATTTTATTTATTTATTTGGGTGATTTTTATGGCAGACTTTAGTCATTTTATTTTGCTTATGTAATAGTTTGCCACCAAAGAATGACTGAGAGCCGCTGCTCAGCAGACAGTCAGCTGAGAGACATGGAGAAACAGTAGGGATGACTGGTGTGTACAGAGAGCATATTTTCACATCTAACTCTGTGAAATTAATTATTGTGATGAGTTTTTTTGTTTGTTTGTTTTATTTAGTATAGATTTAATATCAGATGTACATAATTAACAAATAATATAAAGGAACTATGTGTAAAAGTTATTGTTTATATGTATTGTCTGTCAATGTTTTTTAATTTGTTTAGTATTTTATCATTACCACTTGAGGGCGCCAAAGTCTAAAGATTTTCAAACTCTTCACAGAGTGGCTTTAACAGACAAGATTTTTATGATTTTAAACACTTGGCTCAAGTGAGGCTGAAAACCATCTGGGAGCCTTCGTAGGTCCTAGGACTTTCTAAAAAAAGGCCATTATAAACTAAAGGGGCGGAGCTGTGAAAGTTATTCAGGATGAATTCGGCAGGCTAAGGTTCTTTATTCTAAACAGAGTTAATAGCTTCAGCTCCCACATTAGAAGAAAGAGGAAAAAACTACAAGACATTTTCTGTCGTAGAACAGTTGTACAGTGTACTTACATATCACTGTGACATTAACTTCTTCTGTCAGGGTGTTGTTCAGATGTTTTGCTGTGCAGATGTACAGTCCAGAATCTTCTGTTGTCATGTTAAGGATGGAAAAAGTGTCCATTCTTCTTTCTTTCTGCAGGAAGGTCTCTGTGTCGTTCTGGAGGTCAGTTACAGTGTTGTTCTGCAGGTCAGTGACAGTGTCGTTCTGCAGAATGATCTCTGTTTTATTTTGCATTTCATCAGAATATTTAGTCCATGTGATGAGAGCTGGAGGGAAACTTTCAACACTGCAGATCAGACTCAGAGCCTCACCCTCCTTCACACTTATATTCCCAGTGATTTTAACTTCCTTCACATCTAGGAGACAAAAATTGTATATTGTATTATATACAATGTAATGGAACTGCTAAGAAAATCTAACACAGCTCAGAAAAGCATTAGAAATGACATGACACAACATCTCTTATCAAAGATTTCTGTTAGTAAAAAGTAAAGCTGAGAGTAAAGTACAGTTTGTGCTACTCACAGGTCACATTCAGAGTCACTGTCTCCTCTGTAGTGATGCTGTTTGCAAAGCTGACCTTACAGGTGACATCGGTGCCATGATGTTCTGCTGAAGGGTTAAAGGTTAAACTTGAGCTGTGTCTCTGAGTAACAGCAGTCACATCCTCAGTCTTGAAAGTGGTGATGTTTCCTGTGATGTGAGAGTCCGTCTCTCCTGCTCCTCTCCACGTCCAGGTGATTTCAGGGTCAGATCCAGAGCAGAGACCAGGAGCAGTGCAGGTCAGTGTGGTCTGCTGTCCCTCTGTCAGAGGAGGAATCATCACTGTGGGCTTCTGGGTCAGACCTAATGGGAGAGCAGTCCATGAGTGGAATCAGGAGAGCAGCCTGAGGGTTATCATTCACTTTAAAATGAATTACAATTATCAAATAGATTCTTAAACATTAATGGCAATAAGTAGGAGTTTATCAGGAACTGCTGCAGTTCCTATTGGCTGCCATGAGAGGTCAGCACATGCAAAACATTACTTCATGATCCATTGAGAACATAAATTCACCAAATATACTGTTGCAGTTTATAGACACAAAAATGAACATCTTCACTGTATATATCTGTTGTAGCTCTTCGTACCTTTAACAGAGACTCTTGCTCTTGGGGAGAATGTAAATCCAACTTGCTGCCTATTCAGCACACCATTTACTCTGAGTTGATATGATCCAGAGTCAGACTCAGTGAGGTCATTGACGATGATGCTGCAGTTCCTCTGAGTCACATAAGGCTGCAACAGTGACACTCGTCCTTTGAACCCAGACTGAACTTCATTGTTTTTGTTGGTATTGAATATAGGATCTGAATCATCACATCTTGTTGATGTTGATGGTTCACATTTGTACCAAACTATATGTTGGGGTGTAAAGTCATATCTAGTGGTGAAAAGACATGGTATCACAACACAGAGTCCGGCCTCTGCTGTTATTTCTCCGTCACTAAGAGTGATACAGAATCCATAATAACATAATGGTCTCCCCAAAACTGCACCTGTTAATAAAGACAATAAAAGAATATTAAAATATATAAATTTTGACAATGCACCATATTTGATAAATTACAAAGGAAGGCTACAACTATGACGGTTTCTGTTTCACATACCTGCTGTTGAGCAGAACAAAACATAATTTCAGCAGTTAACATATTTCTTGTTCCCTTATACATGTGATAAACAAAATGTCTATCTATATAAAAAGTCCAGAGTTCCCAACTAAGTTAACAGATGCTGTGAGGAAAGCTACCTATGGTGCTGGATACAAATAAAACTAAATAACTAAAGGGACATTAATCATAGCAAGTGATTGCTATCTATTTGTTCATATCTTTAACGTTGGCATCATAACACATAATATAAAATGCATCTTATAATAAAAGATACATACCTGTGTCAGCATTGCTGCCTCTCACAGAGAACAGCAGGGTCGCCAGGATGAGAGCAAACATCCTGATTTGATGCTTGAGACAGACAGTCTCTCCCTCCACAGGACAAACTTTACCCTGAAAATACAGTAAACATAGAGGAACTAAACCAAAGGAAGCTCCACAACTGACATCACAGATGAGAACACAGGATGTTGCAGGTTCAGTTATTCCTTAGTTGCAAGATTAACACACTTTACATTTGTTGTGATAGGGCACTTAAGCTTTGGTTACACTTGTCTTTTTAATGCAACTTATGTAATTCATGACAGGATGCATTAACTGTCAAGTCTAGATCACAGCTTTACCGCACAGGGATCCGATCAGTCAGACCACATGCCAAAGTAGCCTGGCTCGCATTGAGTTTGGATCTCAGTGAGATGTCGACAGCATGTAGGCACAATCCGGTCAATTTATCAAACGTAGATCATCTTCTTGCCACAGGGGAGTTCCTCTCCAGAGGGCTAAAGGAAGAGCGGGACTGGAGCACAACTGAAACCCGTGGTAATACAGGGTTTTTCCGTACACACGTGCTGGCTTGGCTTGACTCAGTTGAACTTGAGACAGGGATCTGCATTTCCATTATAACAGGGCTACCCGCTTCAAAGAGTGTCTTTAACTGGTGACAGCCACTTGAGGTTTAAAAGCAAAGGGCTGCTCCACAGCGAAAGATCCCACATTATTTTGCTGTACATTTTTAACAATTATTTGTTAATTAAAAGCTTTTACTGTGAAGCAGCAAAGTAAGGAAATGTTAAGTTTTCATCTACAGCTGACAGCAAATATGAAACAGTATGTACCTTTTATGCTCATGTCAGCTATGTGCTTACGTAAGCAAACCACAAATCACAGTATCAGCATGAGATCACGAAAGATGGGTGAGTACTTACTGTCTTTGTACGTTTGTACTTTTAAAACAGAAATCACCCATTTGCATGTGCTGTTTGTGGACAAGGACCGCGTAATATATCCATGCAGGAATACATTCAATCCATATCCGATCAGGCACATGTGGACACACATGAGCGGACATAGCTGAGTTACCATCTGGTGCATCTAATCACAAAAGTCGCATTGAAGAGACAAGTGTAACCATGACCTCAGTGATATCTATTCTCCAAACATCCTTTATACTGTCAGGGATCTTTTCTACAATACTCTACACAGCAACTGCAGCTTTGTGTTCCCTGAATCACTTACTGAATGCACCAACTGTGATAAAAACTAATTATCTTCCGTGTCAAAGCACTCTTTTTCAAACACAGTCCAACTTTACCAGCAAATCAAGAAATATCCACAAAGATGTTTATTATATTAGTCAGGGAAGAATTAATCACTTCAACAACTTCAATCAACAGCCCAAAAATATATCTTAAACATAAATATAAATGTTATATTAATGTTTTACCTCTTTCTGTGTCACTCTCCTGCGGTCTTCTCTCCACAATGATCAGAGTTTTTCTGCTCTGAACTGGTTCTTCCTCTCCTCACTTTTTTATTTTTTCCCTCTTTGTGCAATAAAAAGGTTTAAGGAAGTTTCCCCACACACTGCTGAGCAACATTTCTCCTCTCTTTAGACTGACCAGCTTATGTACACTTATAAGGTCATAACATTACAACATGTGTATCATATAACTAATAAGAAATTTGCACCTTTAAAACTGAATGATGACAAATGTTTTAATTTGCTTGTTTGTTGTTGTTTTTTATCCTCTCCGTGATCACAGTCATGTGAATGTTTTGAAATAGGGAAGTATTGTAAATGAGTGATTTTTTTCCCTGAAGAAATATTACCTTGAGAAACCACAAACGAGTGAAAGCACTGAACACTTCTCGTTTTTTCTTTTTTTTATCTGTTTGTTTTTTAAGGGTTTATATTAAACAATTGAATGGAACATACAGTATCTAATTAAACTGCTTAAACAACGCACAACATATACAACACATACCCTGTTTAATAGCTGTAAATGGTTTGTGTTACTTGTTAAAATCTGCAGTGAGAGCTGAGTGTTGATGGTCAAATGAACATTGTTTTAGTCCTGCATTACAACAATAACTTGTGACAGATATGGTCACAGGTGGTCATAGGTATTTCTAAGTGGGAAGTTGTTCAGCATTTCCCCATTTCAACTGCATGGAGTCTCTTAAGAAACACTTAGCCTATTTGTTTTCTGGTTTATATTGTGCAATATCTGTACATACTGTTCTTAGCAAAGTCACTGTGATGGTTATTTATATAAACATTGCTTTATACAGCACCACTGTGTTCTCGGTGTCTCTGAAAACCTCCTGTTTACACTTGAGGGTAGGGCTGGGCGACAGGACGATCTCAATAAAGGGTCAAAACAAAAAATATGATGACATTGATGCTTTAGACATTTTTACTGATATGGACAGATTTAACAGCCTCTCACACAGCAGAAATTAACATCATGACAGCTGGTCAGTCTGCTGCCTCTCTTCTCTCTGTCACTGCCTGTTTGCAGGAGGGCAGGCCTCTGCTCAACACGCACAGACAGCAGTGAAACTTCAGAGCAGAGCCCACAGCAAAGGGAATGAAACAGACTGTAGGATATAATTCAGTAAAGTCACGGACAACAATGCTGATTATCCATGAATGCAACAAATGGGAGACAGTAGGGTTGTGCCTGACAAAGAATTTTCCTAGTCGACCAGTAGTCGTCATTTAGGGCCATTAATCGAGTAGTCGCCTGCATGTTCACAATATTCATTTATTATTAAATTATATATTTTGGGCGGGGCAACACAATGGTTTGAGTTGAAGGTGTGAGAAAGAATAGTATCAGTAACATTGTTAACACTGTGCTACATTACAGAGAAATACAAAACCGTACTAATGAACCTTCATTAATATAGGCCTATATTTTATCTACAAGTGCACGTCACACACTGAGCGAGCCGCCTGTTAATGACGCTGTGGGCAAAGCAGTAATGATTGTGCTAAGTGGCTAATGGGCATGTAGCTACTTACATGTTTCAGATGATACGTCATGTTTGTAGTCGACCAATGAAGATGAGTTTACATATCACCTTGGGTTGGTCCTTCACCTTCTCAAAATGATCCCACACTTTAGATTTCCTGCCTGACATGTTGTTAACTACTCTGTGTAATAAGTACATAGGAAGTATATACTTATTGAAGTGCTCATCAAAGTTGTGGGTAGAAACTGGAAGGGGTGGAGGAAAAAAATCAGTACATTATAGTATCGTCATTATAGTATTTTGTGTGGCAATATTGTATTCATACACAACCGCCAAGTACTGATATTTTATCATTGTAATTTTTAACATTGCAAATACAAATTAAACTTTTGGCAGCCTTCTAGACTAACTGCTTTTTCAGTCCACTAGATATATGTTGCTGCAATAAAAATGACTGTGAGATGAACAGACTAAAACTCTATCTTATAACACAAAAACACCTGTTAAGGTTTTTCCTTAATTTGCAGTTGAAAAAAGGTAATAAAATGCCATGTATGTCACAATATATGTTATTGCAATACTCATTATAATGTGAAACACTTTAAGTCACAATAGTGTTGTATCATAAGCTATGTATTCTTATAATATTAGCCTAATATGGGCCTTTGGTGATTCCCACTCTTAGAAACTGGTATGAGGCATGAGCATGCATGCAAACAGAAGCCTGTAAAAGGTTGAAGGTGGTCTACTGTATATATTCAAACTGACGATAAAAGGAAAGCTGTTTGTTATTACTAGCAGTGATATGGTGTGGGGGAAAAAATACGGAGAAGCTATGAAAGTCCTTAATAATGGTACAAAGTTATTATATCAGACTTATCGCCTGCAGGATCAAGTTAACCAGATTTAGCACTGACATCTAGCCTAAGGGACACAAAAACAGCCAACATGTAGTATAAATCACTTGGGCATTACGCAGCACAAAAATCCAAAGCAAGGATGTCAAAATAAAAACCCAACAATATACCTGACAAGTGGTGAGAAGTAACTGAGTACATTTACTCAAGTACTGTATTTAAACACAATTTTGAGAAACCTGTACTTGTATATTTCCATTTTATAGCCTCCTTCAGGAAAACATTATACTTTTAACTCCATGTAATATAATTTATGACTGGTGTGTACTTTGCTGATAAAGATTTTTTATACAAAACCTCCAAAGTGAGCTGTTATAGACGAAAATATCTATAAATAACATGTAGCACACACTGAGTCACATATACATACTAGAACAGTAAAATTCCTTAGGTAATGTTGGGTATTTGAATGCAGAGCTCAAAGTAGTACGCTAATGGAGTATTTTTCCACTGTTTTATTGCTACTTTTATTTAAGTAAAGGGTCTTAATACTTCTTACACTACAGCATCAGCAACAAGAACACGTTGTTATGTTACAGGCAGCAGAGGCTGGATGAGCCAGGAGAGAGCAGAGGAGTGGGTGTTTGTTTGTTTGTTTCACGTTACTTACCGGAGTTTGAAGAACTGCGACCTCTCTTTCACGTCGGCAAAATGACCGTCAACCATGTGATATTAAGTCCAACTAGACTTGTAGTCTTCAAACACAGATGCTCCGCTGACATTTTGGAAAGTTATCAAAGTGCTCGTCCTCTTTGTAACGTCTGTTCCAGGTTAGCCAATGCTAATGCTAATGCTGCTAGCTAAAAACACGGCGCTGATGGTGATACGGTGTAATAAGTCCCGACTGTTTCATTTAAAGAATGGTGCTGTTTTCAACGGATAAATAAACAAGTAAATACTTACATAAATAAATGGATAAAAGTTTCAAAGTTTCTCTCAGAGGTTTTAAGTTCCACGCCTGTATATAGAGATACTAATCAACGACACATCAACTCCACCTGTACACCTGACGTGATTGCTACGGAGGCCCTGAGAGGTCAAAATAAATAAATAAATAAATAAATAAATAAGGAAACATTGCCACTAATTTGGCGACATTAACAGGTACAGCATTTCAAAAAAGCAAAAAATACATAAATAAAATAACAACAACAAACAAAATAGAATAAAATAAAATAAACAGAAATTACAGCTGTTTTGTATGCATTTTTTTTCCCACTGTCACTTTTGTTTCTTTCATATTTTCTTATGTCTATGTTGTAATATTGATTGCTGTTTTTATCTCATGGCACTATCTTAAATATTGATTATGTTCTTGCCTTTTTGCCTCCTACCTACCCTCCTACCATGAGATGAGATGAGGTAAAACTTTATTTATAAATTATCCTGAGGGTGTGCAGCTGTTGCAACACGCAAAGTGAGTGGAACAAGTGCATATATAAAAATCTAAGATAACGATAATGTGCAAGTACAGGGTGTCCGCAGGTCCTTATAAATCTTAAAATGTAATATAAGGCCTTAAAAGTCTTAAGTTCTTCTGAGTCACATCATGCTCCAACAGTGACACTTGTCCTTTGAACCCAGACTGAACCTTTTTGTTTTTCTTGTTAGTGTGGAATATAATGTCTGAATCACCACATCTTGGTTTAATTGGTTCACATTTGTACCAAACTATATGTTGGGGGATAAAGCCGGAAAAAGTAGTGAAAGAGCACGGTATCACAACACAGAGTCCAGCCTCTGCTGTTATTTCTCCTTCACTACGAGTGATACAGAATCCATTTTGACAGTCTTGTCCACTCCAAATTGATGAACCTGTTAATGGAAAACAAGAGACAAAGGCAGAGACCGAAGATATTTACATTTTACCAATGATGATTTAGGCTACTATGACAGTTCTTGTTTTCTATAACCACTGTTGTCAGCAGCATTACCCAGACAACACAGCATAATTTCAACATTTAACACATGTCTTTGGTACCCTAAACAAAACAGTCATTTAAATAACTATCCCAGAATTTCCAGGTAAGTGAACTCATGCTGTGACTAATGCAGCAAACAAACTGGTAGGCTAAATTCATGGTGGACAAACTTAATAATGTAATTTGGCCACATGGTAACACTCCCAACTTGTCAAATATGGACTCATGGTCATTGGCCTCTCAGTAGCATTTGTTTATACTGTGGGCAGCTACTGTAATATAATGAGAGAAAGAGTCAGCGTGGGTTGGACGCAAGTGACGTGAACGTTTGATGGCTGAGAAATTAAGACAACAAAGAGATGCCAAGAACTGCAGCTCCTAGAATAACCACTTGAGGCCGGCCCTGGAAGTGAGTCGATTCCCACAGAGCCCCGTGTTAAAATGCCTAAAATGTTTAAAGCCTAAAATGTTTAAAGTCTCTATAGCTAATTTTAACATTCATGACAACTGTATGGGGGGCTCAAAGTTAAACATATGTAAGGACTGGGGCGCTTGAGTGACAAGCTGTTTGCAGCTCTCGCTACAGTCTATGAGTGCTTTCAGACCTAGAGTTGTCTTGCTTTGGTCTGAATCAGGGACTAATTTTGTTACAAAGTTGCATAATTGCCTCGAGTTGGTTTGTGTTCTCACGGCAGCATTTACAAGCGGACCAGATAAAATGCCTTGCACGAGAAAGCTGCTCTTGATTGGTCAGAATTTCCATGTGGGGAAAAAACCATGAGGTAAACAAAATGTTGACAAAGAGTACACTTGCAAGATAAATGTGACACTCTCTAATGTCACAATGGAGGGACAGCTACGCAGGTTGATTTTAGCACTGCTCATCATGGACTATATTGCTGTCATTGTTCATTTCAGTCAAACCATACAGTTTGAAAACGAGGCACGGCTCCAACTAGAAAACAATGCTCATGTGTTCACCCCTGCCCAAACGAACCACACTTAGGGGAGATATGAACAAGCAGGAGGAGTGTGAAAGCACCCTAAGAGTCAGATCCACCCCTCGCTCATCCACAGCTCCACCCTCTGATCCAAAAATGGTCACTTCTGGCTCTAAAGAACAAAGATAGTGATTGTCTAAATGCCAAACTCAAGGCTTCAAAACAGGAATCCACAAACCAGTGGGTTACATCATGGCAGTTCCATACTTTATTTTACACAGTCTATGGTTGGGCAGGAGGGGAGGGGGATGTGCCATTCAAACTCTGGACTTGCACTCTGGAGACCACGAGTTATTTTAATAATGAAGTAGTGTGCTAGTATGTGTAGCATACTATGCTAGTGACACGTCAGGTGACGTTATGTTACGTTTGCAACAAACATACTTATTTTAAGCCAATCCATAGTTCGTTTTTTTTTTAAACAAAACCACATGCTTTTGTTGCCTAAACTCAAGGAGGTAAACCTAAAAACGAATTTTTTTACTTATGTCCTAAGTTTATTTTGAAAAAGACTGTATGCAGAAATAAACAGACACTGTGCATCTCGGATAGGAGATGTACATGTATCATGGCAAGTTACTGATTACTAACTTGTGAAGTATTACCCTTAATTCTGGCATCATAACAACATACTGTGTCAGCATTGCTGCCTCTCACAGAGAAAAGCAGAGTTGCCCAAATAAGAACAAACATCCTGATTCAATGTTAGTCTCTCCCCACAATACCACAGGCCTTACACTGAAAGTGCAGTAAACATAGAGGAAGTTCAGTTGATTAAACTGAAACAAAGGAAACTCCTCTGTTGACCTCACTCGTAACACAGGATGTTACACATTCAGTAATTCCATAGTTGCTTCATTTAATTTCATTACCACATCACACAGGGCGGGGGCACTGTGTTACTTTGGTGAAGCAATTTGTGAAATCTGTTGTAGAAATGTGCTATATAGGAAAAGCAAAGTTACAACAGCTCAGCACAGCTCTGGAACAATAAATATCTACAGCAAAGGGCCGCAGGATAAACGAACAAACCAATAGATGCACTGACATTGTTTCCTCTCACTGTCTTATATATGACAGTGTCAGTCTTGTATAATACTCTATTATTCACAGCTTCTTTATATATTGCTCCAATAATACACAGCATAAACTGTACATAATCAGACTTGTGTTACTAGACATGTTACCGGCTAATACCTGTGATGCAAGTTGGGTAATGATGGTCAAGTGAACATTATATTGGCCATATATTAAAAAAAAAAAAATGAAAGTAGACTAGCAAGCCTGAGTTGCAGGTTGAGCACAATGCCCCACCACTGACACAATTAGTAAGTTGCCAATAAAGAGATTACATTGTTTCAACTGAAGTGTGTGTTTAAGAATTATTTGTCATGCATTATCCTGCTGACACCCGAACTTGTCTTTAGTATACATTTTAAAATTCTCCCAGCTACTTGGGATCAGTAGTACCTAATAAGTATAAAAAACTAAACACTATGAAAGATAATAAAGTCCCAATGTCTTCAAACAAGTACTTCCTTATTACCAATGTCTTAATGTTACTGATGCTAAAATTGATTTGTAGCCATTTGTAGCCAGACTGACTTAGCAGAGATGGCTGCCATCTTGCTTTTACATGGATTAGTGTATTGTGCTCTTACCACCACTAGGTGGCACATAAAAGTGTTCATGAATGGGGACAAGAAGTGTGAGGTAAGTAGAATGAGGTATAAGGTCAAGCAAACCCAAAATGGGATGTCCTCATTTGAGGATGGTGTACTAGGTTCAATATTTTTTGGGCCAAACATACATTGTTCTGTGCAGCTATAATGACTTTTCATTATTTGTGATATGTGGCAAAGGAAATCTCTACAACTAATCTACAAATCAAAATGGCCTTCATCGTCAAAAACAATTGCATAAACCATACTGCAAAGATAATCAGGTTGGTTTTAAAAAGTGTATTCGAAGTACATTGTTAAAGATACCACAATAACCACAACGACAGCTCATAAACATTGTCATGATAAAATAATGTAAAAAATACCAAATGATTAATTTGACTTGAAAACGTCTGTTTTCAGATCTCATAACTCGTTAAGAAATCCTTGGTTCAGTAAATGTAAACTACAAAAAATACTGTAAAATACTAAATATAGGTTGAGTAAAATAAAAAAGAAACAAGGTGTTTTACTTATAAAATCGTGCACATTTTAAACCGGTCAGAGTATAGAGGTATCATTTTCTAGGACAGCTGAATCTTAGCTCAGAGGACGGCCAATCACATCATACTCTGCCGATGTTTCTGTTTTTCGTATTGACATGTAAGTTCTGTCCACTTGATTTGGTTTCGCCTTTTTTCTTGTGTTCCTTTGGAGAGAAGAAAGAGAGACACGTGATATCAAAGTCTCCACTGCATTAACAGAGCCTTAGAAGCTGTTGGATTATTGTAAAAAGGTTATACACTGATCACTGTACCTATCTTCTAAGCAGGTGAAAAGCAGAAGATATGAAGCTATTACAGACTGGAAATTTACTGTGTGTTATAAGAGCTTAGTGGAAAATTACTAGGTGGAGGAGAGACAGAGCGTTGCAAGCAGGAGGCCTCAGGCGCTGTCACCCAGAGATAAGAAAGAACACCAAGACAATAACTGATACCTTATAAGCACAGAATGTCCTAGGATAGTGAGCTTTCTTGTACATCACTGACAACAAGTTCGTATACACAGCTGATGCGCTGAAGCACACTTTGGCAGTGTGCCTGTTCTCGTTTGACCTTGTTTTGCAGGAGTAGTTGACGCGAAAGCAGTAAGGCGTGGCGGAGTCAGAAGGAGGGAGCGGAACTGCAGCGGAGAAACAGCCAATCATCTTGCGTGCACATTTCATAACTGTAACGTCTTATTAAAGTGTCCAGGGAAAGTTAGGAGTCAGACTTCATGAACTGACGACACAGAGCTCTGTATCTCTTAATCTTTTTGATTTTTGGAATAAATAGAAGTTCACCGAGACCATCTACTCTTCTATTATTCTTCATCAAATGAACATGCAGAATTTGTCTTAATACTGATTTGTGATTGTTTTAAGGAAAAAGAAAAAGAGACATCTCCAACAAAGCTTAAAATGATGAAGTAAAACCCCAATTCCAAAACATTTGCGATGCTGTGTAAAACCTAAATGAAAACAATGCAATGATTTGCGGACAAGATATTTAAAGTTCAAACTGATAAACTGTATTGTTTTCTGTGAATATACACTTATTATGATTTTGATGTCTGCAACACATTCCAAAAAAGTTGGGACAGGGACATGTGTGACATCACCTTTTCTTTTAACAACACTCAGTGAGGGTTTGGGAACGGAGGACTTTATGTTGAAGTTTCTAAAGTCAAATTTTTTCCCGTTCTTGTTTGATATACGATTTCAGTTGCTCAACAGTCCAGGATCTCCATTGTTTTATACACAGTTTTATACACGTTTTCATACACATGTTCAGTGTAGACAGGTCTGGACTGCAGGACAGATCAGTCTTTTACTATGAAGCCACTCTGTTGTAACGTGCAGAATGCTGCTTGGGATTTTGTTGGAATAAGCAGGAACGCCCCTGAAAAAGATGTCGTCACTTTGTGTCAATCTATCTCAGATGAGCTCGGGTCCAGAGGAGTCAGTGGTGTGTGTGGATGTTGTTGATAAATGTCTTTCACTATGCATGCTAGCATCTTAACTTGTATGTGCAGAGATTTTTCCAGATTCTCTGACACTTTTAGTGATTTTATGGATCGTAGATGATGAAATCCATAAATTTATTTATCAGTTTATCAGTTTGAACATTGTATATCTATGTCCTATACTGTATTCAATTTAATATATGTCAGAAAAGATTTTCAAATCACTGCATTCTGTTTTTATTTACATTTTACAAAGCGTCCCAAGTTTGTAGTAACATACCAAAGGAACATCAAGAGGATTATGCAGATGACATTCACAATCAGAGATACAACAGCAACAACAGTCCAGACAGTCACTGCACTTGGTCCATGTTCATCTGCGATTAAAAACAACACAATATAGATTGTATAACTGTTCAACTGTTATATTAATGTTGTACACTTAGTGGCTACTGTGTTAGCTAGACACCGCCATTTACATAGTGTTACCTGTAAATCATTGATACCAGAAACTACAAAAACCTTTTGATGAAATTATTCAAGAATATTCAAATGGGGTTTGTAAGGCCAAAGAACAAACAAGGGGAAACCTTTCATCCTAATTCACATTTTAATAGAATCACTTCAGCAAACTGTTGGTATGTCCCTCTGTGTGGAGTTTAGTTCAGTTTTAGTGTTATTGGACCTCAGTGCTGCATTCGACACAGTCGACCATGATATATTACTTGATCGACTGGAAAATTGGGTGGGACTATCTGGCACAGTTTTTGATTGGTTTGCATCCTACTTAAAGGGCAGGGATTATTTTGTGTCAATAGGTAACTTTAAATCTGAGCAGACCAAAATTACATGTGGAGTCCCCCAAGGCTCCATCTTGGGGCCCCTTCTATTTAACATCTACATGCTTCCACTTGCCCAGATCATAGAAAAAAACAAAATAGATTACCATAACTATGCAGATGACACACAGCTCTACATTTCAATGTCCCCAGGTGACCACAGGCCCATACAAGCACTGGGTAAATTCATGGAGCAAATATCTGAATGGATGCGCCACAATTTTCTTCAGTTAAACAGAGAAAAAACTGAGGTAGTTGTTTCTGGACCCAAAGAGGAACATCTTAAAATCAGCATGGAGCTCCAGTCACTTCAGTTAAAAACCTCAGACCAGGCCAGGAATCTGGGTGTTGTCATGGATTCAGACCTCAATTTTAAAAACCACATACAAACAATCACAAAGTCAGCTTACTATCACCTCAAGAACATTTCTAGGATTAAAGGACTGATGTCGCAGCAGGACCTTGAAAAACTTGTCCATGCATTTATCTTTAGCCGAGTTGACCACTGTAACAGTATCTTCTCTGGTCTGCCTAAAAAGTCAATCAGACAACTGCAGCTGATCCAGAACGCTGCTGCTCGAGTCCTCACTAAGACCAAGAGAGTGGACCACATCACTCCAGTTCTGAGGTCTCTACACTGGCTCCCTGTCTCTTAGAAAATAGACTTTAAAATTCTCTTGCTAGCATATAAAGCACTGAATGGTTTAGGCCCAAAATACATCGGAGACCTTCTAGTCCAGTATGAACCATCCAGACCACTCAGGTCGTCTGGTGCAGGTCTGCTCTGTGTTCCAAAAGTCAGAACTAAACATGGAGAATCAGCGTTCAGTTTCCATGTTCCGTATATCTGGAACAAACTACCAGAAAATATCAGGTCTGCTGAGTGTCTGCGTTCTTTTAAGTCAAGGTTAAAGACTCACCTGTTCACTGCTGCCTTTGACTGAAAGGCTTTTTACTTCTTAAATTTTATATTTTCCTTCGAAACTCTGCACTGCAACTCTTACTTTAATACGTGTGTGTTTTTATATTTTTGGGTTTTAAGTGCTGTTTTTAATCACCTTTTACATGTTTCTTTCAATGTGTTTCTTTTTCCCTTGTTGCTGTATTTCAATGTCCCGTGTGAAGCACCTTGAATTGCCTTGCTGCTGAAATGTGCTATACAAATAAACTTGCCTTGCCTTGCCTTGGTGACTCTAAATTGTCCATAGGTATGAATGTGAGCATGAATGGTTGTCTGTCTCTATGTGTCAGCCCTGTGATAGTCTGGCAACCTGTCCAGGGTGTACCCCGCCTCTCGCCCAATGTCAGCTGGGATAGGCGCTGGCAGTAGATCCAGGGGATCCAGGATAGGACAATAACTCTATTATTGTGTTTGATGCTCTGCCTTAATGTCAGATGTGAACATATGGCATATGATCAGACTATATGACAGTCCTGTTTTGGCCGATATTGAATGTGCCAAATAATGTGCAGAAAGCTTTGATGCAGATGAGGCCAAGATGTTGTGAAGGAAACCCCCCCCCCACTACTGACTGCATGTCATGATCTTTTTGGTAGTGTCATTAGAAGCAACTGAACACACATTAGGTTATCTACACATTTTTACTGATATCATTGATTGCTGATGTGTGTGTGTGTGTTCACCTTCTTGCCTCTCTGAAGTTATGATGGTGATGTTTGCTTTTGATTCCCCACCTTCAATGCTGCTCACACACTCAACAGCAGTGTTGCTGTGGTTCTTTACAGTTAGGGTGAGGCTGCTGCTGACTGTGTGGTTTGACACAGTGGTCAAAACAGAGTACTCAGCGTGGTTCTTCAACAGCGGCCATTTGATGGTGGGTAAAGGAAAGCCCTCACTGATACACACACAGGTCAGGACCTCTGACTGAAGCTCACACTTAGAGCTATGTAGGATCTTTGGATACACTGTGGACACACAAACACAGTTATAAGATCACAGATTTTTACAAGGTATGAACTAAATCAATATTTCTTACGTTAAGTCAGTTTAACCATTTGAGTAACCACACAGAATCCTGCATATGCGCAAAAGGAGGCTTGAAAGAGGAAAAACAAACTGGACGGGAGAATGTACACACCTGTATGGAAACTCTGACCCATGCGCAGTGCTGGGCAGTAACGCTTTACAGTAATAATATTGCTTTTTCCAGTGACAAGCAGTGTGGCTGGAGCTTTTGGCTGGATATGTGGTGGATGAAATGTTGCTCCACGAGTGACTCTCCATCTTTGAAGCAGAGCCACGGGAAAATATCATTCACAGGCAACTGAAGACCCCCAGGTAAAACGAAACTATCTAGCCTTAGCTACACTTAACGGCAATTACCTTGACATTCACTATATGTATATACATATGAGTCACTACATGTACTATATGCTCCATCCCTGGAGCACAGAGGAGAGGGCTGGACTGTATGTTACTGAATTGCAGAACAGAGCGTTTAAGTTTTCAGTGGGGTGGGGCGTCGGTAGCTTAGGGGATAGTGCCAGCGCCCCATCAGATATGAGTCTGATCCTAGACAAGTGCAGGCCACACACTGAATGACACACGTGCAATAAAATGTGGAACATGCAATATTTCCTTAAAAACACCCAAAGAAAACAAATGAGGATTCCTCTTCATTCACCTCTTTCATTGCCACACACACACACACACACACACACACACACACACACACACACACACACACACACACCTACACACACACACACACACACACACACACACACACACACACACACACACACACACACACACAGTATGTGTAAGTGTACTATAAGAATAATCAAAAGGCATTGCAGAGTTCCTTTGTTTTCATGAGCACACAAATACAAACAAACTCAGAGGAGCTGAAGTAATCTTAGCTATCTTTCTGTGGCCTTAACTGATCTTGACATAAAATCCCAATTCCTCTTTGTCTGTGATAAAAAACAAGACAGAGACATTCAACACAGACAAAGACCAATGTCGGATACTTAAACATTGCTGTACAGTTTGTTGTAGTTTTACCTGTGCTTTTCTTAAATCCCCAGACCACAGGCTCACTCCACTCACTCCAGAATGAAGTCTCTCCACAGGCAGATCCCACTCTACTCCGTGCTTGCAGCTCAACCAGGGATTTGGCGGGGGGCATGTTGATGCAGTATTCCTGCACCCCAAGACTGAGACGAGAAGTCTAAGGACAGTGAGGTGGATTTGAGAAAGAGAGATGGGTACAAACTGAAGACAAAAAAGATAGTGATGCAAAGGGTGAGATAATTATCTTCCTTCAAACTGCCTACCTGCCATGTCCTGCTGTTGATCCTGTAGCGAACTTCACTCTCCACACATTTCGAAGAAATCTGGGACCAAGTGAGGCACCTATAGTCACTCATGTTTGTTGGTGGATTTAACTTCAATAGAGATGACACAAACCATTAATGATACATAATATACAATGTGATAACAAGGTAAAGGGCAGACATATTAAGTCTCAATATTGTCATGTCTTTTATCTCCTCCAGCATAAACCTGAAGGCGATTGTGCTTTTGGTCATTAGTCCACAACTAATTGGACCAGTTAGTGTGGTTTTTTTTGTCTTGTGTATGCTAAGGATCTGTAGTGGTTGTGGCGAATCACAATTGTTGAGAAAACCTGTTTTATTGACTGTTTTATGCCATCATTAACTGCTGACTCTCATCCTTCCCATCTGTTGCTGGCCACATTTTGGTCTTTGTTCTGGCTTAAAACTCTTCTTATGGATTTGTGACTGTGTTTTAGTTGTTAAAAATACAATAATCCTCATAATTATATATTTCGCAGACAGTGCCTGTTTGCAGGAAAACCCTATCTGCTCTGTGAAACTTTTCCTGGTTTCCCTCTGAATTATACATTTAAATTACAGGTGTGCTGCACCTGTCGTGGAAAATTATTTTGTAAAGCACTCATTCACATAATCAAGTAACACACAAAACACCAAAAGAGTTAAAGTAAAATTATTGTAATAGTTATGAGACAAAGACAGACCTCCTCACATAGAAATCATTGCAATGTCTCAAAGACATGAGAGTGTTTTCAACATCACATTTTGTAGCATTTCAGAGACAAAGGAAGTCAAGGTGAGTGGCTATATGCCAAAAAAAAACTTTCCTCCAATCCCCAAAAGTCATGTGACATAATACCATAGTCAAGTTACGGTCATTGTATCTGAACATCTGTTTTAACTTAACGTTTTGGGGCTCCCTTCGTTGAATCTGAGCTCCCCACTTCCTGAAAGACAATCATAAATCTGAGTTTTGTGTATCTTAATGAACCCCTCATACCAAACTCCATGCAGTAAGCAGCATGAAAAGTCAAAATACTCAAAAACGATAAACCTTAATGGTTCATAATAGTTTGCTGTCTCACTGAAATGATTACCTTATTTGTTTATGCTTCATGTTACTGTCACACACTAGCAGGTATAAAAAATCTCTCCCATCAAAAAAAAAAAAAAAAAAAAAAAAAAAAACACAGAAAAAATTGTCTCTGCTTCATTTATTGGTTTAATATTCTGAAAAGTACCTCCCAATGTTAAGCTGAATCCTGGTAAATAAGCATACCTTCAGTTTTAAAAGAATGCTCCTTCTGACGGACGTCTTCTCCGTGTACCAGTCTGGTGTAAAATGTGATGAACCTCTTGGATGGGTCATCAAAGGACTGGTTACATCCAGTGTGTGTGTTGTTCACTGACAGATAGGCGGGGCACTCTCTGCTTATGTCACCATGGAACCTGTAAAGAAATCACTATTTATTGACTATGAAGTATGCAGCCATGGCAGCTGTTAGCTGATAATGTAATCATTAGGTCATTGTACTTTGGGTAATGTTTCTCTGATATTTGCTACTTTGAGATACTAGGTCCTATATTTAGGGTCTGGGCTGCTAAGCAGCCAAGGACCCTATTGTAATCGGAAGAATTCTTTCTTTCTTTCTTTCTTTCTTCTTCCGAGGAAATCATACTTCCCATGGGCAAAAACTCACCAAACTTTACAGAAATGTCCGACCCCATGCCAGATTTACTCAACTCCAAGGACATGTGCCACCCCCTCCTGGGGGGGGGGGGGCACAATAAACGTTTAAATTTAAAAACTTTAAAAATTCCTACCAAACCAACGATACATGCTACAGTTTTGAAACTTCACCACAGTGTAGCCCCAGTACTGCAGAAACTTTTGTCCATTTAGACTCATTACAAATTATGAAGTCCATCACTCTGTTTTTTTCAGAAACTGTAAAACTTATAAAACGTATCTCCTCCCACAATTTTTGCTCAATTGTCACCAAACTTGCTAGAGAGCATCTCCAGACTGTCCTCCACAAAACTTGTTTCTCGGATTTTTGATTTATCAAAAATTGAGCCTACAGTGCATGAAAACGTTTGACTGTAAACACTACTGTAAACATATACCATCCAATTCTTGCTAAACACATTTTCAATCTTCCTGAAAAAAATTGACAATATTTTGGAGTCGTGGTTGATGAAGTTTGGAAAATATCAGAATTTTATCTCCAAAACTGAATTTTCTAGAACATTTTGAATTCTGCTCTCATGGGAACAACTGGAGTCAATGTAAAAGTGGCATTTTTAAACATCACATTTTCTCTTGTGAAGCAAAACACTTATCATTAAAAACAAATCACCAACATGTCCATGCTGTCTAGATACAATTTATGTATTGTCAGATTTTTGTTTAGATGATAGAATTTGTGACATTTTGACTATTTTTGGATCACAGTGCCAAGGACTCTGGGTTCAAGACCCAACAAGAGGGATGAGTATGACACATCAAAACTACAAAGAGTCTTTGAGAAACAAATGTATAAAATTTTAGAGTCATGGTAGATGATGTTTGATGAATACATATCAGAATCAATGCAAGAATGGTATTTTAAACAACAGTTATTTACTTCTGAAGCAAATCAATCATTCTTAAAAATAAAACATGGAGGCAGTGTTTAGCTCAGTTGGTAGAGCAGCCGCTCCATTAAAGAAAATACAGCCCTCAATGCAGGCAGCTGCGGATTGAATCCTGTGTTGGAAGGCCCTTTCCTGTGTGTCATCCCCCTCTCTGTCTCTCCATTTCCTGACTCTCGCGATGCTCACTTTCCATTAAAGGCAAAGAAGTAAAATATATTAAAAAAAACAAACAAA
The DNA here is from genome assembly GCA_019142605.1 of Cephalopholis sonnerati. Classification (NCBI taxonomy): domain Eukaryota; kingdom Metazoa; phylum Chordata; class Actinopteri; order Perciformes; family Serranidae; genus Cephalopholis; species Cephalopholis sonnerati. Next base: position 24,437,667 of record JAGQAX010000008.1, on the reverse strand, counting down.
CCAACATCTCAATGCTGTCTAGATGCAATATGTATATTTTCAGAACAACTGCAGTCACTTTAAGAGTGGTGTTTTTAAATCAGATTTTCTCTTGTGAAGCAAAGCACTTATTGTTAAAAACAAATCACCAACATTTATTTATTTATTATTGTGTAGTGGTTTCCACTGATACAAAAGTGTACTTTGCAAATTTATTCCAATATTCAACCACTTTTACTTTTCAACTGCTGCAATACAATTTCCAGATGATGCAACCTGCAAAATGACTCAGCTGATGCTAAATGCAGATTGTAATATCAACTTCCTTGATGTCTTCCTGTTCTTCTGCTCGTTGCTCAGAATTGCCTAAAAATGCCCGGACCCGACCCATCGCTGCGCAGCAGCTATAATTATCTTTATCTTTTAGGACTTCCACAAAGGTTAATGCTCTAAAGAGCCAGTTACAGAGTGTAACATTCTTCACTCAGTGTGAAGGATAAGAACTCCTACTATATATATACACGTTTGTGTTGAAATGACGCTGTGCCTACAGCATAAGCTCTGTGTACCCTACACCATAGCCTACACTGTAGCCTGATGTGCATCGCCCCAGAAATGTAACTATACTGTACGTCCCAGCGATGCAGATCTCCTGTTTATTTTTGTAAGCTCAATAACATATCCCTCAGTAGATACAAAGCTTAAATAGGTCTCTCAATTTTTAAGTAATCACATTTTTTAATCAGAGACAAAGACATACCCTACACCTGCCTCATGTGCAGTCTTAAAACAAAAACAAAGTGCTATTCTACAAAAAACATGTGATTTATTTTTACATGTTTAATTAACATAAATCTAATACATTTATAATATAGGCTGTGAATACACATTAAATAATAGGAAAGTGGATGAAATGGAAACACCCCAAAAAACTGGAGCAGTTGTTAGAGGGTGAAGTAAATCAGCTGAATCATTTAAGGAGAATTTAGTTCCATACTAACAATTGCAGACCATGACCATGTGTATGGAAACTGATTGACCCTTGATTTATGCACAAAAAAACAGAAAAAAAGGTGTCTACATCACATGCAAAAAATACCCCGTTTTTGATAAGCAGTTTTTATCTTTTAATCATGTTCAACATTTTACTCTTCGCAGTTTGATCAAATCCGATGACATTACAAAATTAGTTTTATTTTGTCAGAGCGACTGTCACTATAATTACCAACCAGCCATAGAAGGTGTAATTGACCTCTGGAGTCCCTTGCTTATCCCAGGAGCAGTGGACATATTTCAGATGCACCACCAAACAGTCCACATCTGTCAGAGACACAGGAGGGTGGAGACAGACAAGTTTCATGAGGAAAATAATAATCATTAGGGTTGTGTATTGAGTTTTACCAAGTGGTAAAGCAGTTGATTATACAGGTTTTGGAAGTGTACTACAAGAAGTACTATACACTGAATCAGTTAAATTGATTATTTTACCATCAGGGTACATTTATTTGGGTGATTTATTTTAAATGTAAAAACATCCACAAGGTTGCTCTGCTACTTCGCGTGGCCTCTGATGTTTTTTTTTAAATCATTTTTGAACAGACTGTACTCAATTTTACACAGTTCTGTGTAGTTTTTAAGTGTTGGAGGGCTGCGGAGCGGCGCGCAGAGTAAAATAATTAAACTGGTTGTGCAAAATTAATGTTAAGCAGCATGGTGCCCACACTGGCAAGCGCATCTTCCGTGGTTAGTGTAGCAGCTTCAGTATATACTCTGCTGTTGGCAGATGTGTTGCACTGCAACCGTGTCCCATGCATTTTGGCAATGAGCATCAGTATTAAATGAGTTGGGAGAGAGTTAATTCAATTTCATAATACAAGTGATTAATCATTAACAATATTAAGGCCTAATCATATTTCAAGGTGGTTGTACTGTCCCCTTCTTTTTAATAGTGATTTTATTCTTCAAAAATAAAGCAAAAATCACTCATACATAGTAAATAATTCTGATTATTATGAATTATAAACTAGATAGGCCCCTATGAAAATGAACATACAAGAGAGTTAAATACAAAACAATACGATTAGAGATGCAAAAAGCTCTTAAATGAATTCAATAGCAGCTCAGACAGATCTAAATAAATAAAAAACAACAATTATTAATATCATTATTCACCAATCATTGAAATATTTAAATCAAAATGTTATTACCTGGCAGTTCTTTGGCAAACACATGTCCTGCCAGACAGAGAAGCAGAAGCAGTCCAGCTGGCAGCATGGCACAGAGACGCTGAGGTTTCCTCAGTAGCTTCATTTCCCCTCACTCACTTAACCTCAGCCCTTGGTATTACGTAACTGCACATGTCATACACAGGCCCCTTGGAAAGCAGGGGGGAGAGTGAACACCTACATTTTCTCCCTTTCAGCCCAAACTATCGTGATCAACCACCAGTTAAAGGCTTAGTGTTATACTGCTTTTTACAAATGATCACCTGCAGAATTGATCATTATAATGAGGCCAAGGCGCTCTCTGCAAATGCAATACGTCAGCAGGCACGTGGTAATTAGCTGCATCCGTTTCTGTGGAAGTTTCTGTCTGTGATCTGTATCATGATTTATGTCACTATTAGGCCTATGGGGCTTTGTGGTATCTCGCAAAACAGCATGCGTTTACAGATAATGGTGGGAAAAAACAAATCTCACAAGCTGAACATTAGAATAATCTGAACAAATATTAAGTGCAATAAGTTATGTGACATTCTTCCTTGATTACAAACTGGATTACTATCTGCAAAAGGTTTTTACTTTGGGTAGGTGTTTATAATAGACTCCTCTTAATAAATTACAGAAAATTACAGTTAATCTTTTTGTTAAAAACACCATTAATGCCTGGCATGAAGTACAGAAATATTTACGTGACTCCCCTGCACTTTCATGTGTTTCACCAACATGGGAATGAACAATTTACCCTGACTTACAATGATATGAGCTTGAAATATAGTCAAATAAAGGCTCATGTACTACAGGACCTTTACAAGGACGATAATGATAACTAATTAAGAGATACTAACACATTCGGCAAACATTTAACATAATTCATTATTAACTGTAGCTCCATGTAAAGTGAAGAAATGTGATGTTTCCCAGCTAATCCTCCACTTGTCTGTGCTAACAATGCAGTTTACACGTTTTTCTTAACTTCTGATTTATTAAAAACTGTTCTGTACGAAACATGGAGCTGAATTTAGCAGCAGACTTCAGTAATAGTAATATAAAGTAGGAGTAAAAGAAATAACTTTTCGCATTCTTTTTTTTAATGCTGTTGTATCAACCAACTAACTGCACATCATATGTAAACATTAATGGACAGCATATGGAACAGGTCTCAGACCTCGGCCTCATATTAGATCACAACTAAAATTCGAGAAGCACGTTAAGATGGTGAGCAGGGTTGCAAAAGCAAACTTACATACATTTAGACTCATCTCCCATTTCCACTTAGAGCCTCTGGCTCAGTAACACGTGGAGCAGTCGACGGGAATTGTAAAGTTCCCCTGTGTGAATCCTCATTTGGACAAACAGCTTTAACATGTGGAATTCTTTACCTACAGAACTCAAACTGGATCCTGATTCTGATCACTTTAAACTCAAACTGAAACAGTTTTTCAGGAGGAGTTATGGAGTCATGAATAATTTGGAGCTTCCTATTCTATGGTGCTAATTATGTCTTGTATTGTTCTGTCTGTACTTTTATTGTCATTTGTACCTTGCACTGCCACTTGCGTTCTTGCGGTCTTTCGTATCTTAAGGCCTAGCTAGGGACGGGCATTGCAAATTAGCTTAGGCTATTAAGGCGGTGCTGTGTGGCATTTATGTATGCTACACACGTGTCCCTATACAAATAAACATTAAATAATTGACACTGATTGGACATTGCATTTCTTTGCTTTAATGGTTTGACCAGGCCCACACTGTTGTAGCAGTGCAGCACTGATTTGAAAGAAATAAATCTAGGTCATCTAAGTCAAGATCACAAAGTAAATGTTTTTGCATTAATTTGAATTCCAAATCAAGACACTCTGTTTAGAACTGCTTTACTTTGTTAACATGGATTTTGAAATGTTGAAATGTTTTGAAACACAAAATAATGTAATTTTAAACATGCAATTAAAAATGTGAATAATTGTGATTAACTACCGAAAATCAGTGCTTAATTGCCATTTAAATAATAATAATAATAATAATTTGACATCATTAATCATTTGATAAATAAGACTTGGATTATACTGCACAAGTTGTGTGAGAGTTGTAAACAGATGTTTTGACATAGTTTTGCTGTTGTTAAACACGACCCCTATGACTTCAGTTCAACAAGAATTTTCCCTACTTTTGGATTCTTCGTTCACCATGAAGGCATGTGAGAAAAATGATAAATAAATAAATAATAAATAGATAAATAAATGATCATTTGGGGGAAAGATATTCTTTTAAATCTTATCATAAAATGCAGACATATGCTGTGGCAATTTGCTAGAGAGGTTATAGAATATCAGAATCAGAATCAGAATCAGCAATACTTTATTCTGATTCTGATTCTGATCTTCTATAACCTCTCTAGCAAAGACGTATGCTGTGGCAATTTGCTAGAGAGGTTATAGAATATGATACCTGCTTTCTAAAATCACAGACAACATTTATAACTTGTGCCACCAAAGGGCCTTTTCTGTATAACTGGCCAAAAGTACAATAGGGCAATCTGGACTGTAAAGGTTTGCGATATACAGAGACCTGCTGCTCCTCAGATGAGACAGGAGCAGTAGGGATGAATAAGAAACAAGTGGTTAACACATACCGAGGTTGTGGCAGAAGTCTTAGAGACAGATCTTGAGGGGGTGTATTGAATGCAGTGTGATGACATGGAGGAAGGGCAGTAGTTACTGGCATTAAACCAACATTACGTAACTCTGAAAGTCCCAGAAAATACAATAATAAGTTGAAATTATAGCAAATGTGTTGGAGGCTTATTATATATATGTAAATATACATTTCTATTTTTAAAATTTAGCTTTAAAAGCACTCAGTGTTGATAAAATGATGGTAATGATATTAATATCTGAATATTTGTGTTTTTTGTCAGCTGTCAAAAAGCACATGCACATATTCTGACTCTGTCATTGTTAACCATTAACTATATTAACTTTTTATCTACACAAAGACAAAGTGCAGGGAAAGACAAATGCACGTCATGTTTTTTGTGGTTGTCATCTGTCAGGTTTGAGTTTCTGATGAAATTACGCCTAGGTTTCCTCTTTTGAATATTTGAACCAGCATGTGGTGTATAGTCTTTTTTCTAAATTGAATTTGGCAGTATGTCTGTGTAGCATCATGTCCACCTTTTTAACAAGAGGAATCAAGAGCTAAAACACACTTTGTGCTTGACAGGGTCAAGAGTGTCACTTTGTGTGTTTGCTGTTCCAGAGTTGAGTGTTGTGGGTTTTGTTTCCTGCCAGAGGAAACTGTTTCAGAAATAACGACTGAGAGTTTCAAAAGTTGGGCGTTTTATCTGTGTCCGAGTGCATCATACAACACAGATAAATTGTAACCGTTTCCTTTCCTCAGGTGACTTTTCTTGTACTTTATAATGAAGCAGTAACAAATGTGCCATTTTTTCCCTGATAGGTTCAATATTTTTAGGGCTAAACATTCATCATTATAGCTATAATGACTTTTCATTATTTGTGATACATGGCGAAGGAGATCTCTGTATCAAAATGACCTTTATTATCAAAAACAATTATAAAGACCATACTGCAAAAATAATCCTAATTTCTGATGTATTATTGTTACAGTTGCCATCACAATTGAGCCTTTACAGCTTGTTGGACTGTCACAGTTAAAAGTTAAAATTGAACTAAAATATCACAAAGAAATGTTATATTTAGAAATCATTACACATGTTGAATTAAAGTATGGACGTGTCGTCGTCTCCTTCACTCAGTGGAAAACTTGCTACTTCGGAGGTTGGCCAATAACCTCATACTCTGCTGACGGGTCTGTTTTCCGCAGTGACATGTACGTTCTGTCCTCTTGGTTTGGTTTCACCTTTTTTCTTGTGTTCCTTTGGAGAGAAGAAAGAGAGACACGTGATGTAAAAGTCTCCACTGCATTAACAGAGCCTTCAAAGCTGTAAATGATGAAGTAGTAACATACCAAAGGAATATCAAGAGGATTATGCAGAGGACATTCACAATGAGAGATACAACAGCGACGACAGTCCAGAGAAGCACTGCGCACGGTCCATGTTCATCTGCTATCAGAAAGACACAATATAGATTGTATAACTGTTCAGGTGTTATATTGATGTTGTACACTTTGTGGTGACTGTGTTAGTTAGACACCCCCATTCACACAGTGTTACAGTGATACCAAATTTTTTTTTAATTTGATGTAATTATTCCAGAATATTCAAACAAAGCAGACAGTGGGGTTTGTGTTCCAGCTGATTGACAATGTTCCTTTCACACCAACACACAGTCTGTTCTCAGTACATTATCAGTACAATATCATTGATTGCTGATGTGTGTGTGTGTTCACCTTCTCGCCTCTCTGAAGTTACAGTGATGATGATGTTTTCTTTTGATTCCCCAACTTTACTGCTGCTCACACACTCAACAGCAGTGTTGCTGTGGTCCTTCACAGTTAGAGTGAGGCTGCTGTTGACTGTGTGGTTTGACACAGTGGTCGTAACAGAGTACTCAGCGTGGTTCTTCAACAGCGGCCATTTGATGGTGGGTAAAGGAAAGCCCTCACTGATACACACACAGGTCAGGACCTCTGACTGAAGCTCACACTTAGAGCTATGTAGGATCTTTGGATACACTGTGGACACACAAGCAGAGTTATAAGATCACAGATTTTTACAAGGTATGAACTAAATCAATGTTTCTTACTTTAAGTCAGTTTAACCATTTGAGTAACCACACAGAATCCTGTATCATCTTTCATTATCTGGTCTTTATCAGGGCTTACATGTGTCCCCCTCCATCTAATGCAGCAAAAATTAGATCTTGACTGAAGTTATTTTAAGTTATTGGATGAAAAAAATTAGATCATGGGAAGCTGCAGATGAAAAAATAAGTCATTCACATGGATATATAACCATTTGTCGTCTACAGTTTTGACTGTGATTAAACAGGCTACTGATCCCCATCTAGGAACAACATGTGAGGGAGGGAAAGGCCTCAGATGTTTAAAGAAAAACAGATCACACTGTAGAAAATGTTAACGTTTATAGCATCTTGAAAACTTCTTTACAGCTCAATGTTGAATTTCTCAGAACATCAGCAGTGAGCTGGGAGAACAGTTTTGTATTTATTTCAAGGTAAAAGGTAGATGTGGAGGGATAAAGGGCAGCATGTGCTTTACTCACAGGTCACGTTCAGAGTCACTGTCTCCTCTGTAGTGATGCTGTTTGCAAAGCTGACCTTACAGGTGACACTAGTGCCATGGTGTTGGCTGCCCAAAGGGTTAAAGGTCAAATTTGAGCTGTGTCTCTGAATAACAGCAGTCACATCCTCAGTCTTGAAAGCACTGATGTTTCCTGTGATGTGAGAGTCCGTCTCTCCTGCTCCTCTCCACGTCCAGGTGATTTCAGGGTCAGATCCAGAGCAGAGACCAGGAGCAGTGCAGGTCAGTGTGGTCTGCTGTCCCTCTGTCAGAGGAGGAATCATCACTGTGGGCTTCTGGGTCAGACCTAATGGGAGAGCAGTCCATGAGTGGAATCAGGAGAGCAGCCTGAGGGTTATCGCTCACTTTAATATGAATTAAAATTATCACATAGATTCTTATACATTAATGGCAATGAGTAGGAGTTTATCAGGAACTGCTGCAGTTCCTACTGGCTGCCATGAGAGGTCAACACATGCAAAACATTACTTCATGATCCATTGAGAACATAAATTCACCAAATATACTGTTGCAGTTTATAGACACAACAATGAACATCTTCACTGTATATATCTGTTGTAGCTCTTCGTACCTTTAACAGAGACTCTTGCTCTTGGAGAGAATGTAAATCCAACTTGCTGCCTATTCAGCAAACCATTTACTCTGAGTTGATATGATCCAGAGTCAGACTCAGTGAGGTCACTGACGATGATGCTGCAGTTCCCCTGAGTCACATAAGGCTGCAACAGTGACACTCGTCCTTTGAACCCAGACTGAACTTCATTGTTTTTGTTGGTATTGAATATAGGATCTGAATCATCACATCTTGTTGATGTTGATGGTTCACATGTGTACCAAACTATATGTTGGGGTGTAAAGTCATATCTAGTGGTGAAAGAGCACTGGTATCACAACACAGAGTCCGGCCTCTGCTGTTATTTCTTCTTCACTAAGAGTGATACAGAATCCATAATAACACAATGGTCTTCCCAAAACTGCATCTGTTAATAAAGACAATAAAAGAATATTAAAATATATAAATTTTGACAATGCACCATATTTGATAAATTACAAAGGAAGGCTACAACTATGACGGTTTCTGTTTCACATACCTGCTGACCCTAACCCCACTGATGAACCTGTCAATGCAAACAATTAAAGAGAAGCAGGGACAGAGGATATTTCAATTTTAAATATGCCTCATGATATTAATAAATGCTTAAGAAAAGCTACTTCTCCTGACAAACAGAACATTGACTTTAATTGTTTTATAGACCAGCACTAAGCAAACAACAGCATTAATACTTTTTACATATTTCTTTCTTATATTTCCTTCTTCTTATTCTTTAGTTAACAGAAGAGTCATTTAAATAACAATTTATCCCATAGTTTCCAAATGGATATGGGTTTGAGTCCTCCAGTTAATATGCTGTTGAGTTTAAAGTGAAAAAAAAAAACCATCAATATTTGTCATTTTGAAGCATTTTAATAAAACATTGAAAGGGACATTTATCACAACAAATAATCTTAGACTATTAATTATTCATAATTCTATTTGAAACATAAAAAATAAAAAATGTAATGTTAACAATAAAGGTGCTTACCTGTGTCAGCATTGCTGCTTCTCACAGAGAAGAGCAGAGTTGCCCAGATGAGAACAAACATCCTGATTTGATGACTGAGACAGTCCCTTCTTTTTAAAAGCACAAAGACTTTATATAAAAAGAGTTGAAGAAAAACGGGAAGTGAAGTTGATGAAAGTGGTTCAGAAACATCTCCTATCTATCTGTATCCATATATTTATTATTTTCTGACGTTTCTTTTATCACAAAACACAAGTTGCTATATCAATAAACTTCCACAATTACCACAGTTAACTTCACAGCTGCTCAACAACACTGATATCTTTGTATATATTATTCAGGGAAGAATTTCACATTCATAAAGGTGTTTATAAGACAAAATAAAAGTTGTGTTTTACCTCTTTCTGCCTCGTTCTCTCCTGTCCACAGCGATCTCTGCTGAGTGACTTTGCTTTTAACTGTTTCTCTCTTCCTTCTCCTTTCCTGATTGTGATATTGAGAAAGACACTTACTTACACTTAGAAACATACTGTGTCATTTTGCCAATGACGTTTTTGAGACTTAATTTGTTTTGTTCATTTTATAGTTCTACACTTACGCAGAACACAATCACTAGTCTGTACAGTATGTGGTGCACGACTGTAAATGGTCTGTATTATTGGCTTATAATCCACACTGACAGTTGAGTATTGATGGTCAGATGAGAGTTTTGTTATTGATAAAGTGTAATTAATACAAATGTTGACGATGCAGCCTCTCAACAGGAAGCTCTGCATTTATATTTTTATGGCTTATATTGTGCAGTATCCGAAGGTACTGTTTACTAGTTACGTGGCGATAATGGCGCCACGTCAGAAAGTCACCAAACTTATTACAACTCATCCTGAGGGGCACATGAATGTGTTTCATAGCAATCACTCTACTACAAAACCAAACTAACCCCATGGTGTGGTTCAAACAAAAGTCAAGGGATCACCAAAGTCATAAGGGTTTAATTCCTGGGCGCCATGAACATACACTCACTGGCCACTTTAGTAGGTACACCTGTTCAACTGCTTGTTAATGCAAATAGCTAATCAGTCAATCACATGGCAGCAACTCAATGCATTTAGACATGTAGACATGGTCAAGACGACCTGCTGAAGTTGGGGAAGAAAGGTGATTTAAGTGACTTTGAACGTGGCATGGTTGTTGATGCCAGACGGGCTGGTCTGAGTGTTTCAGAAACTGCTGATCTGCTGGGATTTTTACGCACAAACATCTCCAGAGTTTACAGAGGATGGTCAGAAAAAGAGAAAATATCCAGTGAGCGTCAGTTCTCTGGGCCAAAATGCCTTGTTGATGCCAGAGGTCAGAGGAGAATGGCCAGACTGGTTCAAGATGATAGAAAGGCAACAGTAACTCAAATGACCACTCCTCACAACCAAGGTCTGCAGAAGACCATCTCTGAACCAACAACAAGTCCAACCTTGAGGCAGATGGGCTACAGCAGCAGAAGACCATCTCTGAACCAACAATACGTGGAAGCAGCAGTAGACCACACCAGGTGCCACTCCTGTCAGCTAACAACAGGAAACTGAGGCTACAGTTCACACAAGCTCAACAAAATTGGAAAAATGTTCCCTGGTCTGATGAGTCTTGATTTCTGCTGACACATTCAGATGGCAGGGTCAGAATTTGGTGTAAACGACATGAAAGCATGGATCCATCCTGCCTTGTATCAAAGGTTCAGGCTGCTGCTGGTGGTGTAATGGTGTGGGGGATATTTTCTTGGCACACTTTGGGCCCCTTAGTACCAACTGAGCATGGTTTAAACACCACAGCCTACCTGAGTATTGTTGCTGACCGTGTCCATCCCTTTATGACCACAGTGTACCCATCTTCTGATGGCTACTTCCAGCAGGATAACGCACCATGTCACAAAGCTCAAATCATCTCAAACTAGTTTCTTGAACATGACAATGAGTTCACTGTACTCCAATGGCCTCCACAGTCACCAGATCTCAGTCCAATAGAGCACCTTTGGGATGTGGTGGAACGGGAGATTCACATCATGGATGTGCAGCCGACAAATCTGCCGCAACTGTGTGATGCTATCATGTCAATATGGACCAGAATCTCTGAGGAATGTTTCCAGCACCTTGTTGAATCTATGCCATGAAGAATTAAGGCAGCTCTGAAGGCAAAAGGCGGTCCAACCTGTACTAGCAAGGTCTATCCAATAAAGTGGCTGGTGAGCTTCTGTACAGACATTAACTTCATGAAAAGCTATCCAGTATTTCTCGAGATATTCTAGTGGTGGACCGATCAACTGACTTTCAAACACTGAAAAAGAGAAAAGTTGCCACAAGTCTGATCAACAAATAAACTACTAACAGCATGATAATCTTAAGTTTAAGACCAACTGGCTAAAATCTTCCTTCTCTGTTCTCCGATCTTACAATCGAGTTCATGCACGGCTACAGCTGTAGCTTCTCTGGTTGTACAATGGCATATTCATTTTGTCATGATTCTCTGTTTTTGTTTATCTTCTGTTATCCTATGGGCTTTTTTTTGGAGTTTTCTCTTGGTGGTCGTCCTTGTTTCATGTTATTCACTGATGTTTAATCTGCTTCCTGTTTTATTTTAATAGATTCTTACCTCATGTGTCGTGTCTGGTTTTACCTCCTGTCTTTGTGTGTTTTCCCTCCTGTTTTCTGACACACCTATCTCGTTAGTCCTTCCCTGTTCCCAGAGTCTTCCCTTCACACCTATTCTGTGTTAGTCTTGACTGCTTTACCCCAGTCTTCCTAGCTTCACCCTTGTTGTTAGACTGAATCCACATCTCCGCTCTCTGGACTTGTGGACTGAGCCCGAACGTCATGTCCGTATTGCAATGAATTGTGGGTTATTAAATCAGAACTAGTCTACTAAAGTCTGCACCCAAAGTGGACTGTCTGTAACTCTGCAGAGAGTCCACTTAAGGCCCCTTGAGGGCTGGATGAATTGTGGATTTGGGCAGCCCCAAGCACTCCCTGACTTCCCATGAACGCGCCTGCAAAGTAAGCAAGACTGCAAGTGTGGTGAAGTGCGGAGATTAGGATTCAGCCTTAGTCAATCCCCATTTCCCTCCTTTTGCCTGTGTCTCCTTCTCTAGCTGTGTCTCGTTCTTGAGATTAGTTTTGTGTGTGTGTATACCTCTGTGTTTGCCTTTGTTCCTTGTCAGTTCGTCCTGTGCTCATCCCTGCATTCTTGGTGTCATTCCCTGCTCCGTATCCTGCCTGGTATTTTGTGTTTGGATCTTTTTTTGACCTGAGTTCATTGTATTTTCCCAGTTGATTTTCAGTTTAGTTTTTGTTTCTGCTTTCATTTAGACTTTCAGTTACCTGCTTTATCTGGATGTTTTTTATCAGCTGCATTTAAGCTTGCTTTTTGTTAAAACTTCAACCTGTCTGTTACTCTGCATTTGGTCCTTCCTTGAACTGATTTATGACAGTATAAAAATAATCCATTGTCTGACTGTGGCCAGCTTTAACCGGAGGTAGGACTTTCTGTATAATAGAGTTGTAATAGAGTTTTGTTTGATTAACAGGAAACCTTCAATATTCTTTGAGCCAAATATTCATAGTTCTGTGCAGCTGTAATGACTTTTCATTGTTTGTGATATGTGGCAAAGGAAATCTCTACATCTAATCTACAAATCAAAACAGCCTTTATTGTCAAGAACAATTAATACACCATACTGCAAAAATAATTCCTGTTTAGGTCGACTTTACAGAATGTGTTGCAGACATATTGTTAAAAATAAAGTTGCCATCACAATTGCATTTCACAGACATTTTTAAAAACTTATAATATCAATTATTTTCACTTGAACTGTTTCATATCTCCAGAGGTTGGCCAATAACCTCATACTCTGCTGACGGGTCTGTTTTCTGCAGTGACATGTACGTTCTGTCCTCTTGGTTTGGTTTCACCTTTTTTCTTGTGTTCCTTTGGAGAGAAGAAAGAGAGACACGTGATGTAAAAGTCTCCACTGCATTAACGGAGCCTTCAAAGCTGTAAATGATGAAGTAGTAACATACCAAAGGAACATCAAGAGGATTATGCAGAGGACATTCACAATGAGAGATACAACAGCGACGACAGTCCAGAGAAGCACTGCGCACGGTCCATGTTCATCTGCTATCAGAAACACACAATATAGATTGTATAACTGTTCAGTTGTTATATTGATGTTGTACACTTTGTGGTGACTGTGTTAGTTAGACACCCCCATTTACACAGTGTTACAGTGATGCTAAAAAAAAAATAAAAAAGACGTAATTATTCCAGAATATTCAAACAATAGCAGACAGTGGGGTTTGTGTTCCAGCTGATTGACAATGTTCCTTTCACACCAACACACAGTCTGTTCTCAGTACATTCAGTACAATATCATTGATTGCTGATGTGTGTGTGTGTTCACCTTCTCTCCTCTCTGAAGTTACAGTGATGATGATGTTTGTTTTTGCTTCCCCAACTTTATTGCTGCTCACACACTCAACAGCAGTGTTGCTGTGGTCCTTCACAGTTAGGGTGAGGCTGCTGTTGACTGTGTGGTTTGACACAGTGGTCGTAACAGAGTACTCAGCGTGGTTCTTCAACAGCGGCCATTTGATGGTGGGTAAAGGAAAGCCCTCACTGATACACACACAGGTCAGGACCTCCGACTGAAGCTCACACTTGGAGCTATTTAGGATCTTTGGATACACTGTGGACACACAAGCAGAGTTATAAGATCACAGATTTTTACAAGGTATGAACTTAATCAATGTTTCTTACTTTAAGTCAGTTTAACCATTTGAGTAACCACACAGAATCCTGTATCATCTTTCATTATCTGGTCTTTATCAGGGCTGTTGTCAAAACAAAGCAAGTGATCAGAGCACCTTAAAACACTGAGCTTAACTCTTTGTAGAAGAGAACTCTTTGTCAGAAGGGTTTTGTTGTCGCACCAAACCGAGAGGCAGAGCGGGAGCAAACTGAACGCGATGTTATGATAAGGCAGTTTGATCACTGCCAATGACAAGCCAGCTCTGCCAAACCTGCTTGTAGTTAGTGGCAGAGCCATCTACTGCTCTGGCAGTGATACTGTAATGGTCCGTCAAAATATTTATAATTGTATAATTGCTGCTCATCGGAAATGTATCGGAGTAAAAGTATTTGACTCATCGAGAATATGTAGTGAAGTAAAAGTGGAAGTAGGAGAAAAAATAAGACTCCAGTTAAGTACAGATAGAGCCTTTAAGTACTTAAGTATGGTAGTGAAGTAGTCCTACTTTGTTACTTTATATCTCTGTCCAGGAACAACATGTGAGGGGGGGAAGATGTTTAAAGAAAAACAGATCACACTGTAGAAAATGTTAACGTTTATAGCATCTCGAAAACTTCTTTACAGCTCAATGTTGAAGCTGTGCTACTCACAGGTCACGTTCAGAGTCACTGTCTCCTCTGTTGTGATGCTGTTTGCAAAGCTGACCTTACAGGTGACATCGGTGCCATGGTGTTGGGTGCCCGAAGGGTTAAAGGTTAAACTTGAGCTGTGTCCCTGAGTAACAGCAGTCACATCCTCAGTCTTGAAAGCAGTGATGTTTCCTGTGATGTGAGAGTCCGTCTCTCCTGCTCCTCTCCACGTCCAGGTGATTTCAGGGTCAGATCCAGAGCAGAGACCAGGAGCAGTGCAGGTCAGTGTGGTCTGCTGTCCCTCTGTCAGAGGAGGAATCATCACTGTGGGCTTCTGGGTCAGACCTAATGGGAGAGCAGTCCATGAGTGGAATCAGGAGAGCAGCCTGAGGGTTATCGCTCACTTTAATATGAATTAAAATTATCACATAGATTCTTATACATTAATGGCAATGAGTAGGAGTTTATCAGGAACTGCTGCAGTTCGTACTGGCTGCCATGAGAGGTCAACACATGCAAAACATTACTTCATGATCCATTGAGAACATAAATTCACCAAATATACTGTTGCAGTTTATAGACACAACAATGAACATCTTCACTGTATATATCTGTTGTAGCTCTTCGTACCTTTAACAGAGACTCTTGCTCTTGGGGAGAATGTAAATCCAACTTCCCTCCCATTCAGCAAACCATTTACTCTGAGTTGATATGATCCAGAGTCAGACTCAGTGAGGTCATTGACGATGATGCTGCAGTTCCCCTGAGTCACATAAGGCTGCAACAGTGACACTCGTCCTTTGAACCCAGACTGAACTTCATTGTTTTTGTTGGTATTGAATATAGGATCTGAATTATCACATCTTGTTGATGTTGATGGTTCACATTTGTACCAAACTATATGTTGGGGTGTAAAGTCATATCTAGTGGTGAAAAGACATGGTATCACAACACAGAGTCCAGCCTCTGCTGTTATTTCTCCTTCACTAAGAGTGATACAGAATCCATAATAACATAATGGTCTCCCCAAAACTGCACCTGTTAATAAAGACAATGAAAGAATATTAGAATATTTAAATTTTGACAATTCACCATGATATGTGATAAACTATAGAGAACGGCTGCTACTATGACTGTTTTTGTTAAATATAACTGCTTTTGTCAGCAGTACGAGCAGACAACACAGTATTATGTCAGTATTTAACTTCTTAACCCAGAATACACTTAATAAACAAGTAGCCATTTACTTAAGTAGTCAACCCTGAAGTTCAAACTGAGTTGATAGATACTGTGGGGAATGCTGCTATTAATAATTCATAATGATATTTGAAAAATAAAAAAATCTAATGTTAAAATAAAGATGTTTACCTGTGTCAGCATTGTTGCTTCTCACAGAGAAGAGCAGAGTTGCCCAGATGAGAACAAACATCCTGATTTGCTGCCTGAGATGGACAGTCTCTCCCTCCAACACAAACTCTTCTTTTCAGAAGCACAAACATTTTATATAAAAAGGGTAAGTGAAGTGAAAACAGGAGGTTAAGTTAATGAAAGTGGTTCAAAAGAAATCTTCACAGCTTTCGATTCACCAATTTCGATACATCTATATGAAACATTTCTAAAGTGACATTATTCAGATTGCATGTATATGAGCTGAGTTTGTCGTGGACAGGTGGAGGGGTTGGTGGCTGACACGGCACAGCGAGAAGGCTGCTAAGCTGCAGACCACTGTTTTAGATTAACAAGCAATAAAACCAGTAACTTTTGAGCAAGATATCGGCAGTGTTTCCGGCTGCAATTGTGCCACAAAAAGCGAGAATTAAAGGCCAAACATTATATTTTCCTAGCCATGGCCAAGTGGTTTTTATGGTTAACATAATCTTATGTTAATCACAGAATCTGTATAAACCTCAAGAAATAGACAGGTTCAATGTATCTGCTACATCATAACAAACAAATGTTACATATCCGTGGTTTGCAGAGACAATGCCAATATTTATTCTGGCGACTGAGTTGAGCTTTTGCCTGTATTCCACAGTGTGTGTAGCTGCCACTTTAAGCAGCTACCCTGATATTTCTTGAAACACATTTTGCTGTATGAATAAACTTCACAACAATAACCTTGGACAGCAACACTGATATATTGTTGAAATATTATTTGGGGAAGAATGAATGAATTAAAAAGGCATTTAAAACATAGAAGTTGTGTTTTACCTCTTTCTGCCTTGTTCTCTCCTCACCACAGTGATCTCTGCTGAGTGATGCTGCATTTAACTGTTTCTGTCTCCTTCTCCTTTTCTGCATTTATTATGTGTGTGTTCTTCATTTCATCTGTGTGAAACTGTTAAAAACAGGAAGTATATATGTAGTCGTGACTCAGCTTGTTTTAAGGAACTGGGTACTTTTAAGTCCGATTACAGTATCTTTCATCCATCTTCTGTTTCTGTTCTACACTGTAAAGCAGAACACATACTCTAGTCTGCACGCTACAGTGTGCACAAATGATCTGTATATCCACACCAACAGTTCAGTGTTGATGGGCAATGAGAGTGACCCGTGACAGGGCTGATTGGCACAAATACACAGCATGATTTTGATCACAAATCACCGAATTATAGAAAACATATGTGTACATTAAAACACATTTACCTGTAGCTGAGACTTTAACCTTTTATCTGCAGCTAGTTAGAATATTTAAACATGAAGTAGGGAACCAGGGAACTATGGGCAAGAGGAAAAAGTGTGCCAACCAACCCTTATCTCCCCTAAAGGTATATCAGACCACTGCCAGAGCGTTCGTAAATCTTTACAGGAGCTGCATGCGATATCCAGAGCATTGTTTAAGTCTGAGCGGGGATTGCCTGCACACGGCTCTCAACATGGAGGTGGCTGAGCTGGCGGCTAGCAACTGATGGTACGTGAACAGTGCTAACAACAACAACAGTGCTAACAGAACTGTGTTTACATGGGCGGGAACCTGAGTGGGTGTTAACCTTCCACAATGATGCCATTTTGCCACCGTGGGTCAGGACAGTAGCCGCCATATGAGAACAGTGCAGAGCGGCAGTGATTAGCTAGCCGGTGGGAAACACCAAAAGGCACTCATATTGTCGAACATGCGCAGAATGTCCGAACAGAGAGGCTCAGATTACAACACACAGTGAGGGAGCTTTACTGCATCCTCTGCTCAGGATCGTGTTACTTCACTACATCTTTTTTTTCATATTTTTAAGGGCCTTTAATCGACAGGACAGTGTTGGAGTATAAATTACAGCAAAGGGCTGTGGGGCAGATTTGAACCCTTGGCCGCTGCAGCAAGCCTTTGCACATGGGGCCGCTATATCTTTACATGGCAAACAGTTGTTGCTGCTATGAATAATCTGAATGTCGCATATGTGTTTTATTAATATCCTTTCCTGTATTCATCTAAAAATAACAGTCTCTAAACAAATTAACTTCATAAAATACATCTGGGCTGTTACCAAAAAACTTTTTAGCGTGCGTTCCTCATAGAACTAACTGTCCCTTGGGAGGATGCCATGGAGGAGGCGTTTGAACGCAAGAGATTGCGCTACGCTGACCTCATAACTAGGGCGGCAACCAGAGGCTGGAAATCTGAAGTACGACCGATGGAAGTGGGCTGCAGAGGATTTCGCCCCGAGATCCACCATGAGATCCTCAAGGAAATTAGGATTAATGGGCAGGCCAAGAGGATAGTGGTCAAGGATCTGGCCAATACAGCTGAGAGGTGCAGTCACTGGCTATGGCTAAAGAGCCCTTCCCAACCTACTGACACACACCCACATGTAAAACTGCATTTAAGGAGGAAGTCCATTTCTTTCAGCTTTGTTCACTTAACCGAAGAAGTGAAAAGAGCAGGGCACACAGGTTCATGGTGATGTTGCTTTCAGAAACAAAGACAAGAGACAGCATGAGAAGCAGGCAGTTTGTTTTCTATCAATAATCAACTGTTTCCAGTTTTTGTTGTTTTTATTTTATTTATGTTTGCATGGAACTGAAGACAGATGAATTTGCTTGAGGCATGAAAGGCTTGTTTAAAATAAAAGAGCAAGCAAACTACATCATTGCAGAAACCCTACTGTCATTAAGTAACAGTGCTAATTTGCAGAGAGATTGCAAAACCCTGATCTGAATTATTGTGTCAATCATATATGTAGAAAAAAAAATCTCCATAATGATAATTATGATCACCACAAAGTATAGGACATACAAATTTGCTTTACAACACACGGTGACAAAAGATTAGGTAAGACGTATTTGATATTTCTACTTAAAAAAAAAAGTAAATAGAAAAGAAATAAAATAAATCCCCCAGTGAGGCATTCAAAGACAGGAAGTGGTTATTGACTTTGTGCATACAGGCCATTTCAGAATGCTAGCCAGCACATCCATCCTAAAGTCAACAGAACAACAT
The DNA here is from genome assembly GCA_019142605.1 of Cephalopholis sonnerati. Taxonomy (NCBI): domain Eukaryota; kingdom Metazoa; phylum Chordata; class Actinopteri; order Perciformes; family Serranidae; genus Cephalopholis; species Cephalopholis sonnerati. Next base: position 24,418,807 of record JAGQAX010000008.1, on the reverse strand, counting down.
CTTAATAAAAGGTTAATGTGATAGAGTGGTTGACGATAGGTTTGTTTACATGCACAGAAAACTGCATTTTTTAACCTGTTTGGCTGAGAGTCTATATAACACTGACACTTTTATTATTTTTTTTAATCTGCAGTGTTTAACTGACTTTTGGTTCAAATGTAACACAGAGTTGGCTCATTTGTCTGCACTGTTCATGTTTAATTTTAATCCTTCAAACATGACTCAAGCAGGATAAGACAAAGGAATTCTTTCCAAAGATATGATGCCAATAAAAAGGTAAGAGTAGGAAACATGTAGCAACTAGAATGTTATACTGTAATGTGACTACTAAAACAGTACAATGCATGATTTCGTAATAAAAGACCAGTGAGCACATGGTGAGCAGGATCTCACTTCTTTCACGTGTAGTTTACATACTCAGACCTGCACTGCACAGCATTATGGGTATGAAAAACGACCTGATACATCTTATCCTTATCGTCTTTCTTTGCACAGTGTCACAGACAGCCTGAGGCGTCATCTACACGGTTTATTCAAAGTGGAGTTGTGGCAGTGACAGATTTATTTGGATTTATGTGAACAACTTAAACTGAAGTAGTGTTGTTTTTAATTTTGATGTTTTTCTTTTGCCATTGCTGATCACGCTACCCAAATAGAGAGAGTTACCATGGTGCGAGGCTGTATTTTGCACTCCTGCTGATTGTAAAACCAGTTAGAAACAGCTCACAGGTGCATGCTGGGTGATGTAGGATTCAACAGGTTTGGAACTTGACCCATACTATGGACAGGAAATCTATATATTTCATCTTCTGCTGCTTCAATTTTGACAGGTAAAATTCGGTCTCTTGTGATTCGCCCAATTTAACGGGAGTATAACGCTAAATTGTCTAGAGTTACCCTTTCAATCAGGGCTGAATAATATATCAATATTATATTGATATCGTGAAAAAAGACTAGATATTGTCTTAGATTTTGGATGTTGTAATATTGTAAGTGTTGTCTTTTCCTGGTTTTAAAAGCTGCATTACAGTAAAGTGATGTCATTTTTTTAACTTACCAGCCTGTCCTTTAACTTGCCTTTAGTCACTGAGTGCATTTATATGGACATAAATAACCCATTTATAACTGGGATTTTGGAGTTTGCATGTTTGAGCATGTGACCACCAGAATATGCTAGCTGGAGTACTCTGAAAGAGACGCGGTTGTATACAGGAAATATGAATAACCCGATTTCTCCGTGCTGATGTAGACACCACATCCCGAATATGATCATAACCGTGATAAGCCTCATTAAACAGATTATTCATGTCCACGTAATTTCACTCATTGTAACCACATGACTAACAAGTATTTATCAAAAATCTCATTGTGTAAATATTTTGTTAAGGCATCAATAGTCAACCCTACAATATCACAATACTGTGGTATGTCATCAAAAATATAGTGATATTTGATTTTCTCCAAATCGCCCAGCTCTGCTTTCAGTGGTTAAAGATATACTACACAGGATTTTCTTAAAAAGCGCTGCATAGACTCATGACAGCATGACAGAAGTGATCCCTCTCAATCATCACTTATGACCCACTGAAAGTGTGTGTGGCGGTGTGTTTTTCTGCAGACACTCTGCCCTCTGTCTGTATTTTTTTAATGCTCTTCTTATTTACTGTGTTCGGGATGTTTATGGGCGTGTACCCCCACAGCGTTCAGAGACACAGCGCCGAAAAGAGGCAAATATATTGAGGTTAAATGCCTAACAAGGATGAATCTGGGGTTGAGATGCATAGTGTACCTTTAATAGAAAAGATAACATGGCAGGTATTATACTTAAAGTATACTTTAAACCGCAATCACAGCCAATAGGAAGGTCACTCCCTGCATGTAAACAAAGCCTCTGATTCGATGTTGACTATAGTACACAATAGCTAGAGGTTGATACTATCCACTAAGCTCATATTAAGACAATGTTCAGTCAGTAACGTGTGACAGGACTGTTTTTACTTCCCACACTGGCTTTGACCCATAGTTAAACAGTTATACGTGTGCCTGCTGGCAAAACAGTCATGCGGGGTATTTACTGTACATACTGGCTTCCCTTTCCCTATCAATATACATCTTATTAATATATATTATTGACACCATCATTATCAAGTTAGACTATTAGTGCTTTTTGATATTACATCACAGGTCCATCAAATGTCTTTGAATAGCACAACCAGCTGGCTAGTCAGCATCACCTTTTCTCATTCAAACATCTGATGCAACGCTGTGAAAATAAAGTATCACCGTCTCAAGTGAAGTGATGCTTGAACTTCCCAAAGACCCCAGTGATCAACGATCAGTGTCCTATGATCTTTCAGCACGATTTAAACACACACACGCATACACACACACACACATTGTCTAAAAGAGATAACACTTTGGCCACTCGCGCTCAAACATGTTGTGCTTTAAAAGTGCTGAATGTAACTCTGGAGAAAGAGATGATTGTTGGGTCTCATTCCCAGGTCGTCACATAAAGATGCTCTGGGTTAATGGTTTGTTCCAACTGCCAACCCAAAGCTTAGGGATTTGACGATCTCGAAATGAGACTCAACAATCAACTATCTTTTTCTGGAGTTACATACAGCACCTTAAAGTTTAAAGGTTGTATTTTCCAGATCAAGCTGGAGCTCAAACTCATGCTTTAGGGTGAAGAAATAGAAGTGAGACAGACATTTTGCGTTGACCACAGTGCATGAAATCCCCCCAAAATCTCACATTCTACAGTTAACTGGAAAATGCTGGACAGAGGCTGTGACATTTTTCAGAACTAGACAGAGTACCACTTGAATTTACAAAACCTCTTCAATTATTATCAAAAAGTGATGGTGACATTTTTTTTTTCCATTTATTATGAGAGGCTACCGAGTCACAGCACACATTAAATACAATTACGTGGAAACAAAGACACGTTTTCATTTCTCGCCTCAGCCGGTTATCGTCTCAGGATGTAATTAACCAAAGGAAAAAGAGAAGAGAGGTTTGCTCTCTGCTGACAGACACACATAAATATAAGAGAACAAAAAGCGCAGTTACTCCTTGCCCTGATGCTTCGACTGGCAGCAGACACAGTGACAGTTATGAGAGACAGATGTAGAGCAAAAGAGTGAGACGGACGCAAGCGCTCAGATGTGTGTCGGTTGACAATAACATCGACAATCACAATGAAGAACATGGAGAAAGCAACAAAAACATGGTCGCTGGTTAACACTGCATGTTTGAGAGCCCATGTACTACAACTGAGGCTAGAAACTTAAATAATTTCTTTTACATTGTCCAGTGGGTCGTGCTCTGACCCAAAAAAGTACCAGTTTCCCAGATGATGGCGTTGTGAAGGGGGCGTCCAATTGTGGAGGGGCAGCATGAGGGGGGAGTAGTGGCATCGAGTGGTACATTATATGTGACAAATCTGAAGAAACAAGGAGTCAGGGTGAAATCCAGTAGAGGAAGGGGTGTTATTACACAGTTTATGGGGCTGAGGATGTGTTGGGGCTGCCACTGCGTCTCGCATAGCCGAGGGATCAGGGAAGGATCGCGATTCATTTGGCTTTGATTTCCGTGTAGTTGCTGCCATCATCCCCCCTCCCTGAGGCCCCCTCCCTGGACCTGGCCCCGATAAACTCCAGAGCAGCGTAATTCAGCTCTTGCCTCTCCAGTCCTGCCATAGAGCCCACAGGTTGATAATCCCCGTCTTCTCCCTGCAGACAGAAGGACCGATGAGCGGCACAAACCACTGGCAAGGTGCCGGCGACACCTCGGATGACAGAGGAGTGCGACAGACCACATAAAGAAAAGTGTTAGTGGTTACTGGTCGACAACTGACAAGGAGACTGAGATGTTTCCTGTTAGTTTGGCAATTTGTGTTAGCAATGAGGCAGCCATGCAGAAGGCAGATTCGGAAACAAACGGCAGTGTACAGAACACAGAAGCTGATATGCGAGGAGATGCATCTGTCACTGAGGCTTGTGCTTTTAATGGGGATTTGTTTAGGAACCTTACCGTAGTCTCCTCTAGAATGGAGTTAAACTTTGAGCCCAACAGCTCTGTCTTAAGCTGTGCAAGAGTTAGGGGAGAGAGAAACAGACAGAAAAACGCAGAGGAGCGATGAAAGCAAGAGAAAACAGTGTTTGGAAAGGTCATGGTTGGAGCTACTGGACTTCAAGTGGGAGAGACTCCTCCTGTTGCTTCATTTTCAGAGGTCAAAATGGGGTCTCATAATTTACAACTCGTTGCATTACACAAAACTGTAACCCCAAACAATCTGAGAATGGTCATCCAACCCATCCTCCATCATAATCATAGTCATTAACATTAGCATGTCTCACCACTTTCTTCCTCAGATTTTGTTTGTCCTTCTTGACTGCGCTGTAGTACAAAGCTGGGTTCTCCAGGACCACGTCCTGCCTAGGGTTGCCATTCTCTCTGGGGGACGGAGTCACATAATCAGACTCGGTCTCGACTGCCACTAACGCAGGGCGACACGCCAAGCCTGGGCATCCATTTTAAAACAACAAGCTCTGTAAGGTTAAGCTGGAGGCCAACTGTGGGTGTGAGTGACGTGGTTATTTTATGGGTTTAGTCGCTGAGCTCACACCCACTTCAGGGGTGATTTGTCAGAGAAAGCTTGCAAATTTGGGGGTCCAAATATGCCTTGAGGCTAAAATAAAGCACCTTGGTTAAGAGGGCTACCTGGGTTTTATTTAGCATAGCAGGTCAAGGATACAGAAGCAGTGAGAGAGCAGGGAATCGAGCCTGCAAAATATAAGGTTAGTCCAGCTTGCTAACCCACTCTCCAAGGCAGCCAATGTGGATGTTCGAGGAAAGGATTTCAACAGGTACTTGTCGTGGCAAAGAAAGTGCTAAATTGCTCTGGAGAAATGATTCTTACGTCCACATCAATCCCACATTCACTCATTTACAATGTGCAACAATGTGTTTTAGAATGGATGACTAGGCTTAAGTGTTTCCTTGGATTTCAGAACATGCTTAGTGAGGAAAATGACCACTTCTGCCTCGCATCGGCCTCTACATTAGTTTGTCATTCATACTCACTTCTTGTTGTTGTGGCCAACGTATCTCACTGCTGCAATGATGAAGGCTATAACCGCCACTCCCCCGATGGTGCCAACTATGACTGCCATCATGTACTTTTCTGAAAACAAAGGTGATCAAAATTAAAAACAGGAGCATTAAAGTTGATTATCATACTAGTATTGAACTGCACAGAGAAAACCTGTGCACCTAGCCAACAAGTTGACATCATATAGAGAAAAGAAGAGCATAAGAAAGAGGAAGACAACATTTTAAAACTTCAGATTAAGGGATTATTCACTTAATCACAGCATGATTGTATTAATTTAAGGAAAGAAGCTCAACCAATGAGGACACAATACATAGGAAAGTGAAAAGTGGGATAAGCAGGAGAAGAATGTGCCTGGTCTGGTTGCCAAGCAGTTCTTTTTTTTTTTTTTTAATAGAAAGTCTTCGGATGTATGAAAGCGGGTTGTTGGTTACCTCAAATTATGTGTCCATTCCTTGATTGCCCTGAAAGTTATTCATATTCCTTTAGTCCGTAAGGGTCCTCAGATCAAAAGACATAAAAGGGTTTCCCGTAAAAATTAATCCAAGTGGTAAATATTGTTTTATCAGGATAAAGTGGTGTTGTGTCGGTATGCCCGGTGCGGAAATCCTTGAGTGCCGTAACTCACCCTCTCTCTGATGCACTGTTTGTCGGCGCTAGATCAAATGAATGATTCACAATAGATATATATTCGGAAGCCTAATTTTTAAACAAGTAATACTCGTACTGGTTTGAATAAACAATTTGATCGTGTTTCCTATCTTTGCTGAGCAACAGTTTTGTGTGAAAGGAATCAAAGGCCTGTCCCATATAGATACCTCTCCCAAATATAGACCTGTAGATTTGAGTGCTTTAAGCAAATACTAGCTCGTTTTACAGTATCCTAATGTTTATTTCTAAAAATACTAATAATTATTTATATTATTATGAACACTAGTGCAGTGCCCACAAAACATGCATGTTCAAAAGGGCCAACTGCCTGGTTGGTGGTGTTGCGTCATTCTCAAGAATCACCAATCAAAACTACTTCACACTCAACCCTGTGCTTCCTTGGGTCCTGAGCAATACACCTGCCATGACTTAACTGCTTCCCAAGCAGTGTTGTAGTACACCCTCGACTACTTCTGGGGAACAAACGCATTTATTCTGAAAGTTACCTCACTGATGCTTAAAATGTTTGAGTTTGCTTCAATGTAACATCTCCAGTTTCGCTTTCTTCATCTGTTCTTGAATGTACTGTAGTGAGCAATGGAGAGCATACCAGCATGCCATTCTGCGGTCTAACAGTCAATAGGTGTGTACAAAACACACTCCTAATAAATATGTCCTGTAGATCTCAAGATCTCACACTGGACACCGCACTTCCTTTGGTCCTCAGCAATACACCAAGTGTTAAGCGGATCAAATGAATGGTCATCAAGAAAATCGAAGGACAGACTTATAGAAAGACAGAGACTCCTGCCATTTTAGTAAGGAGAGAATATCACGGACGAGGCATTAATACATATTTACTTATAATCATGATCCCAATAATCCCATGAAGAGACCAAACATAAATGTCTGTTTCAGAACATTCCAACAAAAGCAAAAACTTGAAAAGTAAAGTAGCACATAATCCTACAAAGCAGCTAACAAGGATACTATGGAGTACATTAAGCCTTAATAATAACCAAGATATCTTTCTCTAAAGTAAAAGTACAGTTGTCACTTCTATAGCTTTTGCCTCTCCTAAATGCCAGAATTCCTTTGAACACACTTTTCCTGAACACACATTTTAGAGGTCGGTGTATTTGGGGTTAATTCAGTCAAACTCAAACCAGTCAAACCAGACAAAACATCAATGAGCGAGAACAGCCACAAACAACAGCCTCTCTCTGCATAATGTTGAACCAACTACACCCTTTCCTAGTTAAGATGTATATGTTTAAAGATAAACTTCAAATACATAGTTTCATTTCTTAAAAAGGCTCAATAACAGCTACACACTCTGGGCACTGTTGTTTTTGGCAAACACTACTCAAACAGGAGGAAACAGTGCATTTGTTGGGGACTATTTTCTGCTGTGGATCAATACACAATTCATTAACTTACAGCAGCAGGACAGCGTATAAAACATCAGCTGAAATAAACTAGAGTGCCCATGTTCTTGGTAATGAAGAAACATATCCCCCAGTCAAATGGCATGGCTCGCAGGTGTGTTTGTGTGTGTAATAGCTTTTGGACAGCAACAGAACTTTAAGGCACAAAGGATCAGGATATATCAGGCTTTGGCTACACAGACAACTATACTGTTGGTTTTGGTCTTTTCTTGGGATGTACTGCCAAGAAAAATGTAGAATATCACCACAGGTATCCTTTATATTTGACAGTAGTGTTATAGTGTCAACAGAACACACAGAATGCAATTAGGCAGATGTCAAAGAGAAGGCAGAGGCAGGAGGAAATTCTCAAATCATTTTATCAAGCATCACTACAAGTAAAGTTTTGGTGTACAGTTAGTCTGAACTCACTCTCCTGCTGCAGCTCCAGGAGTACGCTCTCTCTTCCGTACATGTTGGAGATGCTGCAGTGGACGTTGACGGCAGGGCCGCCGTTGTCGACCCGCTCGCCTTTCTCCCGCAGCTTGATCATACCCGTGGAGGTGTGTCCGTCTGTGTGCGTGTAGAAGTTGTACCGGCCGTCTGTTTCATTGATAGTGATGTTCAGGTCGGGCAGGTAGAACTCGATGGTGGGCTCAGGGTTTCCTGTTGCCATGCAGACACACTGGACACCTTCCCTCACCACTGTGCACTTTGACTCCTCCAGAAGGACCGGGGCGTCTATTGAAGGAGGCAGCAAGAAAGCTCATTTAATCAAAGAAAGTAGGACATTTTTGAAATTCCACAAGTATAATTCATATAAGCAGAGTATTGTACTTCAATTACAGATGTATCAAGTACTGCTATGATCCTTTTGGCCTGCTGATCATCATCATTCTTCTTTGTTACACTTAAGCACTCACACTCAACAGTGATGTTGAAGGAGCTGCTGGCTCTTCCGTGCTCGTTCTCGGCCAGGCAGCGGTACTGCCCGTCTCCCTGCGGTGTGATCTCTACAATCTCCAGCACTGACAGCTCGTCGGCGGTGATGGTGCCCACCAGCTCTCCGTCCTTCAGCCAGGTGAGGGTTGGGGCCGGGCTGCCCTGGGTGCTACAGTGCAGAGACAACGTGGTTCCCTCTAGTACCGTCATAGAGTCGTTTACCAGGGGCTCTCGGGGAGGGTCTGCAAAAACAACAACAACAAAAAAAGAGATAGAGAGATTCAGTTTGTTTGTGTGTTTATAAATCACACAGTTATTAAACATACAGTGTTACCTCCTTTAACACAAAGGACCAAAATGTTGTTAAACTGGCAATGACTGATTTTTCCTTTGGCCACTTGGGGGCAGCAGAAACAAGTTGTGAGCACAACACTGACATGTTTTCACTCAACAGCTGATTCACACATGACAGCAGTTACACAGCAACCAACCTCTAACAACTCCTGAGAGAAGTATGTAGCACTTAAAGGGACAGTTCACCTCAAAATGTAGAACACAGATGTTTCCTCTTACCTGTAGCACTATTTATCAGTCTGGATTGTTTTGGTGTGAGTTTCCAAGTTTTGGAGATATCGGCCGTAGAGATGTCTGCCTTTTCCCCAATATAATGGAACTAGATGGCACTGAGCTTGTGGTGCTCAAAGAGCCAAAAAATAAATCTGAAAAACTCAACAGCAATGTCTCTTTCCAGAAATCATGACCTGGTTACTCAAGATAATCCACACACCTTGTTGTGAGCAGTTTCATGTAGGAACTATTTTCTGTCTACCAAACAACACCCCTCAGCCATATCATCCCATTGAAGGAAGTGTGTATCTACTCATGGACAAGAGGCTCGTGCTCGTGACAGCACAATTTATAAACATTAATGTAGTCCTCCTTGGCTGAGCTGTAACTTCAGCTGGCTCAGTGGTGCTAGCAGCAGATGCACGCTTCCTTCTGCACAGTGATACAGTTGATGGGCGTAGATCCATAGACAGAAAATAGTTCCTACATGAAACTGCTCACAACAAGGTCTGTGGATTATCTTGAGTAACCGGGTCCTGATTTCTGTTAAGTTTTTTAAATGTTTTTGAGCACCACAAGCCGAGTGCCATCTAGTTATTAGAGAGAAGGCAGAAATCTCTATGGCTGATATCTCCAACACACCAAAATAATCTGGATTGATAAAAAGCACTAGGTAAGAGAAAAACTACATAGTTTTGATTTTTGGGGTGAACTGTCTCTTTAAGATTCTAAGAGCTCCACTGTGTTCACCTGGTAGTTGCTTAATGTGTGTGTTTGCTGTCTGATGGTGTGGGCAGTGGGTTTTTAGAGTTATTTGTTGAAAATTGCTGCCTGTTACATCAGAAAAGGACACCGTGACGGCCGTGAGGGTGAAACAAATCAGTAAATTTACAGGTCACACAGCTAAACAATGTGCTGAAACTCACTATAAAGCTCCGTAAAGATCTGGGTGATAATCCTCTGTAGCTTCATCACTATGAGCAATCTCTTTGACATTGTTTTCACATGTCCATGTGATACATAGTTATAATAAAAAATTAACCTTTAATGTTGAATATCCTGCAAACAGAGTCTCTGTATACAATATATGTTTTAATAAATGCATTATTACCTTGGGCTGAGATTTCTGGCTCTCAAAACACGCAACTCCTCCAGCCTACTCACAGTTTTAACTGTTTAAGTAGAAGCACTCATGAGCTGTGTCCCAGCTCCACACATACTAATGATCAGCAGATTTTGAATACATATTGGTAATAACTGAAGTATTCCAATGTTTATTTCTAAAAATACAAATAAGCATTTATAATGTCCATTACATTTTTATGAAAACTAGTACAGTGTCCACAAAACATGCATGTTCAGAGAGGGCCGATTGCTCACCTGGCGGTATTGCTGCTTGCAGCTTTCTGGAAAACCGCTCATCCAAACTACTTCACACTCAACACTGTGCTTCCTTGGGTCCTGAGTAATACACGTGCCATGACATAGTTGCGTGTGCAGTTGGTGCAGAAGCTCACCGAACATTTTATGGCCTCAGTGAAGTCAAAGTCTGACCAGACGTCAGAATACATACTAAATCTACTAGATTTTTAATGTGCTATTACAATACATTTCTTTATTGTTCCGCTACTGCCTCCTCGTGGCTCTGACGCTCTGCATTGCTTATTGATTTACTGCTGAAGAAAAGATAGTTTGGAAAATACTGAGCATCTGTATGAACAGCAGCTAGAGGGGTGATTTGAGACGTATCTGTGAATGTTTTTTATTTGTTCCCTGTTGAAATCTGTTGTAGCTTAATCCAGGCCAACAACAGCTGCTGTCTTTTATCCAGACGTGAGCTGCAAACTTTAAGGAGCCACATTGTGAGCCTACAGAGGGTGAGGATTTGAGACTCAAAACATTTTTAGTGGACTATTCCTTTATTGTTTCTGATGGGAGAATTGAAGCTGATTGTAAACTCATTTTAAATCATCATCTCAACTCTCAAATGCAAATCAAATGCAACTTGCTGTACCCCAGTTCCCCACTACATACTAACTGAGCGCAGCATGTTTACAGCAACAGCCTCAGAGACTTACACTTGACGGCCAGGTACATTGAGGTGTTCATGATGCCGTAGCCATTGTCCCCGACGCAGGTGTAGATTCCCTCCTGTGCAGGCGTCACATCGTCCAGGGAGAGGGAGACGTTGGACGCCGTGTCCCACAGCAGCTCCTGGTCTCCGAACATCCAGGAGATCCTGGGAGGAGGGTTGCTGTCCACCTCGCAGTGCAGCGTCACAGAGCTGCCCTCCATCACCTCTGAGGACACGTTCACCCACACAGAGCGTGGAGCGTCTGGGAGGCAAAGTAAGGGAGAGAATTTAATGTCCCACAACTCAGGTGTCTGGATAACACTGGATGACTGCCTCTTAAAAAACATGGATTGATCTGAATCAAATTTTGCAACATAAAGAGCGGTAAGTTCAGGAGGACCACCATGAGACCTTATTTCCAAAAAATATGTTTGGAATTTCATGTCTCCTGTCCTGTTTGAATTGTGACATGAATTACGCATTTGTTTATAAATTTAAAAGATGATTTTGCAAGTCAAGAAAGTCACAGTTTTTTCGTAAAACTTTGAAATCCAAAAAGAAAGACTACACAAGTTGCGTAAGTGACGTCATTACTTTCTCTCTCACTGAAGCTATGATGCCTGTGGGAGTCACACTGGGGCGTCTTCTCGCGGGCAAAAAGTCTTGCCTGTTCTTTTGTTTCCTGGCTGATAAAAAGACCGGGAGTCACTGAATAGAACACATCAGGGAAGATAACATTCCCTTTGTGCTAAATGGTGCTACGACAAACTGCATCTTATCTTTAAAAGAGAGACTTTGCCAATTTTCAACCAGCTCTGTGTCATAACAATGTGGTAGTATGTGTAAATGACCTGTGGTAAATTTCTCTCCATTTAACCAGCAACCACATCTCCCTGCTCATTCCCAGCTCAAGCGCGAAACACGTCATTCAGTGGATTTTCACTGGCTCTACGGCTGTTGCTCGAACTACAGATTGTACTTCCATATTTCCATATGCCTGCCACCACAGACAAAAACAGACCTGCTCCTCTCTCTTGCTCTTGCTAGCAAGATTCTGTCACTGTATTGCGTATTTATCACCTAAAAAAATTTCAGAAACATATTTTAGTGTACTGTTTATCTGTAAGACGAGATTGTTTGTTACCAGACGGCCACCATATTGTTTCCTGTGGAAAAATGGTCAAGCTCGCATTATGTCACCCACAAGCGGGAGCATTTATTGGTCCAATGCAGCGCAGTGCCTTCTGGTGATTGCAGGTTTTCTAAGCAAATTCCACAGCCCTTTTCCTCTGTTTTCTCTGGTAATGTAGCCACAATGTCAAAAGTATTGCGTCTTTGCCCTGAATAGACAGTTGAGTTTTAAGAGCAGACCATCTTTTCAGCATTAAAATACTTCTTAAAATGCTAAACATCCTGTAGTTCATAGCACAATTCAAATGGGATAAAAAATGTGACTCTAACTGCTGACTACTGTACATATTGTTTCCAAAATAGCACTCCATGGGGGACACAGGAAGCGGAGGGACTTTGCCTCTCTATAACTCTATAGGACACCAATATGTGCATGCATGATGTAAACACTAAAGAGGATATGTTCCAGTTTGGGCAACCACGACACAGACACAAATCCCTTTGTGACTATAGACTATGTAAAAGTGGAAAAGCTTCATTACTACTTATTGGCCTATTGTGAGAGGTGCTTTTTTTAACTCACACTTGATGTCCAGAGAGATGAGCCTCTCGTAGACCAGTGTGGTGTTGGGGTAGTAGACCCTGCAGCCCAGCAGCTGCCCGTTGTGCATGGGTCTGGGCGTGAAGGTGAGGGTGCTGGAGAGCACCGCTGTGTTGCTCTCCTCCAGGTAGTCGGAGCTGAACTCTGGGTCAGGCAGGTAGTCAGTGTACATCCACTGGATCTCTGGAGTCATGTCGGGGCAGTTGTCTGGAGCGTAGCACGTCAGCTCCAGACTCTCATCGCTGACGATCTCCTCTGGGACATCAATGTTGGGTTGATCTGGTAGAAAGGAAATTGTTGGATGATTTAATAATAATAAGAGGAACTTCATTTGTTAAGCAGCATTTTGTCTTCATGCAGAGATGAAAGAGATGAAGGCTGAGCAAAAATACTGTAGTAACCTTAAAAATTCCAAACCAATAACAAAAATGAAAAAGAAAAAAAGGATTAAAATGACAAGGAATGAAACATATAAAAGCTTTAAAAGGAAGGTTATCCCCAACAAGACAGATAGATTAAATGGAAAAGGTTTTCAAAATATTGTGAAAGAATATTTTCAGGCTTTTCAGCTGATGATTTAAGTCATAACTCTAATAATTATTACATTTACTACTGATAACACATATTGGTATCTGGTACACTGATTGGGCTGAGTGGTGTGGAGAACATCAAATATAATACACCTCATTATTAATAGTTCGACAGTTGGGTTGGGGTATACTGTTGGTGCCTTTACAAATTATTTACATAATAAGGTAAGTAAATAAGTAAAGAAAAATAATAGAACAACTACAACAGTCTTGTAAGTTCAGAAAATGACATGACTTTACTGTAATGCAGCCTTTAAAACCAGGAAAAGACAACACTGTCGATATACGTTTTTCAAAAGCTAAGACGATATCTAGTGTCACAACATCGATATAATAATCATTCATTCATTCAAACCTTTATTTAAGACTGGGGAAATCAGCTGAGGGAGACCCTCACTTTCAATGATGCCGAGCATGAACCAAGACATTAAAAACAATCACTAAGCAAACAAGAATCATCATGCATATCAAATTAAAACAGAAATGAAATAATACAAAACGACAAACAATAGCAATAAATGATCGCTAAAAGTAAAAATACAGGGTGATAAACATGCTGAGGTGTAGATGTATAGTTAAAAACATCTACTCGTTTAAAACAAGATCAGAAATAAGGCATTTTAACAGGAATAAAGGTGGCAGAATCTCTAAATTTAAGGTCTTCTGTAGATTATTCCATGTATAAGGAGCACTGTAAGAGAGTGAGTACCAAGATTATGTGAGGTTAGAGTTGAAAGAGATGAGATATAGGGTGGAAGCATCTGCATCAAAGCTTTACAAATGAACAAATACCAATACTTTTCCCGTCTCACAGCCAAATGTGGCCAGCCAACCTTTCTGTAACAGTGGCAGCGATGGGTGCTGTAAGATTCACCTGTAATGAACCTTAGTGCTGAGTGGTAGACAGCACTCAGTGATTTCAGTGTAAAGGCTGCAGCTTTTCCGCATATAACACCCCATCAACATCCATATATGTATTGTTACAACTGAATGTGTGTTCCACTCTGCTCAGTGACTTACCCAGAACTTTGAGCTCAGAGAAGTCTGGGTACGTATACATGTTGGCTCCACCGAGGTCAGCACGAAAGTAGTATCTTCCTGAGTGCTCTGTGCCGACGTTGTTGATGAGCAGAGTGCAGTTCCTCTGATGCAGGTCACCCAGAAGCTTGGTGCGGCCCTTGTAGCTCTCGTGCACGACGTCCGTGCGTGATTTGAAGACAACAGGAGGGAAGAGTTGAGGGTAGGGCTGGCCGAAGTACCAGATACCGTGAGTGCCACGGTACGGCCTGATGCCGGACGGATACATGAAGGTGCATGGGATGACCACGCAGGAGTTTGTCATGGCCGAGATGTCCCGGGGTACCCAAACGTTCCACTGGCAACTGGCATCTGAGAGAAGATCAGAGGACGAGCATGAGTTTCTTGCAGTGGAAGAATATATCTACTATCAAAGAAGGAAGAGGTACAGGGATTTATTACCATTGATGATCAACAGCAGTGGTAAGAGCAGCTCCAAACACCACATGGTCTCTGCTCAACGCTGGACCATAGACCTCTGCAACACATAACATCCTGTCAGCTACAGCACACGCATCACCAAGAGAAAAAAAAAACTGAAATATCTTGTTTACTGGTGCTGCTGCATGAGTCAGACACTACATTTACCTCTCAGAATCACACAGATACTCAAAATGTTTCTGAGATTGAACAGTCTCTGGGCTTTGACTGTAGCACGGTACCCAAATTACACCAAAAACCTTTTTAAGTAGAACTTTGAAAGCCGCAAAGAAGAACGAAACAGTTTGAACTTCAGCACTATGCATTTGAAATGGTTTAAAAATCCAAAAGGTTGAACAATTTGCTCAGCCCACAGAGGAACATCTAGTCTTTTGACTGAATGACTGATCACCAAGATTGGAGTCAGGCGATGTTGGCATGACAAAAGGGGAAATATATACCTCTGCAAAATGAAACATTTTTGTACAATTGCCAAAAAGCAATTCCAACTTCATATTTTTATAACAACACAGATGGCCCTGTATCAGTATTCATCCTAGCACAATAGCTCATCTCATGCCCCTGACGAAACAAAACTGATATAACACCACAGCCATCATTCAAAGACATATTCATCAGCAAAAACATCATGATGCACTAATTTTCTCCCAGAAATAACTGTAACAACAGGTAGCAAAACAACACACACACCATTATATCAGTCTTTTGTTTTGTGAAATCCTGTTGTCTTGCATCATTATTATTATTAACAGAAAAAGAAACTGCTAAAATTATACATGTCTGTTTTTCACTCACGGTTCAGCAGCACATTATGGACCACGTTATGTTCTAGATAACTGGATGAAGTGACAGAAATGCTGCATGTTTCAGTGCCAAATAAATAAAACACCATCAGAGATGTTCCCTTGCTATAGGTGGTGAGGAAACTGAAATTCCTTTAACATCAGATGCTCTTCACTGAGATAGAATTAGATATGACAGTTACTATTCACAGCTTAAATTAGCTGTTTGTAGCTGTTATCATTTTCAATTATGTGAAGGGTTTTCATAGTATTGAATTATCTATGAGTAGCTACTATCTCAAGTTAGTATTTTTGTTTTAAAGGTCCAGTGTGTAGGATTTAGGAGGATATATTCCCAGAAATTAAATATAATAAGTGTGTTTTCTTTTGTGTATATTCATCTGAAAATAAGAATTGTTGTGTTTTTGTTACCTTAGAGTGAGCCTAGGGCTGGGCCATATGGACAAAAATTCATATCTTTGTATATGTATTTTCTACAAAGTGGGCTACATGTTTTCAGTTGCAAGTCAAAGCCACATTTGAGATGTCACAAGCACTTTTATAAAAACAGACTGTGATCAAAATAAAATGCAAAGACAGGGATTTTATTCCCTGTTTGAAAATATACATGAAAAAATATATAAAATAAACAGGAGGGCTGTATGTCAACTTTTTGCACACAGCACTGGAGCTACAGAGGTTTAAAGGTTTGCAGCACAGGACACTAAACTATACCATGAGTATAAAAGTATCAACTAGGCCTAAATCTATTGTAGTTTAGAACGATTAAAAATCTTTGTGGGGAGAGTTAAAAAGTTGTTTTCCGCGGCCTTTTAAATAAATCTAGTGCTGGAAAATGATTTAAATCTTTCTATTTATTTAGGCTACTAATGTTATTTATGCACATAGCATCAACAGAGAGGCAAAGGGAAGGACGGAGCGAGAGACACTTTGTCTGTGTTATATACGTCTTGTATATGAAACGTCTGTAGTCGTGGCTTTCTTTTTTTAAACACACCTGTCACCTGCATCCAGGTGCTGTCTCAGTGTCATAAATAAGACTACAACTACCAAGAAGAACGGCTACACGCAATGATCCACCACACACAAACTAGCAGCACAGCACTGAATTGCACATGTGCTGCAGTAATTTCATTCATCTCACAGACTGATTTAGCGTAGCATGTGCAACATATAGACCGATGTCACGCTGTAGACTCATTAACAGATTAAACAGAGGAGCAGCTCTGTGTCTCTCTGAGTGTTGCTGGGGAACTTGTGAGAGAATGAGTGGAGTGGAGGAGAGATGAACACTGGTATGTGTTATGTAACGCAACTTGACCTTATATCGATATAAACGGTGTTGACAAAATTGTTATCTTGCTTGAAAATAGATATATATCGTACATAGCTGTTATATTGCTCAGCCCTAAGTGAGCCGTTTATATCTACATAGGGGGCGGGGGCCTTTCTACAGTAGCCCCGAGCGGACAACTCAAACGCTGGCTCTAGACAGGGCCAGTCACATTTTCACTTCTTCGTGTCGAAGAACACTAATTTGTAATGTGAAAACAGTCTCTTTATTTATTGTTTTTTTTTAATCACTGGTTCTGTTTGTTTTAGAGAAGAAGACACCTCTGCAGTGATTCAGCTCTTGAAGCTCACTGAAGGAATCCTATCGGGGAGAAGTTTCAGCTAGTTGCAGTCTGCCGTCCTCACCACTAAATGCCACTAAAGCTCCCTAGATCTTACACACGGGATCAGGGGCGTAAATATAGACAGCACAGGCAGTGCGGTTGCACTGGGGCCCTGTGGGATGGAGGGGCCCGACTGCCACCTGGAAATATGCCATTGTTTGAATTTGAATTTTATTAGCAAACAATATGTGATAAAAACACGTGTATAAAAATAAACATGGCAGGGATTGTGCAGGAGGGCTAAGAAACCTGAGGGGGCTTATGGCGAAAACCTCCCCTCTAGAATTACAAATCTATTATAACACAAATAGTATTCCTCTCCTGCACATGAGAATAAAACAGACAGAACAAGTAGTTATAATAATCATAAATGAAACAGACACATACACATAACGAAATAAGAACACACTATAATTTAACTGTAAAAAACTATTTATTTAAACTAATAATTTTCTTTTGTCGTTTTTGTCCAATACAGATATGTAATAAAATTGCTGGGTAATATGTGTGTTGATGTGTGAAATATCAGCTCTCTGTTTAATCATGTAACGAGACAATATGATATACAGTAGCTAGTTTAGGTGTAAAATCTCCCAAGACTGACAAACTGGGCAGGTCTGCAAGTGGATATAGCATAAAAGCAGCAGTAAGACACACTGTTGGTAAAATACATATACACCTAAAACTGTGCGCACACTTGCTAACTAGTAACTAGGGTGCCCCTCATAATAGCGTGCACTGGGGCCATTCGTACCTACATAACGGAATTATAATGCTCATTTGATATTTCAGAGCACGTATCTATAACTTAAAGGTATATTATATGCAGTATGTAATTGAATTCAGTCACTGTAAACGTTATCCAATGTGAAAGGCGACTGCTTTTAGGAATTAGTATTATTGTTATTATCTCCCCCTGTTTAAGAATAATGACAATAATAGTACCCTCTTATTTTGATTGTTTTTATCATGTCCTGCTTGTTTTTATACATGTAATACTTCATTATCTTATATAATATGTCATGTGTGTCATGTGTGATGAATCTTAAGCACGTTGAGTTTATGCTTGTCATATGGAATGCACTATATGTATAAAATTGACTTGACTTGCTTGGCGTTTTGTATCACTATATTTGACTTTTTTTAGGCACTGTGTCCACAGTTTATCACAGCTTCCTCTTGGATGTGTGTTGCTCACTGTCTGGCACCTGATCGCTACCTTTTTATAAAGTCCCGACCTCACCTGTGCATTGTGCCCAGGAACGTCCCAGACATTGCAAAATAAGCAAGAAATTAGAAAAGATTAGAAATCCTAAGTGATGATTAAGAGGGATTATGTTTGCATGAATCTATACGTATTTTTTTTAATCTGTTTTTTAGGAAAATTCTGCATTGTACATCTTGAGCTATTCTCATACTTACTAGTTGTGACTCTAGCACAGTGGTGGGCAACCTGCAGCCACACGCAGCTCTTAAGCCCCTCTCTAATGGCTCCCTGTGGCTTTGACCAAATATTAGGCTACATGATTATTTTTGAACATTTTAATTTTCATTTATCATTGCTGTAGGCCTAAAGTGATTCTTCTTGACATCAAGAGCAGTGGCTTGCCTTGAGTCCCCATAGCTGAGCTAGCAGTGGATTCCAAATCAAGAAAAGAAAAGTCTTGGAGGAAATGTTAAATTTAACAGTGCATAGACAGATTTGTTTACTTTCACTGCAAGGTACCAAATATTCATAAATAATAAGAGTAGCCACCCAATAGTAAAACATATTAAATGACGATGAGACCTATTAGTAATGTAGATAAGCTAATTTAGACTTAATAAAGCTGTGTTACGTTTATTATAAGCTCAGATATATTTTGAGGCTCCAGACAGATCCATTGCTTTGTGTCAAAGCAATAAAGATAGTTATTCATGTTCAGGTCTATGTGTAGGATTGCTGTGTGAACCTTAAAAGACTTTTAAAAATATTTTTCTTTTGAATGAAAGAAACTAAAATTAAAATTTCTTGTCAGTATCTTTTCAAAAAAAAAAAGAAACTGTGACTTGTAACTGCGGTCTCACCTTGAAACGCTGATGGTTAGAAAGAGACAGAAGCTCTGCAGCACAGCTTGTCAGCAGCTCCACTAGAGGGTGTTCGCTCACACCCAGACACCTCGACAGCCTTCTTCTCTGTAGAGAGAGAAATAAAACAAAAACAAACTATTTACATCAGCATCATCAGGCGATGACATCACTCCCAGCCCCCTCGCTCTCACAGAGCCGTAGTAAGTGACACAAACTCAGCGTCAGCCAGCACCTGTTTGCTCCCCCTCAGTGGAGTCACTCATTACGGTGGCCGTACGTAAGCCTGTCCGATGAATGACACTCACTGTTGACTGAGCTCTGACACAACACCAAACCCCAGCCACCACACATCATGTCATCAGCACATTACTGATACTATCTGTGCTGTGCTAGAAATAAATCAGGGGGTAAGGAGCGACAGATAACGATATTCAGTGATGCCAAAACAAATACCACTGCATTTATTTCAAAACTAGCACCAGTGAAGGCAAATAAGTCATTTAGTATCACAGCTGCATCTTGTCCCAAAATCCCACCATGACTGGTTTTGCTCAGAAGATGCCTTTACATGTCTTTTTGTGATTGTTTTATTTGATTTCTCTTGTCTTGTCTCTCTCTGTTTTAAGCCTGGAATATAAAATCTCAGTTATAGATCTACATCGAGGCACATATAGACACTGTATGTTGTGAGACATTTTGATATACATTTATATACATATATTCATCAATTTTTCCCTTGCTTGTAATAGTTCTGTTTTTTTAACCTATCTTTGTCCATGTTTTTAGGTTTATGTCTTTTTCTGTCCTCCTGTTGATTGTATTTGGAGCTGTGTTTAAGTATTTTAAGAGAAACTTAAATCTGGAGCGAAATTCCTTATATTTGGACACATACTGGGCTAACAAAGCAGATCTGGACTCTGAGCTCTTGTCAGTCAAGCTAGCATATCAACCTTAGTTTCAACAGCCTGTAAAACAGTAACCATAAATATCACCAATGGCCAGGGATTTAACAACACTTTCGTGTCTCTATGTATATTAAATTAGCCATTTAAGCAAGATTACATGAGAGGGAGTGCTGTTGGACTGAATACATCCGTGCTAATATTCAGTCCAATGTTTCAACCTTGAGCACCATTTATTAGTTAAAGGTCCAGTGTGTAAAATTAGGGGGGATATAGTGGGATCCAGCAGCGAGGACTGCAGACTGGAACCAGCTGAAACTTCTCCTGGTTAGAATTCCTTCATTACTCATTGTTAAGGAGGTTTTTATAGGAAGCTGAATTATCTCCTCCTCTCTAAAACAAACAAACCTGGTGATGTAAGCCAGTAAAAACACTGAATAAAACAGTTTCATGTTACAAATCAGTGCTTTCCAACACTGCTTGTTGCAGATGGGATTCTATCTATAGCGGCCAACACAAAAATGGGAATGGCCCCGTCTAGAGCCAGTGTTTAGTGTGTCTGCTTAGAGCTACTGTACTCACTCTAAAAAATGATTCATGGGATTAGTAGATAACACTTAAAATAAAGACATTTTTCAGTGTAAAAAAATATATGTTTTTGGTCAGTTGACAACTTATTTTAAGAAGTTCAAAAATCTCAATAAAAAAAAATATATTTAACATTTTTGAGTGGGATCAAATTAAAATAAATAAATTAAAATGTCTTAAATAAAATAACTTGACGACTAAATATCAAAATAAATAAAGATTAAGTTGGCTCAACTTAATTAAATCTTTCAAGGTCAAAGCAAATGTTGTGTGTTGTACTAAACTAATTGAGTTTGTCAGATTACAAAAGACTCATAGGATTGGCTCAATAATGCCAGAGTTGGAAGAACTTAAAAAGATGCATGCAAATTATTACCTTAATTTTTAAAGTTGAAACTGTGGATTTTTTTTTGTGAGTGTAGAAACTGGGTGCAACATGGCAAGGACCTGCTCCCTATGTAGATATAAACAGCTCACTCAAAAAACTATTCTTATTTTCAGGTGATTATACACAAAAGTAAACATATGTATTATATTCCATTTCTGCCAATATATCCCCCTAAATCCTACACACTGGACCTTTAACAGTGAGAGGGAGCATCCAGAGCGACAACAGAATATTTAAAAAATGTATTTATTTATTTATTTTTGTTAATTGTATCATTTATTTGGCTCCATCAACCAAAGTAGCTCCACAACTGCACTGCAAGTGGACTGATGCTAAGCAACACATCAACATTCCTGCACCCTATTGCTCCTTTGTGTAGCTCTGCATGCTACTGCAGCCCAGCTTCTTTGTATGTACCTTTATCTGTATGTTTCCATTTATTATGCACCCAGTGAAATAAGAATCTGTTGACAGCCCCTTTGGTGGCACGTGTGATTTCACTGAGTTAAAAGCTCCATCAGACACTATAAATGGTAAATGTAATTCACAGTGTAAAGCAGAGTGATACGTGGAGTGAAGAGTCCCAGCTGTTCTACTCCGTATCAGCACTCCTGTAATGCCTCTTGCTCAGTCAAATTACTTCGTCAGAACTGACTGTTGTATAATTTATGTCGAGGCGCTGTTAGGCTTTATCTCTGTCTGTCTCACAGGCACATGCAACAGGTGTAAGGGTGAGTGATGTGTAAATGAGGGATTTGTCCAGCCGCTGTGGGTGGAGGAAGTTCTTGACCTCTTGGGTCTGAAAATTAGTTTGGTCTTTGAATTACTTAAGTCCCTTAAACTAAAAGAAAAAATACTTCAATTGTACATGTAAACTAAGAGAAATACTCCCCCTTAGTTGAATAAAAGTACCGCTCACTACAATGATTTTAAAATAATTGCAGAACTTCCGTAGTTAGCTATAACAGGTAAGACAATTAATAACCTTTGATGATACAGATTCAGCATGCTGGCTCTGTGCTGCTGCTGCTTCAGAGGAAAAGGTTGAGTTTAGCGGCCATCATAGCCTTCTTACTTTGGTTGAAAAAGGTGAACAACAAGAGAGAAAACACAGCGCTGCTTACTGAATTGGAATGAAATGAAGATAAAATAATCTTTATACCATGTTGCTCTCCTATTTGGTGTGACAAGACACATTCAAAAACATCCCAGCCAATGATTTTAACAATAAAATATAACAACGATAACGAGACAGGAGCAATATGTGTGTTTACAGTCAAATCAAACTGCTTTGCTCCCTCTGACTAATGATGACGAATGATACATCGTCACTTCCCCAACTTATGTTTCCTCCTTATTTTTAGTCATTCACTCAGCACTGACTGCTCACACAGTAATAACTAAGATTATTAATTACTAACGTTAAGATGTTCACAGTGATATTTGCTGTGATGTGTATTAAACATCTGCAGGCTGATAACAGAGCGAGTGTGTTACGCTCTGCAGTCTGACACAGGTAATAATAACCAGCACCAGCAAATATTGTAATCCATCTGTGTGTAACGTCACAGCTTCATATACTATTTTTTACGGTTTTTTTTTTCGTTTAACTGCGCCGTTATCTTTATTTTTGATGTTTTTAAAGAAAAGTGTAACTGTTTCAGAGCTATTTAAATTAAAAAGTATATTACTGCCATGATGACTGTTACTTGTGCAGTTGCTGTAGAATTAATACATGCAGAAGTAGAAGCAGAGGATTTAGCCTCATGCCGCAGCAGCCGGTGTGTGCAGATGGCAGGCCTAAGAGTGGATTGTGTATTAGAGCTTCGTGGTTAACACGTCCCCAACATCCCCCGGAGAATCCACGACCAGTCTTAGCCTTGCTGGTGGAGGGAAGTGGAAAAATGCTGTTGTTTTCGACATTGCAAGAGGCCATGGATTTGTCATGCTGCTCATCACACACCAAACGGTCACAGATTCATAGATTTCTGAACGCTTACAGCTGCCTTCTATTGGCAATAAAAATGTTTTTTTTCCTTGCACTTAGGGAGGCAGCCCAGTTTTAAGCTGGTATGGTAAATCATGATCCAGCAGTTACAGAGCAGCAGCATCATTTAAGTCTTTAGAGGTCATGTTTCTGGCCACCTGATGTAAATCCAGTATTGACTCTCTTTTAGTGAGGGGTGTAGTGCTACTTGTTCAAGTACCGCATCGCACCTATGATGCACATGGTTCAGTTGTGGCTTGTTTTGAAGGTGATGTAACCACTCTTCCTACAAGTTTACATACATTAGTCAGCTATAACTATAAAATGAAAGTCTTGCCGCCTCTTTATCTTTACTAGTTAACAGTTAGCTAACTTTAGTGTGCTGCTCGAAGGCTACCACCAGCAGCAACTTTTAAGGTGGAATGTTTTTTACATGTAACTCAATGCATGAGCTGACACCATGAATCAATCAACACACCTTAAATGTAATATGACAACTTCTACTATTCCTTTTGTTGCATGATGATCAACACACCTTAAATGTAATATGACAACTTCTACTATTCCTTTTGTTGCATGATGCTTCAGTGATGATTGAACCAAGTGATTACAATCACATATGAATTTAAACCGTATTATGCAGACTGCAAATGTTTTATTACCTCACTTTGAGAAAAAAAAGTGGCAGGGCATCATTCCTGTGCACTCCAGCAGCATTATAGCCCTACTTTTAAACTTCTGTTTTTGGTCTCTGCCACATCCTGAGGGAAATATCTGCCTTTGAGGTTGCTTTATGCTCCACTATGTTCACCTGCTAATCTCTAACTGTGTCTGTCTGCTGTTTGGTGCTGCTACAGTGAGGTTTTTAGAGCTTTTTTGCTGTTTGCTGTGGCTGAAATGATGCTACGAGAGCGGTAAGAGTGAATCAAAACAGATACACAATGAGCTAAAACTCACAATAAAGCTCCTCGAGGCAGGGGAAAGTTGTAGGTTTAGGTGATAATTCTCTGCAGGATCATCTACAAGTGACCCTTGTCACAAAAATATTGATTACAGCAACTTTGAAAGTAAACACTGAATATATTGACAGAGGTCACATTTCGAGACGTCTTGGCCTATAATGACACAACTGTTGGCTGTGACAGTCCTAACTTTTCTCCAGTGTTGCGTCAAGCTCCACCATCTGCACTTCAACAAAAGGCCAAGCGCTGGGCGAGTGAGCCCGAGCGGAGAGGCCGTGCATCAGCAACGGCAGGAGAGAATGGAGCCGAGCAGCCAGGCAGAGCCACTGACACCACCACCAACCCCAACAACAACGGCCTCATTGATGGGGCAGACAAACGGCTGGCACAGCGCACACAGCATACGTGTGCACACTTAGACACAGACACACGAGACACGCACACAGAACACTTGCCTCATACCAGCCTCAGCACCAGGCTCCTGCTCCCTCACAGTCCTGACTTCTTCTTCCCGTTGTGTTTGTTCTCCCTGAGTTGCTCGTCTTGCTCTGAATCCTAGATGTCCGATTCTGTGGGAAAGGATAGAAAAGGGAGATAAAGGGAGATGTTAGAGGGAGACAAGGGGAAGAGAGGGAGTCTGTGTGAGCTCTGGTTTACATGTGCCGTGGGCAGCTCTGAATATGCGTTCAGGCATTTCTGGAGCTGTTCTTTGGCCCACTCAGCATTCCTTTCCTTGGTTCCACCATGTCGCCGATCTGTCCCGTGTGTCTTAATGCCTTGAAATCTGGGCCTTGATCATACGTCCCTCTGCGGTCAAAGCAAAGCATGTTGACATTAGCTGAACTCTTTCATGCTCACGGTGCCAGAGATGCAAGAGCAAATGCTGCGCGTTGAAGGAACGATGACTCAATATCATTTTGAGTAAGGCTGCGTTAGAGCAACATACGGAGAGTAGGAGGAACATGGAACTTGTGAGATGAATATGCTTATGTAAATTACAGATTTACATTAGTTTGATACAGATTTTGAACTTAGAAAGGTTCATTTGTTTGAAATCACCACCCAAAAGAGCCTAAATCACGCAGTTAAACTCAGGAAAGGGTTTGAACCTAAAGCCATGTTTGAATGAATTTGAATTTCAGAAGTGAAAAAAAGGCTTCAGGGCATGATCATTGATCTTTCTAGTCGTATGCAGATCAAATATTTTCCCTGCTGAAGAATGTCCGTGGGCGGGGAGCACAAGCACGGATCCACTCAGAAGTCTACGTAGTTTACATATAAGAGCAACAAAGGCAACTTGTCTTTCCAAGAGGCTCCTTTTTTTTCCCACTCTCATTGTTACATGTCGGGTGAGTCACTGTGTCCAAAAGCCTTTAGGCCACCGGCCAAGTGATGGCATCGACCGAGCCTGTGGATAACCTCAAGGGAATCCCTCCGTAAACAGTCTGGAGAAGAGCTGAAGAGGAGAATGCTGCATTGACGCTCTGGAGCCATGTACAAATGAATACGCGGCATGCCATACCCCCCCACACTCACATGCAGCATAAGGCAAGCCAACACGCTTCTCAGTGTGGGGTGTGCAGATATGTGACCTTCCTCTGCGTCCCCTATGTGCTGTGTGTAAGCTCAGATTGCTCCATTGTCCTGCTGGGACTATAGCCGCTGTATAGACAGTATGTATACATTAAATGTGCGAGAGCAGACTGCATGAGCGTCTAGTTGAGCACAATCATGTCGTGTTTGTTTCTCTTACAAGAAAGGAAGCATAAAGGACAAGAAAAGCATGTTGAAAGGTATAAGACAAAGCTCAGGTTAGACTTGAAGACATGCAATCTAACAATACATCTGTCTTTTTTCTGCTTTGTGCAGAACCTCCTAATAACCTCCCTCTAATATCTCAGGTAATCAAACCTCAACATAATCACTTATTCCACATCACGCTTCAGGGATACAGTTGCTATCTGAACAATCAGCTCTGCTAAATCAGGCCACGACACCTTTTATGAGTCATTTTACAATATTGAAATTGCTCACACAAACCAAAAGGCTCACACAAGCAATCAACTGTGCCAAGAAGAACATTTTCATTGTGAATATCGCCTGCAGCCCATGTACAAGAGCTTCGCCGTGGCTCTTGGACAGAGGGGGGAAAAAAGAATGGGAACCTTGTATGCAGAACACTGCCCATTGTGCGAGGCACAAACTGGAGGAATTTTTTTTTTCCGGAACAGGCCCGCTCACAGCTTGCGCTTTGCCGTTTGCCTGTGACGCGGGTTGGTCCACCACAAGCTAAGGCCCCCACTAAAATACCCAGAGGAGCAGATGGTCTTAAAACATGACTGCACCCCCTCCCACACATGCCGCGCTGAGCTGTGATGAGCACAGCGCAACGCACACACACACACACACACTCATGCACACAAGATACAAACATAAACACGGAGATATGCCAATATCCAGTCACACAGTCTGTCCAAGGTACTGCAGAGTGTGCTGGCATAAATAAAAGATTCATATCGGACTTTGAGGTAAGGAAAGAAAAAAATATTGCTGTTTGCCTCTTACAGTAGATACTTTTTTAAAGTATCAAGTGCGTAAAGCACCTCTATATTTATTTTTCATGCCCATAATGTATGTGGCATTTTAGTGTTTAACACTTTTTATCTTTAGTATGCATCTGTTGTATCTGCTGCTGTGACAGCTAAGCTTTCCAAGGAAGTGTTTGGAAGTGTTGTTTTTTATGAGACAGTGAAACTCCAAATGTAACTTCAGGATGTCAAGAGTGTTTTTTGTTGGTATTGCATGGGTTTGTGGGTGTGTCTCACTCCCTGCTGCATGTATTTGTGTTTTTTCTATTTTACACTCTACATTTTCCAGTTTGGTTTGAACTTCAAATCATAAAGCATTTTTTTTCCATTTCAAAATAAAACCTTAAGAGACAGATCCCATTTTGGGTGTGTTTCACCAAGAGTACACGATAACAAGCGAGCATGGCAGTAGAGTAAGCTTCAGTTGGCAGATCACCAACATAACAAGAGACCAGGAGCACCGATAGCTTCTTTCCACCGTTTCTACCTGGCAAACCCAGTGACTCTGGCAATCCCCAGTCCAGTGGGCAGATGGCGAGCCACAGGCCTCCTCTCTCATTAGAGCGCTCTCCCTTCCGCTCTGAACAAAAGGGGGCGACAAACAGAGCTGTCACCTGTTCGGCCACACAGAAGAATAAAGCGTGGCTCCGTCCCAGTGCTCGCTAAAATCCTCCACTTGACTTGCTGTCCTAAACCGGGACAGCGAGTCAAAATCTGGCATCTGATTTTGGTGAAATTTGGAAGGATGACACATTTTTGTTCTGAAACAGTAACGGTGGGAGGCTCTGTCATTCTTCATGGAACAATGCAAGATGAACATTATCGACTGTTACACTGCTGCTCAATGTATCATGAATAAAAAGCTTAAAAATGCCTCGGATCTTACGCTGAAAGTCTAATTGGATGGAGAAACTTGCTACACATGTCCATGGATTCTTACAAAATACATTGATTAGTCTAAAGGGATGGTATAATTAAAGGTCAAAATCTGAAACTCAAATGTGTCACCACTGATGTGATTTAGCCTAGGCTGGAGGGATTATGCTTTTAGGCCCTTGATCTAGTTCAAAATTCACCAACATGTCCATAATTATAAATTAAAATTGCACAGCTTCAGCACCACTGCTTTGATTTTTATAAAGCACTTGTGGTCCCCTTTCAAAACTGCAAGCCTGTGAGTTATTTCTCTATGAACTGTCTATTTACAGATGCAATGACACACTGTGACTTCCGACAGAGACATAAAAAATCTCTCATTCGTTTTCATAATGCAGACCACTGCTGTTAAATCACTTGTAAAACTGTTTTGGTTAGCTGTGTAATCAGAGGCTCTTCTACCTGGCATCAGATGTCTGTTTGGATGTGGTAATACGCTCTGGTAATTACAGGAACGGCTCATCGCTAATGGCACAGGCAGCCAAATCTGTCCAGTAATGATTGGCTGGGCTTTTATCTGCCCCCGCTAACACCGAACACACGCACGCACACACACACACACAAAGAATAACACTCACTCACTCATGTGTCCACACTCACACATCATCACAAACTGTCACTCATGCACGCACTCATTAAGGCACACACACACTTATTCATTACCTAACTCCGTCTGACTTGTGACTCATCCAACTCTTTCACTTGCTCATCTATGAACACTCACGCAAACAAGCACACACTCACCCTGACTGTAGGTGTTTGACCTTAAGGAACAAAAATAACAGAATGATAGTTAGAAAGAGAGAAATATAGATAGACCCTCGAGGATATGCATTAATACCAAAGCATCATAAACACCTCACTGCTGCTGCTCACTTGTGTAAAGAAAGCACAGGACATGATCAGAAGGTATTGGTGATCAGCATTTGTTTCCAGTTAGACTCCATTTCCCCTTCTTTATCTGCAAAAATTCATTCTTACTAAAAAAAAAATCTCCAAATCCAAAAGCACCCTTGGTCATATAAAAAAATAAATCAGAACACAGTGCAGCTGCTCACCTGTGTAGGTGACCTCCAAGCGTTCAGTAGCTCCTGTGTGAGCAGCCTTCCCTCTAAACTCACATGCAAAGCATCACACCAGCCCGTTGCCAGCAAGACCTCTCGCCACTCTCTGTACCAAGCCCCAACGGTGGAGAATAAACTGCCCGCCCCACCACCACCACCACCACCACCATCATCACTGCCGCCACCATCATCACCATCACCATCACCCCTCCCGTATGAAAATCAGTCTCTCAGTGTAGCAGCATTGTTCTGAGGCTTCGCCCCGAGGCTCAGCCATTCATAAATACACACAGGGCCACAAAGGGCCACACTGTTCCCCCTCGCCCCAACAAATATGGGTGAGGCTTTGAGCTCCAAGGCCTTTCTATCCAGCACGGCCAGTTGCTGTACGCTGGATGGAACTGAGCATATTTGATCATTTTGGACTGCTGGAGAGCACATCCACTTTTTTTTTTTTTTTTTTGAGGTCATTGTAACAAAAGACAGGAAGTGAGACAGGGAGGGGGCGATGCAGATGATGAGCACCAATATGAAGGAAAGCAGTACAGAAGTCACTTAGTCAAATCTGCCACTGTTTTGAATCTAAAAACCAAAGTCAACTCTTCAGAGTCTTGACAAACTAAAGACCCTGAGCAGTGTTTTAGCATGATTTACCCCTGTGACCCCCAATCTGCCTCTCAGAGCACGACATAGCTGTTAATATTTTTAGATGTGTTTTCCCACCTCTCAAGCAGCCACCGCTTTCCAACCATTTCACTTCCAAAGCAAACTTGCAGAATCTTGACTTGCTTTTAGTGTTGTCAAAGTCACGTCATGATTTCAATTAATTTTTAAAATCTGGACTAAATTACACAGCAATTTAAGTTTGACGAGAAAAACAAACATGACGGACCCACTTCATGGATTTTCACAGGAGTACACAGCAAAGTAGAGTTGGTAGTAAATGGGCTAAACTCCAACATCAAACTGCAGAGTTCACAGCCAGTACAGCATTACTATTACTGCGATTACATAACAGACTGAAAAACACCACCTACTAAGAGATCATCACCTGCTCTCATGTGTCACATGGAATGGATGGTAGAGACGAGAAACATTCCCATGTTTGTCTCAGTATGGTTACAGAGTTGTACGAGGATTAAAAATACTATGCACTGATGATATAACACTACACCCATTGATTTTGAGTTGAACTGCACTGATTGACAGAGTTGATGTGAGGTGCATCTGTAATACTGGTTATATCAGAGGTTTCAGGAAAAGTGAAAGCTTCCCAGTCATAGCTACATCTGGATGTTAAAGTGAACAGTACAAGTGGGAACTATGAATTACAGTAACTCTGTAACGACATGAAAGCAGAATTAGTGTCAATAGGAGACATCTGTGTCTTGTTTTAGACAAGCAGTAACCTCCGTGGCTGAAAAATGAAGCCAACATGGACGTGCCATAAACTGCAATTCCTCAAATGGCCACTTGAGGCTGACTCTGGAAACGAGTCAGTCCCCACAGACCCCCCCATTTAAATTTTACTAAGGCTTAAAGTTGTGCGTAATCAAGGATGTGACTGCTTTGATTTATAGGTGGATGCCGTCTATTAACAAGTCGCTACCACGGTGATGTTGGTTTGGTAACGAAACAATGGCATAACCCCAGATTCACAGAGGACGGGCTTAGCCGTAACTATTGCTATTTCAGTTTTTCAGCTCGTTGAAGTTACTTGGAATGTTTTGGCCGCCTAAAAAAAGTCTCATTCGGCATTTGATTGTACTAAAAAACCCTCTAAGGAGTTGTTTTAATGGATTTAAGTCTGTTTTAGCATTAGCATTATCACTGCTAACCATAGCTGTAATTACACAATTCTAACCAAGCTAACAGCTAGCGTTAGGGTTATCTCCACCTCCATCATCCAAATATGGTCACAAATTCCAAGATGGTGGCAGACTTTAAAATGGAAGTCAACAAACCACTGGGTGTCGTCACAGGTGGCCACGTCCATTATTTATACACAGTTTAGGTTTTTAGAAAAAAATGCCATCATCTCTGTTCTGATCAGTTCAGAAATCATAAGAACTACAAATGAGTAAAAATCCGGGCGGCACGTTGGTGCAGTGGTTAGCATTGTTCCCTCACAGCAAGAGGGTTCCTGGTTTGAACCCAGGGTGGGGGAGCCCTTCTGTGCGGAATTTGCATGTTCTCTCTGTGTATGGGTTTTCTCCGGGTACTCTGGCCTCCTTCAACAGTCCAGAGACATGCAGGTTAGGTTAATTAGTGACTCGAAATTGGCAGTAGGTGTGAATGTGAGTGTGAATGGTTGACAGTCAAGCGACCTGTACAGGGTGTACCCCGCCTTTCACCCAGTGTCAGCTGGGATAGGCTCCAGCCCCCCCGCGACCCCTGACAGGGTAAGCATTTACGGAAAATGTATGAATGAATGAATGAGTACAAATTCTTAGAAAATATTAGAAAATAAATAATTTAGTTTTATCTTAATCATACTTGTGACTGTGCACTGATAATAATGGCCTACTTTATTCCACCTTACTATAAAGCTGGAGCTGGCACACATGAGCTGTGTGTAAGAAACGTCTCCGCTCCTCTCTGTGGTTGAAGACACTGCAGACTCCGCCTTGATGTCCTTTGATTGAACCACACGGTGAACTGAGGTCACTTTGAAGCTGCTTTTTGTCTTTCTACAGTCTGTGTAACAGTTCCACTCTGCAACCCTCCTGATCTTCAACACATCATGAAAAACACAACAGAAATTTAAAGGTAGTCTAGTTCTCTACTGGTGAGGTTCCCCTGTCTTTAAAGTCTTTTAACAACTTTACAGTGTTGTTGTTTGATTGTTTTAAGGCAACTGTAACTCAAATTGCGTAATAACCCTGTATAAGCCTGTCAATTCATCCTTCCTATGACTACCACCAATAAAAACACAACACATTATTAAGCCTAAATGTGGCATTAAGAGTGTTCACACAGTTGCATGGTGTCGTGACCGTGTCATGAAACCCCAAGACTTGTTAACGCACCCCCTCCCTCCTCCTGACACAGTACCCATTGTCTCCCGAGGCCTTCTGGGACAGAGCAGCTCAGCTCGAGCCTGACACCGCACAACACTGGGAAGTCGATGTGCACAGATAATTGTCTTTTAATCACAACAATCCCCTTTTCTCTGGCCTAGCTCGTTTGTTTCTGTCTCTTGTTCGACCTCTGCCGTGGTTGTAACTCTTGTGGCTTTTAGCAAGTTCGACCGGCCACGCTGAGCCTGTGAGCCGAGGCTTTTGTGATGGAAACGGGGCTGGAACCATAAATGGTGGTTCCCATACAAGAGGGACAAACTGTTGTAATTGAATCTATCAAAAACACCTTTGTCTACAATTCAAACACTGATTTAATAATCAATTATCAAGCTCATCACTGATTCAATACATAGGTGGCTTTTGATGATATAACCAAACATTATGTTGCAGGATGCACAGTTCTGCTCTTCTATCATACAGACTTCACCAGAAAAACAGCATCATCAGGTGTTTGTTCAAATGCTCAATACACCTCGTGTTTACATTTTCCTGTTAACCAGCCTCCTGTGGTTGTGTAATGATGACTGCCCTCCCTCAGACACAAAAACAAATCGTGACATTATCATTAAGGGGTATGTGTGCTTCAAGCAAAGTGCTTTCAGATGCTCAAACAGCATTTAAAGCACCCTCTCCCTCCACACCTTTCTTATGACACCATTGAAGAGCGACTGTGTCTAACCATTTTTGCACTTCTGAACAGACAATCTGATTTTAATACTCACTCCACACTGTGATTGGTCAGCTGTGTGGAGGTGACAAAGCATGCAGGGTTTGAACTTCTCTTTTGCTCTCTTTTTTCACACGTCATGTAACTATTTTCATCACATGTTGTATAAACAAAGGAAGAAACACACATGAAGGCTTTACGAGTGCATGTGCCGTTACCCCCACTTGAACAATTTACTCCGCCTTTGTGTGACCACACGGAGCAGGTATAAAAGATTCTGCATTCAGACAAAGTCGGACAACATTTTGTACAAACTAGTTCATTTCAAGCACACCCTGGCTTTTATAGGCTCCTAAAACAACAAGAGGAGGTTGGTAGTACAAAGTGTCCGACTTTAAAGGGACGAGTAACCCCAGAATCAAAAACACATATGCTTCCTTTTACCTGTAGTGCTATTTATCAGTCTAGATTGTTTTGGTGTGATTTGCCCAGTGTTTGAGATATCGTCTGCAGAGACGTCTGCCTTCTTTCCAATACAATAAAGCCAGATGGCACTCGGTTTGTGGTGCTCAAAGCACCAAAAAATACATCTGAAAAACTCAACAATGTCTCTTTTCAGAGGTCACGACCTGGTAACTCAAGATAATCCACAGATAGTGTTGTAAGAAGTTTCATGTAGGAACTATTTTCTTTCTACCCAACTACACCAGCCAGCTGTATCATTGCAAAGAGGGGTCTATTTAACACTCACCAACTCACACCAAAACAAGCTAGCTTGATAAAGAGCGCTACAGGTAAGAGAGAAAATATATATTTTTGATTTTGGGTTAACTGTCCCTTTAACATGAGCAAAGATGGTTATCATCTTGTCTGTCACCAACAGTCAGTTTGTTTTTAACCATGATCACAATACTGTCTTGTTTAAAGGTCCAGTGTGTAGGACTTAGTGGCATGTAGCAGTGAGGCTGCAAAACTGAAACTTCTTCTGTGTGCCAAGCATGTGGAACTATGGCGGCCGACATGAAAACATCTGGCACTTGGGCAATGACTTGCAGCATCAGGGTGGTGGATGGGAGAGTGGTGTTCGTGTCCTGTAAGATTAGAAAGCCAAGCCCTGCTCTATTTTCCCAAACCTAGCCACGTACTTTTGTGCCTAAACCCAACCACGTGCATTACTTGTTGAAGGCAAAAAAAAAAAGTCAATTCGCAGTGTTGTAGCAACGTAATGCGTTTATTTTGAAAGTCCATGTCCAAACATCAATATGTAACGAGATCGGAGTGAAAATTCGTTGGATTTGTCCATTCTGGGCTTTCACAGAACAACATGGCGGACTCCATGGAAGAGGACCCCCTCTGTGTGTGCAGATATAGAGGGCTCATGCTAAGTTAACAAAAACAGACTGATAATTATTTTCAAAATATTGAAAACATAATAATGAATATTACATACTATTTCTGTCAGTATTTCGCCCTGAATCTTACACACTAGACTGTTAATAAGTTGAGAAAATGTTCTGACTATGAAAACCCACACAGGTGATTTTAATTGTTGTGGCTGATCAGACCTCTTCTTGGAGCTCTGTGCGCACACACAGATCAGGCTTAATTGACAGCTCCCTCACTCTCCTGCTGGATTTGCTGCACCTGCTGGGCCTAAATTACACCTTTGTAATTCTTATTACACTGTTCCATGACATCACGTTATACCAGCATAGCTCCGCCCACCTTAAACCTGTGCAATCGTGCAATCAGCCAGAATAATTTGAAACACCCGTGTGAGTATACAGGTTGTTTAAAACCCTAGTGAGATGTTTAACACGGTGGCTCTGTTGTTAGGTTACTAAACTGTTTAGTGCTGCTCTGTTCTTAAACAAAGCAGCTGAGTAAGAGCAGAAAATATGCACAGCTTAGAATTCTACATTGTTTGGCGGTGTTGGAAGAAGTATTCAGATAGCTTACTTGAGTAAACGTGGCAATACCACAGTATAAAAATACTCTGTTAAAAGTAAATCTCACTTAACTAAAGGTACACATGTATTAGCATCTAAATATAAGGCTGCTTTCACACCTGCCCTGTTTGGTTTGGTTCAATCAAACTCAAGTTCCTTTGACCCCTAAGCGAGGTTTGTTTGGGCAGGTGTGAACACAGCAATCGCACTCGGGTGCTCACCAAAACAACCAGACTGAGACCCTCTTGAAGAGGTGGTCTCAGTCCGGTTACAAAGGAACTCTGGTGTGGTTTGTTTGTGGTGAGAACGTGTTCTGACCTCGATCTGAACCAACTGCATTGTTTGGGTTAAACAAGCATGGCGCATCCAATGCATCAAAACATTGCTCTTAAGTTGGAACCACACCTCGTTTTCAAACTGTATGGTTTGACTAAAATGAACAATGACAGCAATATAGTCCACGATGACCAGCACTTAAATCAACCTGCGTAGTTTTTCCTGCATGGAAATTCTGACCAATCAAGAGCAGCTTTCTAGCACAAGGCATTTTATCTGGTCCACTTGTAAATGCTGCCGTGAGAACACAAACTAACTCGAGGCAATTATGCAACTTTGTAACAAATTTAGTCCCTGATTCAGACCAAAGCAAGACAACTCTAGGTCTGAAAGCACCCTTAAAGTGTCAAAAGGAAAAGTACTCATTTAGCAGAACAGCTTGTTTCAAGGAAAATATGTATTAATGGATTATAATTACTGAAGCACGATTGTGTACATCACTTCCTGCTGGTAAGGTGAGGGTAATTTCGGTTACTTTATATACTGTTGAGTATCTGAATCTACTAACGGGTAATAATAGGTAACTTAAGTTATTAAATAAATGTAGTGGAGTAAAAGGTACAATATTTGCCTCCAACTGTACTGGAGTAGAAGTATAAAGAGACATGCAATGGAAATAAAGTCAAAATCAAGGTTGTAGTTTGATCCCACCACTGATTTTTGGGGACACTGGGTAGACAGTGTTGCTATACAGCTGGCAACAGTTCTTGTTGTGCGTAATGTAAACCACACGCCAGAATCCCCACAGTGTTAACATGCACACATACATGCTTTTACAGTAGCATGGTGTAGACATGGAAGGTGGAGTGGGGGGAGAGACGGCGTGTGCGAGTGTGTGGGTGAAGGGCGTTTGTTGGGATTGTGCTGGACGGTGACAGAACAACACACTGAGAATGGATCCATTGTCCCTCTGTCCACTTTACTGGGCAGAAGCAGTGGATGGCTGCCATTTGCAAAACTGCTAGAAATGATTGCATTTTGTGTTTTCATTGCTCCACGTAGAAGGTGTTAACCTAAATCATTTTACAGTTTGGTCTTTTACTGACTCGCAAAAATATGGACAACATTTATCAACAGCAGGCTTTAAACGTTCTTTAGATAGAGAGACAGCATGCCTGCTGCTCAGGTAGTTAAATACTGAGGTCTTCTTAATTCTGACAAAAAAAGTAAAAGTATTTTCAGTTGTGAAGGTCCCAAGTTAAATTCTAATGTTGACACTCAAACATTTAATTTTGACATTTCCAAAGTCTGACTAAAGAGACTAAATAAAATGTATTATTCTTTTCTTTCAGAATGAAAATAATATTTTTTAAGTTACTGACCCCCTTCACACCTTAACATCAGAATTCATGTTGTATTCAGAGTGTATCTAGATATGATTAAACCTGAATGCATTTACACCAGTGTCCACATTGAGATCTGATTGAGATCAAATCGCTCTGTCCAGCTCAAACAACTGAATGGTTAAACCGTTCCTTGAAACTTCCTTAGCCATTGCTCCATAAAATGCTTTATTGCAATATGAATTGCAAAGTTTTGCTTTTTACTTTCGTCAGACCAAACTGAACGCACACACTTGGTCTCATCTTTTTTCCATCTTATTCATATTTATTGTGAATATTGGCTGCTATCTCGCTGGTTTGAAGGAGTCAAGCGCAATTTGATATTTCTGCCCACATAATTGTTATATGTGGACTGAAAGTCCAATTGCATTTACTCTTGCATCCAATGGTCACAATAAGTCCCTGACCTCCTCTGGAGGTGGTTTGGCCAATTGGATCACAGTATGTACTCAATAGGGCCGAGTATCTGCACTTGCTACCTTAAAGGTATTGACTGAAATTACCCGGTAGTATCAAAATGTCTTTAATCAAATGATGAATGTCTGTCCTGACCTGATCAGGAAACTTTGTTACAGCAGTCTCCAGAGCCACTCCAGTTCAATGACTACCTAGTTAGCACAAGCTAGCACAGCAGCAGCAAACATCCAACACTGAACCGTTAAACAGTCTTAATAAGGTCACACCGACATGAAAACGGTTGAACTCTGTAGTTAATTCATTCATTTTCCGCAACCGCTTATCCTGTTAGGGGTTGAAGCCTATCCCAGCTGACACTGAGCGAGAGGTGGGGTACACCCTGGACAGGTCGCCAGACTGTTGCAGGGCTAACACATAGAGACAGACCATTCACATTCACACACCTACATGCAATTTAGAGTCACCAACAAACCTGCATGTCTTTGGACTGTGGGAGGAAGCCGGAGTACCCGCAGAAAACCCACACTGACACCGGGAGAACATGCAGAGTCCGTACAGAGGGGCTTCCACACCCCGGGTTCAAACCCCTCACCCCGAGTTTGAACCAGGAACCCTTTTGCTGTGAGGTGACAATGCTAACGACTGCGCCACCGCACCGCCAACTCTGTAGTTAATCAATAACCTTTAGATAATGATAGTTGTTTGATGCTAACAGTTAGCTCTACCACTGTGTGTGTGGCTGGGCAGAATCTCACAACTGTCCCTCAGCTGGTGTGGTAAAGTTGAGCATGCCGGGAGTTCAGCATGCCGGGATGCCACCAAACAACCACCAATACGGCGACACGCCACTCCATTTTCTCACTGGCGAGCATGTTTACAAACACTAAACAACCATCCTGCATGGTATATCTTTAATGAATTTCAACTATGGCACTAAATTTGGTTCTTACTGTCCTCATGCCCACAGTATTGGAATAGCATTTTAAATGTACTGTATGTCTCAATGAAGGATTATTGACCCAATTCAGGATTTCATACCCACAGTGCTGCCACACTGCTGTCCCTGCGTTACACGGGATTTTATTCCCAAAGGTGCAACTAATCTCAAATGTGTCCTACTTGGCCTAAGTTCCCTTATTTCGCTCCAACTGTCACTGTGCGGCTTGTATTTGCAGTGTGTTTGATGTGAAGGTCATTTTTTAAATTTTCTCAGGCTTTTACCATGACAGATTGTCGACTGCCATTTCGTAAGAATGCAACTCTGATCTCAAAAGGTATCACTATTAGTCTTAAAGAGTTGGTTCTGTGTTGTTCTAGCTGTATCTGTCCAGTGGCTGAAACGTGGTGAATTGAGGAGACACTACAGAGATCTAAAGCAATGACAGCAATGTATTTGCACAAAATGCCAGACTGTTGTCGTGGCCGTGATGACAAAAATGTTGAACATAATAATTAGGTGATAATTTTGCTTGTCAAGAAAACATGACAATTCTGAAAAATGGAGTTTTTCTAGTCTCCAGCTTCCACTAAACACTCAGATGAACACATTACGCATCATCAAACAGCACAGATAGCCCATTACTTCTTTTCTGTGTATCATCCCTGGTTGTAGTCCATTAAAATGTGTCACAGCATCAAATACAGACATACTGTAATAATGAAATCATGTGTTGGAGCTACATAATTAACTCCACATGTATGCCACACTGCTGAGATATCTGTCCCTTTAGTGCTGCCACTAAATCATCACATTAGTCCACTCACTGCCGCTCTGTTGCACAGACAGGATTTTAAAGTGAGAGGTTTTCAGAAGAGAAAAGAAAAAATAGAGTTATGACTCAGTGTGGAGAAAAACCCAGCAGCATGTTGAGGATTTGCTCATAAGGAAATCTAAAAGTAATGAATAATAATCGTAGATTAGAGAGCAGCAGAGCTCTTACCTTATCAGCTGATCTGAAGCCAGTGAGGAGCTCAGAGAGTCGTCTTCTCTCCTTCAGCATTTGTTTTCTCCGCTGCTGTCCCTCCTCCCTCTTCTCTCCCTCTCTCTCCGTCAGCAGATTGGGTCTTTGGCATACACAACCTGTGATTGGAGGGGTGGGGGCAGCTTTCAGGTTTTAGATTCACACTTTATTTTTTTATTTTATTCAAGGATAATTCTGTTTTCATAACCTGAGTCTTATTTTTTCTAGTTTGACCATGATTTCTATCGTCATGTTAACACTGTACACATCAGAGTGATTGCTGAGATCTGAGAACATGGCAACATCACACATGATCGGTTAGAAGATTATTTACACCAAGTACAAACAGGGTTCCCAAACATTTTCATGGACAAAATTTCAAAACTTTTCCATGACTTTTCAAGGACCAGTAATCAAATTTCCATGACCATTCACAACATGTAACACGAACAGCACTGAGCTTTACTCCAAATGTATTCATTTCATTCATTCATTTTCCGCAACCGTTAAGCCTGTTGAGGGTTGCAGGGGTGCTGGAGCCTATCCCAGCTGACACTGGTTGAGAGGCGGGGTACACCCTGGACATCGCAGGGCTGACACATAGAGACAGACAACCATTCACACAAACATTCACACCTACGGGCAATTTAGAGTCACCAATTAACCTGCATGACTTTTGACTGTGGGAGGAAGCTGGAGTACCCAAAGAAAACCCACGCTGACACAGGGAGAACATGCAAACTCCACATAGAGGGGCTCCCCCACGTGGGTTTGAACCAGGAACCCTCTTGCTGTGAGGCGACAATGCTAACCACTGCACCACGTCCAAATGTAATTACAATAAAATCTCCAATTAAAAGCCTAGTCCCTTTTATTAGCCCGGTGTTGCCACACATTTAAACAAATAAAGGCCTGTTTCAATTAAACGCCTGGTCTGGTTGCCAAGCAGTTCAATTTATGGAAGTTCTTGGATGTATAAAACAGGTTGTTGGCTACAGACTTGAGCTAATGCTACAAATTATACAAATATAACCATGAGCACCAAAGAATTTATTCACATTTACTGGCATGATAAACAAGAGAGTCTAAAGAAAAAGAGGTGACCCCCTACCTACGTGATGGTGACGATGCACATTGATACTGGAGCTCTGTTACATCAACAGCTACAGGGAATACATTTGAAGTTAAAGGGTTCTCCATGGAAGATTAATATATCATTTAATTTAATTAATATTAATTATCCAAAACTTTAAAGGATTTTACTAACTCCATGACTTTTCCAGGTGTTCCATGACCTGGAGATCCCTGTAGAAAGTTAGCCTATAAACTGTGGTGGACAGAGATGTTTTTAATTATCATTTCTCTTGCAAGCCAGTTAAAAAATTACATTTTCAATCCTATTTATAAAGCGCAATATCTCAAATCACAATTTGCCTCAGAGGGCTTTACAGCATACGACACCCCTCTGTCCTTTAAGAAAAAACTCTCCCCAAAAAACCTTCAACAGGGGAAAAAAAGGTAGAAACCTCAGGAAGAGCAACTGAGGAGGGATCCGTCTTTAATGACGGACAGATGTGTAATAGATGTCATGTGTACTGAACAGATCAACATCATAAATGTACAGTAGAGACAGAGAGATGCAGGACAGACAGTATTGACAACAGCTACGATAACATTAATTTTAGTAATAATAGTCTAATAATAATTATTGTATTTTGGTCGCCTATATAAGTATATATTAATATATGACAGTGTATGTATGTGACAATAATAATCATATGTGTATAATAATAGTAGAAGTATGACTAATAACAACAGCAGTAGTAGTGGGCATCAGGCATGGACCACAATACATGATCCAGGTGTAGCCATGATTCCATCAAAACCCCTGTCTGATCATCTGTGCACTCTTGCCCCATGTGACTTTTTTTAATTTCCTACAGTTGTGCAGAAGATTTCAGCAGTCACTTTACAAAGTAAAATCTCACTCGAATAGCAGGGGAGGGTAGTAACACATTACAAGTACATAACATGAGCACAAAAGTAGTTTTTCACGTTTCTTTTTTAAATCTGTATTTCTGCTTTTTACTCCAGCATAGCTCTGGGTCAGTAATCTACTTTTTAGTTTGCTACATTTGCGCTTAATTCCTTCATTACAACTGTCTGCTCTAAATGCAGTGATTGAGTGTCAGGGAGAAAATGCTCGAGGAGCACTTCTACTGCAGATGCCAAGCTGCCAGCTGCCTGGAGGGAGAAGAAGCACCACCTGTCTTTTGACCATGATGTGATGATGACAGAGCAAAGCCCAGGACAAGAGGCAGTTTCCAGCAACAATCCCTGGCCACATCTGGACAGAGATTTTATATTAAAATCTAAAAAAGACATCAGTTATGATGAAGTGCTGTTCCTCCTGAAAAACACTCAGACCTCCACCTTTAGAAACTCCTAACCTTCGCAAGCACATTGGAGTAGGATGCACATACTTTAGGTGAAGACGTCTTTGGCTAGCTAACGTTAGATATGTAATGTTAATCTTTGACGTTATGAATAGCAGGAGAGGGATTGAGAGGAAGAGATGATATAGTCTATGCTTAACTGTTTGATTAGCCTATCTGCTCTCATCATAAAAAATAAAGTTTTATCAACACACAGTTTTTTCATTATTATTTTTTTTACTGGCAATTAAACAAAAAGGGCACAAGCCACAGTGTGGGAGCCCAGAGGGCAGGTCATCATGTTTCATCTACAGAGCCATCCAAGTGGGCACTTTCACTGCATTTTTCCAACCATAGTTTACTATTGCCGAGGTAGAGGCTGTACTGTAAGGGTGTGGAAGTCAGCTTTGTGTTTAGCACATCAGACCTAAATGCAGCCAGCAGTCTGGCATTTGCCTCCTGTTAATTGCAACCATGATCACTTTAATCTCAGCCATATAATAGCTGACCTGCTGACATATTGTTGAAAGCCAAAATTATAAAAACAGTGTTGAATTATCTGACATTGATATTCTTGTCTGGAGATAAGAGTGTGACAGATACCCACTTGGTGGTCCACTGGTGCAGACGGCCATAACACCCTGAGCTGTTCTCACTCCAGCAGTTGAGGGATCTCACATTAGCACCATTTATTACTGCTACTTCAGATGTGTCTGATGTGATATGAATATCCTGCTGACAGGAATCTCTGGCAGGACACATGAGCTGAGTGGGCAAAATATAAGAAATAGCTACAAAATCTTCACTTTTTAGTGGATAACAGAAAGTATATCAATATAAAATATGATTTAAAGACATGCATCAAGTCATGTGGTACAACAGTAATGAATGGCAGATATATTAGTAAGTATGCTAAAACATTTTTAAAAAACATGTTAGAAATTAAATGAAAAGTAAGGTCACTGTACCAGATACTTTCTACCTTATTACTACTGTAGGAATTACAACTAGACCAATAAATTCTCTTGTATCAGACGATATTTGCTTCTCACAGATATATCGACAACTGCGTATGTCGGTTGATAAGTAACAATAAGTTGTAGTACAGCAATGGGTTTATTCTAAAAATTCTAAAAAACATACAGTATCAGAATATGTGAGACACATTCTCATTTCAACCTCGTCACATATTATGGTCATGGACTTTCCACGTCCACATACGACATGAAAGGTACCCTGGGTGTGTTGGTTGTTGACGTTCTGGGACACCGTGTCAAGTTCTGCCTGTTACATGCATTGACTTCTTTCAAAATACACTTCCGTCTTCACAGGAAATTTAACATTTAAAGAGTCAGTGTTTGTCGGACCCATCCACCACGCGTCCCGGTTGGACTTTTGCTGCCTTATCTTTCGTCCTTGTCCCGCCACGTTTCCCCCTGATGCTGCCGGGCACTGTTAAACTATAACAGCAGCTGGCTGGTATCATGCTGATGTTAAAGGACACCTTTTTTCATTGGTTTCTGACGCCACAAGTCAGTGCCCAAGCA
The DNA here is from genome assembly GCA_019142605.1 of Cephalopholis sonnerati. Classification (NCBI taxonomy): domain Eukaryota; kingdom Metazoa; phylum Chordata; class Actinopteri; order Perciformes; family Serranidae; genus Cephalopholis; species Cephalopholis sonnerati. Next base: position 24,376,488 of record JAGQAX010000008.1, on the reverse strand, counting down.
CCAGATTTCGACGACTTTGGAGTGAGACCGGGCTCGTCAGACTGAACTTCATCATCGTGTATTGTACTTTATGTATAAAGCAAAATCTTACCATGTGTTTACTGTTAATACTACTACACTTTACTGTCTTCGCTTAATTGTGTGAACTGTAGCACTGCAGGAACATAATTTTGTTTTCCTGTATGCTATACAGGGGTTGAAATAAAGACCTAAGTGAGGTTAAAGGAACAGTGTGTAAGATTTAAGGGGCTTTAGTGGCATCTTACAGTGAGGATAGCAGATTGTAACCAGCTGAAACTTTTCACAGTTGTGATTCCTTCATTGTTCATTGTTGCTGAATAATCTGCAGAGGTCTCTTCATTTCCAAAACAAACAGACCCGGTGATTTAAACAATTAATGACACTGAATGACGCAGTTTCATGTTAAAAAAAAAAATCTCTCTGTCGCAGAGGGCCTGCTAACTATAGTGGTGTTTTGTATGTCCATTTCAGGCTACTGTAAAAACATGGCGGTGCAACATGGCAACGTCTGTAGACGACTACCTATTCCCTACATCGCTATAAGCAGCTCATTTTAAGGTAATGAAAGTGCAACAATTCTTATTTTCAGGGTGAATATAAACTAAAGAAAACATACTTTTTATATTGTATTCAATTTCTGCCAGCATACCCCTCTAAATCCAACACACTGGACCTTAATGAGAAGGAAAACAAATTTTTAATCTTGCAGTATGCTCTTTCCACTCACATTATTGTAGCCTCTAACAAACTGAACCAACAGGCTGTAACTCTACACTCTCTTTGATTTTGTTTGTGTAAAAACATCTTTACATCGTGGACAGATTATGGTAACTGGCTACAGCTTACTGGTGGCAGGTTGAATTACATTTTTCATACAGTTCTGTTTAACAATAGGCCATAACACATCTCCTGCTGCCGTCATGACAGTGTGAGTGTGAGCTATAATGAATTTCACACTTCCATTTTAAAATATTTAGTCACAGTGGAAATGGAGTTTGTTAAATTCGTCACTTTAACTGTGAGATATTGCAAATGAAAGTGCAAGAGACATGTTTTGTAATTTTTAAGGGGATCTCCATTCATTCCATGGTGCCATAGCGATGTCAGTTTAGGGCTTGGAGATGACAAATCTGTGGTGAAAAACTTTGTGGCATTCTGGGAAATGTAGGCTGCAGCATGTTTGGAGCTTGACCCGTTCTGCTGACTAAAACCTGCCTGTGCTGCATTGATTCTGATGATTGTTATTTTAATCTGACTCCTGTGAGTCCTCCAACTTTATGGAAGTGAAGCACTAAATCTCTGTAGTGCCTCCTCACGATGAAATTAAAGCCAGCGTTCCTCCTCCGATTACTGTGCAGGAGCAGTCACTCAGGTAAATGTGTTTTTCTTTTCTGGAAGTTGATGGATCTCAGAGGTGAAATGAAGTTTTAAGTGTCACTATAAACTGTAATAAGGTTCATGATATCAGTAGCCTTGCTTGTCAGTCGTTCAATAGGTGTGCGCTGGAGGGAACCAATCTGCGGTTCCTAAAGTGGGGACTGAGGACCATTAGGAGTCTCTCAGAGGGTGACACAGTGTACCCAGAAAAATACAATGAAACACAATTACTATTTCACTGACACAACTGGTACTGTGTGTCCTCTCTCCCTCACTCTGCTGCCTCCAGCCAACACAACAAATGTATTTAATATAACTATCAAAATGTCACAAATGAAGGGGGCTATGCTGTGTTTATATGATGATCCTTAAAAAAGTCTGGGAAACTCAGCCTTTAACACACAGAGAACAAATCACAGTATACTCTCTGCATTTATTTTATTTGTAACCTGTATTTATATCCAGGAAAACTCCACATAGCAATGATCTCTTTTTCAGAACATCACAGCCTTTTTTGCCACAGAATAGCTGCAGCCTGATCTGTTGACCACTGGATATGTTTCTGAAAGATCTTTTTACATGTAGCAATGAGCTGTAAGCTGCAACAGTAGCCTCACTTAAAAGGACAGTTACACAGTGATTTGTATTTTTGCTTACTTCCTGCATTTCTTCCAGTCTCACCTTGAACATGTTATGAGAAATTATTTAAAGGTATCTTTTTCAAAATAAATTTTTGTAGGATATGCCTTAGTCAGAGTTGGGGTAGACCAGTTTAATTTGTCATCACTACACATAAATCCATTACTAAACTTTGAGCACATTGTGTTTCACTCTTGAGAGAACACTAGACTTCTGTGCCTCCTCTTGGCTGTGCTTTCAGGCTTGAGAGAATCTAATCCATGACAGAAGACACTGGTCAATCAGAGGTCAGTTCAGAGAGAGGGTATTCCTATTGGATGTTCTATAAAAGCAGATGACGACATGTCCTTTTGGTGAGAGCCTGATTCCCTTGATTCGAATCCTTCAGCTAAAGTTGCTATTCAAACATTGACAACAACTGCCTACACTGCAAAGCAACCCAAAAAAGAAATAGACTTAACAAAAAGAGACTTAAAAATAGAGTCTGACAATGAACTAAACAAAATGTGTCAGACATGGTGAAAAAATGTTGCTAATATTTAGCCTTCCGCTAACCAGAGCCAAAGGCTCAAGGCTGCGGCTTCAAGTTCACATTTATGTAGCTAACATTAGCGAGAGCCTTTGTCTCACTCCCTGCAGCTACAGACCACCTCGCTGGGAGGAGAGCTGGCAGCAGCTCAGGAGTTGGACCCCCAGTCAGTGGTCACAACAACCCTAAATAAGCCAGTGCAAACCCTCAGCTTAAAGGAACTGGACAGCCCTGACTCCCTCCCGTTACACAGGTTAGACTCGACACTGCTGCTGACTACTGGACAATTGCGACACCCGGTGTTGGAGCTTTGAACTGGCCAAATTCAACCAATACAGCCACCAACTGAAGGTTGGTGTTCAGAGCTGCTGCCCACTCTCCTCCAGGGGAAGCAGTTCTTGTCTTATTTGTGGTCTGATAAACAGAGAGAGATAAAGGGCGGAGCAAGGAGGGACTGAGCGAATGCCCATGGTGCAAATAAGATTAAATATATCAATATGGGAAACACTGTATCAAGTGGTCTAATGGGAGGTACATAGGACAGAAAAGGGAGAGTTGCAGGAGAAGGGTGTATTTTCAGATTCTGACTTTTAAACCCACCTTTTCCAGATTTCTGTCTACCCCAGCTTTAAAGTTACAATCTCGAATTTCCAATTTAGTTCTCTTTGGCACCTATGGTGATAAACAGTAATGCAGTGTGTCTGCTGGCACACAGGTTTGAAGATGAATGGGTTACTGCGGCATAGAGAGTGTGTGTGCATGCATGCATGTATGTATGTTTAAGTGTGTGTGAGGCATATTATTAATGACTCTTCTGGAAATTTTGCCACAGACACCCAGTTCATAATACTGTCAATGCAAGGACTTTCACCAGTGTGTAACCTCAGTTGGTGATACACAGTGACCTTACAGACATTTACTTAGAAAATATTGGAAACGATAACTTTTAGCTTTAATTATGTAAAATCAGGAATGATTTATAAAGCTGGCACTTATTTCTTTTGTAGGCTTGAGTAGTTATGATGTAAAGTCAGTCTTAATGCAATCACAGAAAGTTAGGTATTGGCAGAAAACTTCCTTTGGAGAGAAAATTGCAGAAATTAGATGAAAAAAGCAGAAGCAGCGCAACCTATTCTGTCGCATGTGGGAAATAATGATGATCTCAAACACTTGCATTAATATGAAACAGTCAAAAAAAGCATCCGTCAGTGTAAAATACTTATAACGATTGAAGTTGCCATTTTGACACATTTCAACATGTCGGCAACATCACTTGGGCCACACACATGTAAACACTACACACATTGTGTGATACTGTGGAGCTGATCAGCACAAACTTCGGTCACTCACCATCCTTTAACATCAGAAACTTCAGGGTGATGATTGACAGCAGAGGAGTTTGGTGTGAGGAGGAGTCAGCTGCCGTGGAGGACGACACAAACTGCCACAACACATTTGAACTCTGACTGTTAGTTGAACTAGTTAATATAAATGATTTGCCAGTGTATTCTTACCTCTCAAGTAACACACAGGGAAATCTTTTGTCGGCGACACGGACACAGGTGATACACAGTGATACAGGACAGCAGTTTTTACACAGACATATGATGCTTCTTTTTCTTTAATAATAAGAATGACTGTGATATTTTGTGAAAAAAAAAAAATCACACAGATGTGACTATAATTTGAGCAGACAAACAATAAACATACAGTACACAGAGGACTGAAACATTTGTAAAAAATATAAAGTAATACAATACCTTTGCGATGAATTCCAGCTTGGTTTGAAGTTTAAACTTCAAAATTACTCGTGTCAGAGAGCAGGAAAGATGGCAATGCAGTAGAAAGACACAAATACTTTTGAAATTGGTGCTACATGACCGGAGAAAACAGAGAAGGGCTGCAGCATTTGCTTTAGCTGAAGACGCAGAAAACCAACAGCTACGAGAATACACTGCATCGCACCAGACCAATACACACCCTGCTGGTGGGTGTGGTTATGAGAGCTTGGCTTTGACACAGAAAACAATATGGTGGCCGACTGATAACGATTTCAAATTACCGTTGAGCGGCAAGCTAAAATATGTTTCTGAAAACATTTTAGACTAGAAACAAGCACCCAGGAAAAGAACTTTGGTTCATATTTTATCAGTACTGCTTAGTTTGAATGTTTAATCTCAGTTTTGAAGCCTCTGTTTCTACAATACAAGAAACTGTGCAGCTTCTTGTTCATAAGTTCTTATACTACAGCCAAACAGTGCACTAAAACAATGGTTTCCAGCTGGTGGGTCGCGGGTCCATTCTAAATGTACTGCAAGTGACTTGTGAAAAACACAATTTGTTTTGAAGTACTGCGTATTTCCAGCACAGGGCTTTTATTTTGAAGTGCTGTTTCCTGCTGTAGAGTGAGTAACTTATGAACAGCTACTTGACAGAGACAGCAAACCAGCTCTATGACATGGCCAAACACAAGTATGATGCTGAATGTATTACACTGTGTGACCTTGAACTGATGACAAAGGAGAAATCTGCACCCTGAGGCTGGACCAGTTGGGAACCAGTGCACTGACATGTTTCTGGAGACATTTTAGGAAAGAAATAGACAATACAGTATAAGAATCTTGGTTTTAATTTGATCAGCTCTGCCTAGTTTTACCTGTTGATCAGACGTTGGGTTGAGAGTGAGGGGCGGGTCTCTCTCTTCATCTGCTTAGATACTCTTTGTGATGACAGCTGTGCTTTCTACCAGGAAGGGATCTCTTCGGTACAGTTAGAAAAAAAGGGCTTACCTGGAGAAAGTATTCAAGAAAAACTTCTCCCATGTGCCGTAGTGGGAAGCACACAAATATATGGAAGTACAATCTGTAGTTTGAGTGACAGACAGTGAAAATCTGCTGCAAACTTGAGTTGACAGATGAGCAGGGAGATCTGGCCGCTGGTAAGATGGAGGGACACTTAGCACAGTTCATTTACACACACTGTCCACATTGTTCTGATACAAAGCTGGTTGAAAATCAGCAAAGTATCTCTTTAACTGTAGATTGATTTTTGAGGCTGTAATTTTGGGTGTTGTTTGAATAATAGTCCTGCACAGACACATGGTCTTGAGTCAACATCACTTTATCACAGATTTCTTAAGATGGATTGTGTTACACTGTATCATCGTTCCTGTTTTTGTGCACATCCCTTGAGTGCCGACACTGACACCAAACTGAAGGGCTGCTGCAACTTTTAATGAAGAAACAACTTGCTATGTTGTGTTTTTAAAGGGTCTAGCTACAGACAAAAACAGAGGATCAGAAATGCTTCAGTTGGTACTGAACTTCCAATAGTAAGCAGTCAGAAATCCTCTGCTACTAATTACTCAGTAAATAAAGTTGTTTTTAATCTTAAACGCTATGCTGTTCAAAATCCAACAGCAATAAACAAACTGCTATCATTAATGAGTCCTCAGATCCAGAGAAACACATCTACTGTGCCAATAAATTAAGGACTAACACGATGGTGTCATCTAGTGGCAAAACTCTGCAATATTGACTCTTACTTCCCAGTTTCAAATCCCTTCTGAAAACACTGGCATATTCAGTCTGATTCAGTGGTGACACACATATTGAGACTTGCACTGATTTAAATTAAATTAAATTAAATTATTTAATGTGATTTGATTTGATTTGATTTGATTGAACTGAATTGAATTTGATCTAATTTAATTTAATTTTAAATACTTTATTAATCCCCAAGGGGAAATTCAATTTTTCATGATGATTTTATAATGATGATTTTATACCTAATATTTATAATTATGATTTTTGTCAAGTCATTTTATTAACTTTTATTGCATATTACATAATTGTTTGATTTTATAATCAATGGATACATTGCTTCTTGTTTTTTAACTGTGTCTTGTAAGGTGAGTGCTTTGAAAGGCACCTATAAATAAAATGCATTATTTTAATTATTAGTATTATTATTAGTAGTAGTAGTAGTAGTAGTAGTAGTAGTAGTAGTAGTACTAGTAGTAGTACTAGTAGTAGTAGTAGTATTGAGTCAAATAAATGGCCTGGCAATAGAGACCTTTATTGTAAAATTAAATTTCATCACATCACAATAAACATTTTGTGTATTCAGAGTGTATTACTGGTCGGCTGTACAATATACTGCAGAATTAAACTGAAACTTTGTGTGAAAAAAAAAGTAATTACTTAAACACAAATTCTGACGAAGACTGTTTTGTTCACCAAGTTTCTAAATACATTGAGCACACTTAAACAAAACTAAAAGCAAAAAGCATACAGCAGATAAAATACATTTCCTTTAAATGTACATAGTTTTTCTTATAAAAACAAATTTTCACAAGTAAAAAGCCAGAAAAATCTATAGACCCCATAAATCTACATCAGTACCTGTATCAGCTAACTGAAACTACAGAAAAGTAAAAAAACATTTAAACCAATCGAACCATGTTTACTCGTCAAGAGAATCATTTATCACCTTATCTTGCACATCTACAAGTAAGATTCTGTACACTCTAAGGCACTTGTGGCAGCCACAATGTTTTATACATGGAGAGGTGCATAACATCTCATTGGTGCACCTCTTCCCTGTTTAGAAAAGTATACAAACACATTCAATATCAATTCATGGTAGGTTAACTGTAAATTATGAAGTATAAAAATCAGCACTGAGAATTAGTGGTGTGACTAATATTTACAGTCTTAGAAATCATCTGGTCCAGAGCTGCACTGTTGGACATGTTACTCACGTCGTGGCTGGTTTTACACCACTAGGCTCTCCCGACTCACAGCTCCGTTCTGTAAGACAAGAGACATTTCAACTCGATAAATGAACTACAGAATCAAGTATAAATCCTAATTTAACTAGAATAGGTGAACAAATCCAGTGAAAAGACCAAAATTGGCAAAGCTTAAGTCCATCTCTCAGTCTTTTTTCAACTTCCCTACCCTGTTTGTCACTCACAGCTCAAGCTCAAGACGTAAATCTTAAAAACACAAAAGGATCACAAAAACATTATTTTATTATTTTAATTTTCAGTAACTCTAGTTTTCAGTTTTTCTTAATAAAATATCCGAGTCAGACACTCGAGGACTTAAAGGACAGGGTCACACGTCTGTCTTAAAACAATAGTCAGGTGCCTATGTGAACACTGAAGCAGGTTTTACTTTCCTCTAGAGTTGTCAATCTCCCTCTATAGTTCCATTCAGATTTAATTTCTTATATTTGAATTTTATTCGAATTTTCAATGATCAAATTAAGCCTATTATTAATATCTACTACACACTGTATACACAGGCTTATGCACTGCCAATGACACCATCAGCACAAGTTTTGTCCGCTAGAGGGAAACACCAGTATCAATTTAAAGTACCAACACGCAACAAAAACATGATGGGTCAAAGTTACACAAATTAATTAATAAAACTGAAAGTGATACAAATGTAAGAGTTGAAAAATGTAGCAGTAAAAATGGATGTGAAATGAAAGGTAGAACTCCGTATTATCAAGTGATTTGATTAATTTAAAGCTGATTTGATTAATACAGTCGTGATATAATAAACGCAGAGGCGTTTAATCATTATCACCATCTTATATTCATTATTCATCATCATGAACAGAGATCTCACTGTAGCTACAGTTCTCAAGACCTTCTATGTGCGTTTCAATACCCATACTACCATACTATTTAGTATGCCAGAAAAAAATGTTGTCTGGCCCAATACGTAGTATGTCAAATGCAGTATGCCATACATACTGGATCATATTGTGCAACATGCAAGCCAGCTTACTTTTCTGAGGAGGCTATTCTGACCCATAATCCTTTGCACAGCGGAAGATACGTCACATCAACTGAGCCACAAATGGATGACAGCTTTCACACCTGCCCTGTTTAGTTTGGTTCAACTGAACTCAAGTTTGTTTGCCCTCTAAGTGCAGTTTGTTTGGGCAGGTGTGGACACAGCAATCCCACTCCGGTGCGCACCAAAACACCTTCTTAAAGAGGTGGTCTCAGTCTGATTACAAACAAACTCTGGTGTGGTTTGTTTGTGGTGAGAAGGTGTTCCAACTACGATCCAAACCAACTGCAGTCACATGACACATTGTTTGGTTAAACATGAGCATGTTACAGTCCTGGAGGATTATTAATGTGCGCCTCCTCCTGTACTGCCTTAATATGCACATTCAGCACATCCAATGCATCAAAACATTGTTTTCTAGTTGGAGCCGCGCCTCGTTTTCAAACTGTATGGTTTGACTAAAATGAACAATGACAGCAATATAGTCCACGATGAGCAGCGCTAAAATCAACCTGCGTAGTTGTCCCTCCATTGTGACATTAGAAAGTGTCACATTTATCTTGCAAGTGTTCATGAAATTCTGACCAATCAAGAGCAGCTTTCTCATGCAGGCATTTTATCTGGCCCGCTTGTAAATGCTGCCGTGAGGACACAAACCAACTCTAGGCAATTATGCCATTGGTACCTGATTTTAAAGCTCTTACAGCAGTGAATCAATCAGTTGGCACTTGTCACTGGGCTCAGGTATTTTAATATTTCTACATGCCACTGCATATCTTATGTTTGTATTTAGGTTATTGTTGTTTGGCTTTTTTCTTTTGCTGCTTTCTTGGCCAGGTCTCCCTTGAAAAAGATATCATTGATCTCTACAGGACTTACTTGTTTAAACATGGAAAAATAAAAATAAATAAAAAATAGAAAGAAAATCTGCCATTTATCATTTAAAGAATTTAAAGGCCTTAAGGGTGGACATATTAAAACAACAGAAGAAATGGAAATTATGAAAATGCTGACAAATTAATAATACAAGTGTTGAAATTCATGTGAAGTGAAAAACAGAGGGGATAACAATGGATGTGACATGAAAAATAAAGTAATAAATTATAAAGTGATTTGATTAATTTGTCTATCATTCATCATTCACAAAACCCAAGTGACATTTATCAGTAGCTATTTTCGTCGGTGTTTCCAATTGTTCTGGGGACCCCCTGAAACTCCCAGTGCTTTGAAGTCACTTTGTGCATTCACAAACAATCACTGAGCTGTTTAAGAGTTTTGCTGTGACTAACCTTGCGAAGGTTGCTTTTCTTTGATGACGACACACTTTCATCTTCACTGTACGGTGGAGGAGGAGGAGGTGGGTAATCGTCACGGCGACCAGGGTGTCCAGATGGTGGGATCTGAGGAAGTGGTGGGGGCCCACGTGGCGCCCTCCCCCGATCTGAGCGGTCGCTCTCGCTGTCCAGTCGCTCCCGGCTGCGTGCCCTCTGCTGCTCGCCCATCTTCTTCCTCTCCATGGCTTCTCGCAGGAAGCTGTCATCATAATCATCTCGCCTGCCCCTGGCATCGCCACCGAACCGGCGATCCCTCTCCAGGTCCATCAGATCATCACGGCTGCGGCTGCGTCTCCCCTGGAGGCCACCGTAGCGCCCTCCATCTCCTCTCCGACGATCATCAGGGGAGTAGTCGCGGCGCCTGCGATCGTCAAAGTCGCGACTGTTACCGCTGCGGGCGCTACTGCTCCACCCATCATCAGAGCTAAAGAGACAGAAAGCAGCACATTGAGGGGAAACAGGAACATTTAGAGGATGCTGAACATATTTTAAGACAAGTTTAAATTCATTTAAATTCAAGTTTAAAATCTCAGTTTTATCTCAGTTTAAACTGTAGCCGAAGTTTAAGTTAAGTCCAGATGTTCTCTCTTTCAGCCATATTGTCCAGTGTGTGCAGCATTACATAGAGCCACTAAATTCAGTGCATCTCCATGACATTTATAGTTTTCAGATCATTTCAACAATTCAAGTTTTGTTATCCAGCAACACACAAGGCGATTAACAAATTACAACCTTTATCAATCACCAGACCCTCTATAAAAATTATCAGCTGTTTCAAAAATATTTAGGCCATATATGGCCACCTTAATTTCAAACAATAAATATTATTATACTTTAAAAAGCCACAGTAAAGTTAAAGCTTCTAAAGTTGAAACATGCAACTACTTGCAATGCGCCATTCTGCAACGTTCTAAAAACCTGCCAGTTCACACCAATGCAACACGATGAGATGGTGTATCATGTCTATGCAACAACTCTCTGTACTTCTGTTCTGTTTGCAGCTTTTTAGGCTTGTTTTGTGGCTGATTATAATTTGTAGCTTCTTACAATATGAATGAGGATAGTGATAGTGAGATACTGGCTACAGTTGCATTTGTAGTAGTGATGAAATGGCGAAAAACAAACATCAGATGGACTGTGTTCATAATGAATACACCACAATAATATTGAAATCCAGCGGCAATTAATCAATCAGTGAGAATGTGTGTGTGTGAGGGGCATAGGCACATACAGCGAGCAGCAGCAGTGACCCAGCACACGTGAGGATGGAAACAGAGGGCTCAGCGGGTACGGAGCACCTGCTGAATGAAAGCGAACACGCCATTTGCGGTCGTTTTGACTTGACCAGCGGACTTCACTACAAGCTGATTGGCTGTAGAAACAGGTGACAAGCTTTATGTTCTAAAACCAGCCACCAGCGATTTGACCAGCAGGGTTGCAGGTAACACCATCAGCCGGCTTGAGTGGTGCTCAGACAGCCAGTTCACACCGCTGCAACTTTTCTTTGCGACGTTCTAAAACGGGTTCATCTCTCTTCTGAAACAGGCTTAATAGAGTTGGGAAATATTTCAAAACTATTTGTATAACTGCATCAATTTTAGGCCCATTGCTGTTCACTCTGTATATAAATGATATGTGTGCCTCAGCAGAAAACTGCAAAGCACAGTTTTATGAAGATGATACAATTCTTTATGCTTGTGAGCCATCTGTGGGGGAAGCTGTATCAAACCTTTAATGTGCATTGGACTGTGTGCAGAGATCCTTAGAAAACCTTAGACTGGTTTTAAATGAGTCTAAAACTAAGTTCATGCTATTTAGAAGGTCAAGGAAGTGTGACTGTGACGCCTACTCTATCCGTTCCCCAAATGGGACTCACATTGAACACACTACAGATTATAATTACCTTGGCACCTGGCTAGAAGACAAGCTTTTATTTCAAACACACATGCTTGAGCTCACAAAGAAGGTGACAATCTAACGGGGTGCACTGTACAGAATTCGGTCGTACTTCTCTGTAGAAAATAAAATGACAATTGTTCAATCAATGTCAGTCTTAGACTGTGGTGATATTTTGCATATGCTCAGCCCACACTGAAACCCTCTGACACAGCATCCCACAGTTCTCTACATTTTATTACTTGTGGTGGTTTTTGAACTCACCATTGTGAGTTATATCAGTATGTGAGGTACGCTTCACTGGTAAAAGAGAAAGACACTGCCTTTCTTGTTTATAAGAAACGTTTTACCTCACTTCTCTCTTCAAAAGCAAATCTATTTCTCATCACACATGCTCACAGGAATTTGTATCTGCTGATACTGCTCAGATTAGTACTGAGCTTGGAAAATTAGCTTAAGGTTTTTTTGCACTAAAATAAAGGAACAAAAGAGGGATTAAAATCAGACAGGTATGTGTCAGTAGATCATTTTAAGTGTATGCTAGATGATATGGTTGCTGTACAGTGCTCCTGCTTTGGTTAAGTCTCAGACAGGATATTCTTTACAATTGTTAGTTTTCTACATTTTATTGCTACTGATGCTGTTGTATATCTTTCATTCATGGCAGATTTGCTTATTATTTTGTCTTTTTCTTGTTTTTATTGCTGTTTTTACTTCTTGACAAACACTGCTGTTAGTTATTTGTTTTAATGGACTTCTTCCATTATCTTATTGCGACTGCTATCATATATTATATATCCTTCCAACCCACTGAATGTGAATTTGGGGCATTGCTGTGGAAGTGCTTCATGCTCAGTCAGTTTCGCTGAATAAACAATGGTTAATGATGGTGATCTTTTAAACTCATGTTGTTTGTTAACATCCACTTCTTAATGTCTGCTCTCATTTGTCTTGTTTAAATGCAATGTCACATCTGCCTCAATGTTTATTTTTTAAGCTAGAAATTAGCATGATAACCATGATTTATCTGATTAACTTATTACTGTCAGTAAAGTAGACGGGTGTGACATGAGATTTATTCAACCACCTACCAGAACAGCATGTGAAGTAAGATAAAAAAGTGGTGAGGGGTTAAGATGCAGCTCATTTTGACGGTAAAATCTCTTAGGGAGCAAGTTAACCACTGAAACTACCGGTGTGGTTTTACATTTTAGTTTGGGGAGCTCCACCCAGTGCAGAACCTCAACTGCAAGGCCTCTGTTCCCCACTTTTGAACTCTTCAATTTGTTTAACAATTTACTTATTGAAGATTCCACTTTTACATTTCTGTTGCATCACCTTCAAAAATGGAAGAATGACTCTTAAATATTTATAATGTTAAAGCCTTGTGGAAAAATATACTAAGGATTAACATTAACTTTTGTATAAACTTATTCTCCATCTATGCCTCATCCAAACCTTACTAACAATGATATATTAATATGGCTTATTATTTCCACATTTCATGTCCTACAAATTAAACTTGCATTAAACATTTTGCTGTTTCTTCTTCATGAAACTGTCAAATTTATGACTTATGCTGCTTGTATATTGTACATTGTGATTTACTGCAATATTTGCTTGTATTTTTTAAACATCAGACCATGGGATGAATTTAAATCAAACACTTCTGGAGACTGTATATCATTATGCATATTTCCAAAAACAATGCACATCTAATGTCAGTCAGTCTTTCAGCAGCATCATATAGCCTACTGTTAAGAACAGTGGTAAGTAAACTTGTGTTTTTGTGGTTTTAATTCTTAACAGTTTCATTCCACTTAAGCACTTTGTGACCTTGCTTTGTGAAATATACTGTATTACATGAACCTTACTTACTCACCAAGGTGTGCATGTGCACTTTTTTTGAGTATTGATTGTGATTTTACAAGTATTACTATTTCACATTGGGATTTACTGCAATACTAGCTTGTATTTTTTAAACATCAGACCATGGGATAAAGTTAAATCAAACACTTCTGGAGACTGCATATCATGCTGCATATAAAAAAAAAAAACACAAAAGGACACATAAAAATCATAAAAGGAAAAACCATGATACTTATATTTGATACACCCCCCCAACCCTACTGCTTGTATAACACAGGACATTCTACCCACACATGATCCTGTTAGTAGATCTATATTGGTTTTTTTTGTTGACACAGGGCCACAATATACAGCTAAAGGGAAAAAAGAAAAACAGAGAAGTTGAGGTAAAATCATTATGACACTTTCCTCAATTACCTGCTGCAAGTAAAAATGGCATGATGGTGGTAAAATGGGGGTCTTGTTAAGAGAAGTCCTAAAAGTACCTGTGCCCTACTCTACATGACAGAGCTACTGCTCCAATTACTATTCAGTCTACATGATATCACCAAAAGTAATGTGAATGAGGGTTAAGCTCCCTTTCAGTCATTCATTTTACTCAGCTAGATCAGTCAAATAAGATGAGAGATCATCACTTACTGTGATGCAGCTAGAGATAACAGTAAAACAAACAGGAGGATAGTCAGGTACTTATCGCAACACTATTTTTAGACATCTGCATATCTGAGCTTTGGGGACAGCACCTTCATCGTCTCATCATTAATGTCAATCAGAACAGAAAGTCACAGTTGTTTCTGGAAACCCCCACATGCACTGCGCAGACAGTTACTGTTGCTGATCACAAATTAATTAATTGTGTAGTTTTTACTGAATATTTGGGTTAACATGCAAAACTTTATCACTTATTTTGTTGCAATTCTATTTTCTTAAATTAATGATGTTTTTTTTTCTCTTTTGTCATATTGTCAAGAATATCGTTATTGCAAAAATACCCTGAAATATCATCCTGTTATTTTAGGACCATATTGGCCACCCCTACTATGTACACACATAGCATGAATATATTATGTATAAACACATAGCAATATTAAGATTAAATACTCATACATACACAAGTAAAACAGAATGAAATATAAGTGCATCTACATTTTTATTATAACATCTATGATTGTCTATGTTGCAAGGACAACAAAAGTTAAGGTTACAGCCCAACTGATACTGGATACTTGAGGTGGATACCAATATCAAATTTTAGAGCTAATCTTCACCTGTAACAAAAACATTTTTGATAAGTATCCATTAAATTTATTTTTTATAGAATTGGGACCAACGTATGTGCTGACAGGGACATCATGAAGCTGAACAATACACCCATCAGTGCGTTCTAATGAGCCATCTATGTGCATTGCTTTTTTACTACCTCAAACATTTACTTTTTTTTTTTTTTTTTTGTACTGCAATATCTTGTTATTGATCAGCCAGATTTGCCACTCAGTGACCTCACAGTGATCTGCTGACTGCTGAAAGCCCATCAGTCACCGCTGAAGGTAGAAATAATTAAAATATATAGATAAATGAATAAATAAATTAAAAAATGACACTTAACTAAAGACAATTAAAAAGAAAAAGACCCGGGATGCATGTAGCCACAGTCAGACTACAAAAAAATGATTTGCACACAAGTCTTTCAGATTGCTCCTTGAATTCAGTTCTTAGTTTCAATGCAGACAGAAATGGTCATAATGTATTAATCAGTTCTTACCTTTTAAGCATTCTGATGTTACTAAATAGTGGAAGAAATTACCTGTATAAAAATAATCTATTTGGTATTCTCTCTTCAAATCCTGCCACACAAAACACACCAATTCAACATTTGCTTCTTCCTGATCTAGCCTCCATTGAATACAAGTAAATGCCTGTGAGGACAGTGTCCCAAAATTAAACACAAAAAAAAAAAGGTATTCACAAATTATAGCTTATCTTCAGAGAAACAGAGACTTTTCTTCGACCCATGTTTTAAAAGACTGGAATAAAGTAGTGTTTAATTTGGTCTAGCTGTTGCTAGCTTCACTGATCCAATCAGATAGCGACAACACAACCAAAAGGAATCACCCAAAACTATTTAAATACACTTGAAGTCCAAACTTAAAATGCTGTTTTGTTTTCTACAGGATCGTTCTGCTCGGTGGGAAAAGGGGCAGATAAATTAGGCAGCCAGATGCCACTGCTGAATGGGATGACAAAAGTTATAAGGAGGTCTTTTCCAGGGAAACAAGACTCACCCTCTCCTGCCTCTGGGCTCGTCTGGGCGCCGGTAAGGTGAGTTGTTATCTCGGCCGTAGCGCCGTCCGATGTCGTCAAGGTTGTCCATGGAGCGGGCACGTACACGATCCCCCATGTGCCCTCCACCACGGCGCGGGTAGTCATCATGGCGGCGGCCTTGCTGGGAAACACTGCTGATGGTGCTCATGGCTTCATCCCGGTCATAGACGGTGGCCAGAGGTGGCGGCTGGGAGCGACCACCGCGGCTTCGAGCATCCATGCTATCGTGCAGGGAACTGACTTCAGTCATATTATCCACTGAGAGGGAAAAAAAAAAAAACAGAGACTTTAAGTAGAACAGAGGATTCAACCTTTAGAAAACTACAGGCTATGATCTGAAATAGACATTAAACCAGGGGTGCCCAAAGTGTGGCCCGTGGGTCAAAGTTTGGCCGCCATGAGGTGCGATATGATGTTACAAATTAAAATCATTATTTTTTAATTATAATAGAAATCACTGTTTATGCTGTTTTATTTTTTGCAAGGTAAAAATGCTAATAAACACATAAAATATGTACCATCCCCAATTATTATTTTTCATAATCAGGGGCAAGTCAGTTGGCATCTTAACAACACAAAGCAATTCAACAGATGTTTGTGTTTGGCCCATGGCCCAATTTTGCAGTTTTGGCCCTTCAAGGGAAAAAAATCCCTGCATTAATCATCAAACAGGACAAAGCCTTAACAAGGGGGCACCAGAGAGTCTGAAGGGAAAGCCCCGTTTCCACCAAACACCTTCGGGTATGGTACCTTTGGAACCGAAAATACCCTTCAGAGCTAGTAACTAGAACCCGGCCTTTCCACTGGAAACCGTACCCTTAAATGTGGGCGGGGTTGTGTTCATTTACTGCTCTGCCCAGCACTCATTGTTTCCTCATATCAGGAAACAACATGGAAAAAATGAGCATATATAGAAGCTTGCAGATCCACTCATTACTAAAAGTATATGACATATAAAAACCTAAGTAACGGTAAAAGTTGTCATATGGAATATTTAAGTTGTATTGATTGATTCATTCCGTGATCTCATGTTACTGTCGTTGTTTACAAACTAAAAAGAAATGAGAGATCATTTTGTTTAGTTTTTTCTAAATATCTGACGACAAACTGTTCATCTTAAACTCTACCACTTATTTTGTTGCAATTGTATTTTCTTAAATGAATAATACTTTTTTTATGCTAATTTGTCATACTGTCAAGAATATCGTTATGGCAAAAATACCCTGAAATTTCAGGTTATTATTTTAGGGCTATATTGCCGACCCCTCGTAGACATGTAGCTGGTTGTAACACATTTTTTTAATGCCTTTTTTTGTGAATTTTGTAAGACATTTTACCTTCACATCTTTGTATCTTTACTCATCATCTGTGGTTAAGGGTTAAATGGGGGCGAGGGTGTTGGCAGCAGGCCATTTGCTGATAAATTCTCCTTTTTCCAAACCTTATGTCACGGGCATGTTACAGTAAAAGTGAAACTGTGTTCATGGTTTTTTTTTTTTTTTTACGAGTGTAAGGTAACATTACATAATGTTTAGGGTTTTCCAATTACTACAAAGGAAAGATCTTAAAATAATTTGCAGGAAATGTAAATTAGACACAGGCAGGAATTACGTGGCAGCCTCTTAACTCTTGACAGCTTTTACCACAAGTTGATTTATTTTCTTCCACAGTAGTCTGGGGCTCCGTAACTGTAACCAGAAGAGCAGGAAGTGATCGGTCACTCACAGCGGTTGTAGTTGCCAGGTCTGGATGGGTCCATGTTGGCCAGCTCCCTCTCCATATAGTAAATGGCACGTGTGGCGTTCCCACTAGGGTCCACCTGGATACGATACCCACTGCGAGCTGAGGAGGAGAAGAGAGGATGTCAGATTTCAGCTTCATACAAATGCACTGAATCAGTGCTTTTAAAATAACCGCAGTACAAGTACCTGCACACCACATTTATTTATTGTTAATGAGGGGAAGTGTGGTTGTTGTTTTTTTATGAGCTACTGGACAGTTGAATTTCCCTTTAGGGATGAATAAAGTTCTTTCTATCTACTGTCTGTCTACACCATGCTCATAGGCCCCTGTAATTCTATATGTACTAGCTCTGATCCAGATCTGAGCTATTAAACACTGGGTGTCTACTGATTTCAACTGTGAATCCAGCCTGATACTTACATTTACCTAAATGTTGACTCAAAATCTGATACACTGAGATAACACGTATCACCTGCTAAATCTGACCCAGCATTTTGATTTTTTTTCCACAAAGCCTACGCCGTAGATTTGGCATCAATTTGACGCAGAAATATCAATGCTGCTTTACAGAGGGGGAGGTTCTTCCCTCCCAAAGGACCTTTGGCTGAGTACAGACACTGGCTGCAGAAAGCATGCAAACCTGGGAAGTTTAATTTTGACCCCAACAGCGTCAGTGGCCGTTTTAAAGGTATACTATGTAGAAATTGGCGATAATTGTTTGCTAAACACTATGGCCAGCATTTGAAAATGGAAGCAGAGTAGTCTAACAATTGGGCGCAACTCACTTGAAGAATTCTACTGGTAGGAGACCACACTGGAAACATGGAACCATATTTCTCTTGTGCCATTTTAAGTGTGAAAACCTCAGTGGGGGCGTTTGTCAGGGGTTACGTCATAATACTGAATACAATCACTGCAGTTTCTTTAAGTGTTTTTTTAAATTCTCATGTTACTCACTGTGGTCCCCTCCACCGTCTTGGTCATGCAGCAGAGGCACCTGGGAGCCATGTCCAACTGCACAGACACAACAAAGCAAACTTAAACAAGGATTCAACGAAGCTTGAAATTAAACAAATTGAGCAGGAAATTTTGTGTCATTATGAAACTGGTATTTTTAGTTACCGCTGAGTTTCTGAAAACAGAGGTTGAACACATTATAAGAACTGCTACAGGAATGACTAATTACCTGACCTTCAATCAGGATAAATCTAAAAAAAAAAAAAAAAACTCACCCGAGCTGGCGCCATCATAGTCACGACCGTAACCATTCTGGGGAGGTGGGGGTCCAACTCCATTGGGTAGAGGAAGCAGAGGCATACCAGGCTGATTCACTGGGCCACCGTATGCTGGCTGGGCATACATACTGGGAGCATACAGGGTGGGAGCATATTGACTCATTGGCACACCACCTTTCTTCACTGCTTTTCCTGCCTCATACACTGAGAAACAATGGAAGACAGTTGGTTTAAGTGGAGAGAAAACATTGTGAGGAACAGTGTAAACATTTCATTGGACAGGAATGAACATACAGCAACTGCTAAAGGCCAGTGCAATTTTAAGGGTGAACTTAAAGTAATAGTTCATTTCTTATTTCATATTTCTTGCTGAGAGTTAGATGGAAACATCAATAACGCTCTCAGGCAAGAGTGATATCAATCTTCTCATCTAACTCTCTACCATAAAGCAAATAAATACATTTTCTTAACTATTGCAGTAAGAATTAAAGATGGTTTCATGAAGGATCATTTTTGGTAACTTTGGTAACTAAGTTGTGATAAACCTATTTAATTCCTATAGAGCCTTGAAAATAAAAGTCTCTCGTTATTTTGTTATGTAAAAAAACTTTAATTATGAAGCAGGAAAATAAGGAAATGTTGAGTTTTTGAGCAGCAACTTCTTCTAATACAATACAATATACTTTATTGTCTCCGTAGGGAAATTTGTCTTTGACTTAAGTGCTGTGCACATTGCCTGCTTCCACAAAAAAAAAAAATCAACAAACAGAAACACATCACACATAAATATACAAAAATACATCAAATATTAAGACAAATTATAAAATTATTTAGACAAATATTTAAAGTTTTTTGAGACTTAATTATTATTTTACAAAGTTACTAGTTTCATGTATTTCATTTCTTCTTTTGTCAATACATGTACAATACATGTTTTTTTTTTCTCTACAAAACCTTTTTTCATTTAACAAAAGAAGCCAAACTTGTCAAATGTTAAATGTTGTCCAAGTTTAACGAGCCATACAGGAACTTTGTCAAATAAATAATGGTAAATAATGATTTGAATCAGAAACTGATCTGAGATTCTGATCAAAGAATCTGACTGAGTCATTCTGTGCCAAATGTTAACAACACTTTACTCAGTGCTTACAGTCGATACCAAGGTGATAAAAGAAAGATGTCAAGTGCAGTTTTTCAGTTTTCCATTTGGTACTCACATGCTCGTGGGCAGCAGCAGCGGTCGGGGCAGCACGGGCAGCTGATATAGCAACAACAGGTGTGTGGGCAACACTGGCACCAGCAGATTCCAATCAGGAGCAGCAGCAACAGGAAGCCCAAAACCACCAACACAACCAGTAGCCAGTCTGTGAACCAACAACGGGTGGATTAGATACATTTATGTATTTATTACATTATTAATCCACTAAAATTGATTGTCCTCCTTTAAGGTAATGGAGAATGGTGAACATATTGATTTATTGATCAGGGCTCACATTTAACAACAGAAAAACGATATCAAAACATTAGTTTAAAAACTTGTGCAGTATCATTAAAGTCATTTATCCAGTCGTATGCTCAGTACGTCCCAAACACATGCATTTTCTCTAGAAAGGCCTCAGCAATGGAGTCTGACTTTAAAGAGAGCACAAATACGTTTAACTTTCAGTTCAGTTTTCAATAGTAACATTTTAGCAGACGTGTGTGTGTTTGGGAGGTACTGAGCATACAACTGGATTAATGAGACTTGGATTATACTGCGTGAGTTGTTTGAGAGCTTGTAAACAGATGTAAATTATAGTTACTACTCAAAATGTTGGTGATTACAGAGGTGTTACATCCAAATAAACTCTCCTCAGTTCAGTTTATTCGTGGAGAATGACAATAATTCTTTGGCTTTGCCTCTTTTCACCATGCGGGAATGTCTTCTTGTTAAGTTTTGTTGCCCAGTGTAAAACATTTGTTACAAAAATAATCAAAATATCACAAGTAATAAGTCACATTACTTTGATGAAGTAATCAAAATTGTTACATTACTTATTACATTTTAAGAAGGTAAGTAGTGATCTGTAACCTATTGCATTTCAAAAGTAACCTCCCCAACACTGCTGACATACCTGTACCCCTTTTCCTTAAAATCATACCCCTTTACATAAAAAAAATGTGTCTAACTGTGAAAGGAATGAACTTCAAAACAGTCTGTGGGAAATGTAAATTAGACACAGGCAGATGTTAAGTGGCGGTCTCTTGACTCTTGACAGCTTACATTTCAAAAGTAGCATTCCCAGCACTGAGTGTAGGTAGACATGGAAAATAATAAATCACTTAAGGTTTGCTTGCATTTTCTCTATAAACAGAAAATCACAAGGTAGTTGCACACAAACGCATCTCTGGAAACCAGTCAAACAGAAAGTAGCAGAATTTGCTGGTCCAATCATAGGCCATCCTGTTTTTTGTTTACAAGTGCAAACAAGTCTCAGATTTCATTTCTGTTATTGACTGTTCAGATCAGCAAAGCGTGTTAGCTACAGTGGTAATTTTGGTATCTTTCAAGGCTCTGTCAAACCGGTAAAGCCAGTTCATCCCTGTACCAGGGGCATGATTTCACTCTGCATGTCAGTTCAGGCAGCACACGCCACTTAGCAAGGAGACAAAAACAGCAAAGAGAGGGTAGGAAATCAGTTTAAATGATTCAACTTAGCTGGTTTGTCGAAGTGTAAAAAACATTATTTGGTCGTGTACACTGCACAGTGACAAGGGGCACCACAGCCCACAGGAAGTCACACATGTGAGCTGAGTCACAGTAAAGAAAGAAAAAACAGGGACAGACGAGAAGGGAGTGTGAGCTAAAGAAAGTTAGCGATTTACCTGAACACAAGCGTGTAACATTTTCACCCCCAACAGGATGTTTGCATGTATTTAGGGGCGTGTTCTCAAAATGAGTCATTGTTGTATTTTGACAGTAGTTGTGCACTAAAAGTGATCTTGGCCAGGAAGTCTATCGCAGGTGTGATGGCTAAATTGTTGAAACTGTTCAACAAAAGAGAACTGAATACACACTCAGTACAGCCAGGGTGTTGTGTGAGAAATGTTTGCCAGTCCTATCTCCTTTACAGCTAAAGCTAACCCTCCCTCAAACACCTCTACTGCTGGGTTGAAAACATGAGCGAGTTATATCAAAGGGCTTGTACTACCTTCCATAACCAGTAAGTCAATGCCAGGCAGGAGGTCAGTAGTATTTGACTTTCTCTCTGTGAAAGAAAGATAAAGCCACAATTACTTGAAAGTGGTATCGGTCTAATTCTACTGCCTACATTAAACGCCTCCAAAGACTGGTGGCATGAAGCCTCTCTGTTGACTGTACATCTGCCCACACACTATTTCATTCAGCCACTTGTGAAGTCAGGCCAAGTTTATTTGGAGCTCTTCCATTATTTTAAAAACCTTATGTGTAACCATATGTGTGTGAATGGAAGGAGGAAAGTGAAGAAAAAGAGGAAACATAAAGAGAAAAATAAGAAACAAGTTGTGTGTATATGCGTGACCACATACGGAAATGAATGCTACTCACCCAGTACGATTAGCTCTGTGTAGTCTTCACCTTTTCCATCAAGGTCCTGGGAAGAGACGACAGAGCAGACGTAGACACCGCTGTCGCCCCATGCTGTCTGCGCTATATTCAGGTCTGCTTCTGAAAGAAACAATAGAGCCAGATTTGTTTTAGAGTGGCTATTATCATTTATTAATCTTACAAGTTGCAGTGTTTGGACATCTCAAACATAAAAAAAAACACTCAGCAAATGTTGCTGTGTGTTTTGTTCCATGTTTGGGCCTTTTTCAATCAACTCCATTGTTGCCTCACTATGTTCTTACTTCTACAAAATTAGGGTATCAGTGATGAGAACACTTTTTTTCTCAGGTTGCCTTCATTTTAATAAATTGAAAATGATGAATCATGTACAGATCCTAATGATTTTTTTTAAAAAACCTCAGGCCATTGTCCGCACACATTTGCGAAGTTTCAGGGACATACAAGTTAATTCTAAGTTTACTTTCAAATTAGAACCAGTTCTCATTTACAATGGCCAAGAGGCAGCGACAATCAGTACAAGACATCAAGTAGATCCAACCAGGCAATCTAATTGGTCAACTTTAAATCTAAACCTGATCAAATCAGCATGACGGCACACCTTACACATCACTTAAAATATAACTCCACCATTTTCTTGGCAATGTTGTAACTTGCAGAGCTGAGTTAAAAATCGGTATGTGACAGTATTGACACTAAAAGGATCATTATAATCTATGGTGCTGCCAGACCTCTGCTTGTGAAGAGCAAACAGTTTTGCGACAACAGTGAAATTGCTGTTTTTGAAAAGCTAAAGGGAACAAACACAGACTGAAGCAGAATATTTTGTCAGACAAAATTGAGCTAGCAAGGTATCGTTGTGTTTGAAGTGTGTGGTATTTATTCGGTGTGGGAAAATCCCAAAATCTCTACAAAGCATTAATGTTAGTTCAAACTCACCGGCTGACTAAACAGGGACTAAAATCATAACTAACTCTAACTTAAATCTAGAGGAGTCTACTGATAGAAGTGAATGATTTCCAGTTATTAGTCAGACCTCATGTAATTTCCATGGAAAGACAACAAACTGCATCATAACATGAATACATTTCGGTTATGTCTTTTACTTTGTTGGTAACTTGTATAACTGCAGTACGACAATCACGAGCACTTCGGCCCTGCCACATCATTGCTTCACTACTAACGGTAAAGCATACCCTCTCATGTAATATTGCTTGATTGCAACAAAGATACAGCTAGTGTAATAAAACAACATTAAAATATCATGATATATACAGCATATGCAATAACAGAGATCTATATTGTGTTGCAGAGAAGCAAACTCAAAAACAGGCACAGTGATCAGAAACTTTTGCTTATGATGAGGTTTTGAGGAAGGGTAACAGAATGAAGGTGTGGAGTTTTAGCATGCTGCAAACAAGTGACAACCAAAGGAGATGCGGACTTTAGGAATGACCATACTAATGAAATGGCTTAAGCATAAGCTGTGTTTATACTTAATGACACCGAGTCATGAGTGAACATATGGAGGGTTTTTGCAAATTCTGGTTGTTAAAATGAACTGATACCAGTAAATCTGTCACCTGGCATGCAGTGATGTCCAGCTGACGAGAGAATACAGGTTACAGTAATGAGTGTTGGAAGGGGCATGGATGACGAACTGAATGGCAGTGCGACAGATGACGTCCAGTTAATTGAGAACATTTTTTTATAGGGAAATCTTTTAATTAAGTTGCCATAATCCAGTACGGGGCGAATTATCATCCTAACCAGGGTTTGCTTTGCAGATTGGGTGAAAGATACTTTATTATGGTATAGGGGTCTGATACTTGCTCTGACATTTAAGAGCAACGTGTGAGCAACGTTACGTGTGTTTAAAAGGAGAGTGAATTGCGGACCCAGATACCCAGGCATTTAGGGTGCTTTCACACCTGCCCTGTTTGGTTCGGTTCAGTCAAACTCAAGTTTGTTTGATCCCCGAGTGTGGTTCATTTGGGCAGGTATGAACACAGCAATCGCACTCAGGTGTGCACACAACCACAACCTGCCTGAGACCTTCTTGAAGAGGTGGTCTCAATACAGATACAACCAAACTCTGGTGCGGTTTGTTTGTGGTGAGAACGTGTTCTGACAATGATCCGAACCAACTGCAGTCACATTACTGTACTGCCTTAATATGCACATTCAGCACATCCAATGCATCAAAACATTGTTTTCTTTTCAGGCCGTGCCTTGTTTTCAAACTGTATGGTTTGACTGAAATGACCACTAAAATCAGCCTGCGTAGTTGTCCCTCCATTGTGACATCAGAAAGTGTCACATTTATCTTGCAAGTATACCCTTCTTCAATGTTTTCTTCACTTCCTGGATATTTCCCGCATGGAAATTTTGACCAATCAAGAGCAGCTTTCTCATGTAAGAACGAACTCAAGGTCTGAAAGCACCCTTATAGGAGTTGACAATTTCCAGTTCAGACTCATCAAGTGAGGAGATATTGAGGTGAAAGGCGATTTGAGTTAAGTTCTAGTTAAGGAACATGCACTTTGTTTTATTGGCATTTAGGAGGAGGTAACGGTTGTAAATGAAAGTTCCCCTCATTTCTACAAGTGAAAACTGAAACAACAACATCTGCTGTCAGACTGATGCAATCTATCATTAACAGACAGAAAAAATAGGTGTTTGTCAAAAAAACTTGCATGCAGTAGACAAAGAGTGTCAGGATAACTTTAAAGCATTGCACAGCAGTGTGTGTGCGTGCTCTGCTCTGGAGGCTGTGGAAAATACAGACTAAGGAGTTTCAGTTTGAAGCTCCACTGTGAGGGGATTGTGACAGTGGTGGAAAGTACGGCCCTCTACACCGTACACTCCATAATGAACACCAGATTAGCCTCGGAACAGTTCATTCTGGACCAAAGGCAACAGATCTGGCAGTTTCACCATCCCAAACAGTTGATACAGCAGTAATAATGCACGCTTTTACTATGTTGAAGTTTTCAGACTATTCTAAGTTATCCTGATACTTTTTTTCTGTTGCTTATTTTCAAGTTTCGGCATGTTTGATCTCTAGCTACGTCACTGAGTTGTAAATTCCCTATGCGTCAAGCCATTGTATGAGTCATTGTCTGTGCTCAGTTAATGCATTAGTCAGTTGATAATACTTGTACATGTATCATTGTCTCTTTATCTTTTGTGTGATATTGCATACATATTAATTCCAACATTTTATCTTGGTATTATAATTGTTTTTCCCTTGCTTCAGCCCTGTAAAGACAGGACTTTAAAACCCTCTAAAGTTATGATAATGATTTTCTCATCAGTATCTAAGTATTTCTGTCAACTAAATAAATTATTTTCTTAATTGTTCACCTTCCAAGTGGGTAAGAAGCAGGGGTCCATTACAGAATAACAACCCTGCAGCGTGTATTGTGTGTGTGGCGTGTGTAGTGTGCAGCTGACGAGAACATGAGCATAAAAGGCCGGTCATAAATCCACTAGCTCCTCTTTTTATGTTCCTCTCCAGTGTGCCACCCCCGCACTTAACTGCACTTACTGAAAATATGACCACGTGAAAAATAAACCTTGATGTTTTATGTAATCTGTCGATAAAAAAGTGTCACTCGTAGTATTCTGGTGTGCGCTTGAACTTTGATTTTATCGTGGTTTACTGAGGTTTACCGAGGTTTACCTGAGCAGCAACCTCCGAGGCTGAAAAATGAAAAATGACAAAAGCTGCAGTTCCTCAAATGGCCACTTGAGGCTGGCACCATGTTAAAATGTTCAGCTTTATGTTAGGACCCAGGTCATTTTTGTATTGATGTGCTTGGATTTTTCAGCTGTGATCTGTCAGGTGTCTCTTTCCTCCCCTCAGAGTGTGTGCATGTGTTTGAGAGTGAGTGGATGATGCAAGGCAGGTGGTGATGGTGTTGACTGGCTCATTCGAAGGGATTGCTCTCACTGGATTGGTCCAGTGGGTGACAGAAGACTTTTTAAACTTCAGCTGACAGAAGCTCTTCCCTCCTTCACCTCCACCACTACCAACAAAAGCCCACATCTAGAGTATGTGTTGATTTGTTTGTAAGTAAAACTGCAGGCAAACCATTTGACTTAGTGGATTAGTGTGTTCGACTTATCAACTCTGTTATTTAGGGGGCCATTTGGCCTGTTTTGAGTTTTGCATTGAGGTTAGTTTCACAGTGTGCTTTGTCATTCTATTAGTTCATTTTCTGGTATTCTTTTGTTTGGTCACTGTAAAATAAAGCACTTTTAAGCAGTTTAAGTAAGAGTGCGAAGCCCTTTTTGTTTGGCATTGCCAGGTTTTTTCCTTTTGTTTCATATTGCAGGAAGTGTCTTTTGTTTAACATTAGTTTTTTGTTAGGTAAGTTTAGGGCCCATAAGTATACTTTTGTTTATTGTTTAGGGCACTGCTCATCTTTGAAATCTAATGAACTGCTAACTTTGTTTTCTGAAATACTGTGTAGCTGGCCTTTATTGGGAATGGGAAGAGTGGGGAGTCACACAGCATGTTATGTCTCCGTTTCCCTAGACTGGGGACATTAAAGCGAAAAGAAGCATGTCTACAGCCTGGTACAAAAGAACAGTTTTGATCTCTATAGCAAATTTCCCCATACATTGCAACTGTACAGGGGTGAATTTTTATATAAATCACCCATTAAAATATTGTTAAGGCTTAAAATTTTGCGTAATGGCGGGCATAACTGCTTTGAGTGACAGGCTGCCTGTGAGACGTCACCTCTGGATCTTCGTCAGATCCACCCTCTCGTCCAAATTTGGTCATTTCTGGCTAAAAAAAAAAAAAAACAAGATGAAAAAAAATAAAAAAAATACCAGACTCAAGGCTTCAAAGCATGAGTCCACAAACCAGAGGGTGACATCATGTTTGCTAAGTTCATTTATTTTTTATTTATTATTATTATTTTAATTTTAGTTGCCTTTTTCTACTTCTATGTAACATCTTGAAAAGTTACCGCTATTCGATTCCACAGGGGAAATTGGCATTGAGAGCATAAAATTAAAACATATAATACCAAGGCTATAACATGTCAATGATGACTTTTCTATTATTCTATAATATTCCGAATCGATATGTAACGATAAATTAATATTTTTGACAACACCTCAGTCGATGGGTTTGCCCTGCACCAGCTGGCAACCAGGAGAAAAGCACGATTGTAAAGGGGGCATTTTCAGTTCTTTAAACGTTGACGTGAATCTAAATCTGGAGGTTGAATCTTAATTTCTGGAACAGTCAGATTCACATATGGTTTCCACGCTAGCATCAATCCTTTCTGTCCCATGAGGACACATTAAAGCTATTTTAGTTTGAGAAGCAGATCTACACAGATATGAAAGTGGTAACACGTCATACCAAATCTCTGATGGCGTGAGAAACTAGTGTACGCGGAATTTACACAGACAGTTACTAACTGAGTAGATGTGAAATCATTCACCATCTTTGATATCCTGCGTACGAAGACAAAAGTACATTACCCATGAATTTTTTATCAAAAGTATGTGCAACATATCACCATAACACTTTGAGCTTTTTAAAAAAATTTGTGTCACAATTTCAGAGCCTGAGGGGATCTCCTCAAATGTTTTGCTGTATTCAACTAACAGTAAAAACTCAAAGATATTCAATTTACTATGACATATTTCACAAGAACATTTTTTTTTTTTTACATATATTTATTTACCTGTCAAGTATAAAAAAATAAATCAAACCCTGTCATTACTGTACATCTGAATGCTACTTGTAAGTGTTCAAGTTTCAACTTACGGTTTATGATGCTCATCTTGCGACCCTGGTATTCCTTGCCAAGGGTAACAGCACTGCCTTGCTTGGAGGCCACTATGCGCACTGTCCTCTGGGAGTCAGCACACTCGATGTTGGCGTCATAGTTGGGGTTGCTCTGAGATAGAATATTCTCTGCGCTGCTGGGATTTAATGCAGCCTGGATAGGATCCCGGCAATACGATTTGTACCTCCAGGTGATAACAGGAAGCTGAGTGGCTGTTGTCTGGTAGTTACAGGTGAGGGTGACGGGCTGAAAGAGGATGACAATGTACCTCTTGGTGGGGCACTGGACTGAGATGGCCATGGTGGACTCTAGAAAGAAGTATTGGAGAATTAAATTGATGAGATTAAGTGGAAGATGATGACGATTACTATCAAATGCTGCTCATGTTTTCTCATATTGGGTTAAGGTTTCTAATCACACCACAAAACCCCTACGGTGTGGTTTGTGACAAACAGAATGTCCTCGCTGCTGGTATCACTGAGAGTGGGTATGATGAGTCACCTCAGACAGACTCTGGTTTTCAGCCTGACCATTACAGTTGCGTTAAGTATGACAGCTATGCAACCTCAGCTGCGCCCTGAGAACAGAGTAAAATAATCTAAACCAGGCTTTATTTCCTTCCACACATGGTTTAAAGGAGGTGTTCTCTTACTAACTGCAGTGATATCATCTGCTCTGACTTCACTAGACTTCTCTCTCACCAGCTTCTTTTCCCACATTGCTGGTGTTAAAACATAGAGGCCCTTAAGAAACAATAAAACACAGCATCGAAAAATGTTTGTGTTGTTTCTAGATGGCATATTCAGCATTAACTTTTCATAGCCACATTTGCTGAGTCTTAAATAAAGAAGACTCACTGTAATCAGGCACATTTTATTTAATATACATAACTGCACTATATAAACACGCACACACACACACACACATAAATATATATATATATATATATATATATAAATATATATATGATCACTTTCATTTTCATAGCTCCACAACTGCATGTTTTGTATACAGGTTTTCTTTACAGACATTATAGCATGTAACTATACCTTCTGCCATAAAAACAGATGTTAAAGGACATAAAGGCATAGTCTGTGCAGCTGTTTAGGACCCCAACCAGACAAAAACCACTTGTACAAGTTGTTTGAATCGTCTGTGACTTCACTTCACATAATTATGATAGCTATACTTATTGGAGGTTTCCTAAGGATTTAGTTGATTCAGCTGTATGCCACTCTGTAATTTGTGGTGCCTTTGAAATAAAGTGTATTACACTGGACAAGGTCTCTATCACATATTTTCGCCGTTCACGAAGTGTGTGTCCACTCTGACTCAAACTTCCTGTCATCTAGTGGGTTGCTTAAATGTAAAGGCGTGACCGAAACTAGACGAGACAGCGCCAGACAAAGTGTGGTAACCAGATGGCACATTCAGCATAAACATTTTCTGGCAGGATGCCTCCAGCACCACTTCATTTTTCATTTTTCATTTAAACACTAGATAAACATGTCACTGCATTTTATGAAATGCAGTAAGAATGCTGTAAAAACATTCAAAATCTTTGTTACATATCATGTTTATCTGTATAATCCTGGAATTTCCCATTGTCTTGGCAGGTTTTGTTTGCAGGCCTTATTTTCTGCCATATAAACACATACAATGTGAACAAACTACAAAATGAAAACCAGTTGTATTGTGAAGAAACATTCTAGGTATAGAAGCAAATATCTACAAGGACAACGTATCTAAAATATCTATCTCAGTCCAGTACATGCAAAAGCCCTGAATTCCAAATGTTCTTCAGTAAAGGTACAAAAGTATCATGAGCACAATGTCCTTAAAGTATGTGGTAAAACAAAAGTAGGTCACTCATTCTGCAGAATGGCTCCTTTCAAGCTGTTATCTAAGATCATAATCTTCTGTTTTATCACTAGTAAATACATCTGAGTGCATTTTAATGTTGTAGTACGTCAAGGTGGAGCCAGTTTCAGATACTTAGCATGCTACTGGTTAGCTTAGCAGCATAATAGTGCATCAGGTGTGTTTTGCTATGCAAATGTACGGTAGGCCTAACCTGTGACTGTAAGTGTCAAATAAATGTAGTTAAGTAACAAAAAGTATGATAACTCCCTTTTAAATGCAATGGAGTAGAGGTATAAAGTGAAAAGGAAATACTCCAGTAAAGCGCTAGTGTATGTAACAGGTTGTTTTACGGTTCAAAGATGTCGTTTGATAAACTACTCGATAATTAAATGCACAAATTGCACTAAATAACTCCTCATATGGATATAAATGGCCTCAAAACAGTGACTTTACTACAAAAAAAGGAAAAAATAATAGAAAAAATGTGAAAATGAGAGAGACTCGAGCAGGTACAGCAGCATATTTATCAGCAGACTTATCACGGAAGAGGGCCCACCCTGTTTAGCTCAAAAAAACAGGCCAACATACCTGTTGCCATCAAGGCGGCGATGATTAACGTCCAAAACATCTTTAATGCCATTTCCTCGAGGTCTCAGTCGACTCGGCTTATTATTATCTCCTCAAATACACAAGTGAAACTTAATCTTATGCATAATATCGAGCGCAACTGTACTTTTCCTCAGCCAGGTACTTTCAGCTCCATTTTGTGTCTGCGCGTCGTAGGCGAGGGGGGAGTACCTGAACGCCCCACGTAAGCCCTGCAGCCAACAGGTGAGCTACTAAGAGACAGGTTGCGAAACACAGGGGTGTGTAAATGGATTTGTCTTGTTTTTTTTGTCGACGGTGGATTCATTTGGCCACAAAGACCTGGTGGTGAGAGAAGGACACAGTTTTGAAATACAAAACCACTTCTTTGTCGATACTTTTGTTCGCTAAGGTGGAAATTTGTCCAAGAAATTATGATTAAGCTACCCGCCAGTTGGTATGACCCAGTCACTGATAACAGTATCAAAGCACCACTGTTTGTTAATGTACAACCAGACTGTGGGAGCACTACTGTGATGGTGTGTGTGTGTGTGTGTGTGTGTGTGTGTGTGTGTGTGTGTGTGTGTGTGTGTGTGTGTGTGTGTGTGTGAGGTAGGGCCCACTTCCCGTTGATGTGTGATGTTGCAATTGTACCACTGACTGCATTTAACATTTCAGTATTCACTATGGTGGAAAATAACTAAACAGGCCCTACATTTACTCAACTAATCAACCTTGAGGTAGGATACTTTTACGTTATTTGAGTATTTCATTCGTTTGTTTGTTTATTTTCTGTACATTTCATAAGATATAATCAACAAGCAATATTATAGATTAAACTACCCGGCAGTAGATAGAGTAATTATATATTTACCAACTGCAACACAAAAGTGATGCTTACACACTAATACATCAATAATTACAATCCACTATGGCCTACTATTCAGGAATGGGCCATTCCATATAATGAGTACTTTTATTTTGGGGATTTTAGGTATATTTTGTTAGGTATGTAGGCTAGTGGGCCTACATTTGTACTTATACGTTGGTAAAAAAAAATAATAATAAATAATAAAAAAGAATGTAGGAACTGAAAGTTGTATTTGTAATGCAATGCCCATCTTATTCACCCGCTCTACTTCACTGCACACATAAAACTAAAGCTTAAACAATTTGGACATTTGCTTTATACTAGTAGTGTTATGATATTATACATATACATACATCCAAAATTTGATCAGGGATCTCTCAGGGATCCGTCTTGTTCATTCAGTGTGGAACCTCAGGAAGCAGTTACGGTCGGGGGTGAAGCAGAGGTGCACATTGCATTTGCGGCACATTGCTTTTGGTGTACCCTGCATCGTCCCTTGTCCCCAGTCATGATCAGCCAGTGGGCTGTTTGATCCAGGCGGACATCTTGGACTGGAACGGGAGCTGTGCGTCCTTTCTTCGTCTTCTCCTCATATGCGCCAGCAGTGGACTGGCTGAGACGACCTCTCCTCTTCTCAAGGCTCTTACCACACATGCAGAGGCCCTCTGTAATGTATGACTTTAAGGTATAGAGCCTCATTTGGTCTTTCTGCTCCATGCCAGTGCCTTCACAGTCTCTTCTGTAGAGCAGCCAGGTGGTAACGATGATCATGTCCAGGAAGTGGAACACCAGCCGGTGGTACCATTTCTTTGATCTAACTTTGTTGCGGTAGAGTGCAATCAGTGAGTCAAGCAGGTCCACCCCACCCATGTTCTTGTTATATTCTTGCACCACAGCAGGGCAGGGGACAGTGATGTTTTTCTTCTGCTTGCGATCCCACCTGTAATGATAATAATAGATTATTTATTGCTTTACATTTGAAAACATAGTAACAGATAATCTATTTAGCAGAAGAAGATGATATGATAAGATAATATAAATTGATATCACCTGTCAACCTTGGTGACAGGGTTGGCTCCGATGTGGTCACTCAGAAGGGTCACAGAGCGGTTGTCGTACCACTTGACAACATGCAAGGTGGTTTCTCTCACCATGGCCATCTTCTCTTCAAATGCCCCACGTCCTGCTCTCTTCAGATCTGCATCGCTCTTCAGGTTGACCCCAGGTAATCTGTTGCCACGAACAGTGCCGGTGCAGCGAATTCCCTGCTCAGCCAATGTGACTACAAGAGGGACACTAGTGAACCAATTGTCAGAGAAGAGCTTGTAGTTCTCTTCCTTGGGGATTGGCTGGGCCAGTCGGAGGACGACATTTCCACTAGGTCCAACATCTGGCAGCTCAGGAGGTTGGTCGACTCTCCAAGTGTAGACCTCAAGGTTGTATGGTATTCCATCAGATCCTGCCAAGGTGAGAATTTTATAGCCCCACTTCTTTGGTTTTGATGGCAGGTACTATTTCAACCTGTGTCTCCCCTTGAATGGCACCATCTGCTCATCTATGGTGAGCTTCTCACTCATTGGGATGGAGACCAATTTGGATGTCAGGTGAGTGACCAGAGGACGTATTTTGTAGAGGGGATCATCTTGCTCCTGTCCCTCGTTGTTGTTGATGTGGAGGGACTTCTTGATGGCTTCCCATTTGTTGAGGGTCATTGTGTCTGCTACTTTGGACACTCGGGTGGCTTTGTTCCAAAACATTCAAGTAACTGGCAGGCCAAAGAGGGACATGTAGACCACAGTGCCGAGGAACTGCTCTAACTCATTGGTGGTAAGGTTTAGGGGCTTGTTGGGGTCACACTGAATTGCGTACAAATTGGATTCCTCTACAATAACTTCAAGAATGTCTTCAGAGATGAACTTTCTGAAGTATTGGAGGGGGGGCAGGATGTCATCAGCTTTTGGCAGCTGGCCCTGCCAGTCTGGGTAGGCATCGATGGAGTTGTGTACTTTTCTCCATCTTGGGAGGTGAGACACTTCACCCTCCTCTTCATCTGAAGCTCCCTCTTCCTCAGAGCCACTATCTTGTGGCTGGTGTTCTTCTGAAAAGAAGAAAAAGGAAAAAAATATTAGACAGAAATAAATGCAACAGGAAGACTTGCACGTGCGCGCACGCGCACACGCACACACACACACACACACACACACACTTTACCAATTGACCCCTGACCCCTCACTGACCCCTGAGCTCCTAAGTGTCCCTCAAACCTGATTCAGGGATCCACTCCTCCACTTCCTCACTGTCACTCCCTGATAGCTCACTGTCCTCACTTTCTGAGGGAATGTCCCTAACTGCACATTTCCTTGGTTTCCTTCCGTGAAATGATTTTACGTCCATGTCCTGTAATTATCAGTAGATTGTAAAGTAAAAAACATTGACTATGATCATATAAATGCACACAAACACATCTCTACACACACATATGCTAATACATTATATTGCTTGAAAAAAAATAGGCTAACTGCACAGTGTTGCCTTGAGGCAACGAATGAAAATGAACAGTTTTACTGTATAAATAAATGAAAAAAAGTAGAACAAACAATCAAATATACTTCTTTACATATTCATGCACATGCAAGTTTTTTTATATACATTTATTTCAATATAAACATGTAAAATAGTGATCTTTATCTTACCTTCTAATGGAGATGTCTCTCATGTAGTGCAGCTTACAGAAGGGGGTCCCCCCCCCAAAATGAAAGTCACACCACCTTCAACTCATCATTTTATTGGACAGAGATGTGCCTGGTAGCATTATTTGAAAAAAAAAGTTTTTTGTTTTTTTTAAAGGGCCAGTGTGAGTCATGAAAATGTGGTTTGTTGCTTCAGAGCAATGCTATGCAGTAGAGGGTTAGTGTATTTATAGTGTTCTAGGGCGGCGTTTGGCAGGGTCAGTGCACAGCAAGAGGGTTCCTGGTTCAATCCCAGGAAGGAGTTTGCATGTTCTCCCCGTGTCAGTGCGGGTTTTCTCTGCGTACTCCGGCTTCCTCCCACAGTCCAAAGACATGCAGGTTAATTGGTGACTCTAAATTGGCCGTAGGTGTGAATGTGCACGTGAATTGTTTGTATATGTGATAGTCTGGTGATTTGTCCAGGGTTTACCCTGCCTCTCACCCAATGTCAGCTGGGATGGGCGGTTACGAAAATGGATAGATGGATGGATGGTGTTCTATAGTATATTATTATATTGTATATTTTATAGTCATATATCTTAAGTTAGGGTTTAGGTTTGCCTACATATACCAATTTTTCTTCTAAATCTGCCCGCTCTAGTACTTAAAAGAATTCTGGGCAAAGAAAGGATGCGTGTGTATTTATGTCATAGACTGAATCAGATTTGAGGGGTATTCTCATCACCTGATATTGCTTTTTGCTGTTTGCACACTTTGTCTTGCATATCTGTGGATGTTTATCCCATAGATTTAAAGTCTATCTATCTATCTATCTATCTATCTATCTATCTATCTATCTTGTATTACTACTTTTACTGAAGTTACAGAGTACTTCCTCTACCACTGACTATTCACCAAAAACTCTTTATTGCTTCTGTTATAAATAATGACAGAACCATAAGCTGTTTAAAGCAGTGTTTTTTTATTAATGAAGACAGCAGGTACAGCATAAGGCATAAGCATTAGACAACCTCTACAGAAAGCTAAAAAAAAATCAAATCAATCAGATCAATTAATCATTACTATTAAGATGAATAGGTCAAAGGCTCCTTATATTTATAGCCGCTCAGTCGTAGAAATTTACTGAGTCTGAGTGAGTTAGCTTCATTGGGTGTTGATTAAAAAAAAACAAGTGATTTGGTGATATCATTTTGGACATTTTATAGTCCCAATGATTAATTTATTAACAACAGCAAAAATGGCATCTACAGTATATTACAGCTAAAGCCAGGGATTATAACATGGAAAAATGTCTTGACGCGAGAAAGGCCTCAGCACTGCTGTATGTCTTCTTTAGAGTTCTTCACTGGATCGCTGTCGGTCCTAAAAAGGTTAAAAAAAAAAAAAAGAAAGAAAAAACAAATTCTCTGAGTTTCTAATGTGAATCTGTCCAGTTAAAAAACATGTATTTCTGAATTCACTGAAACTAGCGAGACGTGATAATAGTAAATGTGCTCATTAGAGAAATGGACTGAACCTACCCTTGTTTTTTTGTGGCAGCGCTGAAAAAAAAGAATAAAAAAGTAAATTAAATACTGAAATGTGACCTACATTATAATAAACATACAATCGCTTTATCCTTTAAATTGCACTGAATTTTAACTGAGAATATGTGAGGCCTAAAATATTAACCCTTCCTGTGACTAATGCAGAAACCTGTTTTTAAATAATTCTGTGTCTCAGTTTAACAAGTTGTGTGATCAGTGAACGTGTTGAGTCACACTCACGCTGCAGATCACCAGCGCTCCCACAACAATCAGAAACGCCACTGTAAAATGAAAACAGAGCTGTCATGTTGGGTCAAAGTATGACTTGCATATCATGCAGTTCAGTATTCACAGTATTTAACAGTATTGACAGTCAGTGCTTTGGTAAAATACATACCAATGCTTACAATGAGTCCAACACGTGCACGGCCCAGGATCTGCTCCTGTACACCTAAAGAAGAAAGACAAATTACAATAGCATCAGGATCTCTGTAAAACCTCCTGGTTAACTTTTCATGTTTAAATGCATTGATACAGTTTATAAAAAAACACTGACATTTTATGGTGATTTCATGGTGACAGGCAAAAGGTTGCAGTTATACATACATACAATATAATAACAGCGAGAGTTAAGTGTACAGTGAATGATGTAAGCAGCTATCATCCCTACTTATCTAGCTCCACCAGTCGCACAAATAGTTGTATCACAAAACATTCCCACACCATTCTCTCACCAAATATACCTTTAAAGGGACCAATGTCAATTTAAAATGTCAATTTGCATTGTTGTACTGATGTAGCGTGTTTATTTTGAAAAGGACTGCATGTAAACTATAAATTTCCAGTGACAACGGAAGTGTATTTTCAACAGAGGACAATGCATGTAAGTGGAGCGCTAAACCGGAAGTTGAGCCATGCTCAGCCATGCTGTAAGTCTCCAGTGCACTCGCTCTTTGAGCCCCATGATGCTGAAGATATGGTTGATTCATACCACAGATATGAAGCTTTATTGGCCCCATGTGCTGCTGAGCAACGTTAATATAGGAATGAATGGGGGCTCCGCCTCCAAAGCTGTATTTTTCTAAGGTAATGAAAACACAGCAATTTTTATTTTCCATACTATTTCTGTTAACAGTTGCCCCTAAATCCTACACACTGAACCTTTAAGAGTTTGGTCGGCATGATGTGGACATGTTCCTACCAATATCCAGTGACTACCTAATTGTCCCCAGCAATAATTTTAATCAGAATTAAATGTTGTCCGTCAGTGTCAGTCTAGTTATGCAGTTGACACGTCACTTCCTCAAGGACCTATTTCACCTCCCTAACCTGACATTACTGACTGGCTTCACCTTTTCTTGCCATTGTGTGAGACTGTTGCTGGGCCCTTCATCTGGCTCCCATGTGCACTGACCAGCAGACCTCCCTGCCTGTGGTTCCTAAGAGGAAGCTTAGGGAAGCAGCTTTGGGCTGCACATTATCGGAGATTTTTGTTTACGTTTTTGTGGACAGTTAGGCACACAGTAGAGAGCTCTGTGCTTCTGTGCAATCAGAAGCATTTTCAGTTAGTTGCAGTTCTCAAAAGTTAAAACAATGAAGAGCAACATACAGCCACTTCAACTTTCTCTTGTCCAGACAGTCTCAAAACATAGAGTCTGAATAAAGTCATGCACAATGCGATGCAATATTTGTCAGCAACATAAGCAGAAAAATGATATTGTCATTATCAATTTTACTTTAAATAAATAATCATAAAAAAAAAAACAGAATTGTTCCACACACAACAGAGGAAAAGTCACAACTTCACAAACTGTAAAGGATATTGTAAGGCAGGTTTCTCTCTCCTGTCTTACTTACTGGTTACTGAATTAACTATCAAAGAGCTATGGGTGAAGTAAGAGCACGGGGACAGCTCATCTGGGTAACCTGATCCACTTTAATGTCCGAAAAAGAACGTAGGACAACTGAACATTGACAACAAAAGTGGCGTCTCACATCTTATGTATATCACTCCGCCAAACTTAATCATAACTCTCATTACCTGCACGACGGTGCGCAATAGTTCCAAATTTAACATAAAGACCAAAATAAAACATGTAAAGAATATATGGATGTCGTTACCATTAAATTGTGAGGCAAAATAATGAACAGAGAAAGTTCTTATTATTTATTTACATTGTGGTCTAGGTGACGTGGTGTTAACTGTATGGATTCTGTCACTGTTAGGAATGTGTTATGTTTACCTACAGTAGAAAGGTCTGTTATGGCAGTTACTGAGTTTTCTGTAATGTCAGTGAATGTGTTACTCACAGCGAAGTTGTGTGTTTTTAGATGCCGTGAAGCTTGACAGTCAATACTGGCACCTATGACAGTGATATGTGTGAGATACCACCTGTAATTTTCAGGGGGAGGGAGGCTTGGTGTTATTTCTGCTAGTGTGTGTGTATGTGTTTGAGTGTGTGAGGTGGAATTTATACTTCTGTGTCGAATTGACCCTCTGCCTATGCTGTAGGCTCTGCGTTGACGTAGTAATCTAGCAGAGGAAATCTCTGCTCAGCTAATTTATACAAAGTAAAATGTCATAGGCTTGTGCTAATAATGTTAGCATGTTATATTTGTTTGGAAAACGTGTTTAGTATGAGACAGTTGTTTCGTCAGTGAACCCTGTGAGTTGTAATGGAGCCAAACTTTGTAACGTTACCTTTGTTAAATGTTGCTGTTGTCCCTGGCTTCATATGAGTAGAGGAAAAGTCCGCTAGCCACTAGGCTAATTCATACAATGTAAAATGCCATAGGCTTGTGCTAATAACATTAGCATGTTGTATTTGTGGGGAAAATGTGTCCAGATAAAGACAAGTGCTTTGTCTGTGAATGCTGCGAGTTATAGTGAAGCTGATTTGTGTACTTGTGTTTGAAATTGACTCTATTAAGCCATGGTTAATGTGTGTTTTGGGTGTGTTTTCAATCAGCTAAACTTTACAGCACTTCACAGAAACCTCCACCACTGACTAGTGTTTTGGAGGTGTCACTGCAGAGTGACACAGATACACCACCACACAAGTATAAATGCTCACAACAGCGTATGCCACATGCAGAAGCTACAGCATAGGGTCTGCCGCACAAGTATAAAGCCCCTTAAGCCCAGTAGTGGGAGTTGTTGAAGTAGATGCTAATGCAGAGGACATCTTGTAAAGCAGACAGGTTTGTTGTTCTGGTGTTGGCTATGGCCCACAACAGCCTGTGTTAAAGTTAAGGTATAAAAAAACAGCAAATCGAGTTCATGCCTCATTGTTAAGGGACGCTACAATAATTATTTATTTATTTGCCTTAGAGCCTAACAAATAATAAAACCGGGCACTTGATGTTAGTGTCACTAAACTCCTTTTAATTAAATCTTCTTTAAATGCTCCTGCCAGGAAGAACTTTTTGTTTCCTCTATATGAGCTCACCTTGTCTCATGTCCTCAGTAACATTAACAGGAGAGGGGTGAGGGACCTGCTGCTCCTCCGCTCTCTGTGGCTGTCTCTGAAACTGAGAGCCACATATGATTCATAATGTTAAGCTTTACTAGGTCACTTTGATCGATAACATCAAAGCTAACATGCCAACAACAAGTCAACGCAAATTCCTTTTAACGCCATTAAAGTTTGACGCACTTATGTTCTGTAATTATGACCCTCGGCTCGCCCTGTATTTTGAGAAATCAGGAAGTGATGCAGCAGGAACTTTGTTGATGGCAAGCAGAGACAAACCTGCGTGAGCGGAAATGTATAAAGAAAGGCATGTTTTAGATGGCATGTTCAGCTTCAGAGCCACATGGTTCTCTTGACAAGACCAAAGTTACTTGCATCTACTGTTGATGTGAATTGAGTTACCACTGGAGTACATCAGCTGCTTAAAAACACCGGATGTTCAGTTAAAGTTGGACACAACACTGTGTTACTGTTACTAAGTTTAATGTTACATTCAGGTCAATATGTTCATCTGTTGTTGCTTGCTAGGCTTGAGTTTGCCACGGTATGCTTTAAGCATATTTTTTGAGCATGCAGAACCTTTGGGGTTATTATAGAGAATATTCCGGACAGTCTTTGTCAAGGTGTTGGATTGTTGCAGTAATAATAAACATACATTTGCATAAAGCAAGCATATTTGTATAACAGTATAACACTCCCATGTTGATGAGAGTATTAAAAACTTGAAAAATGTCCCTTTAAGGTACATTTAGAACAGATTAAAAAATGTGCGTGAGTTAGCTATGGACAATCATGCAAATATCTGTAATATTGACAGCCCTAATAATACAGTATCACATGGCATTGTTGCTTTGATGCTGATTACTTTTTTATGTAAAAATACGACAGCCTCAAATCTAAGCAACATATTGATATCAGTTTCAACCATCCTGACACAGTTATACCAAGTTGTGCATCAGGTTGACAAAGCCTCTTTACCTGCTTATTATATAGGTCAACATATCGACCTTGATTATGAGACAAACATCCCGCCTTTAGTTGAGACTTCTTTCTTTGAAAAAAATCATTTTTGATCTTGTTTTTATAAAGAAAATAATTTTATCTTACCAAAATACACCAGTAACACATTGAAAAAACAACAACAAATTATCTGTGGCTGGCTTATTTCCACCAAAGTTTAACCATCTAAAAGTGAAAAATAGAACCATAGGTTGTATTTTAATTCCATTCTGCCACATTGATCACCGTGATCTTAAGTCTGGAATTATTTTCGTCCATATTTGTTCACTAAGTTGGCCTGAGGTAACTTTTAACCCTCTGAAAATGACGGTGAGCATCTGGCATTAATATCACTGTCTTCCAGTGACTCAGATTTTAAGCTCACTGTGAAGCTAGTGGTATCATGTGAAACTCGGGATGGTGTTGTTGCTACCAAACCTGTCATATGTCACGTGTCTTAAGTTTGGACTTATTTTCATCTATATTTGTTTACGAAGTTGGCCTAAGGTAACCTTTTCTCACATCCTCAGTAAAATTAAAAGGTGCTCAACACGTCCTAAATGAGGATCCACAAACTACCCACTTTTTGTATGTTCCAAATGATGAAATAAAATTTGCGCCTTTGTAATCAACTGGAAACTGGGTGTATAATGTGGCAGGAGGTGAGCCACTAACAAAAAAAGACTGCTAATATTGAAGGAAAAAGTTTTATGAAATCATTAAAATACATGGGAAAAGAGCAGAGCTCCAATATTTGAAAATGTTCTCATTTCAACCAATGTTGTCTCAAATTTAACTGCCTCAGTTAAGATGTCTAGAATAACCCTGAGATTCAACCTTAATACAAACATATAATACGTACAGACTGGAAAGATGTCCTCTATTTGTCCTTCAGTATCTTCCACTTCAACGTTTTCGACGTCCTCCGAACAGGAGATGGTGATGCTGGATTGGTCTCGGCACACGGCACAACTCTTAGGACCAGGTGGAGAGATTACGGAGCAGTCTGGTAGTGATTCATTGACATCTCTCCTGAACAACATTTTGTCGGTTTTAGTCTCATATATGGTCAGCAGCTTTGGGCATCTGTCCTGGTCCATGCAGGTGTAACACTTAGCTGGAGTCAAAACAGATAAACACACTGATGAGATAATAATAATAACTGTATTATATAGCACCTTTAAAAACAGAGTTTACAAAGTGCTTTGACAAACAAAGCAAAAAGCGGAATACTCAGGGGCAAACAACAACAAAAAGTCAGGCAAAACAGGCAGGATCAAATTGGATAAAACGAGAAAAATAGAGGGCAAAGCCATGAAAATGAAACACACAAATGTCATGGTAAAGGCAAATGAGAGTAAAACCAAAAGAATAAAAAAATTATATATATTTAAATATATAAGAATGACAATGATAAGGGCAAAAAGACAGATTCGTTTAGATAAATAAATAAATTAACAGATAAAAAATTTAATTTAAGATGAAAAGTTGCTATTGCATTAGTGGAAATGGTAAAAATGACTTGGTTTAGTCTTTAGGTTTACAAAATGTCTTACACTTTTTTCATCCGCAGCCGGTCGACCACCTACAGCAGTATTCAGATCATATTATAAAAAGTAATTTGTAGCCTCTATTCAAGTCGATTGAGCCAATAAAGAAATAAACACTGATGCTGAATTGAATTCACACTCTTCACGACATACCAGGAAAGCCTCCAGAGACAGAAATACATGTGAGTGCCATCCAACATTGCAGGTACACTGAAAATACAGACAAAACAAATTAAAAATAATATTGATATTGCATATGATAACTGAGACACAGAAATAACATGAGAATTATACAGTCAGTGGCCACTTTATTTTACTATGATGCGCAGGAACTGATAGGATTATATTTCACTAAAATGTTTTTTTTAAACTATTAATTTATTTTTTATAATTTCATTTGACAATTAACCAACCCAATGCAACTGCTCTGCCATGAAGTCGATTTTTATGATGCCCACAACTTTTTTATTTTATTTTTCTTTACACTGACAGAGGTGATATTTCTATAATCAGAATCAGAATCAGAATCAGAATCAGAGATACTTAATTGATCCCCGAGGGGAAATTATAATTCATCACAGTCGCTCCGATGTAAAGAATAGAGAATTATAAGAAGTAATAACAAGATTATGAAAAAAGTGTGTAAATAGAGAGCAATAAAATAAAATAAAATACAAATGACGTGCATAAAAATAAAAATAAAGTGTGCATTATGCTATCATGATTAACACTAGGACTTAAGATATAAAAATTTAAATACTAAAATAAAATAAATATCGTCACTGTGCTGAGGCTGTAAGTGCGAAAATTAACTACAATATATACAGAAGTAAAATAAACAACAATCGAATTAGACATTAAAATTATTAGATGTTTTAGCGTTCAGGTCATAGTTAATGGTAGTGTTGTACTGGCCTGCATTATACTGAGAGGTGTTTCTAATATTCTGCCACCCTCACATATGTAAATAGGGAGAATAAAAATATTCGACAAACCTCTCAATATAATGTAGTCCATGTAGAACACCATCTTTGACATACACTTGAATTCGGCAACAGATTTTACAGGTGTACCTAATAAAGTGGCCACTGAGTGGTTATTATATCGTGGTTATAATACTGCATATTAATATGATCTATTCAAAACAAAGCAAATTAGCAAATTAACAATTTTTTTTAAAATAAATCAAATTGAAATTTAAT
Organism: Cephalopholis sonnerati; assembly: GCA_019142605.1. Classification (NCBI taxonomy): domain Eukaryota; kingdom Metazoa; phylum Chordata; class Actinopteri; order Perciformes; family Serranidae; genus Cephalopholis; species Cephalopholis sonnerati. The sequence goes on along the minus strand of JAGQAX010000008.1, from coordinate 24,333,546 downwards.
TACATTTCCAGTGCTTCCCAGCAGCTCTTCTCCTGCGCTGCTTGCCCTTTCTCCTGCCTCCAGGACCCAGTGGTGGACCTTTTGGTTTTGCTGGGCTTACCCAAGTATCCATCTTATTGCAGCCTCCTTCCCCTGCTACCTCTGCATCAGGCTGCTTTTCTAAAATGGCTGCTTTCCCGGGTAAAACCATGACAGTATCCTCTTCTGCGCATCTCTCTGACCAATCCTGAGGTAGAAAGTTGGGTTTTTGAACCACAGCCTGATAAAGCGGTTTTATTGACCCCTCCTCAGCACACACAGCGTGTGTCTTTGGACCAGCACCATGCTTACGCACTGACGGCTGTGACCAGATCTTTTTCTCCATCATAGAGTGATAAAAGCTGGCTGGTTCATCCTCGGTAAAGGGCGTCACAAAGCTGCCCTTATCTGCCACAGACCCACTACTTTCACGGTAATAATCACTGAACCTGTGCTCCATGTTGGAGGAAAGGCCAGCATCACTGTCACGAGAAAAAAGAAAGAAATAAAACTAATTAAACCTAATAACCAGGATTGAGCCACATTCATGAAAAAAAAAATACAATAAAGGGCGATCGTTACAGCAAAGTGCTGGGTGAACAGTGACATGACATTCACACTTATCCACACAATAAGAGAACAAACATACCCGCTCTCCTGGGTGTGTACGCCCTGCCCACCTTAAAGTGTAAAACATCAGAACAGTGACATTACTAAAAACAGTTTTTATATACAAAACATTCAGTTTTTTGTTTTAAGCACATCTGAGATTCAATTACCAGAAAAAAAATCTAGTCAGGCATGTTTTTGTTTACTTTTGAAAATAATCTCTTAAGCTGATAAAAAGTTCACACTCTAATGCTGATCCGTAAAAACAATAAAACACAATAATCATAACAATACAGGAAGATAAAACCACATAATGGCTGCACAGCTGCCTGTATAGGAATGTAAACTGCAAATGCGACACATTTTCTTCTCATCTTGTTTTTTTTCACTATTAGTTTGTTACAGGTGTGATTTCAGCTTTGAAAATTTGACCAAAATCATTTCTTTGGTCACTGAAGTTAATAAAATCGGCAATTTGATCAAAAACTACGAGTTTATTCCAAAGAAGGCGCCGACAGACAGACATCCTGTTTAAACCGGTTTGCAGGCTTGAATGAATGGAGCATGCAGCAGGCCCTTGAAAATTATCTCAATAAAAAGCTCTTCTACTGCCCGCCTAAAGCATCAGAAAGTAGAATTGAAATAAACAAACTTACTTTGTGGCTGAGGATGGGGAAAATAATCCGTTGGGTGGGTCATTATTATCAAACTGAGCAACAGCCCAGAAGATAAGCTGTTCTTAGGGACTAGTCTGAATGAGATGTGTCATCTTCAGGAAACGATCAGCCGTGTATAAATGGTCTCCTCCTGTAACACCACTACCATCTAGTGGATAAATGAAGTCCAATCCACCCAGGCTAATGCAGTTTGACGAGGAAACTATGTTTCATTTGTTTATTTAAATTTTACTTGTTAGTCCATCTTTAAACATTTTTATAATTTGCATTGTGTTTATGAACTGTAGCTCCTCAGAAGACAGAGGATTGTACAAGCACCAGCAACACATGTAGCTACAGATTAACATTTGTTTCTCAGTGTTTATACCTGGGTAATCAGTAACCAATGTGTCCCTAACTGCACTGAAGAAGCATTAAGTAAATAATACTTGATCTGGCTGTAGCACTTCCTCTGTCTTTCACCCTGTCTCAGCACTGTACGGTCTGCTTGTGTCGATCCCTTTCATTTCTGTTTGGTTGCTGTCTCTGCATGTGGAAAAACTGTTTCTCACCACAGTCATTACGTCTCCCCGTTGAATCATCATAAATAATGTCGCTTACATTGTCTCTATTTTTAGACCTCACACATCTGTAGAGTCGTTTACACCAAGTTCCTGATCGCGTGACGTTACTGAAACTCCTCTGCCTGGCGTGGTGTAACAACAACAGTGTGTAAAAACTGTGTAAGTAAAAACACTTATGAATAAATAAAAATGAATTAATAATAAAAAAGGGAATAAAAGGTTATGAAAAAGGCTGAGTCAAAGGTCCTCTAATGCACTCCTAAACCTAAAAAGTCTCTAAAATGATCAAACAGGTTTGTTTTTTATATTTGCAGTGCTGTCAAGTCTTCACTCAACCTTAATTAAATAATGTTTCAAAGCACAAAACCTCACAAATATGTGGATGTGGTGCCAGTTTCAGATCCTGATAACACTTGCATATTGATCACATATGGGAAACAGGACAGGCAAAAGGCAAAGCTTGTGTAGAAAGATATCAGAGCAGATACAATGTAACTACAGCAACTACAATGTACGTCATACGCCTACAGCCTGGCGCCTTTTTCTATTAGTTCTGCCAAACCTCAACAGCAGTGGCCGGTCATGAGCCTCTCTAGCTAGGCTAGCAATGGATTCCTGTCTAGTATCAGTTCAGGGAGGACCCAAATGTAGAGTAACAGGCGGGTTGAAGTTTTAACAGAAAGCGAATCTAAACGCAGCTGATAAAAAACATCCAGAACAAGCCGGTAACTGAAAGTCACAATGAAAGCAAAACCAAAGCTAAACTGAAAAGCAACTCCGTTTAAGGTCCCTTCCTTGACTCTGAGAAGCACCAGCTGAGTCTCTGAACCCTCTCCCTCTCCCTCTCCCTTTCCCTTTCTTCAGATTTCAGTTTGCAAATGATAACTTCATCCAAATAAATTCTCTGTTCTCAGTTCACTAGAACTGAACATTCAGCCGTGCTTCAGTCCAGTGAGTGGGACTATGTTCAGTCAAAGCTCCGGTCAAGTATTGAAGGGATCAGTGAGGGAATCTTATGAACAAAATGTTTTCATGAACGGAATCTGGTGACTCATTTAAGAGCTGCTTTGCCCAGCATACACCCAATAAACTGTTTCACTTACAACATCACCTACTTCCTCATAATTACTACAGCTGTAGTAACAGTCGATGCTGATGAACAGTCTCTCGTTAAAGGTTCTGTATGCAACATTCAGAGCATGAACATTGCATCAAACCACTATTAGCTGTGTAAAAGATAATGGAGTAATAGTGGTTTTGGTAATTTGTCTGTTGGGGTACCTAGCACACAGATCTGGTACTAAAAGGTGGAGCTGTGAACACTGCAGTCTGATTGGTCAATAGAGGACGGTCACTCTGCTCAGGGCTGAGTTGTGGCTGGTTTTATAGCTCATGTAACCACTGTTCATACTGTGGAGAGTTTTATTAGTAAACTGTAACTATAAAATGAAAGGATGGTTTGCTGCCTCTCGCAGCAGCTGGAGTCTGAGAAAAAATTATTTAATTCACTGGGCCGACTGCAGGCGACTTTTAAGGTTGAATATTTACTTGTAATGCTAGTGCATGCATAGGCCGATGACATGAATCCATCAACACACCTTAAACTTCAATGTGACAACAATGACCATTACTTTAGTTTTTATAAGACATACACTTTTAATAATGAGTGGATCTTAAAGTGTTTAAAAATATATATTAATTTTGACCGAATATGAACTGCATACATTCCAATCCTCAATTAAAAAAAAAAAAGTGTTGTGGAGCGTTGTTCCTGTGGAGCGTTGTTCCTGTGGGCTCCAGCAACACTAAACCCCTGAGCTTGCCTGAGAAGGACTAAATGCACGAACCTGCTATTTTTAAATATCCCATGGAGAGAGACTCTCACTGCAGGCCTGTTTTATTTTGTTCTGAAAATGTTGGTGTGCAACCCTGTTCTGTGGATGATAAAAGAGGTGCAGATTGATAAAGGAGAGAAATACAGTGAGTGCTGGATGATGCAAGTGAGTGACAACAACCCTGGCCACATGAAAGAGTACTGTTTTCAGTGGAAATGCTAGCGTGTAGGTACCCTGAAGGGTTACTTTTGTTTCCAAAGGTACTATACTGAAAGTGTTCGGTGGAAACGAGGCTATAGGCTCTAAATTTTGCATAAAGCCCCTTTAAGATATTTCAATATGAACCACAGATGGACTGACATTGCAATTCGGGTGCAAAACAACTACGAACAGCACACGAGTTGGGGGGGTATAGGAGAGGAGGCTTTTACGTGTCCCTGCCCATGTGCTCATTGTTTGATAATCCGTCCATGGCTCCTATATACAGTATAACTGAGCATACTATATATGTGTATATATACTAAGCTACCACAGGTGTGGCTCCTGTATTTTCCAACTGGTCATTGGCCTAAAATATCCCCTCCCCCTCGTCCTGACTGCATCATCCTCATCCCCACAGTCACATATCAGATATTTTCTACTCTTGTTGGTTTAGTTCACGGTTTGTTTCTCCCTTCAGACCTGCAGCGCTCAGGCGTGCCTGCTTGCTGAAGGCCATGGACTGGATACAAGAAGGCGTGGAACAGGTTTAAAGAGAGGAAACTATGTCAACTCATGTTCAGACCTGACGCGGCTGCTTTTCCTCCACAGCGAAAAGGTAAGCACCTGAGAAGCTTTCTATGGAAAAACACAGAACATTGACTAATCCACTTTTAGAACATTTTAGAACAGCTTTAGAAGGTTAACATGCAGTAAAAACTCCTCTGCTGAAAAAAACGTGTTCCCTGATGAGCCTTTAATGTGTCCACTTGTTATTACATATATTTTCTAACATCCTCTGCAGGTCCTTTGTGAATATTATTTGCTGTAAGATATCTCTCAGATACTATGAGTATTATTCTCACACTACTGGCTGTAACTTAACCATTACAGTGTGTTTTTTTAAAGCGCTGCCAACTTCTTGCTCCAGCTAATGCTAAGACAAACTATGTTTTCTCTTGTGGACTTACCAGTTTGTCAGCTTTTTTTTTTATCTCCCTGTTATACAACAAACAGCTACAAGTGTGTGTGCGAAATGTGCTGCAGAATGCTGACTGGAGGCCACTCTTCTGTTAAAGTTCCTAAAAAGATAAACATGTCTGTTTAGATCAGCTCAGGGGAGCTGTTATTTACACAACAGCCTCAGTTCTGGTTCATTCACTTGGCCCCTGAGGTGAGCAGCTTTCTTGCGTTATTTATTCATGTTTGCTTTTTTTATTATTATTATTTTTGTAGGTTACTTAAGGATTCAGGATATCCTGGTTCAAGGCTTTTTAAAACTCTGCCCACGTCGTATCTTTAATCAGTTCAGTGATTCAAATATTGACTCAAATAAAGAAAAACTAAATGACAGTTCAGTTGGATTATGAGGCTTTTTAACTTGAGTAGGATCAAAGCTTTCTAACTTGAGTAAGACAGTCTTACTCAACTGAGGTGGCACTCCCTTCCTGGGAATCCCTCACTCTGCCTGTGTGTGTGTATGTATATGACACCAAGTTTCAATGAGTGAAAACTTGGAATTTCCCCTTGCAGCATTAATAAAGTATATCACATTCTATAAAAAAAATCTTATTTCTGCTCATTTGAAGGGTTGACTCATGCTGAGAAGACGCTTGGATGAGTGATATGTGTAGAAGCCTTTACAATTCAAACATAGTGGCTTTGTAGTTTAGTAGAAAATTCATTGAGACTGTTAGTGGTAGAAGAAGTGTCTAGTGGCTTTACTTAACCCAAATATATTTCAAACATACAGAAAATATTACTATGGTGGGTACTCTTAATGCAACCATGAATCATTAGCAATTAATTTTATTGAGTACTTTATTATGTTGTTTTTAAAATCTGAACCATGTAACTGCCACCTAGTAAAAACCACAATAACAACAAAAAACATTAGTTGATTTATTTTTCTTTAATAGTTGATTTATATCATTGAATTCAGTGATGTTTTAAAACACACTGAATATACAGTTTCTATTGTATTTGTCATCACCACTCAAAATATCTTCAGTTTCTGATTGTGCCACTCATTGTGCCCCCGTCCATTCCTATGGACACATTTTTTTTTTCTGAGGTTAAAGCCATACATTTTTTATTTGATATTTTGACACTTAAAAGCTTGTTTGCTTTAAAACTGTTTAAACATACATTATGCACTTTAACCAAAAGCGGATTATGACACCATGGGCCCCTAGGCCTGCCGGACATCCCGGCCTAGTAGGCCCGTTTGATTATACACCCATGACTTTAAAGGGGAGCTATGCCCATTTTTAAAATTCATATTATTCCTATGGTCTCAGACAGTCCAAAAATATTAGTAAACATGAAAAACTAAAGTGCTAAAACTCAAATTTGTGACGTCATAGGGTATAAACACTGGAGCTGCTCCATAGACAATGAATTGGGAAAGACGTTAGCTTAAAACTTCATTTATTAGCCTGGGCTATTATTTACTTAAATCCCTGAACAGGCTTATATTTGGGACAGGCATCTATATAGGACAGGCCTTTAATTCCTTTAACACAAAACTGTTGCCCCATTAAAGATGGTTAATACGATCAAACTGTTTAATTGAACCAATATGAATATTACCTGTATAAAATGACGCTTTGACTAACATATCAATTATGTGTTAGGACACTTGTTTTACAGCACCAACACAACATCACTTCATCTTGGTAAAACAATAGTCATCACTTGGATTCATTTTTTATAAAAACCCTTTACATTATTTTAATCGGTGGATCCTTACGGACTAAAGGAATATAAATAATTTACTGATATTATGACAGTTTCAGAGGAACAGAGTTACCACTTGTTTTTTTATCATGCCGGTAAATCTGAATTAATTACAGTTTGGTGCTGATAGTTTCAGTAAAATTAACTGAACCAAGCTTATGCTGTGTAGCATCTCCATATAGCTAAACAGCTTACTAATGTTAGCTTAAGTGGGTAGTCAACAATGCGGTTTTAAGCATTCGAAAGAAGTTCTATAAAAATAAACAGCTTGGTAGCCAGGTGTCAAACTGAGGCAGGCCTTTATCTGTGAAACTATGTAGCCACACCGGGCTAGTAAAAGAGACTGGCTGTTTAACTGGGACGAGGCTTTTGATTGATAGATGACACTGTGACACCAGAGGAATGTTCTGAGTATATGGGTACATTTTCTGTTTCAGAACTGAGAACACTACAACACAATAAAGCTCAGTTGGGTATAAAAAGAAAACAAACATTCTGTGACTCCCATTCATTTTCTATGGAGCAGCAGTTTGAGACTGACTCCTGTGGTCTCTGGCTTCGAGAGAGAGTAGCTCAAGTTCACAAATGTAGAGTGAACTTTACTAGACCACTGAAACAACATAGTGGAAGTCTTTATTTAGGATGCATTCCTTTGTATTGCATTGTATTAGTAACTCATATAGTTTATATTTAAACCTTCATTTTTCAGCTCTCAAATAAATCTAGTAGTTTAAAGTTTACAATATTAGCCCCTTAAATGTAGTGGAGCTGAAGTGTAAAGTTACAACAGTCAAGTTGAGATACTCAGTACTTTCCATCATAAGCTAAAAAAATTTACCTGTTGCACAATGCTGCTTGAAACTTGCTTAATATGACTCACCTGTTTGGTTCTTTTAATAACCATTGTCATAAAATTAGCTCCTGTCTGAATTGTTCTTGCACCACATCCACATGACATGTGAGTATTCTATAAGGTGACAAAGAGGAAAGTCCCCAGAATCCCAGCAACATTTATGAAACACAGAATGCTTAACCAGCAAACAGAAAAAGCTTATTGCACTAAAATCTTCACTCGACAGTCCCAAACAATAAACAAATATTATAGTCTCCACCAGGCAGCCATTCAGTGCAGGAAACAAGTTTTTCTCAGCTGTTAAGTCCCCTGTAATTGCACTGTTTGGTCTGAGCTTCAACGTAATTATTAACATGACCTCACCGTCACTCTCCAGTCCTCACAGTGTGGCCCAGATGGCGTACTCCACCGGAACTATCGCACAGGGCTGTTTTGGGAAGGTGTACAAGGAGAAATACAATGATACCTGGGCTGCTATAAAGAAAGTCCCCCAGCAGCTCATCAGTAGGAAAGACCTGGAGAGAGAGTGTAAAGTGTATAAGTAAGTACAAGTAGTGTTGTTAATGTTTACAGACTTATGATTTTTGATGATGGCATCCATTTTGGTTACAAATCATTCAGCCAACAAACAATCATTGTGTTTTATTTAATGCTGATTTCTCATTTCTCTCCATGACTGATCTGCAGCAAAGCGAACCATCCCAACATAGTGAAGCTTCTGGGCAACATAAGTCTCAAAGACGGGAAATGGATTATTCCTCTAGAGTTCATCTTCGGAGAGGACTTAGAGACGACCATCTTCAAAGCATCAAAGTCTAAAATAACGGTGAAGTTACAATGACAGCAGACAAAGAGCGTATGATTCAAGGTGGCACTAAGGATAGCAGTTAATGATGGTAGAGCCTGGAATACAAAATAGTAGTAAAACCACATGTGTCTCATAAGTATGTAAAGCCAGGATCTCATTACATGATTTAAAGTCTGACTATAAGCACACTTTGGCAATAATGACTTTTTTTTTAATCCTGAGGAGTCAAATCACAAAATAAGGCAGCTCACCAGGACATTTGGGACACGTCCTGTTCTTGTAGAGTGCATTAGTTCATGATATCATCTCGTTGTTGGACTAAAATCTGCTCAAATCTAAACCTGAGTTTGTACAGTCGTTCCCACATCACACCCTATTAACTTCAGATGGGCAGTTTCATTAAAGCCTGAAGGAAAAGGGTGTGCAACTTAATATCAAGGAAACTACTTGCTAAATATGAGGAAGTTGGATTGATTATTATAAGGGTGATACTTGATGCCAGTCCAACTAAACTTGATCTCAAATTTCCATCTCTGCAGTTATCTCCGTCTGTCAAAGGCACTATCATTGTCGGCATGAGTGAAGGGTTGGCGTTCCTCCACTCCAGAGATATTGTCCATCAAGACCTGAAGCCTGAAAACATCATGGTGAGTGAGGGGCCTGCGCAGACTGTCAGCATACTGTACGAAGGGTTCATGTCAAATTGGGAATGTCACGATCTGGTACAAAACTGGGAGCTCTGTTGCAGAGACAAACACATAACACCAAGAACATTTTATCAAAGCCAGATCTTTACTAGGGAGGTCAGGGGTCAAACATGTGAGGGCAGTTCGCTAAAGCAGAAAAGTCCGTTCAGGGAAATCACACTAGCAGCAAAGTCCAAAGTCCAACCCAAGCAGAGTCAGAAACCAAGGAGTAAAACACAAGGAAAAGGCTGGAGAGCATGAACACACTTGGGTGACAGTGACAATCTGGCAAAAAACTGGGCTTTAAATACACAGTGGTTGGTTACTTACTGCCTTAAAGGTGAGTGGAACAAGACACAGGTGAAACACGTGAGGTAATTAAGAAAAGCAGGAAAAATCAGGAAGTAAGAGAAACACTAAACACAACAAATACACATTTCAAAATAAAACAGGAAGTGGACACAAACACATAAACATAAACTTAAGAGAATGTCTCAGGGAAGTGTAAAAGCTACATGGTCATTTATCAAAATATCTAAACATTAAAGATCCGACCAGACGCCTAGAGAAAATGTACATTAAGGCATTGTATGTTTCTGCAAACCAAAGATATGTTACATTTGTAGGTTTCATATGAATCATATTAATGTTTCTAAAGTGACACAGTACATGAGTAGACCTTGTCATCAGGAGGAGGGAACAGAGGATGGTGTGATACCTAGGTGAGACACCTGCCAAGCTGCAGACAACAACACCAGTTGTTATTTCAGGAAGATACTGCTGTGTTTCTAGCCAAGATAGTACCAACAAAAGTCTATTTTAAACCAAAACATGAGCTCTTTGTGGCCAGACCTAACCACATGTTAACCAGTGTTGTTAAAACATGGAGGAAAAATTAAGTTTCAATGTATCTGCTACATAACAATGAACAAATGCAATGTTTCCATGGTTTACAGCAATGTACAATGCCAATATTTATTCTGCTAATTGGGTTGTAAAGATACAATTTGTCATGCAAGGGCCCTGAAGGCTGATACACGTGACAATGAGCTCTAAGAACAGTGATTCATAAAGAAACCCCGGGCTCTCCATCTCAAGTACAATGAGATAGTTCATAAGGTTGCTGAAAGTCAGATAAGTTTTACCTGATGGTTTTCTCTGGGGGATTAGTGCTGTGTATGAATTTGAGTCAGCTCTAATGAGTCAGTGTACATTTCTGCAGATGTTATTTCTGAATAACTACCCACTGTTTTACTGTAGACGAACTGATGTCACTTATGTGCCGTTAAAAACAATGAAATTATCTGGTTACTTAGCTCCCTGATGATCTGTCCGCAGACAGTAGCTGCAGATAAACACAAGGGCACTGGCAAAGTGTCCTGAGGCCGGGAAGCTGTCCGAGAAGTTCTGCAGGCGGCTTCCCAGCTTCGAGGTGATTCATGGTGCTCCTGCCTCCTTTGTGAACCCAGTGTTCTCAACCAAGTGTGCTCTTAGATATCGAAATTTGGTACTGATTGATTTAACATGACTTGTTACTTGGTGGTACCCAAGTAATCTGCTCAGTATCCCTAAAAATACAGAGTGCAGTACTCAACCCTACTTCTAGGAAATGTCTGCTTGCGCTATGGGCCCATAGATGCGGAAGATCCAAATAATTTTTTACCCATAGATGGATTTTTTTTTTAGCTTCATGTGGCACTGAGCAACTTACATTGGAATAACAGGGCGCTGCATCCAGTTCTCTTTATGCATCTGTGGTATGGTGAAGTAAAGTCTCATAGAGCTGGTAACGTAGCTGCAGACTCTGGATAGAAGCTGAAGCTGAATGATCGCCTTATTGTATGTTGTCCCATTTTTAAGGTTCTGATATTTGTTTTATAATTTTGTAAAAGACGATATTTCAAACAGACTAAAAATCATTTGTCTTTCAGGTGGAGCATAAGACAAACAGAGCTGTCATCATCGACCTCGGACTGGCTAAGTTCTTCCGGTTTGGTCTCAACTCTGCCTGTGGACATGGGCAACGAGGCCTACTCAGCCCCCGAGGTGCTGCAGAGAGGCAGTCAGAGGGACCAGCGCTCAGACGTGTGGGCCATGGGTAAGATGATTGCTGAGCTTTGCGCCCGGATTCGGCTGTACACGCCCAGCGTCTGTCCTACCAAGATCAAGGAGATCCTTAAGGATCAGCCATACTGCCATGCCGTGTGTAGGATGGTGGAGACCGACCCTACTCTGAGGGCATCCATGGGTGGGGTCATGAATGAGATACGAAAGGCTGCAGGTGCAGGTGTCGTCAACAACGCACCTGTTGAAAAAGACCACCTTAAGCTACCTTCACCTCACATAAATGCCAGACACCGGTCTCCGTCACCTGGGATCAGAGGTGCATCTCCAGCGAATAGAGATCCATCTCCAATGAACAGAGCTCCCTCCCCGTTTAACAGAGATCTGTCGCCATTGAACAGGGCTCCTTCACCGTTTAACAGAGATCCATCGCCAATGAACAGGGCTCCATCACCGTTTAACAGAGATCCATCGCCAATGAACAGGGCTCCATCACCGTTTAACAGAGATCCATCGCCAATGAACAGGGCTCCATCACCGTTTAACAGAGATCCATCACCACACAATGTGTCTCAATCACCGCTGAAATGGGAGCGCACACCCAGACCACAATTCAAAGCTGTGCGTGCACAAGCTGCAGAGCACATTTCCCCTCAGAGGACAGAGGACAGGAAAAAAAACCAGGCTCTGGTCCCATCAGGTGGATCTGACTTCACACAAGACTTCATGAAAATGAAGTTGTACCAAGAGGCTGCCAAGGATCTGCCCTGCAACCTGCCCACAACGGGGAGGGTGGTTGTGCGGCGCTTTCAGGAGAAAGATGGGGAGGTTGAAACATGGGAGCAGAAGGAGGTGGTGACTCGTGGTGGGAAGATAATCAAATTTGATGATGTCAAGTTTAATAGCAACTAAGATTGAGAGTTTAAGGACTTCACCACCACGGAAAGGATTGCACGTGCTGGTTGAATGGTTGGTTGGTTCAGGGTCATGTAACTTTTGGTATCTTCTTAGGAGAGTATGTAAAACACACTTTCATTGAGTAGAGAGTAAAATGGGATTGAAGGGTTACTTTGCGGATTTTCAACCAGCTTTGTATGATAACAGGGTGGGTAGTATTTTTAAATGAACAGTGATAAATTTCCCTCAGTCTTACCAGCGGCCAATGCTCCCTGCTCATCTCTCAGCTCAAATCCATTGGATTTTTGCTGGCTCTAAGGCTGTTGCTCAAACTACAAACTGTATACACGTTTCATCAAGGCTATTTAATGAAGGCAGGGACACGGCCTTTGACCCGATGGAAGCTATGGAGCGTGATACATCCGCAATGTAACTGGAGCTGGGATGTTGGAGGGTTACAGCAGACGGTGCTAGAAATAAGGGAATGTTGTACACTCAGGTCTGCTTTGGGTGTGCTCAGCCTGACAGGACGTTTTGGGTACTCTCGAATGAAAGGCAGCCGATGTACAATATATCGTTTTCATGTCTACCCTTTGAGGGCCGATGTTACAATGACATCAGTCTGTCAGCTGGAGGCAAAACCCAACTCGCCACCACAGGGCTGTAGGCTACATAGGAGTCCTAAAATTTTGTCTTGTTGTGTTATTAGGAGCCAGAATAGAAGGAGTCTTGGCTCAGAACTAATTTGTCACGTACCAGCCGCCACTACCCGGCAACAAAAACAACTATGATTAAATGATATAAGACAAAAGGACTGGACGGAGGCAAACATTGGGTTTCTCTGTAACACTAACTTTTTAGCACATTAGCTTTGATAGCAAAACAAACTGGAGGAAACTATTTGAGTGTGGTTCTCCTTTGTACGATTGCCATAGTAATCAACCACAAAGCCGGCCAAATTACCCTCAGCAATCCTGTGACATCATCCATCCACTGAATGAGAGCACACGGGTTGGCCAGTCTGGTCCCGTTGGTCAGTGTTTACTTTTTCAAGTAACGCTCACAGTCCCGGAGATTGAGTGACCTGATGTAGTGCGTTTGTAAATTCAATCTGATGCTCTACACTAAAATGAGAGTCCTGTTGGTTGAAGAAATTCAGCTTTATATTTCTATATGAATTAAGAAATGGTTAAGTTTATCACACATTCACTCCGCTGTCTACAGTGTGCTCTGCTGCTCTGAGTGTGCGATGCTCTGGATAACCAAACAGTGCATTCAGACAGCGCTCCGAATTATGCACAGTCTTGCTTGTGCCAGAGTGCGCTCTGGCACAAGCAAGGAGTATGTCTTAATGCACCACTCGCATCATCATCCTCCATTGTCTAAAACAAGCTAACAGAACTCACTAGCTAGCGTTAGCTAATGTCTGTGAAGAATTGTTTTGCCTTCAGCTAGTCCCCACCTGCCAAAAAAACTTCATACTGTGTACCAACAATAAAAGGGTCTATAGAAAGCATACGTTTATGGTCTTTTATTAAGGACCTTTTCAATAATTGCGTAATTGTAATCCTCCCCCATATCTTTTTAAATATATTTCGATCAAAGACCGGCTGCAAACGCATCAGTGAAACCAATGAATCATCCTCATGTTTTAATACAGTGCGCCAGCTACTGAGCCGTTTTCTTTTTAACTTCCTTGATTTTTTTGTATGCTGTCAAACTCAGATCAAACTGTACAACTAGGCAGTGCTGATTAAATATAAGCTACCGTTACTGTATTGCATATTTCTAAAAAATGTTTCTATTTCTAAAATGTCTTCAGAAACATATTTTAGTGCACTGTTTGGCTGTTATAAGAAAATTTGTGAACACGAAGCGGGAACCATATTGTCCCCTTAAATAAAAAATGGTTAAATGTTAAAACTAAGCACTGCTGATTAAATATGAACTAATAGTCTCTCCTCAGATGTTTTCAGGAAAACATTTTAGCTTACTGTTTCACTGTAATTTGAAACCCTTTTTTTACCAGCCAGCTGCCATACTGTTTCCTGTGGAAAAGTAGCCAGGCTCACATTATGTCACTACTTGTCAGTTTTCTACTTCTTGAGCAAAAAGAAATGCCACAGTCCTTTCCCTCTGTTTCCTTTAGTCGTGTAGCACCAATTTTTAGTAGTATTTGCATCTTTCGCACAGACAGCCAAGTTTTGTAAAAAAAAAAAAAAAAAAATTTCCAGCAGTGAAATATTTCTTTAAGCCACAACAGGTGTCTGTTTGTCTCACTCAAAAAAAGGACTAAAAACCGGTTACAAATTTGGAAGCACAGTATGGCAGTTTAAAGCAGTAATTAGAGGACATAGTGTACTGGCTTTGGATGTGCTGTAACATGGTAGTCATCTATGTCATTTACTTGCCAAGAAAGAAATATCTGCAGGCATGATCAATTATCTGTGAATGTTTTTTTTAGCATCTGAATGCATACGACTGTGAACATGGCTCATACATTATGTGTATGTTTCTGTATATAAATAAATTCTGAAATCTCACTTGCAGAGACGGATTGTGTTATTGGATTTGGGCTTTGATTGTCATTAGGTTACCATTTTAATAGAAAATCTGAGCAGCAGACACTAGGCCTGTAGGCTAGCTGATGGTTATAAACAAAAGTGGTTACTTTTCTGTAGCTAATACATTATCAGAATGCAGAGTCAGTAGCATATATATATACAAAAACAAAGCTTAATATAGTACTGGTTTTACTTCCATTTATTAGCTTCAATAGTATTGACTTCTATGGCTAAACTTGTGAGTCACATGCTTCTTTTATGGGTCATGAAAGTCTCAGGTTGATGACCACATTTCAGCCTCATTGGCTGAACAATTATAGAGTTACTGCGAAATGCCTCAAATGTTTCTTGTTTGTTGTTTTATATCTCAAACTTGTTAAAAGATTTCACCCCAGTGGAAAGTTGGATTATGGGTAAACAAAAATTAATTTTTAGGTAATTCAAATATTTAGTCTGTAGCTTCTGAACTGTGAGGTGTGGAGGCTAAAAAAAACTTGAATTCTTTGATTCAGACTGGTAAAGAGATTTTCTGTCATTTTGATTTAATAGTTGAAACTTAAAACAGCATATGCAGAAATCAAATTAAAGCACCCAAGGAAACTTTCATAATCTTAAACCTGTAGGTAGAAATGATTCTGACTCATTTGAGATTTTGTTCGGGTCACCCTTGCTGGGTAGGATTTATGTTTTTGTTCAAATATCCTTATTTCTATCAGCAACTCAGTTGCCACAATATATATTGGCAGTGTATGTTTCTGCAAACATGAACTTTTGTATGGTATCATGTGGCGGATATGCTGAAACTTTATGTTTATGTACAACAGTGTTGTGGTTAGCATGTGGTTAGGTTTAAGCACAAGAACTGATTGCTTATGGTTAGAAAAATATCACAATATCTGGTTTTGGTGCCACAATTGCTGCTGAAAATACCACTGATGACTCACTAAGAGACAACTGGTTTTGTTGTTTGTTGGTGGCAAACAGTGGTGTGCAGCGTTCTGTAGCTTAGCAGTCGTCTTTCCTCAGTGGCACATAGGGATGAAACAGTATGACAATTTCTTATCACAATTAAAGTGACCTAACGCATATCATTATGGGATGAAAATCTCCAAAAAGTAGTGATACACATACTGAAATCATTTCAAGTTTTATACTGAAAAACCATGCTGCATGCTGTGCCAGCATCTGGGAGACTGTTACTAACTTTGGTTGATACTGAATAGTACTTACTATGAGTTTTTCAAAGTGTGGTAATCAAACACACCGTCTGACGCTTTACCACAACAAAAGATGGGGCAGTCAAATATAATATTAACACTCAAGTTTTGGGGTTTCTTTCACCTTTATATTACTAAAAATCAACAAATAATAGTTACAGCTGTCTTTCAGGGTGTGCATATAGGGCTGCAGCGACTTTATCAAGGAGGTTAGCTGGATTACAGGAAAACTACTAGCCCCATTTTCTTAAAACTTGTTGGAAGGGTGCAGCATGGACCAAGAAAGAACCTACTCATTATAGGAGCAGATCCAAATCACAAGGTAGGATACACTAATTATTTTTCACTCTTGCTGACATTGTGAGATACTGTAGGGCATTTGGCCTTGCAGAGGTCTGTGCACTCCGAGTGCCCTTCTAGTTACTGATCAATCTGCTACTTCTTTTCTCAAATAATTGTTTTGTCTATAAATAAGAAAAAAATGAAGAATTTCTTAACTTGATGTCTTCAAATGTTTTCTTTTGTCATATCTACAGCATGAAACCAAAGGTACTCAATCTCCTGCCGTGTAAAAAGAGGAAATGCAGCAGGAAATGCTCAAAAAATGACTTAAACCATGAAGTGCACATCAAGACGGTTACTGATTAACCAACAGCATGGTTCAGAGATCAGAGCTCAAAAAGCAGAAAACCAAAAGCACTGTTTTTTATTTTACTGACCCTTTTGAAAACCAGAAGAGCTTGTTTCACAGGTCCACCACTTTGTTTTTGTTCAACACTGCTGCAGTAATGACCTACACCTGTCTGTAACAGCTAGTAATCTGCACAGGGTGTCTCAAAACGTTAGCACTACTGACTGCACTGAACTCTGTTCACTGTGCTCCCTGTGCTCAAAATGCAAATCTGTATTTTTGCTTTTGCATATTCTTAGATTTACACTCCGTCTTTGTCACATTTATGTGTCTTAAAACTATCTCACGCCCCTCCTCATCCAAACCAGTGGTCATGTGAGTTCAAAAGCATCCAGAAATTATTTAAAATTTGAAAACTTTTCACATGATGATGAGGTTAACTTTCTCAGTCCGCAGCTACAGCTTGTGCAGATTGTTTCTCAGTATCATGTATATCTGGGGCAGTATATCTGTCAGTCTATCTGAGCCACAGATTGAAAGGAAGTGGGAGGTGTGATTTCCTCTGCAGTACTGAAGAGTAAATCTCTCGGTTTGGGCTGTTTAAAGCTACGTGCTTTTATGTTTCTGCAGAACTCCAGGTGGCTAAAAAAAAAGCAGTAGAAATGTTCATAACATTCTCATGGACTTTTCTTTCTTATTCCACATCACTAACATGCTTAAGTCTGGCAGGTGTAGAAATAGCATGTTAGCATTCTACTATTTGCCAATCACCACTAAAGACAAAGAACAGCTGATGTTCATGGGGATGACAGTAGTTTTACAGGTATGGTCAGAAACCAAAGTAAATTGAATAAATCACTCTGAATGTCTGAACCAGATTTCATGGCAAGCCATCCAATAGCTGCCAAGACTTTTCACTCAAAGCCACAAGTGTCAACCACAAACTGCATAGTACAGACAGACAGCATGACAGCTCCCTAAAAGTGAAGCCAAAACATCTTTATCACACCCTTGTGGCTGGCTACAGTATAGATCATAAACCCCACCCCCCTTCATGTTAGTGGATGGGACATGAGCCCAACTAAAAGATCAAAGCACATGTCAAATGAATTTTCTCAAAGATGATTTCTTATATTAAGCCCAGTTCAGATCAAAGATTAGTAACAAAATGAGCTGAAACATGCGACTACGTGCGATGTGCCGTTCTGCAACATTCTAAAAACTGCTGGTTCAGACCAATGCAACCAGATGAGATGATGTATCATCTCTATGCAACAATGCTCTGTACTTCTGTTCTGATTTCCAGCTCTTCAGGCTTATTTTGTGGCTGAATACAATTTGCAGCCTCTTAAAGGAGAAGTCCAGTATTTTGCACTTTGAGCCCCATTCCTGGTTGTTTATGATGAAATAGAGTGGTTAAGACCAAAATCTTGATGATTGCTCCTTCTCTGAGAATTAAAGAGAATTTGGCTTTCCCCTGCCTGGCTTAACAATGCTGTCTATGGCCATGTGTAAATCTGTCCTAAAACCACCTTAAACGTTCGTTTTCAAAGCCATGAAACTCACAGAGTGGTCAGTGGTGTTACTTGATGTTCCGACATAAAAATCGTAGCAAACTGTGTTTTCCGTGATGATTTATTTGACATTTTGTCCATGCATTGATTTCCTATAGGAAGCCTCATTGTCTGTCGGTAGTAATCCACCACTGGAAACGGAACGGGGGTTGTTTACGACAAGGTTGTAGTCATTGTAGTCTTTTAGCTCAGCGAAAGTGCCAGCTCGACAGTGCTGTGTGCGCTCCTGCTCTTCAGAGGAATTCTCCCGCAGTCACTGACCACACAAAACTTGCCCATTATTACTCACTTGTAAACAACCTTCGCAGTATGATGCCTTTGAACACAACGCCAGCCTTCTTCTTCTGCTTCTTTCTGTGTCCCATTACATTGCAATGATTTCCTGCCGGTTGGTGACACTCACGTAAAGGAGCATTATCGCCATCAAGTGGGCTGGAAAAACAGTTCCACAATCGAGATGAAAACACGGATGGAAACCACAGTTTGCTACGATTTTTATGTGGGAACTTCTAAAACGGTTTTGTCTCGTCATGAATCATTGGTCTGAACACAGTAGTTGTTGTTAGACTGATATATGTTCAAGTGCTTGTTTTTCTGGTAAGTTTGGTTTTAATTAGTTATTTGCTGCTAAAAAAAGGGGGTCTGACATCATGACCGACAGCTGTGTGTGCCAATCCAGCCAATCGAAAGCAGCACCACTGATTGGTTGGACAGGCTCTATTTCTCTGGCTCCAAATGACGTCACCAGCCCAAGATGGCAGAGGCCGAATCTGAGATATTTTGGCTTCATTTTTGTACAGTGGGAGGAGGTGGAGTCCACTGTCCATGTTTATATATAGTCTATTAGTGTCAACCTCATGGTGGCGCTAGAGGAAAAGGCATTAAGATTCATTCTCTGGGGACCATGAATGTCTGTACTGGATTTTGTGCCAATCCATCCAGCAGACGTTGAGATTTTTCTCTTAAAAAAAATGAATCTTTGACCTCCTGGTGGAGCTTGACAAAAGGTCAGGGGGTCACAAAAGTTACTTCAAGTCACCCTGAGGGGGCCATGAATATCTGAACCAAATTTTATGGTAATGCATTCATGAAATTTGGGAGAGTATCAAATCTAGAACCACCAGCTTCGGCTTCCATGAGAGGAATTAAGCTAAATTTGAACTTGAATTGTTTTAGAGATACATCATTTTAAGAGTAAGAATCAGGGGATCACCCACGTCTTTAGGCTACATTGTGTTGGAAGAAAAATGTGGTGCCGGTATAGCCACTAGACATGAAGATATATCATCGGATAAATGTAAACTTTGACCTGCTGGTGACAAAAACACTTTCATTTTCATTCACCTCAGGGTGTGGTTTGTGACATAAGGAGATGTACAGAGTCCCTGCAGGTTATTTTTTCTTTGGCAGCAGAACATAAATCTACACGGCCAAACAAGGTAAGAAATACCATTAAGAGTTTACCCTTGACAGAACTTAAATTTACGGAAGAGGACTTTATCTTTGGGAGCTGTATGAATTTTACATTTGTGACTGAAACAAATATTCTTCAAAAGTTTTAATTTGCTCCGCTCTGAACTGATTATTGGACACCCATGGTCTGAGGAAAATCTTTTTGAGGGTCATATGTAAACTAATTGTGATCATAATGTCATTACGTACTTAAAATACATGAGAAGTTAATATATTTTAAAGACAGCTCTAAGCGGCATAGTGATGACATTTGTGCATCACAGTTTGAATGTCAAATTAAACAATCTATTTACTCGATCTAGTAACGTAATTTTTATGATAGGATGTCGAGAAATAAAAGGAAGTCCAACAAAGTAGATTTAATCTTTATCTTCATCTGCAGCATGAACTAGCTTGACAGCATTCCTCTCCGCACTCTGAGTGGGAAATGACAACCCATTTCTTACTCTGTAACCATCACTCTCGTATGTTAATGACATCTGATCCTTCTTTTTAAGATGGCCAGTTATGATGGCAAGGGTGCTACAGGAAAGGTGTACAAAGTGTTGTACAATGGACAGTGGGCAGCGATGAAGAAGGTTCATGGGAACTTGATGACCCGTCATGACATGGACAGAGAGTATGAGATTTATCAGTAAGTACGACACACAGGACTGAATGCTTCACCATTTCAGAGGGTTCTACCTAGATCAGTGGTTCCCAACTCGTGGGTCCCTGTCCAAAAGTGGGTCTCAGGTCCATTCTGAATGGACACCAAGAGACTGGTAAATTTGTCAAGTTTGTAAAAAAACATTAATTATTTTGAAGTACAGTGAATTTCTAGCACAGAGCTTTTATGCTGAAGTGCTGTCTCCTGCTGTAGAGTGAGTGACTAACAGACAGCTACGTGACAGAGACAGCAAACTAGCTTTACGGCATGGCCAAATGCAAGTATGACGACGAGTTCATTGAGCAGTAATGTTTTGGCTGATGGGTGTATATTGTATATTTGTATATTTGTATGTTTTTTAATCGTGTGTTGTGTTTGTGTATTGTAGGTACCTTTGCTGTACTTGTGAGAAGCCAAAGCTAATGAAGTCAGTCTAATCTGTGGCTCATTTTCACAGGAAAGCAGCACATCCCAACATCGTAAAGCTGCTTGGGAGACCAATAATGCATTACGACTTTCAATGGCACATACCAATGCAGTACATCTTTGGGGAAAGCTTGGAGAAGATCATCTTCAATCCAAGAAATTCCAGCATAAAGGTTTTGTACATCATGATTTACTTAAAAGGCTATTTACACAGCACTGGATTTTGATTGTCTGAGAAGTTAAAGCAGAGGTGTTATGAGATCTGTATTCTCAGTGTCCCAGTAGCTTTATTACTATGCTTTTTTTTACTGCAACAGAGATGAAAATCAGACAATAAAAATGTGTATTAATGTGAGCTTAAGATATTTTTTCTTCACCCTGCTGTAGCTGACCCCAACAATAACGAGCAAGATCATCACAGGAATGTGTGAAGGGCTGTTTCACCTCCACAACAATGACATTGTGCACCAAGACCTTAAGCCTGATAATATCATGGTAAGACACATCATTTTATAAACGTGCAAAATGCAAATTGGAAATAGGCGTGGCTATGCCAGGCTTATATTGAACAGTGGTGGCAACAGTCATATAATCACATGGTAGCTACACTTTTGTGTGGTTGTGTGGTCTTAACGTGGGGTTGGTGAAACTGGCTGAGATGACAGAGCTTCCTGGTTCTTGGTTTGCTCACTAGGGTGAATGAAAGGTGCCCAAATTACACAAAAGGGGGTGCTACACTGAGAGATTCTCACCACTTGGAGTTTCGGGTCAAAGCTACAACCGCAGCACATCTGTGTTAATATTACATGGTTTTCAACAGACTTCCGTTGTTGACTTCATAATCAACTGCTGGAACAGTATGATACAGAGGTGCAAGTGACAAATTTGTTTTTAAGATTCCGTAAACCAAGGCTACAGTCCACATCCAGCTGTAATAACACACACAGAGGTAGTGTGACATCGTTCTCTGCTCAGGATGCCACTACTTCACTGTATCTTTAAATAGCCAATAGTTGTTTGTTGCTCTATTAATGTTCTCTCACTCACAGGCCCTTTGATTAAACATCTTACTGCCTATTTCTTCAATAATCTCACCCAGGTGGAGAGCGACACATTCCGGGCTGTGATCATTGACATGGGCTTTGCAAAGTTTTACCGTGACGGCCTCAACTCTGCCCAAGATAGGGGGAATCTTGCATATGCCGCCCCAGAGATCCTGAGAATACCTCCGGGTCAGCGAGACCAACGCTCAGACGTGTGGGCGATGGGTAAGATAATCGCCGAGCTTCTCACTGGAAACAGGCTTCGTCACACAAGCCCTGCTTACATACAGGATACTCTGAGGGGAAATCTTTACTGTGACGTGGTCATGAGAATGTTGGATGTGGGTCCAGTACCAAGGGCCACTATGGCAGAGGTCATTGCTGAAATAAGAGAGGCAGGGAGAGTTGCAGATAGATGCAATTCAATGTCCAAACCCCTTAACATGTCAGTCCAGCAGTATCAGAGCAGTGGGGGAAGGGATAGTGGCATTGGATCTCTTGATTTGCCACCAAATTTCCATTTGCCACACAATATACCCTCCAACAGCACCGTTGAGTTTAATTATGTCCAATTTGGCCATGGGGGGAAACGGAAGTCGAGCACACAGGGAGAGGTGCGATTTAGGGGTGGCAGACCACTTGATGCCTGGTGGACGAAAGTAACCACTGATGATCAAGATGCACTAGAAGATTAGTTCCTCTAGGAATTGGAAGTTTCTGAGCTCTATGTGCACGGCACTTTATGAACTGACGCAGTGTCAGCATCATGGTCTGTGCCTGCCTCCTCATGTTTTCATTCAAAGAACTCCTCCTGTGATAATCAGGTTTTAACCTTGTTAACAGATTCATATGGTGTCTTTTATAAGCTACAACACATATCATTAGGGAGATGAACGGTCAACACCATAGCTGAGTATTTCCCCCTTGGCCCTGCAGTGTACCAGTGACAGTCTTTAAGACACAGATTCAGACAGCCAGGGTTTCATACGTAAGGAACCAATCTTTGCAGGGAGGGGCTTTTAAAATCATTAGCATAATGCTACAGTCAGTGGTGTAGTGGAGGGTGTACAGAGGTATATGAGGTATATCCACCTCTTTGTCTGAGCATTTACAGTGTACCCCCTAAACCCAACCCTATCGGTATTTTGCAAGTTTCACTTTCACTTCAACTTGTCAGAGCTGGGGCTCAAGAGCAATATTTATCTAACACCGCCAACACATTAATAGCTGTTTGATAATGTGATGTTACAGATGTTATCTAGTGCTGTTTACAAGCAGGGGTTTGTGTCTTTGACAAGCAGAGTCGAAGGTGAACAGGTATGCTCAAACTGCGGCTTGTGTTACATCTAAGCCATTTTAAGACATGAAGACTTTCTTTTGTGAAAAAAAAAAACATCTTATAATAATGTAACTGTGATGAACAGAGGTGAGATTTTAGGAATTTGAACAAACACTTCACCCCTGAAAATATCATGTGTATGTTAATTACTCACCCTGTGTTACGCTGAAATCATAAGGAAAAATTTGTTTTTGTTGAATGCCTTCACAGCTAAGGTTTTAGCGAAAATGCATGCATTTGGGAAGTACTTAAGACACAGCTAGATAAATGAAACTTGGGTTTTCTGCACGAGCTGTGTGACAGTGTGTAAATGGATGTTTTGATATAGTTTTGCTGTTGTTTAACTCGGTCCCCTATGACTACAATTCATCAAGATTTTTTTCCCTTTTTGGATTCTTTGCTCACAGTTGAGGCATGCGATAATAACTACGTTATCTTCACAAATTCAGCTTAGTTTGGGGTGAGTAACTGATACACAAGTGGTCATTCTGTGGGTGAAGTATTCCTTTAATCAATGCCTGGAGAAGAACTTTAACCATGTAGAAGTTAGAGTATTTGTAGTTTAAGTTCAAAGTGTAGTGTGGCTTCCTCATCGACTTGAGTTGCTGTTTTTGTGCAAAATTACATGGTCATTATTAAAAATCTGTTACATATGTCCAATACAGGAACACTGGATTTTGTAAATATGGGAGTCGAGGGGAGACATTACCGATACTTTAAGTACATGGTGTCTTTCTAGTTTTTAATTTTTGGTTTTACACTTGTTTTGGTGGTTGTTACATGGGATAGCCTATTTTTCCTGAAAGTCTTGCGTTTGTCCAAATGTACAAAGGGTTAATTTTAAGTAAGATAACTATACTGCAACTGTTTCATTAAGGGATGAATCTGCCAAGCTCATGTGTGGTAAAATATATTCTGATTTTAAAACTGTAATGACATTAAATCAGTGTAAACCTATGATCACCTCAAATAAACAGCACATTTTTACCTGTCAAAAAGGGCTAAGTGTAAATCAAGTTATTGTAATAACTGCTTTGGAATAAATGTCACAAAAATATTACCACTGAAATGGTCATTTTGGTGTTTGGGACAAATACATGTTACTTTTAAAATGTATACAGTATGCTGTTATGTGACAATACATTCTGACAATATACAATGTGTCTGTCAGTGATATAGCTTGTTATTTTCAGCTGGTGGCTAAGCTTCTTGTAATGAGTGGAGCAGAAATGAGTCGAAAGTGTGTTCTTAAATTAAAATTTGAAATGGTCTGCTTACAGTCCAAAACCTCAGAAATTCTGAAATGCTTAGAAATTTTACTACAAGTACCTATATTCGTTCAAATTAATCATTTTCAGGAGACACCAGGATGGACCCAGAAAGTGCTGGAGGGATTGTATATCTCATCTGGCCTGGGAATGTCTCAGGATGCCCCATGAGAAGTTGGGAAACATTGCTGGGGAGAGGGACGTCTGGGGTGCTCTGCTCAGCCTGCTGCCCCCATATTAGCGGATTTAATGGATGGACATGTGTATGTATATATCTGTGTTCGCTTCACTTGAACTTGGCATGTAATGCATGCATTGCTTCTGACCCATGCTCTTCTTTGTTTAAAGACACAAAACTAAACAAATCTTTTGAATAATCAGTTTATTAATGAATTTAAGGCCACTCTGGACTGTGCAGAATTCATAAAGAGAGCAGAAATAACTCACAAAGTCACATTGCCCTTGGTTGCTTCAGTACTACCCTGTGATGGCTGCTTTCTATTGCTGCTGAGCTTATCCACATCAGAACGGAGTCAAACATAAAGTAGCTTCAAATACAAATCCCCAGACCCTCAGGTCAAGTGTTACAGAGTAAATGATGGAAACTGTACGGTGTGACTTTGGGAATAAAAGCTTCCTTTGTACATTTTTATCCTCATATGAAACAGCGAGGAGGGCTCCGTTCAGCAGATGGAAACTTGCGTTTTCAGTCACAATTACACGTTTCCAGTTAACAACATATAGACACTTCAGCATGCTTCGTATTTTCTAGATAAGCACTGATATGTATCATCTCCACATTGTGCTCGGTACATTCCCTCACTAATAGGTTTGTTGCCATGCATATTTAGTCTGGATATAGAGATGCTATTGTATTAGTGACCAAGTATTCAAATACTAGTACTGTGTGTTGCTAAGGCCATAGGATTTGAATATGAACTCACATCGACATGATAATACAGTATATACTCATCTATTTACGTAAATCACAGGCAACCACTCTCAGAGCTCGTCTTGTCTACAACAGCAGACAAATACCACAATGACAAGAAGATAAAAATAAATTTTCAGTACAGCGTTTGAAAAAAAAAAAAGACATCAGTCATAATCATGAACCATCATCATCCCTTTGCTGAAGACATTTTCTTCCTCTGTGTTTTAAATTTTGAGATATCTGAACACGTGTTGGTTTGAAGATCCTTTGAACACAGAATTGAAAGATGCTACAAGTATTGATAGGAAGAGGTGATAGGGTACACGGTTACAGAAATCATTCATGACATATGAAGTACACTGTATACACACACACGCTCACACACATACACTTTTTATCCAGCATCACAGCTTTCCGTGCAGTCGTCTTTGGTTTCAGCCTGTTCACCTGCCAGTACAGTCACCCTCACTGCATGAAGGGACTGTTTCTTTTTCTCGTGTTTACAATCAAATCTGTCAAGAGTGGGGGAAAAAGGTGAAGAGGAGGGCGGAGAGTCGACATGCAGTACATGGGCTCAAGTGGAATGGAGATGGCAGATGCCTTCATGTGATAACTTGTGCCAGAACGGCTTTTCACACCAGCCACGTCGCTGAGAAACGGGGTCAATATTCAAGAATTATGTATGTTTGAAATAACAAGTACAGTCTGTGATGAGCCTACCTGCCACTTGCGAATATTAAAAAATATATTAAGTTCAATTTTCCAAAGGTGGAGACGCCTACTGTAGCGGAAACCACCAAAGAAGCTATTTTAAGTACCCTTGCCTAGTGTTTATATTTTGTCAACATGATAACGTCACATTCATACAAGATGCAGTCACAAAACTTTACAGGTGTAGTTGAGATCACAACTAAAGGCGGAAAATGGGTGAAATCCAAGTAAGGGCACAGCACGTACGGGGATAGGAAGTAGGGAAGGGACACTGCACCCCCGTAGTCGCAGAGTGGCTGGTGTGAACTCATCACAAGATGGTCTCTAGTTTTTTTTTTTACTCCTTTCCTGTGCAGAGAAAATACCTTTTCTAGTTTATTTCTCAATGATATGTATAGATTAAAACAGGAGATGGGCAAAACACATTATAAAGATGGACTGCATATCAAGTGTTAAGGGAGAGAGCCAGCATTCTTGAGGGACACATTTACATGACATATATAGTACACTGCACAGTCAACATATACGTGAAGACAAGTTAAGCAAATTAGACTCCATTTTGATGTGAATCTCAAACTCATCTGAAGGCAGAAGACTGATTACCATTGCCAAGACCTGCTCTATGTGATAAAGGCAAACACACAAAAACACGCAAATAAAACCCCAATCAAATGTAATAGATATTGGATATGCTGAAATATGAAAGGCTGAACTGAATGCACTAAAATACACGCTACACAGAGGAAGTGTGCCTTGGCCTTGATCTTGATGTGCAGAACTAAAACGCTTACTTCCATTCGCACTGGTAATTCTACTGAACATGACAGAAGGCAAATTATGTGTAGAGCGTCCATAACAATAGAAAGATTTAATCTATCTTTTGATACACAAACCAACTGGATATAGTTCAGCATCCCTATGTGGGAACTTCCTAAATGAGACCCCAGATATGTGCAGACAGGATATGTGTGCTGTTATGTCAGAAGCAGTCATAATAATAACAGAGATGCGCAAATCTCATTCAGTTCTCGTAGCAGCCTCTCACACTCAACTGGAAACAACAAACTGTCTCCTTTTACTCATATTCATTGGCGTTGAGACAAAAAATGAGTGTGACTGCTGGAAATTGCAGCTACTGCTCTATTAAACCCAATATTCTAAATAATGTAAGGTGTGAGTGAAAAGACAAAAAAAAAGAACAAGCTTCTAAGGCATCACAAGGTTTAACCAGCGACCACAGCGCTGTAGATATATAAACTCATAGAGTCCATCTTTTACCCTTCACTCTTCACTATGGCTCCCCTGGAAGAAGAATCAGCGATGTGATAGGAACCAAGGCGGAGAGCCGTCAACTAAGGGTTGAGAATTTCAAGTCAATCATTTTTTATTTTTTTTTAATGAATCAGGTGTTTTTATCACGCAGACGAGCGTCTCACTGTCCACAGGCAATACAATGTTGATTCTCCACAAAGTGACAAAAAGCTTAAAATGGGCAAAAAACTCCAGGCGAGTGAGGAGAAAAACCACCATCGTGCAGCATGTACCAAGAGGATTATCCCATTGACGTTATGGCAGGGTGAAACTTGATTAGCGGTCTCTTAGACTATTCCTCTGAGTGGCCCTCTTTGAGTTTGGCTGGGACTTCAGCGGGTTCTTTGACTGCAGTTTTGGCAGGAGGAGGTTGTGTTGGGGGAGGTGGATGTAGACCGGCCTCAGTGCCGATGTTGACAGTGATGTTGGTGTAGAGGGGCAGGTATTGCTTTGAGATTGTCTCATATTCAACAGTGTTCATCCCATCCAACTTCCAGGTCTGGCGCGTCTTGGCCAGCATGTTGAACCTTTAAATGACGAGCAAAGACAGAACTGTGAATACTGAAGGCTGCGTACATTCTACTTTTACTTTCAACTGTTCTGTTAATGATCAACCTCAATACCTATCAGATTTTTTAGTCTGCAAATCCATCAGCTTGTTTACCGTACCTCTTTGGGTTCACATCGTTGCCTTTGTCCAGCTTGTGTTTGATCATCTTGTATCGACCGACCTTCAGCGATGGACGAGTGATATACATCCCCCCAAGAGACACTCTGAGAGGACCAGAAACTAATGTCAGTCTTTCACACAGTCTGACTGGGTCCCACACATCTAGAGTCTGACCAACAGTACTTTGTTTTTAACTGACGGATGTCCCAATCAAGCTTTTTGCCCCCGATCCAAGTCACTTAATTGATTTCTCTCTCCCTTTAAGAGTGGATTCTCCAGTGTTTATTGTTTCAGTGCAGCCTTGCCTGAGTTAGCCTACCTGAATGAACGGTGGTTGTTGAGTGTTTATTTTAGTCGTCTGTTCATCTTTTGTTCATATTAGGCTTGAAAATCTATTACTCCTATTGGCTTTTTGCGCATGGGGCTTTTGTTGTACTTGCACTGGCGTGTTGAGTGTGGTTGTTGTCTGCTCTCCGGCGGCCAGCGCCAGTAGTGAAACACCATTTGCCATAAATGACAGCAAAATGCAGGAGACGCTTACACTGAGCTGAAATGAAACAAGTGCTCATAACTTCGGTAATATAATAAATAAAGTGTCATAATGCATTTGCTGTTGTTTATGGTGTGTGGTGCTTTGCCACGGGCGGGGCTCAGCTCCTGCTCTTTTACATATGTAGGAGCTCATTGGAGTGACAGACAGACAGTGGAGAGCTGGAGAGTTGCACTTATTGTGCTGCTATTCATGAAAGCTTTGCGAGTAAAAACACCTGCGTGGCAGCTGGCGTAAAACAAAAGATCGGATTGGGCTCTATACAGCGCAACATAACCGATTCCAATAGGTCATAAAATACCTTGATCAGCCCTGATACCAATGTCTGAGATCAGATCGGGACATCCCTAGTGTTTAGTATCAGTGTATTATCAGACATCTACTCTGAATTCAGACATGTCATTCAAACAGAACTTGGAAACTGGAAACCTCAGTGTCTGACTGGCTACAGACGCATTCCTTCCACAGCAGAACCTCCCATTCTTGGGGGAATCTGGCCTGAACTATTCTCACCTGACTCCAATATCGTCGTCCTCTCCACCCCAGCCCCAGTAGTTGTTGGGAAAGCCGTTCATTTTGAGGTAGTGCAGTGGAGACAGAGCTGACACTCCTCCAAAGTACATCTTGTACGGAAGCCTGGAGATGATTATTTCAAACAAAAAAAAAAAAACAGAACATGACCATCTGTGAGGAGCAAACCATTCAATGGACGCAGATAAGAAAGTACATACTTGTAGCCAAACTTGTCCATGGCAATGGCTGCATGCTTGGGGTTGGAGTCGCAGACATATGTGTTGCGATCGTCCTCTGGAATGAGGTCTACATCATGGAAGAAGAGACAGTCCCAGTCTTCCTCCTTCATGGCCTCACGGAAACCCACATTCATCAACTTGGCCCTGTTGAAAGTGTAGTTTCCAGCCTGTGGAGTAAACACAGACGCTTGATGTCAGGGTCGGCAGCAACGGTCTCACTTTACACACCAGTCTATTTAAAGAGTAACAAACCTCACCTCACCACTGTTATCACCTAAAAACCAGTGTATATGGGTATGTAGTAGTGTTGTTAATGGATTCAGGTACTAATCTTGACATTTTTGTGCATAGTATTTGAATTTTACATATTGTGTTATAAATATGCATAGTGACTGCCCTCTACTGGCTGGAAACCAGCCGTTGCAATTTAATTTTGCAATTGGCTGATTGTGACATGGTGGCAGCTTTCAGGACCAACCAATCCCCTCACCCTACCCTCAGTGACATGAAGAAGTGACTGGCCATGTCCGGGTATGTCTGGGATACGTCTTTCATATTCTAGAGACGTTTTTTTTTTTTTTTTTTCAAATTTCCAGGGTAGAGTTACTTCAAAAGTGTGTAATTTAGAGCAAAACTTGACAAATCAGAGAACTTTTGGTGAGGGAGTAATTGATACAGACAAAATATCCAGTTATAGTGATATAGACAATAGATTTTATTGATAACACCATTATCGATTCTGCTTATCAGTCCCATTCTTTACCAGTTCCCTAACTGATTGACACAGGTTTTCATGGTCAAAACAACTGCTTATTGTCTCTGAGTCTGAACAGTGTAGAAACAGAGTAAAATAATAAAACATAGTAAAAAGGCATGCGTGTGACTCAGGAGTGCAAAAGCTCCACCGTTAAATTGTTTTCTTAGTCCAAACAAAAACCTGCTAAGCCTGCCTGCATGGTGTTAATATTATACCTCAGGGTATTTACCTACGGTAACTGACATGCTGCTTGGTTAGGAAGCAGTGACACCTGTGCGTATCTTGGAGTTTTTACCTGTGTCATGCAGAAACATGTTTTAGCATATTGCTGGTGTTTCCTAGTCTACTTAAATTATTATTTTGCAGACATTACAAGCTGTCCTGTCGTCATCTTTCCATGTGAAAAGAAGCAACACTTCATCGCCATGACTCCTTCTTGTTGCACATTTCCAGCAGCACAGATGCATGAGTTTGACAGAATTATTTTTGCAATGTGCAGCTGTCAGAAAAACATGCTGATGCCAAGAAAGGAATTGATAGGCCTGGAGCTGGAACTGGTTCTCAATTCCCATCCTTATCCACTATCTAACATCAAACAACCAGCAGACCCTACTCAGTTATCAGAATAAATTAGGGGTGGGAATCTCCAGGCACCTCGTCATTCAATTCGATTACAATCACGAGGGGAACGATTCGACAATAAAACAAAATCGATGCATCACAATGCATCAAAATATTTGATTTCAACACATGATTTATTTTTCCCTTTCTTTTAAAATACAGTATACTGTATTTTTGGTGATCCAAAATTAAATAAACAGAATATATTACTTGTGGCTCTTGTCCAGGTCCCTTTCCCCTTCAACCTACCTCCATACCCTCACTTTTGAACCAGGGGGTGCCATATAAACACACCTGCGTAAGGTCCAGAGTTTGCACAGCCTACTGTAATACCTCCCCTGAAACAGTATGCAATTCACATTTTATTTAATAGTATGTAGTCCGCATCCTTTTTATTTTAAAATGTTAACTGTATTGATGAATAAATGAATGAATTTGGAAGCACCTTACAGTCTCCTGTGTGTAAGAATAACATGAGGGGGAGGCTGAGTGCTCCACAGCAGCCAATGTGTTGTTATTAACATTATGCCAGCAGAGAAGCTGCGAGCAGCCTCTCTCTGTTTTAGTACCGGTAAAAGCCAAGACACTGGGCAGACCACGCATGGGGTTTTTAAGGTAAAAGAGACTGAGTGGAGAGTTTGTCTTCACCACAGAGGTTTTAATTTGGTTAATGCTGCAGTGTGTTTGTCAGCCAGTTTACATGCTGATCGCTGCTCTACGTCTGCTATATACTGGAAGACTCTTATTCTTAGCTGGCTAATTTTTTTTTAACTTTATAGTATAAAAATGGTGTGTTGTGATTCACAATATTTAAAAAATCCAGTTTTATGATTATGACACTTACTAGTGATAAATACAGATATAATGCTCATCTACCACAGAGTTGAAAAAAAAAAATCCAGGTCAAGAGGTGTAAGAGATAAAGTGCTGAGGAGTAAACATGATTGTTACAAGCAGCAAAGGAGATTAAACCCTCTAAGCCACTTTATTCTCTAGCATGTACTACCAGTGACACTAGAGGGCACTCTTCATCTAGCCTGGACTGTAGTAGATACCAAATTAAGAATTCGCTGTGCTTACACACTGTAACTGGATGACAGCTGTACATATCCAACAAAAGAACTACCTTATGTGGAATCTATATTAACCAAACACTAAGGAAACTGTTACTTGTTGTGTAACATATGCATTGCTTGTGTGTTTCACCTGGTGAATGACGTAAATTCCATAGTTGAGCTGTTGCCGCTGCAGAAAAGGATGTAAGTAATATAACAGGAACTTCAGGTGATGTTCCCTGTGTCTGTGGGGGATGATGATGGCTGTTCGGTGCCTCGCCTCACAGTCAGGCGGCCTGTAACGTCCTCCGCGCACCACCAGTGGATTTTTCCTCTCAACCTGTGATAGAGTGAGCCCTGATGGAAAGCTGACATGGATCGGCCCACCTGTGGGCAGGAAATGGTTCGCTGTCATTACCAGTAGGAAACAAGATGCATTCAAAGGCATACAGGAAAACAATCTAGTTAGAGTATGAGAGGCTATCATTTGAATGTGACATTTAAATGAACTGACATGCTGAACTCATTCCTGGAAAGAAACATCCTGATGCTGGCACAGAGCTGGTTGTTACTAAATGCACCAAGTTCTGACACTTGCTCTTTGTTAGATCTACACAGCACTATCAATATGAGCTCACAAATTTACTGTTTTTACTCTCTGTACACTGTCTCACTGGAAATGACTATAAACAAGACAACAGTTTTCCTTGTAAGAATTCAACATTTTTAAGGTTTCTGATGCATGTTAGTTACATTTGGATCATAATCTGTACAAATATACACCAACATATTTTCAGTACTTCCACAATGATGATCTAATTTTAAGACAGTCATATTAATCAAAGTACAAGGCTGTTAGTAACTGTTTTACATCTGTAGTACAACTGCAGATAAGGAAAATATTATGTGGTGATATGTTTGGTGCTCACAGTACATAAAGAGACACAACTGCTGTCAAAAAAATTACATTTTACAAAGCAGAGTTTGGATTTTACAAGACACATGCCAGAAACTTGCCTGTCTACTTAACCTTGATACAAGGTTCCCACTATTTTTCATGAACAAAATCTCAAAACTTTTCCATGACTTTTCAAGGATGCGTAATATTATTTCTAGCCCTACGTGCTCAGTGTTTTTCAAACATATCAGATTCAAACTCTATTTATTCAACATAATTCCAGCTAGCATACGTGATGTGTGAACAAATTGTCACATACTGAGCTACTTCACGTCAAACAGCTACAGAAAATAAATGGGCCATTTTGTTGCATTCTGTCTGAGGTTATCCTACTTAACAATTTCATTACACAAAACAAAATTCAATGACTGTTCCAAAACTTTCAATGCAATTTTTACTAATTCCATGACTGTAAATGTGATCATGAAATTCCATGACTCTTCCAGGTTTTCCATGACCATGGAAGCCCTGTAGATAGGCTAGATGTTATCTAGCTAGGGTTATGGAGTTAACATAGTATAGTGCTAAAGCAATCAATCAGCCAATTGACAGAAAATGACTCAACAATAATTTTAATCATTTTAAATAAAGCCAAAACATTTGTTGTTCCAGCTTATGAAATGTGAGGATTTCATACTTCTCTCAGTCAGGGTTCACAAAGTTAAATTTAACACATTTTAAGACTTTTTAGTACCACACAGAATGCAGTTTTATGGCCATACACAGTTGGAAATTTTAACCTGCCACTGTGGCTGATGGATTTCAAAATCTACCAGCCATTCCATAAATTACAATTGCTTTTTTATTTGTTTGGTTTTGGGCTTGTGAGTGAAGCAAATCTAGTAGACACTTACATATTTTACCAGTATTTGACTGCTGTCTGGTGCTAATTTCCAGCTACTGAAAGTATGATGGAAACCAGTAAGGATGCTCTGGCGCTGAATTATTTATTATCAGGCCTTTTTTTCCCATTACTTCCTAGCAGTATAATTCCTAATGATATAACTGATTAAATTAATGCAACCTGGACCCAGACAAACATCAGGAAGTGGTATTTTGACTGTTGCCATAAAAAATACCCTTCATTCTCCCCTCATCATAGTTGTTTCCGTGAACCTCCAGCTGGTTTCTGCTCACTTCTGTCAGCCTGACACAATTGTTCAGGTAATACCTAAATGACCTTTATCTATTATTATTTTTTCTAGGAAAGCAGTCAAAGCCCTCTAGCTCAGTTATCACCATGTAGTTTCAAATTACTGGAAGTAATGTGGGAACAAAGGGGACAGAGGGCAGAGCCCGGAAAACCGAAAACTAAGCCTGCTTTGACAGAGCATTCTGGGCATACTGAATAAGCAGTACGCAGGATCAGATTGTCTAGGTTAAGTATAACAAAACTCAAATAGAGGACATGTAACAGGATCCACTTACTATCCTTCTTTTACCCAAGCTTTCAAGCGTATCTCACTGTCTTCAACAGGAGATGGACTTTAATTAGTTGTCATTAAGCTAGTGGAGATGAGATGCACGAGATGGAAAGCTATGGAGGAAAATGGCTAGTAAGTAAACCTTAAATTAAGATTTTTTTTTCAGCAAACTCATTTCCAAGGTCGAGATTGCAGGTTATCTACAGGTCAAATTTTAAGTCTCTGCAAGTTTTCATTCATTCTGTGTTTAAGAAGAATGTGAAAATCCAATTTTGACCCCCTAAACATGCTCGAAAACTCACCAAAATTGGCACACCGGTCAGAAATGCGTGAAAATTTGATAAAATGAAAAAATTAACCCCTCAGGTGCCAAAATGAGCGCTCTAGCGCCACCTAGAAAAATGAAAATGGCCCCTACAGCCCGTAGGATTGTCGTAGAAAGATCGAACAAAAACTGGCTTGTTTCTCTCATCAAGACCTACAAATCACGCGCTGCAACCCCTGACCTAAATCGCACAGGAAGTGAGATATTTGCATACTTTCATACTAAAACTTTCAGAACTATCTCCTCCTAGGCCGTTTATCGTACAGACTTCAACGTTGCTCTCATGATATTTCTCAACATTTTGAACAAAAGTTCTGAAGGATTTTTTCATTACTGGCCCGGTTTGGATTTTATGCCCTCTGAAAGTTGGTGCAAGCACACACTCTTAGCGCCACCCTGGGCACACAAAAATGCTCACTACTGCTCGTAGGAATGTCTTAGAAAGATCAAACCAAAACTGGCTTGTTTGTATCATGAAGACCTACAAATCATGCGCTGATACCCCTGACCTAAACCCAACAGGAAGTGAGATATTTACACTTTAACAATTTGTTTTCAAAACAAATCTCCTCCGAGGTCGTGTATTGCCTACAGCTTCAAAGCAGCTTAAAATGTTCGCACAGTTCTGAGGTTTCCAGAGATGTCTTCGGTTTTTTTGTATCTTTTACCGTTCTTGAGATATTCCTGTTTAAGTGCCATAAACTCATTTTCACTTTACAATGGCTTTCTATGAGACGCGGTGTTGGCAGCCGCAGCGGGTGACGTCATCGGCCAGAGCGCGGAGCTGCAGTGAAAACTGTCCAAAAAAACGATTAAAATAGCCATCAGGGCACATTCTTTGAGCTAGACACACCATTTTTTAAAAAAAGTAGTAGAGATTTTTGTCCTCCTTCAGAAAAGTCTCTGCTTTTAACACTGACAGGAACAGAACTGAACACTGAGCCTCCAAAGACAATAAGTAGAGGAGAGTGGGGTCATTTGTGCCAAGGGGCAAGTAGTGCCACCCCTGTTATTTTGAAAACCATAGAAGAAGTTGGTCATGTGACCACATATT
The DNA here is from genome assembly GCA_019142605.1 of Cephalopholis sonnerati. Lineage (NCBI taxonomy): Eukaryota > Metazoa > Chordata > Actinopteri > Perciformes > Serranidae > Cephalopholis > Cephalopholis sonnerati. The sequence goes on along the minus strand of JAGQAX010000008.1, from coordinate 24,298,293 downwards.
TTTGAAGAGGCATCCATTTCGCTCATCCTGCAAAGAAGGGAGACACATGGCTTGAGAGCTAAGCACGTTTAAGTAAAAAAAAAAAAAATTCTATGATTAAGGTTTTTTGATTGCTGTGTTTGAACAATTATAGAAAACTTTTAAAACAGTTCACACATGTTGTTGTGCTTTAGTAAGCTACATCATGAGTCTATACAGTTAGCATGATGCTAGCTCAAAACAGCTGGGGGATGCATTTTTTCAAAATGGTGGGCTTGGGGTAATTTGTGCCAAAGAACCTGGGTTAAGTTGTGCCGGTGGCACAACTTCCCCTAACTTATGATTATTTACTATATATTACCTTATTGTATTTTATTATTATTGTACATTGTATTCTTACATTTGATCAGTAAAACTATGTGCCATTCTTAATTTTAGACCAAAATCCATCATGCCACGCAGATACAAAAGGAAGACAGACAGGGTTTCAACTCCTCTGAGGAGTTGGAAAGAGCAGTGAAAGAGGTGCAACAGGGGAAGACCATACGTCAGGTTGGAAAGGAGATAAAGATCTGTAGGATGACCATAAAAAGATATATGGATAAGAAAAAAGTAGGAGAAGTATCAAAGCCAGGCTATGAAAGAAAAGCAGCCGCCAAACGAGTCTTCAGTGAAAACATGGAGAAAGAGCTACCTGACCGTATTAAAACACTAGCAGCAATGTTTTATGGCTTAGGTGTCATGAAATGCCGTGAACTGGCTTTTGAGTTTGAGTCCCCACAGTGCTCAGGATTTCAGAGATGTCTCCAGCTTTTTTGTATCTTTCAGTGTTCTTGAGATATTCCGATTGAGGTACCACGAGCACAAGCTGTGCAGCTGTGTGCTGTCCTCCATTTTGTGTTTCTATGAGGACCGTTGCTGTTGATTGCCAGCTACACAGCAAGCATCACACTGTGGATTGGATCAACTCCAATGTATATTGGGTTAATTTGTGTATTATGTCAACAGTGGAGACACACACACATGAACACAAACACACAGCTGGAGCTACAGCTTGAAATGGCCAACGGGCAAGGGGCGACAGGCAAGGGGGTGACGGGCGTGGGTGCGAGGTCCCGCCCAATGCTGCTTGCAGCTTTAATTGTAAGATGTATTTGCTTACTTGTTATTTCCCTTCATGATTGCGTATTGCCTCTACATCATTATCTGGAATGCTTAACATGGGCGGTACAGTATATTTGTTTACTGTTCAAACACTGTTACATTGTGCATGGATCCACCCCACCCCACCCCACCAGCACAGAAGATTTTATACAATCAGCACAGTTAAAGGTGGGGACCCAAGATGAGTGTCAGCAATTGAGTATCTGACCAAATATTTCCCCTTCTGTTCCTGAGACATGACATTAAATCATGGCCAGAAAAGCAGAGTAAATATGATGTCACAGGGAAGTTGACCTTTGACCTTTTGAATATAAAATGCCATTCATTATTTTATCTTATTAGACATTTGTGTGAAGTTTTGTCATAATTAGCATATGAATTCTTGAGTTATGGCCAAAAACACTGTAAGGTCAATCTAACCTTGACCTTTAAACTTCAATCACAAAATTCAAATCAGTTTATTCTTCAGTCCAAGTGGATGTTAGTGTCAAATTTAAAAAGATTCCTTACAGTGTTCTTGAAATATCGTCTTCATAAAAATGAGACAGATGCAAGGTCACACTGACCTTGACCTTTGACCACCGAAATCCAATCAGTTCATTGAACATTTGTGCCAAAGTTTAAGAAATTTCCTCTAGGTATTTTTGAGATATCACGTTCTCAAGAATAACACAGATAAGGTCACACAGACCTGACCTTTGACCACCAAAATCTCATCAGTTCATCGTCAAGTCCAAGTCAACCTCTTTGCCATACTTAAATAAATTCCCTCAAGGCAGTTGACCTACAACCACACAATTCTAATCAGTTTATTCCTCAGTCCAAGTGGACGTTTTGTGTCAAATTTAAAGAAATTCCCTTACGGTGATCTTGAGATATCGTCTTTACGAGAATGAGACAGATGTGAGGTTACCGTGACCTTGACTTTTGACCCTTTAAAACTAATCAATTCATCATTGAGTCCAAGTAGATTTGTGCCTTGCGTTCTTGAGATATTGTGTCCACAAGAATGGGATGTACATAGGGACAGATTTACTACCCAAAAACATAAAAACTGAATGAGACATGTACTTAAAGAGACTGCAAAGTCCTGTTCAGCTCATACACAAGATCTGTGTCGGTGTAACCGTCATACTCTGCTTGCTAAACCAGTTTTAGTGAAACTCCATAGGGCTTTCTTTCACCTTCTGCTATTAGGTATAATACTCGGTAATACCTCAATGACCTTTTTTAACGTTTTTGTTACAAGAATTAATACAAAAGGTAGCCAACGCCTTTGGTTTTGTCATCACTATGTGGTTCAAAATTGTTGGCAAAGTCTTGCTGAATACCAAGTTGCCTCGCCTGACCATAATACACTCTACTCTATCACTTTTTATCTTTTGCAAGCCGTAAGCTTTATACAGTATACCTGAGAGAGCAGATGATGTAATCTACAGCAAACCACCACAAAACAACATTACCAAGCAGCAGCTGATTTTGCACGACTCATTACTCAAGTGATGGCTCAACTTCATTGTGCTAATTGGAAACGTCTGACAGCTGTACCACCGTGATGCACTTGAAGCAGAAACAAGTGGCCCCCACCTCTGTGTTCCCACTGACTCTATACAACAGCAGATGCACAACACAACTACTGAAGTGGCGTCATGAAGATCGCCGACTTTCAAATAAACAAACACTTGCTTCATAATCCACTGAAATTTGCTTTTCAAATATGCCACAATGTTGGTTTGCAAGTAGACCCATCAGCTGCTATCAGTAACTCGTAGTCAGGGTGAAGAGACCAAACATAATGAATGACAACAATGTGCAATTCTGGAAAATTGTTGACATTGTATTTAGAGATTTACACATGTAAAGGAACAGTGATCTATCTTCAGTAACACAGCCTTATCAGGCACAATGGAATGGCATAGAGACAGGAAAGAACACTCACCTATTAAAGGGGACTTCTTAGGGCAGTAGGGCATGTCATCTCCATGGCCATGCGTTTTGGATAGGTGGGAGAGATTGGCGTATACATCCCCTCCAGCGATTCCTGCTGTTGAGTGGTTGCGGCCTGACAAACCAGTGTTGTCAGGCTTGCGGAAGATACGGATGAAGTAGGAGACCCTCTTTTGGTACCCCTCTCGGGACAGCAGTGCCATGACTACCAGCTGGATCCCCAAGAACATGAAAAGGTAGCGCCATTTGGACTGGATACTGACCATGGTGACGGCCACGTGTTGTCAAACCAACAATGGTTCCGAGACGGCAGTGCAGAAAGTCACGGTCTGGCGCAACCTTACTCTCAGTGATTTAATGTTGGGACTATATAAGCTCTCCCAAAGCAGAAACAAAATTCAGAAAGGTGATGATTGTCAACTGTGTATTTGATGGAGGCTGGTGTTGTGTCTGTTAACACCCACACACAAAGTCAAATACACTATATACCCTCTTAAAAATATGGCAATATATGGTTACGGTATGTTACATGCAATAATCTGTGGCAGTTTGGAGTATGAATATAGAGCAAGAGGATTAAAAAAATAGACAAAAAGTAACACAAAAAGGCACTTCTGGTAGGGTGTAACTGAAAAAAGACCCCAAAGGAGAGGAAAAATAGAAAAATACTCTAAACCAAGAGGAAAAAGTCTTGTCTACTTTTCTCTGTTTCACTGCATTCCTTGCTGCAAGCCACTATGTGGCAAATATCTCCAAAGTTGACTGTTGGTCCAATTTGTGATTGGCGTGGGGTGGTAATGCCAGTCCCACATCATGTAGTTTCACCCCCATTGAATTCCATCCGTTGCCCTGTGAAGCTCATTCTCCTGCGGTCAAATAAATGGCAGCGTCAGTGTCTCTCACTCACTCCCTTGCTCGCTCTCTCTTCCTCCCTTTGTGAGCTTTATGCTGCCTTCTGTTCTCCCTCATGTGCTCTCCTGAGGGAGGCCTCTGCAACAACAACAGCCGCCATGACAAAAGGGAGCATATGCAGCCGTATAGGCCCTATACTTTACAGAGGATTACACAGCTTCCATCGACTCACTGGCTGACTGGCTGGAGAGACAGGGGGAGTGGACCATGACCACTGTGGGAGGAGTGGTCAGAGGGTTGTGTGTGTGGAGAGTCAGGCTGAGAGAGAAAGAAATGGGGGAGGAGATGGAGGAAGAAGAGGAGGAGGGAGAGCTTTGATTCCAATTGCTATTGTCCTATAATGATGCAATCCACAGCTCTGAGACACTTCACGCAGCTCACTGGGCCGGCAGCCACTAGGCTCACTGGATGGACAGGAACTGGACCAGTCACTCCACAGCTCTGAAAAGACAAAGAGGAGGAGGGAGTTACATCGACTGACCCCTTTGGTTCAAACTGTTGACATCAGCGATTTTGTACTTACAGCAGAATGCTTTTCCCATACAAACAATGACTGATTGTGTTCAATACAGGCCCAACAAATGGTTTGTGTTTGTTTACATGGAGACTCAACAGCACAGTTGGACAGCCTTGACTAATCAGGCCCAGCGTGGGCTCCAGTGCAGATGCCTCCCCAAAGAGAGGCCTGCTGCCCACAGCCGATGGCAGAGGGGAAGCCATGCACCGACGTGTGGATGAAACTTCCTCGTTCTAGAGCCAATAAACTCAGTGGCTCTGTTTCTGCAGGCTGCAGCAATGTGGTGTTTGCCGACCTTGCATAACCCCTTAACCTGCTCTGGTGCTGTCTACTGCAGTGTCCGACACATCCTCAGTCACAGATCAATTAGTGCTTGTTAAAGAAGTCAGCCTCAGACCACTAATCCTAATCCCACTGACTGCTATGAGACTGGTGAAGAGACTAAGAGAGACAGATAAAAAAAAACAGTTACCAGAGCAGCTTCCAATCTCTCACCGACACATTTTAAAGTAACTGATTTAATAGCTTTGATTTAACTCCCAAAAGTCATTATTTGTTTAAGTCTGTTCATTGTGCTGAATGAAAGGTCTAAAACCATATAGAGCTGCAATGTCTCCCAATGCACTTGGATTTTGCAGCTTTAAGTCATGAGGGCCTATCATTTCAGCGATGACAGACGGCTTTTTTAACCACACATTTTATTTATTTACTTGTTTTAATTTTTGCTTGGCTAATGTTTACATTATAAGCCCTAAAGTTAACAGCTTTAATGCCAGTTGTGTTTATTCCTACTGAATCATCAGTATGGTGTTGACATCTTTGGCCCTTAGAGCATGTCTTGCTAATTACACAGGGGAAAAAACAGTGCGTTAATTTGCTGCTGTCTTTCAGTCACATTCTACAAAAACAGGTACATTACACACAGCTTGTTTAGGGAGAGAGACAAGGAGAGAGAAACAAAGAGATGGCTGAGACAAAAAACAGACTGTGAGAGAAAGATGACTGCCAACTCTTTATGTTGCACTTTGTTTTCATCAATACTAGTCTTGATCATTTAAAAATACAACCACTTGTTCTGCTATATGTCACACAATGCTGACATCTGGTTTTTGAGGCTAGATCTGCAACGCCACGTAGTTTTATAAAAGATCACACTGATGATGAACTGGAATCTGTTGAAAAGCAGAGTCAATCAGTGTCATCACATTCCTGTGTTTCCTCACTGAAGAGGGTGAGTAAACCGTAGATGTTGTGTAACTGACAGGAAATAGTAACATCTACAAACCATGTTTCCTTTAATTGCGAAAACTACAACTGAAACACACAGCCCACTTGATCAACTACACAGATATAGTGATGACATCTGACAAGCTCGTGCTTACTGAACTGTAGTGTTTATGTGTTTCTGCATTTTGCTTTGACAGCTGACTGCGAGGATTTTCAGTTCAAGGATGATAAAGGTTTTTCTCTGAGGGGATATGTGTGGGATATGTGGATCAAAAAGGAGAGGAAAGCCTCTGCTTGCCGCTGCAGATGATTTTCATCTGCATGAGGAGCTGTGAGCAGATGGGAGATTGACCCCTCTCCCTTTGCCTGGCCCCTATAATAACCCCATAGATTATGGATATGGTTTATAAAGATCATGCCATGAAGATTTATCCCACAGCGGGGAAATTCAACTCCGCCACTCAGAGCTGTGATCCAGAACACACACACAAAAGAAAAGTGACCCGGAAAACACTAATCGTTTTTTAAATAATGACTAAGACTTGCTAAGAGGTTAATGGTCTTTCAGGCTTGCTAGATAAATACAAATGATTAAACCTCTCAGGTTTTCAAGGACAATACATGGCTGATAAGATCAATGTGGTGTGCAAGTTTAAGCCTATACATGACTAAGCATTGTGCATTAGGAACCCCCCCAGGGACTGATTTAAAACTTCCTATGACACCCCCTTCCCATTCTCCTATATTCCAGCATCACATTTGTCTGTAATGAGATATATGTAGGCCTATGTCTTCACAAAGGGGAAACTGATAAGTCTGGTTTGCTTTAATGCTTGGGGGCCATATTGTGCTTCAGCTGGCTTATACAGTGAGGGAACTTGGCAGCAGGCACCTCCTTCAACAAAGCTCAGGCACTGACTTAACACGCATATAAAAGAGATCCAGTGACTAGATGGAGACGAATCTTTCTGTGTTAGCTAAAAGGCTGAGGGGTGAACCAAACAGAGAGAAGGACACAGCAAACTAAGAGGAGCTGGAGGGGGAGAGGGAAAGCAGCCAATAGTCTGGTTACACTATGTTCTTTTGACTTCATTGTCTCTCCTGCACGGATATCCTTCCCTTCTACATTTAGAATTTAAAAAGAGGCAGGTTTGGCATGACGTAACATACTTCAGCACACCAAAGCGAGCCTTTTCTGGTCTTGTTCCCAGCACCCCCGCTCGCCTCTTTTTTATTTATTTATTTTTTTACCTCACAATGTGTGCTTTAAAGAGAGTGATGGCACATAACAGCCAACAAATGGGACCTTTTCTTTTCTGCCCGTGGGGCATTAATATTGCATATATATGGTATGTCCACATGGATGCTTACACACACATGAGTGAATACAAGAGGAGCCGACGGGGCTAGCATGGGGGTTAGAATGAAGAGCCAACAAGAATATAAAAGGGGATGGGGGCATAGAGAATGGCAGTTATATATATAGATCATCATCTAGGGAGTAATAGCTCATATACTGCTGTTCAAATCCTAAAGGGACATCATAGCACTCGTGCACAGCCCATTGACAGCCATAACAGCCCCAGAGGGAGATAAACGAGCAGCCAAACCAAGTCTCAGAGAGGGTAACCACAGAAGAGGGTTACCTAACCAGACATTCCTACTGAGGCTACATTGGCACCAACACCTAATTCACTTTTCCTCTTTATTCCCCCCTTTTTTAATTCCTCTCCATCTGTCAAAGCGGCTCATTCCCTGGACTCATGCTGATCGGCGACATTTAAGCACAAATCATATTTTCAACAGTAACAGTCATTTATTACCTGTCGTGGTTTATTTTATAGTTGGTGGTTATCCCAGCCAGAAATTCCAGGCACAGCTGGTTCACATCAAATGTGCAGAGTACAGAGCAGAGACGTGGCCCATCCATGTTTGAGTACAATGCTGTTTCATTATTGAAAATTGTCTGCAACTGATTTCAAGGCAGCATTTCTGCTATGTGTTATTGCAAGAAAGGGAAACAAAAGCTATTAAGTACTTGCTATTGATTTCTTAAGTCCTCAGAGGCAAGAGCCAACACATGTAAAGCAAAAAAAAAAAAAAAAGCACCCTCATTTCAGTAAACACTGACAAGAAAGATAAAAATGCTCAACTCTTGTGCTCCAAATATGTTTTACAAAAAGGATAGAAAAGCTTGCCACAAAACCTGGACTAGACTGTGCTGCCTGATAAGGACCTTAACCTCTTCACCCCCACTGAAGCACATAGCAAGGTTCTGCATTAGAGGATGAAGCCTTCACATCTGCCTGAGTGGGTCATCAGTTCGATAAGTGCAAAGCTATTGAGGATGAGCGAGGGCTTTCCAGCCTTAAATGTGTGACCTCTCTGTTAAATCTGCTAAACCCCTACTACTGTTAGTGGGGGGGGGGGGGAGTCCATCAAATCCTACTCGCTTTTACACAGATTCACTTTGTGCTTTTATTCAGGGATACAGCATAAGACTCCTGAATGCTACAAGGACCTGTTATCCATCTCTCTTAAAAGTAGATTTCCAACTGTGGAAAACAGATCAAGGTAGCAAGACACAACAAAGACTTATACACATCTAACAGTAAATTGACAAAAGAGCAAGCATTAAAACTGACAGGTAAAAGGAGAAGTTACTTAAAAGCACAGTCTCCTGAGTCTCTTTAAACAGAAAGACTGCAAAGACAAGTGCTCTTTTAAAATAAATGGCCACCGTCAGAGTGCATTTATTAACACGCTATTGAAAATAAAGTATAATTAGTCTGATCTAACATTTAGTCATGTTTTATTCACATTTCATGTGAGCTTACAAGGTGTGGACGTCCAGGGGAAATCATTGAAATTGTTAGTGATTATTGGTGGCCTTAATAATCGCTAAAAAGATAATTTCACTAAACTGGAAAGACAAAAATAAGCTCTCAACATCTCAGTGGCACCTGCAACTATTCAAGTACATTTTCACAGAAAGGCAAATGGCATTTAACAACCAAACAAACTTATTTTCAAATTTTGGGCCCCATTCATCGATACCACCTGTCTACCTGTCATACAGGGACAAATCTCCACTGCAGTAACAACCTCTCTCTACTGTCAGTGACATCAGTGCCCCCACTTTCACATCCCTGCCCGAGCCCTCCATACTACAATAGCTGATATATACAAATATCAAACCACTTACTTTGGTCATTTTTTCCCCTCCCTTCATACTACTATCACCCAGCTGTTTTCCAAAATATGCATTATTATTATATTATTACTATAAATACTAGTGTTATTATTATATTTTCATTATTATTATGACTAACATTATTATTTTTGTATTTAATTTTATTACTTTTTTCACTGGTTTTTCATTGGCCATATTTGACATTTTTTTTCCAAATTTAACTGCTTTTGCAAGATATTATTATTTATTTTCAGTTTTTTGTTGTTATGTGCTACAAATGTGTGCCATGTTAAATTCGATGTGTCACTTTGTTTTTCCTTTGTATGTCTCTTGATTTTCCCCAGTTCATACTACAGTCGTACCTGTAAATCAACCACGATTTTACACTTTTTGTTTTGTCTTTCTGCACGAATAAATTTTAAAAAGAGGGGAAAAAGGGGAAAAACTAATTGTTAGTGTGACAGACCCAGGTCATTGCTGCTGCACTTTTGTTTTTCAAGTTGCCAAATATCTTAATGTTCTGGGCCTGTATTCACAAAGCTTACCCATATGAAGAGTCGCTCTTAATGACAAAATTCTTAGAAAATTCTTATGATGTTTTCTACGAATTAAGAGTAGAGCCTGGATAGACAGAAATATTCACACAGCATTTAGCCCTTAAGAGAGCTCCTGAGGTAAAAAAAAAAAAAAAAAAAAAAAAGAAAGTGTTAGAAATATGTTGGAGGACTTGTAGGAGTTTCTTAAGCGGAGGAGAAAACGTTAGAAAGACAAAGAGGTAGAAGAAATATTCTCCAAACGCTGAATGACACTGAGGAAATAATACGTTACAGATAAGATCTTGCAGGGATAATTTTTGTGGTCAATCTCATTAAAGATGCACTCATATTTCCCATCCAACACGACAATGCAAGAAATGAACATATTTGTCAACAGTGCAGCAGTGATGACTTGTGTCCGTCTCAGCTTTACACAGGCTGAGTGATCACACTAACAGTTACAGAACTTACACAGTCTCATATTGTGACACAGTTCTTTCATCCTCACTGGGTGTCCACACCTTGCAGGCTCAAAAACAGGGGCAACCAATCACACATCCTGTAATGAATGCATGTCACAACGCGGCTCATGAACCATGACACAAGACAGGACACACATTTTTAAACTGAGAGTTGTATACTTGTATTATTTAAAATAACATAACCCCAAAACACACTTAAGTCATGATGTGTGTCATTTAGTATTATCAGTGTGTCAGCAGATGCATGAGTGGGTGAGCAAGTGATGAATGAAAGGTGGTGTGCAAAACTACTAACAAAGAAGTCAACCAAACAAGAGCATTGTGCTGAAAGAATGGAGACAGAGAGAGGAATAGAACAGCCAGGTCTTAAATAAGCTACCCCTGGGAGAATGACCAGGTGCTCCCACTTGCACTTCTAAACTCCACCTACCAGGGACCTGCAACAAAACACAGGCAGACAAAGACAGTGGAAAACACACCGAGCAGGCCCTGCGGATGCAGGACAGTCATTACAATGCATCAAACCTAGCAATAGGGTCCACTACACCTCCTCACTAAGGTTTCAGCTTCCATCCCTTCCTTGTTCAGAGATATTCTTTAAGTGTTTTTCCCAAATCACTCCCAAGATAAGACTCCTGGGGTTGTGTTCACAACGTTCCTAGTACAAAGAGTTCCTTCTAGTAATGAAATTTCAGAAAAATATTAAAATTATGACATATTCTTAGAATTTTCCCTTAAAGTTAGACTAAATCCTGGTCCTTAAGAGACCTCCTAAGGTGTGAACTGTTAGGAGAAGGGATGCAGACTTTCTGTAGCGTTTCTTAAGCAGAAGAGAAAATGGTGGAAACACAAAGAGGCAGGAGAAATAATGCTGAATGACAATGATATGATGAAAAGCTAATGTTTGTGGTCGATCTCAGTAGAGATGCACTCACAAGCCAATAACACTATAAATCCAGAAATAAAGTAACCACAACACTAAGATGTTTGACAACTGGAAAAACACAACTGTACAGCAGTCAGTGCGTTTACATGCACGCAGTAGTCGAGCTAAGCTCATAGCTCGGCTAATGAGTCAAGTCAGACATCTCTTCTTGTCTGAGTATACATGCAGAAGAGAAAATCGAATTTCTGACCAAGTATGTCTGACTCTGCCTCGATAGGCGGCGCTGTGTCCTTTTTAATATAGTGCGTATTGAACAAGTTCCGGTTGAGCTGAAGAGGAATAATAAATTAAATAAATCCACATTTCACATTTTTCTACCATCCATAAACTTCAAAATGTTTAGCTACTTAAGCTGTCGGAGCATGAATGTAGTTTCCTCGTCCGTCCAGAAGTGCATCTTCTGCTTTTTGGTCGCCATGGTGTTTGTTTTTCCAGGAGTGAACTGCTGCTACGTCATCTCCTTCTTCTTCCGGGTGAGAGCCCGCAAAAGAAAAAGTGGTGCATGTGCAGAACGCCGAGTCCAGTCGGACTAAGAGGATACATGCAGCAATAGTTCAATTTTCAATAAAATGATCTAGGTGTGTTAGTTGAGCTACAAATAGTCCAATTTCAGTCAGACTAAACCAATAATTCCATTTTCTCAAGCTGCATGTAAACGTACTGAGTCATCAGCAGAGATCACACTAACAATTACAGCACTTTCAGTTCTCATATTGTGACGCAGTTAATTTCATTTCCACTGGATGCCCACACCTTGCAGGCTCACAAAAGGGCAACCAACTACACCTTTTAAAAGAATGCATCACACCTAGTAATGTGGTCAACCATACCTAAATATTAAGGTGAACGTTTCTGTCCCTTCCTTGCTCAGAGCTGCACTGACATTTTTCCTGAATCACTGAAGGTCTGTAAATATAGCCCCTGGTCACTTTCATTTATGGTGTTACAGAGTTATTGCTTGGGTGGAGGATATGAGCGCATCTCTAATGAGATCAACCACAAACATTATCCCTGCATGTTCTAATCTGTATTGTTTCATTAACTCTGTCATTCAGCATTCTTACTCCTACCTCTTTGTCTTTCTGCCATATTCTCCTCTGCTACAGAAACTCATCAAGTTCTTAAGTCCTCCTCCCTACTCCTTACAGTTTTTCATCTAAGGATCTCTCCTAAGGGCCAACATGCTTTGTGAATAACTTTTATCTTTATCAGGATCTAGTCTTAACTGTGAGGGCAAATTCTTAGGAAACATTGCAATGTAAGAGTTTTCCTTGAATTTCGTCACCAGAAGCAACTCTTTGTACTAGGAAGCTTTATTAATAGGGCCCAGGGGATCGTATTTACAATTATTTTGAGAATACTCTGAGAGCTCCTAATTTAGCCTAAAAATCGTGGCCAGGAGTCCCAGCTGACGAATGATTTAGGAAGACTCTAAAGCCCTTTTTAAATAGGAATTGTGCAAATTTACAGGAAAGCCCAATCAGTCTTCTTTCAGCATTGGCAGTATAAAAACAAAGTCGGAGAGTGCAGCAAATTGCTGCCTGCTTACTTTTGTTTATACAGAATGTGCCTTTTTCGGGGCGATGGGGGCATGAGCAAGTAACAAGACGTGTAACTCAACATGTGACGTAAACGGTGACGTACCGAGGAAAGCCGCGGCTGGTCAGTCCTTCGGCGATTCGCTCGTACATTGGCTCATCCTTCACGGTTCCCGTCATCTGACAGTTAATGGCCTTCTAGTTAGCGAGGGCAAGGAGGGCACACAATTCTTTATCTCCCCAGTTGCTCATCTTCTGCTTTGCGTTCGCCTAGTGCTGCTAGATACTCATTCCTGCTATCAGCTGTTTCCTGTTTTGAAGTCCACGCCAGTGGGTCGCACGTGCGGCGTCATCAACAGCCCCTCCCACAAGTCATCAACAGCCCCTCCCGTGGCAGAAGGGCGCCTCGCTCTTTTTAAACCAAAAACATTCTGCCAATATGACTACCCTACGAGGCAGAAAATTGGGCACCTCGGATCAACTCGCCAATCTGGCTCTGCGCGTCTAAATGCTCGCAGCTTGCCAGCAGAATGGCCTAACATTCGCTGAAAATCTGGCAGTGTAAAAGGGGTTTAAGAGTAAATCTCAGCAAGAAAGGGACAGAAACTTACCTTAGTCAGGAGGTGTGGTTAACTCCATTTGCTTTCTTGAAAAGGTGTGACTGGTTGTCACAGACATGCCCTTAGGTGCACCTTCAAGGTGTGGACACCCAGTGGAAATAAAATTGACTGCTTCACAACGAGACTGTGAAAGTGCTTTAATAATTTGTATCAACACTTCACTGATGGAAGGCTAACTATGTGGGAAACACTGAGATGCTTTGTTAATAACTTTCATCTTTACCAGGATTTAGTCTTAATTGTAAAGAGAAATTCTCAGAAAACATCATAAGAAGAAGAAGAAGTTTTTAGGAATTTCATTACTAGAAGAAAGAGCAAGTAGAGCTTAGATGGATGCTGCCACCAACATGCTTCATCCTTGGGATGGTATTTGGCACGTGATGAGCGATGCCTGATTTCCTCTGGACATGACAATTTGAAATGAGACCAAACAGTTTGATCTTGGTTTTATCAGACAAGAGAGTCTTGTTTCTCACAGTCTGAGAGTCCTTTGGGTGCTTTTTGCAAACTCCAAGTGAGCTTTCCTGTGTCTTTTAATGAGACAGGGCTTTCTTTTGGATACTCTGCTTTAAAACCCAGATGGTGGAGTGTTGCTGTGATGATTGTCCTTCTAGAAGTTTTTCCCATCTCCACACAGGAAATCTGGAGCTCAGCCAGAGTTACAATCATGTGCATGGTCACCTTTCTTAACAAGGCCCTTCTCCCACGATTGCTCAGTCTGAATGGGCAACCAGCTCTAGGAAGAGTCCTAATTGTTCCAAACTTCTTCCATTTAAGAAATATGGAGGCCACTGAGCTCTTGGGCACTTTTAATGCAGCAAAAGATTTCTGTAGCCACACATAGAGTTTACTTGAGCTACATATTTGTCAGATGTATCTAAAAAGAGCGAGACAGACGAGCAGGGGGGCTCTTCTACGCTCTAAGTTCAACAGAGGCACGTTTGCTTTCCGTGAACAGGCTTGACAAAGCCACATGCCTCACTACCAGATAACGGGTACCGCAAAGGTAGTTATCAACTTGCTCTGTTTATCCAGGCTTTCTTCTTCAGGTTCTTTGCATGTACCCATAAAATGAGCCAAATGACGCATTCAGATTAAGATCTCACACGCTAACTCCTTCCACCTTTGAAGAATATAAAAACATTATTGTTTCAATTAAGACAAGAGAGGAATGCTATTAATAATTGTGTAAATTTACAATGCATTTATTTTACCACTCTTTCTATTTTCCTAAGTGACAGCTGCACATTCTACCGCTCTTCAGCTTTAAAGTTGATGCACCTTTGAACGTTATGCTCAAGAATTACATTTATGTCTGACACAGTCTCATAATGAATATGGAAATGATTTTAGCTTTTGGCCAAATAAGTGAAAAAAATTTTACTGATTGAATATTATCAGTGATAATAGCTACCAATGGACTAATCAATGTTCTAGTCGGTGCTCTATGAGCTGTGACATACCAGCAATGTAAAGTGGACTTCAGCAAATCAAGATCAGGCATAAAAACACAATTCAAAGTGGTAACGTTGTGGTATGGTTTGAAGGAATCATACCAGATTCCATATGCAAGTAAATGTCATACAGTGAAGTATTAATGTATAATGCTGCCTGTGATTTCAGAGAGGGTTTATTTTTAGGGACGCATTTATTGGCCTGACATTAGTATGGGACAATATTCACCTTGTTGACTGCTACCAGCGTTTCAGCAAAAAACAAACACAAGAAAAAGACATTCACTGATACTTTCTCTGTTGGGTCACGTCGATTTTGCACTGGCTAAAAAGCAGGGCTTGAGGCTAATGTTGTCTCTTTGACAACCGAAAATAAGGTCGGGACAAACAGAGATCTTGCTCTGGATGCCTTCATGAAAAGGCATGCAGTAAACTTACTATGTATGTCATTGGATGTAACCTTGTTTTTCCTGATCTGTGTTAATTCTGCAGGAGGAGACCTAGTTACATTAGCTTTTATGTTATGTTATCATGGTGTGTTCCAATGTTAACTTTTAAAAGGTAGTATTTGGTGAGAAACTTGAATAATTAGAGTTGTTTCACAGCAATATAAAATAGTTCTTACCAGAGAGGAATATAAAGTGCAAATATTTTTGAAGCGTCTCTTTAGATGTTTTTCATGAGAAAGGTTATATTAAAATAAAAAAAAAAAAATCATTAATTTGTATGACTGAATTTGTGCTGATTCAAAGATAGTGTAATGAAAGGCTGAATGACTTTAAAAACATTTTTTTAATAATGAAAATGTTGTTGTTTCCCTGGCACAAATGAGGGGATAAATTACAACAAAAACAAAATAAACAACAATAACAAAAACACTAATATCTCCTATTGACCAAAATTACTCTTTTTACCATCAATAATGGCTCCTACTCATTTTAGAGCCAACGCAGACAAACTGACCAGCAAACACTACAAAAACATTCAGTAGTTCAGTGAGAGCAAGAACAACCTTGCAAATAAAATAAAACAATATTCTTGTTCTGTATCCCTGACATAGGTTGCCATAAATTCAGTTTGCACTGCTGTACTTGCATGGCTTCATAAGACAGCATTACTAATGTAATGTTACGGCACAATTTGGATAAAGTTCATTTATAACATATTAGGACTTCTACAAACACAACATGCGCTGCTCTTCCCCTTCCCATCTCTTTGAGAATTTGATGTCCTTCAAGTTGCCGTGCTCTACTTGGCAGTAAATTGCACAGGGCCTGTCAGACACTATAGCAGCTCGATTGGTCCGTTCATAAACAAACATAACATTATGTTAATCATGTTGTCACACATCTTATTACTAATGCAACTCAAGTTGGATTTCACGCTATTAAACTGTTGGCACAGGGTGGTGATACTACTAGGCTACTTTTAATTGCCAGAAGGTGTCATAATGACAAATGCCAGCTAGCTGGGATGCATCAAATTTAACTGGTTTAAGCTCGCACACCCGACCAGCAAAACTGAAAATCGACCCAACTGTAGTTTTCAGAATAATGTTTGAGCTTTAGAGCAGAACTGTGGTACAAATGGTCTAAAATGACTGCACTGACTCTCCCTGGAGATTTAACCTTGTCCTCAGTGTACTTTTTCACTGGCAACCATCGTTATTGTGTCACAATCTCCACAACATCCACTGCAAATTGTACAAACAGACACTGAACAGGTGAAAAGACTGTGATTAACTTTTTTGGTGCTGAAATACCACTCCCCCCTTTAGAAATTGGTAGTTGAGTAACCATTAATTATTAATTAATGATTTCATGATGTTATCATTTTCTCATTCTTAAAAACTGAGATAAGTTAAACAGACTTTAGCTCTAGACAACGAGGTAAAATTCCTCATGACAGATTTTAAAGGAGCCCTGACTGGGCTCCAGTTTTGGGGCTACATTTACAGAAGCAGCAATACATGACAAGGATGTTTTGCTGCATTCAAACAGCTGGACGACTGGTCTATGCCATTCTTCTAAGCTCAAATTAAAGCCCTGTTGGCATAAGCTAATTAACAAGAGTATTTCAGCCGTTTTAGGAATTGGTGTCCAACACTGCACATAGGAGGTAAATTGATGTGAACAGATGTGGTCAGCAGACCGCAAATAGCTCTTACACAACAGCATCAGTTTTCTTTACTAGACTGCCACGACATTCGGGAAATATTCCTTATACAAACCAAAATAAGTCTGAAAAATACAACAGACTCAAGATACAATGGTTTTTCAGATTCTGTAATGCAACCAAGCCTTTTTCTCTCAAGCATCAACCAAGCAAGACCAGGCAATGAAATAATGTGTAAACATGCCCTGAGAAAGGAGGTGTCTGCATAAAAACGAGTGCCAGCGTCCTTGTCATGGCAACCCATCCTAAGCCCTGGCCATTCATCAAGGGTGCAGCTGGTACATGTCTCTATGGCTGTTCCCTTGAGTCCAACTCTGCTGGGACCGACTGCTGAGGAGAGGGTGGAAACAACACATCATCACTCTCCTTCCTCCCACTTTTTCTTCTCATCTTTCTGGCTCTGGTTGCGCATGCTGTTTCCATAGTGTAGTGTTCACCTCCAGCTATAGTCAACCCACCAGGGATAGCCACTTATCCAATCACAGTAACTTGCAGTGGGTTGCAAACTTTGCAATGGCAACCGTGGAGGTAAGGAAACCCCCATGTGGCCAGAAAACCCACAACATAACTGGAGCAACAAGTTACACAAGAAAAAGGACAGTTGACACCACAGATCTTGTACTATTTTCTGTTATCTAATGCAGAAAGAATAGGAAGAACAAAAGCAGTTAAAACTCATATCAAAGAGTCTACCAGCTGATACCAATGACTAAAAACTTTGGGGAAAAAAAAGATATTATCTAACAGAGTTACATTTTAAGCTAAGATAATATTGACAAACTTAAATACACAACATTTAGCCCAGTCTAAACTGGAGTAGATGCTACAGTCTGTCAGGAAAAAAACAATATATAGATAATTTAGCATTCCACGATCTAGAAACCGCATTTTTCAGTAATGCACACACACACACAACAATTTTATGGTGATTGTTGCTGTAAAGTGTGTAACATTATAGTTGAAAAAAGTACACACAGCAGGATTATTTTATCACAACCAACCTCAATATCACAATAAGCCTCAATAACTGCCAGTGGTCATGTACAGAGAGGAACTTTTTATTCTCTGCCAATTATTATGTAACAGAGACAGAAAATGTGCAGATGTCAGAAGAGGAGATTGCAAATAGTTAGGTACACATACAGCTAAATTAGTGGTTGCTATTTGTTTTAAAATGGGCCAACATATTTGCTTTTACATCAAAGCTATTGATACTTAGGATTTTAACTTAGTAACTATAGCCCCTTTTACACTGCCAGATTTTCAGCAAATGTTGGGCCATTTTGCTGACAAGCTGCGAGTGTTTAGACACACAGAGCCGGATTGGCGAGTTGATCCGAGGTGCCCAATTTTCCGCCTCGTAGGGTAGTCATATCGGCGGAACGGTTTTGGTTTAAAAAGAGCGAGGCGCCCTTCCGCCACGGGAGTGACTGTTGATGACTTGTGGGAGGGGCTGTTGATGACGCCACACATGCGACCCACTGGCGTGGACTTCAAAACAGGACACAGCTGATAGCAGGAATGAGTATCTAGCAGCACTAGGAAAACGCAAAGCAGAAGATGAGCAACTGGGGAGATAAAGAATTGCGCGCCCTCCTTGCCCTCGCTAACAAGTGGGCCATTAACCGTCAGATGACGGGAACCGTGAAGGACTGGCCAATGTACGAGCGAATCGCCGAAGGACTGACCAGCCACGGCTTCCCTTGGAGCAAGGCGTAAGACGTCACTGTTTCCGTCACACGCTGAGCTACACATTTTGTTACTTGCACATGCCCCCCCATTGCCCCGAAAAAGGCAGCATTCTGTATACACAAAAGTAGGCAGGCAGCATTTTGCCGCACTCCCCGATTTTGTTTTTATACTGCCAATGCTGAAAGAAGACTGATTGGGCTTTCCTGCAAATTCGTACAATTCCTATATAAAAGGGCTTATGACTGTTAATGTGTGCGTTTGTACTATATAACAAGAAATGTTTTAAAAACATGTGTTTTGTGATTAAAATCTCTGCATTTCATAGATGTAGTCTGTTTCCATCCACACCTAGTTGGAGTCCTATTATTTAGGGCATTTAAGCCTATCAGTTGCTTTGTAGGTAGGTGTGTGCAGTGTTTAACTTTCTCCTGCACATTTCATTCACACAGAAGAAAGAGACTGTGTGTGTGCACGGAGTGATTCACACTGATCACACAAAATGTGCGTGACATTACGTCAAAGATAACATCCCTGTGGTGAACAAGGTAAACTACTGGTCCCTCTACTTGTGGAAAATCAAAGATCAGTCTTTCTTTCTGGTCCTTTCATTCCTCAAGTATTGAATCAATCGATCTGACAGTTGAGGGGGGAGGGGGCCGCCATGCAGAACCTTTTGTTCTGCTGAGGAGTGTTTACATGAAACTAAAGGGAAATGAATGTGTACGTATGCAAGAGTCAGCCTGTGAAACTCGTTTCAGCTTTGAGTCAAGTGACTGAAGGAGCATGAAATGGCGAAATCAATGAGTATTTTCAACACTCTGGTATTTCAACAGTGACAGTCACCAGCTTTGGCTAACTCGTGAGTTACGTTAGTTAGCTAATAATAAACCGATCGGTTTGCCAACTACACTTGTCAATAAAGTTACTACGAAACTTTTGATTGTGTCGTCATTTCGCTTCTAGCAGTGACACAGAAACTAGCTAACTAGCAAACTTTTAAGTGGTCTGTTAACGACCGTTCACGTTAGCTAAAAGTTTGGAGAGTAACGTAATTTCGGCTGACAAACTAAAATTGGCTTTAACAATGTTGGCTGTGAAGCTACTCGAGTCGCCAACCAATAACACACACTTTAAAATAAACCCAAAGAAAACGTGTGTCTTCCATTGTTTCAGCCACACGTTTAAACCGCCTGTTAACGCTATTCATCGCAGTGTTTTGTAGCGGCTCTTACTTTAAAGTGAGGCTAACTATCTTTCAACTGCCGCGTCACCAACATGAACACGTTAACCCAAAGTAAATGATTATAAACCACAATTTTAAGTACACGTAATCCTGTAAACACAGCAGAGGAAACTGTTCTCACCCAAACTCCGCTATGACTGATCCTCGCCAGCTGTGTCGGGGTAGAAGAGCCAAACCAAGCCGAGCTAGCAGCTGCGGGTGAACTGGCGTTAGTTAGCTGGCTAGCTAGCTAGCAGTCACACACACGGTGCTGCTTTTCGGTTTCTTTTAACCACATATTTAAGAGTTTCAGTCTTACCAGAGGTGCTGCTTATATCCGGTGGCAGGTTGAGGAGCTGTTAGCCGTCGATATCCCTGACAGTACCCTCCCTCCTCCGTGTCTCCGATATGTTTTGAAGTTGATGCTCTGTGGTCTCTGGGAGCGAATGAGCACAGTCAGTGTCGCACAGCCGTTTTCCCCTCCCCTTCACTGGAAACCCCAAATTACATTAAGTGCCTATAAAAAGCTCAAATTTCGCTTTCTCTCCACAAGAAAATTATTAGCAAATATTATTCGTACTCTAGGAATTAATGGCAGCAATAGTGGCTCAGCCATTGAAATCTATTTCTATGGGTTCAGATGCAGTGAAAATATTTTCATAAGTTGTGTAACTTCCGTATTTAAGATAACATCAGTGGGCAGTGTTAGGCCCATATATTCCACAATGACAATTCATGTGAAAAAAATGCTACATAAAGGCTATAAACAAAGGTATACGCAACTATGTGCGATATATCTACACCTTTTTCCCAACTGTTTACATTACACTCACATATCAGCCAAAAAGGAAATTTAAGAGAGTGAGCCCACTTCCTTCTTCCTACACCCACCTCATCAGCTAAAATTTACACTACCACTACACCACCTACAAAGCCAACATACTTCAGATAAAGAGTCATACAAATGAAGCCATAAACAGTAAAGGGAGGTTATTACATAGTGAAGGTAAAAGGCAAATATATTGAGTTGTGTATTGAGACTGTAAAACAGGTGAAAATAAGGACTTTAGACTTATTATCTGACTTGAAAGACTTACATTGAGACAGCCTGAAGACTTGATATGACCTGAGACTTTAAAGCCAAAACATGATCCCTCTTAACCTGATAAAATCCTTGAGAAATGAAAAATGAGAGTGCAGCAGGCACGCCTCAAGTAGCTGTGCCTCATAGTTAGTGTACTTTAAGGCTTATTACCTACATTGTGGCTTTAAACAAGGTGAAAATAACAAAACAAAAGACTTCCTTCTTGACATGTCTTACAACAAACAAAAGCTGACTAAGCCTTAAAACGGGGGAGTCAAATATACGGCCCGGGGGCCAAAACCAACCCACCAAAGGGTCCAATCCGGCCTACTGGATGACCTTGCACACCTAATAGTGATGAAGTCTAAGAGGTGCCAGGATTCAGGAGCAAATTAAACATTGAGTAGCACACTTTATGCTCTTTCCTGTCACGTTAGTTTGGTGTGGTGATGTAAGGATAACTACACAGGAGTGGAAATGTATGAAAAAATGCACATGTACTGACAGTGAGTGGTCAACTGAACATGGAGAAACTAAAAAATATTATTGAAATTGCATATATTCTTCTGGAGGCATCACAGGCTGTTTGCCACCTGTTTTTTTTAAAATGGATTAGCATTTTTTAAAAATGTACTTCTTTAGTCCAAAAAAAGGGGAAAAATTTGGATGTGTCTGCTATTTATAGGATATTAGGTAATAGTTTTACTGCTCCAGCCCACCTGCGATCAAATTGGACTGCATGTGGCCTGTGAACTAAACTGAGTTTCACACCCCTGCCTTAAACTGTAACTGTTCGTGCTTCATTCAACAGTGTAATCTCACTGTTGTAGGTTAACCTGCAACAAAATGATGAGTGAACAGTAGTGCTATAAGTTCTGGCACTTGTATTTGTGCATTTATGAAGTCATCATAACTGATGATTGTCATGTGTCAGCATTCAAATAAAGCCACATGCTCTAGAACAAGACTGGAAAAACAAAAGAAAACAAATATTTCACATTTCATACAAGAGATTACATTTCACGGTTAAGGTAAGTGCAGCCATTTACTTTTGATTAATTAATTTCACTGGTCATAATCAGTGGTGGACAGTAACTATGTACATTTACTCAAGGATACTGCACTTATTTACTCTTTTACTCTACTGCAATTCAAATGAATACACTGTACTTTTTACTTCACTACATTTATTTGAATGCAGAACTTCTTCTTGTAACAGTATTTTTACATTGTAGTGTTACTTCTTTTACTTGGGTGAAAGACCTGAGTACTTCTTCCACCTCTGATTATACATACTCATAGACTTGCTGTATTTCAAAAGCAATTTTAAGGTCTGACTTAAGAAAAGCCAAACAAATAATGTATATTATATTCAAATATATTAAAAAAAATACTAATTACTTCATTTTGTGGTTGGCGGTACTTTTGAGTTTGATCTTGCCTGTGTTTTTGTTGGGACAGAGTTAGCAAAATGGCTATCCAACCACCTGTGTACAAGTTATTTCACTTCAGGCCCTCAGCAGCTCAAACCAGCATGGATGCTTTGGTGTCAGCCTTGAGGCGTAGACTCTTCCCTGGATGGCACTATGGACAAAACCACAGGCTGGATCACCTTTTTGCCAGGATGGCCCTCTGGCCAGAACTGGTAACCCTGCAGCTCTGTCCCTATTATTTTGACCAGGTCACTTACAGCCTTCCTACCAGAGACCAAGTGAAACACATGTGGGTACCACTACTTTTGAGCTCCACTGCAATTTCTACATCAAGTCACAGATTTTTAATGACTGCCAGCCTTTGTTGTTTTAATCTACTTTGCAGTTTGGGATGTAAAATTGAAACTTGTGCACTTCTATTTAACTTCAGTTAGATGTACTACATACAGGTTGAGCTCTTCCTGAGGGGACTTTGATCCTTAGCCTGTCCATGTAAATCCATACTACTGTGGTCATTGTTGTTGTGTAGCTAGTGTGTATTTGTTGTAATAACACTGCAGCTTGATGCTATAATGAGAGATCTTCCCCCCACTTGTGGTCTGAAGGGAGAACTGCAACCTCAGACTGCGCTGCTTCGACTCCTGGGCAGGCTTAAAACAAGAGAGGCAAGGAGCCAAAGTGCAGCACGGAAGACGCCATTCAAGCACTACTCGAGAGGCCCGGCCCAGCACTGGCATCGACTTGAGACGACTCTGTCAATTCCAAGATCGAAACACTGGCAGGAGTTTGTCCACAGAACAGTATATTTATTTGATGTATGGCTACCACCGTTGCCTACAACCTTAAGTTGTTGTCTCATAGCTGTTACTAAAATCTGTCTTATTATGGATGCAAATGTTGAGTATGTGTCTGATGTTTTTCTGTGATAAATAACACCTTTAAGAGCGTGTGGTTTGTATTTGACAAATACATCTCAGGTTAGTACTCTTTTTAGTCACATTGATTTTGTCCAAGTAATCAATTCCACCCTTAAGGGCAACATTTCCCATCTGCCTTGCATTTAAATGTTGGGCGACAGAGTTTGAGTGGGTGAACATCTAGCTGCCAGGAAACACGGCACCACTGCTGAACAGTGTAAAAGCTGGGTAGATACAAATGACGCAATGCAAGACCATAGCTGAGGTAACTGTTGAATCCACAACTTAGTAACAATAACCACAACCAGGGCTTGCACTGTACAGATACTTTCATTATTGATTAATCTGTCAATTTTCTCAATTATTTGTTAAAATTAAAATGTCAGAAATAGTAAAATAATAAATTAATTTTTAAAAACCTTAGTTGACATTAAAATTTCTTCCTTTTGTTTGACCAACAGTTTAAAAGCTTTTAATTTAATATTAATCTTAATTTTATATTAATTTAATTTAATTCAATTTAATTAATTTAATTTTATATAATTTAATTAAATTCAAGTCACATTTGAGAACCTGGAACCAGAGAGGGATTTTTTGTTGTTAAAAAAACAAACAAACAAAAAAAAAAGACTTATGAGCCATTTAACTGATAAATTAAAAAAAAAAGCCAATTAATTTTGTTGACCTACTAATCACAAAAATGACTATTTTCAGCTGATAAATAAGATTATAACACAATAATAGTAGTTTTATAATTATCTTTAGTCAAAAGCCATATATTTTAAGGCAGACAAACAATGACCATCATTTCTTTTTTTATGGAAAACATCTTTAATGGATTTTTTTTATGTAACGTTGTGTTGAGTGAGTACATATAGATACAAATGTTCTATCCTAGCTACAGTCAGGGCCAGATATTTTTAAGAACCAGTCGAGTGCCTGCACAAAAAACACTCCTTCACATGGTAGTGTGTCTTCTCGACGCTGGAGACACAGGGCTAATCTGACATTAGGCCTTGTGCTGCAGTGAGTAAATTTAGTCCAAAAATCAATGCAAGTCAGGGACCGCAAATCCACAAAAGACACACTGTAGATACAGACACACAGACGTAAATCAATAAACTTGTGTGTCTCGACACCTTTTGTTTTTCCGGGATGTATTTTTTCTCTCTCTACTTGTAGAACTCATGCTCCTGCTCGTCCTTTTTGATGACAGTCTTGTAGGCTTTTTCGAAGTCTTTGGCCAGGACGATATACCTGTTCTCACGCACTGCCAACATGCCAGCCTGAGACAGCAGAGGAGGAAATAAACAGAAGGAAGAAATCAAAAAGTGAACATGTATATTTTTAGTTGTTCTATACATGCAGTGTTGTTTTTTTAATTTTCCACAGTTCCAAGAAAAAAAAAAGACACAGCTAGAGTTAAATTAACAGGCAATCAAAGCTCTGACTCACCTCCTGGCAGATGGAGTTGATATCAGCTCCAGAGATCTTGTCTGGCCTGGCCACATCTGTACATCAGTTAAGGACGACTGAACAACACAGCAATGCCAAAATACAAGCAACAATCATCTGAGAATCTGAACTGTGTTCAAACCTAAAGGAATATTGGAACGATGCAGTGTAAACAGGCTGCAGACTCAACACTGACACTGTCTGAAGTGCAAATGAACCAGCTGTTGCATGTTTGGATTCGAGGTTTCACTGAGAGTTCTGTCTTTCTGATTATGACTTCATTTTTTTGAATATCTGTCAGTTTTCAGGCTGCACAAACAGCCCAGAACAACCACGCTGTTACCCTGTATAAAGTGAGTCTGGTGGCATCCACAGAAAGCTTTTATCAGTCAAACAGGAAGTTAACATCTCCGCATAATCCCAGTTTTTCCACTACAGAAGATGAAACATTCACAATAAAAAGCTCTCAAACTCAGAACTATTTCTTAAATGCAATAGTGATGTAACCACATCAGTGAGGCCAAACATCTGGACAGCAGCAGAGAATTTTCAATGAAAACACAGGAATAGGGACTGATGAGTTCCTGCTGTCAGGCTCTGCATTTTGAATACAAGATAAGATAGTGTGCAAGTCTAAGCTCATATGACTGGACCTGGTTACCAACTGACTGACTCTGGCAAATTTTTAATTGTGTATTTATGATTTTGTACAGTACAAACTGTTTTTAACACAAGCCCTACCCTGTTGTATGGTTTACAGTGGCAACGATTTAGCCAACTTTCCATCTTGAGCTCAATATCCATCTACCCACTCACCTTTTTACCTGCAGACCGATTACATATTACACTAAAACATACACCATACAGAACACTGCACACATATATACATGTAAATGTGGGTCAGAAGAAAGCCAAAAGCAAGCTTGGAGCAAAATGTGTTTAAACATGTTTGTATGAGAGTGTCTGAATACTAGACAACAGCCAGAAGACAGAGGAAGCACTGGCGGCAGTCCAAGACAATAACCCTATGCAAACAACTGTAATATCCCATATGGAAAACAAGTTTAAATTTATCTTGTGGGCGCAAAGTGCATTTGCTGTATGTAAAGCAAAGGTATTATATTATACTATGCAAATCTATCACACTGTAACACACACACACACACACAAACACAAACACACCCCCTAACCCGCTGTTATTGACCCAAAAGGATACAGTCCTCCAGGTCAACCTCCTCAGAGAGGTTCATTTTACTGGTGATGGTGGAGAAAACGAGACGTTTCTGCCTGCGGTCGGGCAGGGGGAACTCAATCTTTCTGTCCAGACGACCAGGACGTAACAGGGCCGGGTCCAGTGTGTCTGCTCTGTTGGTGGCCATGATCACCTAAAAGGAGTTCAAATGTGAGCATGATGGTAAATTGTTAACATCTTGTGTTGTGGGGTGGTTTGGCTCCACACAAAATGTTTGCTTCTGGCTCACTGAAGGGAAGGTAAATAAGTCAAACTTGGGCAATGGTTTCACTGATCCTTTGGAACTGGTGGCCGAACACAGGGGGGACCTCAGCAGAAAGTAAATCACTGCAATGTTTATTTTATCCAGATCACCTGTATGTCACTCCAAAGGTTGCATTAGACTCTCATTGTCTGTCATTTTGATGGTCAGGATTGAAAAAATTCTGTCATAACTTTTTATTACTCATCATTTAAATTTTTTAAGATGATAAGAAGACATATTTAATAGCATTAAATTTTCATTTTTTAAATAATTAATATACAGAGCAAGCTTATAGATTATGCATGTATGAGCAGGGGTGTAGTGCTATTTGTTTTAGTGCCACAGTGCAGCTACAACGTGTATGTGCACTGTTAAGTTGTGGCTCGTCTCGAAGGTTATGTAACCACTGTTCTTATGGTGCTAAGTTTACATACATTAGTAATCTAACATTATAAAATTAAAGGATGTTTTGCTGCCTTTTCATCTTTACTAATTAACAGTTAGCAGCTATGGGCCGAGAAAAAATGATTTAATTCACTGTGCTAGTTAAAGGCTACCACCGGTGATGATTTGATCTCCAAGAGCTTAAAAAAAAAGTTATTTCCTCAATTGGAGATAAAAAGTGGTAGAGCGTCACTCCTGTTTACTCTGCAGCACTACAGCCAGTTTATAAGGGCATTGAGAAAAGATAAACAGAGACACTAACTGTGCTAAAACTGTGGCATGTTGCAATGCTATGCAGCAATATTAATTACCAATGCAATGGCTAAAGCCAGCGAGACAATGACGTCATGCACGTGAGATCAAAGACAAAACTTAATAATAGCTAATTAATATGTACACGGCACCAACAGATCAGGTGTATGGATTATTTAAAGTTACAGTTTAATACCCACAATGTTCTGATCTGTCAAAATGATGGACAGCCTTTAAAATTTTCTGTTTCTGATAAAATTCAATAACAGAAAATATTCAGTCAACCCAACCTCTGTGTTACTCTTTGCATTGTCATTGCTATTTTACCAGTAGAAACAAAATAGCACACAGAGAACTGCATTTGCTTTGTTTATAGTGTGACAGGACACAAAGCTACAGCTCTTCATTTAACAGGATTTGTCAATGAAAGTTGTGACTGCCCCAGAAAAAACCCTCGGCAAATTGAATTCTTCATGGAAAAAACAGTTCCACGTTC
Source organism: Cephalopholis sonnerati (assembly GCA_019142605.1). Taxonomy (NCBI): domain Eukaryota; kingdom Metazoa; phylum Chordata; class Actinopteri; order Perciformes; family Serranidae; genus Cephalopholis; species Cephalopholis sonnerati. The sequence continues at coordinate 24,271,112 of JAGQAX010000008.1, read as the reverse complement.
TTTATATATTGAAAGCTTTCTTTGTGCAGGTTTGAGCTGCGTTTGCTTATCAGCAAAATGTCCACTTAAGGTTTTGAAGGTTGAGAACATAAACATTTTGGATGCTTGCTGAGCTGAATGAACGGACATAGAAAATGGCTTAGTGAATGAATGGCTGGTTTTGACAGTGCTAAAGTGCCATCACTGACCCTACAAGTCAGTGTATACAGAGCTGGAGGAGTCACAAGGGAAAAGTTGAGAGCTTCCTCAGACAGGTGGACGTCACTCACCTTGACATTGACGTTTTGGTCAAAGCCATCCATTTGATTAAGCAGCTCAAGTAGGATTCTCTGCACCTCCCTATCAGCTGCAGATGAAAAACAAGGTCACAGGGTTCATTTCTTATCACGATGTTACAGCATTGACACAGATGTGATCAGCAAAACAAACTTTTTAAAATGAGAACCTTAACTTCAATAACAAAAACCAAAGTAATGTTTGTCCCTAAAAAAAAAAAAAAAAAACACAGTTTCAATACAAGTCTACATGTGAGCCACACATGTCCATACCTCCAGTCTGTGCATCAAAACGCTTTGTGGCGATGGCATCAATCTCATCAATGAAGATGATGGCCGGAGCATTTTCCTTCGCCAGCCGGAAGACATCACGCACCATACGAGGGCCTTCACCCAAATACTTCTGAACAAACTCAGAGCCAACCACACGGATGAATGCCGCTGGGGACAGAGAGATCGAATGAAGATGAATTCCTCTATTTACTGTATATACTCATTATCAATAATCCAGGGAAAAAAAACAAATGTACAAGGATAGGTTTCTTTTCATTTAATTTGAACAGACAGTCATTAAGGTGTCAAAGACAGACAAATCCTCTTGCTTTGGACAGAGGTAACGTTTTTTTCCCAGTGGAATCTTTGGTAAACTATTTACATTGCCATGTCAAACACTTCTGAATAACACTGTAAGAACACTGAACAAACACTTTCCCAAAAAGCAACAGGCTTAAAACTGAAGAGCATGTTGTATATGTTTTCACTGACAACCCTAACAACAGTAGAGCAACGCTGACACACCACCCCTGCCTTCTACATCGCTTTCTCTCCATTGCTGTTGTAGCTGACCAGGAAGCCGCAGGTGGGTCTTCCAGCTCTGGGGGTTTTATTTGCCCTCAATATAGTGTGACTAACTCACACAAACCAATCAGCTTGGGCGATTCCCAATACCACCCCCTACACCCTCTTCCTACACACTTCCACTCCGTTTCCACGTTCATGCAGAGTGTCTGCCACATTGAGTGCCATCCCAAACCAACTAGTATGAAGTGGACGTGGGTTACAAAACCCTCCAGCAGTGAGCCTGCACTAATGCCCACTTACTGACCATGTGCAATGCACTACTGTGTTCATCATGAAAGAAGCTCGGCACAGATCCATGTGACTAACCTGAGGAATGTAAACTGTTCAAACTAAGATAGATATTTCATATTGTCATATGGATGTTAACATCTCTAATGCTACACTGTATTTAGGATCAAATATACACCTCTCTAGTCTCTATAAAACGGTGGTCTTGTTTATTTTATAGCAAAGTGTATCAGGAACTGTTGCAAAAACCAAGCAGCTTATAAACAGAGTGAAAAATGAGAGGATGTTTACGAAAGTAAAAAACAAGAAATGTCACCAGTGAATCTCAGGGAGAAGTTTTATCCCTTTTATGAACTATTTATTTACTTATTTATCAATTGATTGATATATTTTAATGGCAGAAGGATAATATACACTGCCAAAATTCCAGTTAACAGTAGCACAAATTAAATAGAAGTAACTCAAGTACATGTAAAGAACATAAAATGTGAGTGATTTCACTTCTCTGCATGGTTACCAAATATAACAACAGCTCATTTTTCAGCTGCAGAGAGGGAAGTGTGTCCCAAAGCTTGTCGCTGTAGTTACACCCTACACCTTTATGTAGGGTGCTTCATTCAGCTGTGAAGGTGACTATAAACGGGATGACACGCCCTCACAGAGTGGGAGTGGGTAGGGTCTGGTTTTGGAAAGGCCCCTTGTTGTGTTCCCTCAGTGCATGTTGCTAATGTTGCATGACTTAAGTTTCACATCACGAGCATCAATCTACATAGCGTATATTCTGCATGTGGCTGTGTGCACTAGACTGTCACTGCAACAGCTCAGCCCTAGCTGATATTAGTTATAGTCAGTAGTGATCTGTCTTGTTTTAGTAATGACGCAGTGTATGTTTTATGGTGTTTGGATCCATTTTGCATTGCAGACATAAAAGGGGGAAATGGCTTTCTGTCTAATTGGGTATAAAACACGATATCTTACTACATTAACACATACAGGTCTCTTATAGGTGGAACTTACCTGTAGTGTGGTGTGCCACAGCCTTGGCCAACATGGTCTTACCACAACCCGGAGGTCCATACATAAGGACACCCCTGGGTGGGTCAATGCCAATCTGAGAAAGTAAACAGACCAGACTTATTATCTAACACAAGTTTTTGAGAGAGCCAATGTTATATCACTCCCAGTGACAAGAAGCGTAAAATTCATTAAAGATATGTTTTGTCTATGAAAAAAAAGTCACATTTCTCTTTATTATCTGACCTGTTTGTAGAGCTCAAAGTGTGTGAGTGGCAGCTCCACAGCTTCTCGGACTTCCTGCTTTTGAATGTCCATACCACCAATGTCAGCGTACATCACGTCTGGCTTTTGGTCTGGGAGCAGAAACACAGTGACAAGGACAGTTAGCTTTTCTTCAGACTGTAAACTTTATATTAGAACTCTGACTGTCTTGATAAACTTGATGAAAATGGCATTTATGGATTTTTAACAGATAAAATGAATAGCAAACTGATCAGGATTCCAGCGACTTGACTGCTTCATAGTGAAAATCATGAATACAAACATCTGTGACGTTAGTAGAAAAAAGTACTCAGATATGACCATGGACGTCTTTGTTGAGAAGCTATTAAAACAGGCCCAGAAAACCTCTGTGAGAGTGTTTTACCTGACGTCAGCATCATGATACTGCTGTCAGCTTCAGGAGGGAGCACATCCACCAGGGCGTTGCTGTGCTTGTGCAAGGCCACTGAGGCGTTGGGCTTCAGCAGCTCTCTGTCGATGGTGCTCAGGATGCGCACATAGTAGTTGGACCCTGAAAACAGAACAAGGTTGAATAAACAGAGAAAGAACACAGGAACAGAACTCATTACACATTTACAACATGTACTTCGCACTAAATAATTAAAATTTGACGGCACACGGTGCATCTCCTCCAGATTCTCTCTTAAGACCCTGAAAGCCTGAACATGATAAAGCATTCAAATATACAGCATGTACGCATCATCTGCCATTCATTAATGTTTAAATCTCTGCTTTATCTATTTATTTATTTATTTTTACAGCCATTATTTCAAGGTTTGAATGCATACTTTTTTGTTCTCTGTTTATCTCTTGGAATTTTAATGCTAGTAATAACTGAATATTTCCTTAGTGCAGAAATGACTCGCTTAATATTGAGCTTGACTTATATCAAAACTTTAGCTACAGTATAAAAAGTCTGTGAAAAGGACAACACACAAAAGGAAACAACAGATTCTATGTCAGTGTTCTAGAGCAAACTAGAGGGCAGGTGTAACCTCTCATCTCTACTCCTGAAAACCTTGAGGGCCAGTCCAGCTCAGCGCACAATCTAGTGCACATTCAAATGCTGTAATGCACTGAAACCAAATTTGCTGTTGCGATATTCTCTGTCTGAAATTTACCATAGGTCTTATATAGACTGCATGATCACTGTTTGTGTGCTCACCTGTCCGTGTTTGTATGGCTTAAAACTAATATTGACAGGACATTATTATTTTAGTCTGTATAGGTATTTTATGTTGTGCTGTTTTTGCTTTTAATGTTACCTGTAGTGGAGCCAACAATGGCTGTATTCTGGTCAACAGCTTCCAGGAACTGGCCAATGACAAGTGGAATGCTCTGTATCCTCTTCACCTCCTCCTGAGCATGGAGGAACTCTTTCTTCAGGTTCTTCTGTTCATCTTTGATGTACTCCTCCTGCACCTCCAGGAACTCCAGTTCCTGCTGCAGCTTCTACAAACCCATAAAGCATAACGGGCTGTAATAAGAAGGGTGATAGCCTACTGCAGCTGAAAGAGCTGCAAATCTGCAGATCACAGACCACAGTTGGTAGCTTGTGTGCAAACAACCAAAGAACTACTAAAAAACAAACATTTAAGAACAAACACTTAATAATCACTTTTGGAAAAAAAGTATACAGTGGAAACTTTTTCACTTCAAAGGCCTTAAGCATGAATGCAAATTGAAACAGTGATTCCTGACTGGTCCATCCACGGGGTCCAGACTTCTCTTTAGTCATTTGTTCAAGGTCCACACAGCTCATTGAATTCAGCATCATAATTGCATTTGGCCATGTCATTGAGCTAGTTAGCTGTCTCTGCCATATAGCTGTCTGTTAATCACTCACTCTACAGCAGGGAATGGCACTTCAAAGTCAAAGCTCTGTGCCTGAAATTCACTGTACTTCAAAATTAAGTGTGTTTTATACAAACTTGACATGTCTGCGAGTCACCTGCGGTTCATTTGGAATGGACCAGTACCCAACAGTTGGGAACCACTGACCTAAAATATATATTATGTTTCAAGGTCTGAAATTTAATCAGCCAATATCAATTGCTGAGATTGTAAATTATGATTGCAGGGGCCTGTTCCAAAACTCGAACTGTACAGTTTGAAAAATATGCTCTGATAAAACAACTTGTAGTGGGCATCTGGTTGTTTCTGTAAGGCAGCCCTAAATACAAGCAGAGTTGCAAAGTTCTATGTAAACAATACAATAACTATTTTTTTCACTCTTTAAATGAAATTTATTTCAGCTTACTTTACAGGTGCACCAAAAAGGTAATGTCAGAAACCACTATGTTTACAGAAGTTAAAAGAAGAAGGTAGGTGTATATTGGATAAACATTGTGTAATATGTATTGCTCTTCCTCTACAATTTTATCCTAGTAATCAGACTGAATTGACATTTTATGTCATATGTCATGCCTTGTCATATGAGCAGCCTTTCAAAGGACTGACACTACTGTTATTTCACATGCTTGCTTTTAACTGTTCATGATATATATATATATATATTTTTATAAGAATCCATTGTACTCTCAAGTTTGGCAGAGGTGAGCGTCGACTGATGTTTTGACTACCAGCCCCTATCAAAAAACACTGGCCTCTATTGTGATAAAACACAAGGGTATTAACAGGTATCAGACCTTGTATCTGCTGTAAAGGTCCTCAAGATCTTCTGGTTCTGGTGCCAGGAAGGACAGGCCTGTCTGAGGTCTGGAGGTCAGTATTGCAGGCATGTCGTCCTGTGGATGTCACAACACCAAAAAAACATTTAGCATAACCAAACTGTTACATTTACCACCACACATCCGTGAAAAGCTTATACTGTATTTCACCCAGACAATCTGAAAAAAATATATTCAAGTTACAGAGTACTTTCAGCTTCACATCAGGGGACAGCAAAGGTATAACTTCACATATCTCGCATTTAAAACAAATGTATGCTCGGTTGTTACTTGACACTTCTCAGAGACAAACACTAGCTTAGCTAAACTTAGCTTGCTAACAGCTAGCTAACTTCAACGGCTCGCAAAAACAATAACTGACTTTTCAAAGCCGTTTAGGACGCACCGGACAATAATCAAAACATCATCTAACGGAAATCTTTGGTGGATATAGCTTTACGAAACCCTCACGTACTTTAAAGCAAATCAATTTTCTCGAGCTCTACAAACACTATGCTAACGCTAGCAGCTAACTTGCATGACATAGCACCTACACTGAGTAGAGAATGAATTGGCAGGTTTACGTTTCGGCAGTGCTGACAAGCAAACAAACGGTAAAATACTGCGACAAACACTCACAGACACCCACACTCAAACGCTAACATTTATAAAAGCCTACCACAGAAACCCGTGTTAATTTTAAATGAAAAACAGGAAACAATCTGACTGACTCATACCGGGCTCTTTTCTACAGCGACGACGTCCTCCATGTTGTTGTTCTTCTTCTACTCTCGGTTTACTGGCTGAACACACAAAAAAAAAATGTAAGGCGCATACCGCCACCCACTGTTCAGTGTGTGTAACATCATGTAATTTTTAAAAACTCATTACATCAGGGGTGTTGATATAAACAGTGTAGTTGCACTGGGGCCCGTGAGGTGGGGGCCCACAGAGAGAGGGGGCCCTTCAACAAATGTTGGGTGTTGGCCACCTTGAAAATATGCCTTTGTTCAAGGAGGAACTCGTGTGTAATTAGAGCCAGTGCCATTTGCTATATATGCCCTTGAAAAGGCAAACACATCCCTGTCATGTTTTTCTTTTTTTGTAAAACAGTCAAAAGCATCTGTAACAAAATAATTTATTCTATAACTATAAATCAATTATTCTATAAATCAACTATACCATCCATCCATCAATTTTCATCCGCTTATCCAGGGCTGGGTTGAAGGGGCAGCAGGCCTATCGAGGACCAAAACTGCCATAATAATAAATTAATTAATTAATTAATTAATGAACATGATAATGAACAAATAAATAAATAAATGCCTCAATAAATACATAAATGGAATAATATGTAGAGAAATGTAGAAATAAAAGTCTCAATTATCAAATAAATGTGATAAATAAATAAGTAAATAAATAAACGAACACGATAATAAATAAATAAATAAATGCCTCAATAAATCAAATTAAAAATTATCTATTTGACAAAAGATTTATTTTTGCATTAATTTATTTTCATATTATTTTTTTCCAAATTCATTCATTTATTTTTACATTTATTTATTTATTTCCCTATTAATTCATTTCCTTATTTATTAATTTCCGGATTTATTTATTGCTGCTTTTATTCATTCCTGCATTTCCTCGCCTGTATGCAAATGAGGGGGCGCAGCTTGACTATTCAGGCATTAGCAATCAAACCCACACAGTACTGTGGTCAGTGGTGTAGTCGAGGGTATACGCCGGTATACGAAGTTTAACAGTACAGCATAAGTTTATTTTAAGTTCCCACATTGTTGAGCCCCTATTCCCAAACTTACAACCAATCTTGTGCCCTTGTACCTGCATCAGTGTGTGCCATATTGGTACACAGTCACTACAGAAAATTACAATTAATTATGATTTAATATGAATTAAATGGGGAGGAATTACACTGTAAGTGCAAGGTGGTAGAAAATAAGTTATTTTCTCATTTGAAAAAAAAAAAAAAAAAAAAACAGTAGTAAGAAAGTAAGAATGGTTGATAACTGCAGTCTATACCCTTTTTTTTGTGATGTCTTTGCTGCATGGTACAACCATGTTGACCTCATAATCACCCCAAAGATGTCAGTTAAAGCCTGTGCGTGTGTCCTCCCCCTCCGCAGTCGCATCCGACCACAGCTTGCAACAGATTTATAACTTTTTCGCATTTTGTTTCTGAGTGTTTGAAATGTTATTTCTATGTATACCTGCCATATCTAGCTTTAAATCCAGGGACTGTTTGCACAAAACATCCCTTTCTTCTTAGCTGAGTGACTTACACAGTTACACAGAGATCCTTAAAAGGGAAAACATGAACTAATTTATTGCACTGAAAGTGTAAAAGTTTCCACGGAGATGGTTTGTTTGCTTGGACCCATGCTTGTGATGTCTGTTTTCGTCTCACAAAGTTGGCATATAGTTAGATAGTGAAAAAATGGCAGAAAAAAAGAAGACAAGAAAACCATATTGGCCAGAGGAGGAAAAGATTATACTTCTGGAGCAATACAATCATAGACAGCATGAACTACAAAGTAAATTTGATCCCCAAATACAAGTAAACAGAAAGTGATTATAGGAAGAAATTACAATGAAAATGAATTCAGTCAAATCTATAGTGTAAAATCAAAAGTGTATCCATCTGGTTCTCCTGGTCGCAGAACACTCTTCTCAGGGTGTGTTAGTCTTTCTCATTTATCACCATAAAGTCGGTCATGTTGCAGCTAAGATAGAGTCAGAGGTACCTTAAATATTTTGTGTTTGTTTGTTTTTACATTCCTTTGGTTGCTGTATATAGTTGAATGTAATCATAATAGTTGTTTTAAAGCCTGATATTGAATATTGTCCAGCTTTTTCAAAGATGTATGTGCTGCAGATCCAAATGCAATACTCCTATAATCTAATACAAATCTTATTAGTCCTGTGTAAATGGTCTTCAATGCTGTTCTGTCCACCATTCACTTCCAACAAGACATCTTATAACATCTTAAACTTTCTTACACTTGTCAATTACTTCCTGTATATGCACTGTCCATGTTATTTTCTCATCAAGCCACAATCCTAGAAATTGTTTCACTCTTTACAACTCTTGATTTCATAATTTCAGTTTCAAGTTACTGCCAACTTCTTTTCTTTTAAGTTACTGTTTTAAGTTGTAAGTTACTACCAACTATTTTTCTGTCTACTGAGATTTTAAATCCCCACTTAAGTGACCATTATTCTATTTTAACAAAATACTTTTGTAATTTCTTCACAATAAATTCCAAAGTGCCGCATCATCCGCAAAAAGAGAAAATCCTGTCCCATTCTCCAAACTCAAAATTTTACTTGTTACACTACCTGAGTGCAAATGCTAACATTTCTAGCCAATCACAGCTGCATCCGCGGGTCACGTGATGCAATCCAACGACGTCATTTCTCTGCGACTACCCCCGATAGTTAGCTCCATGTGAGGAGCTTCCACCAAAGTTGTCGTTATAATAAGGTAAGCCATTTATGAATATGGTGTGTGACGGTGCTGTGAGTTCAGTCTGAATCCTGTCTTTGTAAATAAAGCTCAGTTTAATGAGAGGAGACGGAATAAAGCGCTGCCGCCGGTCAGCTTCGTCTCACAGCAGCTCTCCATTTGGCGACAAGGTCAGGATTTAACGTTACGTGACAGCAGGAACGCTCTGGCTGCCGGTTTCGTTAACATTGCGGGTATAATGCGAGAGATATTGTTTCAGTCAGAGCTCCAACAACATACACAGCTAACGTCAACCTAGCTAGCTACATTATTGTCATTGTGCAGATCATGTAAGCGCCTGCGTTGTAGGTTACACAACTTCCCTCGCTGGTAACTGTACACTCCCCATGAGCTCTGTGTGTGTCAAACCTGACCAGGGAGAGATGGTTTAGTCAACACGAAGGTGAATATTTGACAGCATGTAATTGTTGCTAAATTAAAGATTTTTAACCTCTCCTTTTAACCTCTGCTCCTCAGGTTTATTGTGGGATGGTGACGCCAGCTGCTGCATTGTGAGAAACTTCTCAGTTCCCCCAGCATCCACAGTTCTGTCTCTCTGACCAAATGGCCAGCCGCCTCTTGGGCAGATATGCCCGTCTGCTGGGCAGGGCCTCCTCCCAGACTCCAGCTGCTGTGGCTGTCGCCCGCCTGCCTCCACCTGTGGCCGGGCCTGCAGAGATGCAGAGGGCTCAGGGCTGGCCGTGGGTTGTAGATAGGTTCATGTGTGAGAGAAGGACAGTTGTCAAGGAAGACCATGTTCCACACGTACCTCCAGTCACCCCGCTGGATGAGTTGGTGGAAAAGGCAGATGTGCCGGAGGACGTCCTGCTGGCCTGGGCAGAGCATGGACGCTCTGGCAATGAAGCTGCTAATGCCCTGAGGAAGTGGACTCAGTTAGTGCTAAAGACACATGGCACGTTCAAGCAACAACTGCCAAAACTGATGGCAGATTCAAGACTACAGAATATGATAAATACCATAACTCGGCAGGTAAGGCAGCTGGATACAGAGGTGGACTGGCGCCATCATGACGTATAGAAACATCTTGTCAAAGCCTCTGTGCTCACCTGTTGAGATTAACTTCTGATTTCTGTGTGTGGTTTTCTTCCAGGTGGCTTTGGTGTGGAATGGCAATCTCTTGCATGTTTTGCGAGCTCTCTGGACTATGGATATGCCACCTACTGATGCAGCACTCAATTCTATCCAGACTGAGGTTCTTTGGCGAGTCCGGAGGCTATCCATCAAGCACCTGGGCATCCTGGTAGATTTGGGAGCAGGCAGGAAATCACAGCAGGATGTGGCAATAGTGAATGCTGCAGTAAAACAGCTGGAACTACGCTGGACTGAAATCGCTGATGTTAAAACTGTCAGTGCACTGATATTCAACAGACAACTCATGTCATCTACCATGGGAGAGAGAGTTGAAGACAAGGTATCAGAGATCAGGAAACGTCCGTCACTATTGAGCACAGCGTTACATTTTATTTTTATTGCTTAGGCAACTCCTCAAACAACAAAAGCACAGCAAAGGAAAACAAAACCAGTTAATCAGGGGACAAAGAACAGAAAAAAATCAAGTTAAATTTTAATTTAACCTTTAATTAACCAGGAAGTTAACTGAGATTGAAAAGCTTTTTTACAAGAGAGACCTGGCTGAAGTAGCAGCCAATCAAAACACATCTAAAGTGCAACAAATACAACACATAATACAGAAATCCACGATAAACAACAAGTATTCAAACATAGTGGCCTCTGAAGAAAAAAAAAACTGTCTCTATCACCACATTCTTTATGATGCCCTTAAATTCATTGATGGATTGATGAATTCGTTGTGGGTGTGGCCATAGGACTTCATCCACATCTCTCCATCCAATATCAGCCTCAATTTTTATCAGAACGAAATGTTTGCCTGTGGCTTATTTAAGTGAACTCATTATCAAAAAGTGTTTTAACACGTGCCAATGCGGAAAGGCAATCCACAGAGTAGCGGATCAATATAGAGACCAATGTTTACGCTTTTGCTAAAAGTGTGTTATAAAATTATAAACTGTGTGTAAAGCTGAGAATGTGGATTCATGTTGGCACACTTTGTAAATGCGTAGGCTACAAGTGTTACTGGTTTCAGAGATCATGCTCTTAAACTCGCTGTTGGTGTGTAAGCATTTAGAAAACACTGTAATGGCTCAGTTAAACTTGTTAACCTTCGCCTTAACTTAATTGTACACATAGTACTGAGACAGGTTGGAAGGAAACGATACAAGTTGTGGTCTCTAAAAGCTTAAAACTAATTATTCCTTGGAGAGGCGATCTGAATGTGATGCTGTAATATAATTAAAGGAGAAATCACGTTTGTGTTTAATAGTAGAAAATGTAAGCATATAGTAAAACAGGGTACAGTATATGACTTGGAAGATGAGCAAGAAAAACACCTTCGAACAGCACATCATGACCTCTGGGATCACCTTTAGATGAAGTGTTGAGAATTAGTCTGTAATCCCTGTTGTAATGCTCTTGTCTGTTTGTTTTGCAGGCTTTGGAGCTCGCAGAGAGCTTCTCAGCAGAAGATATCCGCAAAGTCTGTGTATCTCTGGCAACTCAGAGCCGCAGATCTGTCCCGCTGCTCAGAGCTTTGTCCTACCACCTTCTCCAGAAGCAGTCGTCAGAGTTCACAACTCCATTGATAATGGACATGGCTTTTGCATACGGTAATAACACTGATGACTGCCACATATCCAGTAACACAGAAGGCATGCATACATCAAATGAATATAGTTTCCAGCCACGCCTTGATTGCCCCATCTGTCATTTTGCCTTCTTTACTGCATACATTAAGTAGATATTTTGAGGAAACCTAAAGCAGGAGTTCTTAACTTTATGTAACTCTAGGCCCTCGTCTGATTGCCCCTTGCTTTTCCTTAGGAAATATTCTTTTGGCTTCCCAACACATCCCGGGTGCTTTGTGTTCAAGCATCTCTAAAGCTTTGATGGTTTAAGCGCCTCATTTGGCAGGATTTCACCACATTCAGCGCCTCGTGCTTTCGGCTCAGCGTCACTGCCTGCCATTATGAATCTAAATTTAATGCATTCAGGGTCATATTTTCTCGGCGCATGCTTTGGAGCTTTTACTGGCACTGGGTTGTCTCCCACATCCCTTTTCCATTTCAAAATCCAATCTATTTTGTGTTACTGCATCAAAGGGAACATTAGCTAGCTAACAGTGGCAAAACATGTCAGTCTCTACCTGATGATGTGTGTGGTGTAGCGACATTCAAACGTAACTGGTCGTTAGAATGATGCATTTTAATTTGATGTTTTTCAGTTTTTTTATGTGAAATCTTGATCACATTTTGATATAAACACAACTAGCTTTGTAATTTACCCCCCCACCCCAGTTTTTTTTTAATCTAATCTAACCATTTGGCAGTACTTCTGCAGCCCACCAGAGAGCTCTCTGAGGCCAATCAGTTGAGAATTGCTGGCTTGAAGTGCTGTTACCTTTTGAATTGAGACAGCCGACAAAGTTCAAAGCAGGCAGGGGAATAAAAGCTAGTTGAGAGAAACAAGACCACAGATAAAGGACCTGTCTCTGAGTACTTTATTCAGTTGGATTCAGCCCTAAAAATTCAAGCACTGATGTCAGAACTGGTCTGTCAGTTTCAAAACACAATCTGTTAAATGTGAATACTCCACTATTTATGCCCGGCTAGTGTCAAAAATATGTATGGATAAACAGCTTAATGTCTAATGCACGTCAGAACAGATTAAAGCACTGTCGTAATTTATTGCATTTATTTCTCAGAGGAAGTGCATATTAATAAATATTACTGTAAATATGCCAGTATTAGGCAGGAGGCTTTGTAGTCCCTGGCCAGGTGTGAGTTTGGCAGCCTGAAATCAAGATTAAAAACAATGATTATGATGCAAAGCATATCAATTATGGTAAAAGTCAAACAAAGACAGACAGAAGCTGAACACAGGCATGGGGGGCAATAAAAGCAGTATAAATTACAGTGCAACGAAGCATAAACAAACTAAACAGGACATCTAAAATTACATTACAGCTTCATAACACACCAGTATAATGCCAACAGTAACAACTCTGCCTTTGCTCTTCCATAGGGAAGTTGAATTTCAACCATTCTCAGGTATTTCAGCGAATGGCCTCAGAGTTGTTACCCAGAATCCCTGAGCTCAGCTGTACTGACGTCACACGCTGTGCTAAATCCTTCGGCTTCCTCAAATGGCTCCACATTCCTCTGTTTGAGGCCTTCGCAGAGGTCAGTCATACGCCTAAGATCAACTCTAATTCACTTCATTTTAAAAAGTGCTTAATCTCTAATTAACTGTGGTACACTTTCTGTACATTTTTTTTTCACCAGCACTACACAGAAAACAGCCAGAAGTACAGCGCTGTTCAGCTCTGTAATCTGCTCATGACTTTTGCCAGACTGAACTTCCAGCCCAGCAAAGGAGAAGAGTTCTATAGCAAGGTATTAATCCTATTAAAGGCGGTCTGTTGGCTCTACGTGATTGCTTTTACTTTCTGCCTTTAATGTATTTTCGATGTGTGCCATTTTGTGTCAAGGTTCACCCTGTGCTGGAGGACTCTCTCTCAGGCCTGGAGCCCTTCTTGCAGACAGATGTGGTTTGGGCTCTGTGTGTGCTGCAGCAGGCCAAGCCCAGCCATCTTGTCCCGCTCACACAACAGAATCACATCGCCAAACTGTCAAGTAAGACACTCAGCTTTAGATGTTCGTTCTTCCTCTGTGCTCTCCTGTATTTAAGAAACAGTGAATTCATAAATATGCTAATTCGAGGCTGCGGCTGTATCACAGTATTACGGAAATCCAGGGTATTTAGAAATCTGGACAGTATGACTTTAATTCCCGTCAAAAACACAGAAGCTCATCTTTCTATGAAAACTGATACAGAGATTCTTCATTCTGGTGATGTAGTGCACTGCACACGCCACTAGAGGTCAGTCTCTACTGATGGAACAGGCAGCTGAGCTGAGAAAGATGGCGACTGCGAGTGGTGAGGATAACATTACAGGACTGTAAACAACCTGGCTAGCAACCATGGGGAAAAACAGTATGTAGAGGCTGAATATTTTCACATCTAACTCAGAATTAAAGGGTTATTGTGTTTTTGTTGAGTTTGAATGAAGTGTGTTTTAGATGACTTAACAAGGCATTTAAATTTGTTTTAGATGAATGAAAGAGAGAAACTTGAATTTAGAAGTTGTATAGTCGTCTTTTTCAGTTAAATAAGGAAAACGGATGTAAGAATATTTCCTTTCTACACATTGTATGATTTTATTTTGTGTACTCATTAGAATAAAGAGGCAAAAAGAGATGGTGGGAAGTACAAACACAACTATATATGTAGATTTATTTTTCCAATAGTGAAGGCATGATCTGCCCTACTCTGCCTAACTCTGCCTCTGATTGGCTTACCCTGACATTTATACCCTAACCAGTGTCACTCCACTTGCCTAAACATAACTAACCTAACCAATGAACACTTTAGTCAAAGAAAACTTTATTTCCATTTGCAGTATTGTATTAGGCAGCATGGCTCTGTTCTGGGGCCTCTCTGCCTTTCTTAGGCCTATGTAGAGAGACTCTTCTATGGGCTTACATGGAAAGGGCAGACCTCTCTGCCCTTCCACGTGCAAATAAGGAAAGCCTGAGAGCAAACCTCCCTGTCCTTCCACATGTGTACATGGAAAGCCTGAGGCAGGGAGAGCAGCAGCAAAGACCCCTGGGAACAGAACAGAGCAGCATCAATGACAAACAGAAATGACATTGATAAGTCAGACACAGCATGAAAAGGAGGAGCTGGGGTTGAGGCGGGTTGCAAAGCGGCTTGCAGAGGAAGCAGCAACAGTAGGCAGGCCAGAGCAGTTTAAATAGGGCATTTTGAATGAGATTCACCAACTGGTTGCATAGAAAGGAATCATGTGATCTATCAGCTGACTGCCTTCCATCAATCAGCTGCTCCATCAGTTGATTGGCTGTTTGAGATCAGCAGATGGAGCTGGGATGTTAGCTGAGCTTGACATCGTGTCCTGCCTGACCTAACGCTATGCTCAGTTTCTGATGCCACAGGGGAAATTGACATTGAGGATAAATATAACAAGGCAACATAACAATGACTTTTCTTGTCTTGGTTAGTAGCAGAACGACTCTAGTAAACATTACCAATAAGAGAGACTGACAAAGCACAGCTGGTACCAGTGTATCGATAGTGCGGAAAACAAGTATGAAAACCGTTTTGAATATTAACAATCAACATTATGTATCAATAGATCAACATTTTTGACAGCAGTAATATACCACATAACCCTGTGAAATGTCAAGAAGGTCTGAAGGTATGAAAGAACAGAAACCGCCCAAGCCCAGCAGGTTCACACACTGTGTTAGTACTATTAAGATCACACTGTCAGCAGTTCAGAGCACCTGCTCCTCTAAACTAGGAGAGGCTGGTGAAAGTAGTTCAGGCACCTGGTTTGAATGTCCCCACACAAATCAGCTTGTTTTCATAAAGAATCAACAACACAACACCTAATCAGGCAAAAGCAACATTATCATCTGAAGTTGAACATCAAGCAATATTTCACCACGCACAACAAAGAATGTCATATATAGTTCAGTAATTAGTTCTCCAGTGACAGTTATCATATATTGTCATTTATTAAGCTTGAATGTCACACATTTACTGCTCCAGCTTCTCAGATTGAAGGATTTTTTTCTCAGTGTGATATATAAGAATGTCCTTGTTTAATAATGTTGGAAATTTGGATTTTACAGTGCTTTTCCCACTTCCCTCACTGAGCTATAAGGCCCACAGTGACGTTATAGTTTAATTAGCTTGGTTGAGCTACCCAGCACTTTCAGCTTGCATTATTATTCCCATGTCATCATAAGTAATTAGGCCAAAGAGTGGGTGATATTTTTGTTGGGACCATAAAATGATGTGATTTGTTTGCATGTTTTGAACATCATGAAATGCTGCGTCGTCTTCTGGGAGCTGAAATACCACTCTGGCCCAGTAGATGGCAGTGCAGCATTAATACATCTCTGGTTAGACAGGCGCATTTATATGTTTTCTCACAGATATGAAGCTTTAACACTGATTACTGAAACATTCTCAAAGTCGTTTGAAAAGCGCTGATGTCATTGCAGCACTAATTCTGTTTTTGTGTTCTTTTCTGTCTGTAGAGGGTAGTCCGACTCGAGTTGAGAACTATCGCCTTAAGCTGCTCCACATCGCTGCTGCTCTCCATTTAGAGCATTCAGGTTCCTCAGTTACTCCGTCCTCCCTGAGTGTCCCGGCTGCCCCACCCAGCCGGGAGACCCTCACCATCCTGCAGACTGGTCTAAGAAGGGCTTTAACGAGTCTGGTGGGTGGGAGGAAGGAGGCCCTTCGCACTGGGGTTGACACTGTTTATGGATGGACTATTGGTAAGAGTAGCCAATATATATATACATACTTTGACATCACGCACATGTCATACTCCCTTTTATTTCAGGAGTTTTACAAGATTTGCAAACCCAAAGCAACATTTACTGCATCTCTCTGCAAAGGTTAAAGAGTATTCATTCAGCCAGAGAGCTTTCTTACAACTGAAATGCCCTTCTCTGATCAGATGCTGAGCTGGTAGTGGATTGTGACAACAAACCAGTTGACATGTCGAAGCTGAAAGCCCCTCATCTTCCCAGTGGAGGAGGAGACCAGGCTTTACCTGCAGGGGCACAGCGGTGAGTCATAGAGGAGAATCCTGTGGGCTTGTGGTGTTAAAGATTTGTTTTTGCTTTTCTCTCTTTTTGACTGTTGCATCAGTTTTGCTTTTGCTCTGTATGTCTAAAGTGATTAAACTCTGTGTTCCACTCATATCCATCTGTTTTTTAGGCTTGCTGTCTTGGCCTGGGAATTTCCAAACTTTGGCTCAAAGAGTAAAGACCTTCTGGGCCGGTTTGCCATGATGAAACGACATCTCAAATTGGCCGGCTTCATCACAGTGGAGGTAAGGAGAGGCAGGAGAAACCCCTCTTTGTGGCAGTGTTTAGTTACCTCAAAGTAAAAGCTTTTTATTAAACAGTGATCCAATTATTTTCTTTATCCCTGCAAATAGGGTGTGATGAGCTATTTGTTCTTCAGATTTCATTTTTACACAGCCACTAATTGCAAAAGGAATTTCCCAGTGTGTTGTGTTTGCTGTGATAGTGAGTAATATTTAAATGAACCGAGGCAGAGAAGCAGCACTGCTGCTGCTGTATCTGACAGTCTAAGGCCATGCAAACAATGGGCCCAATACTTTGGTAGAGCTGAGAGTCAGGTGGGTTCCGCTGCAGTCTGTGGTATAAATAGAGCTCCTGCCGCAGCTCTGTCTCATCTAGGCCAATCCAAGCGCTCTCTCATCTAGGACACTCTCCTTAGCCAATAGTAGCATCACTTGCCTCTCAGGTTTGCATTGCTGCAGGATGTGTTAACTGGGCAACTGTGTGTCCCTGAGACTGAAAACCAGCATTTACTGTGTGTAAATACATGATAATAAAATGAGTTGCATTCTCTCAAGCACTTATTGATAGTAAGAAGGTAAAAGAAATGTTTTCAAATCCATCCTTTTTGTCCTCTTTCAGGTGCCGTATTATGAGTGGCTGGAGCTGAAGACAGACTGGCAGAAACTGGCGTACCTGAAGGATAAAATCGGGAAGGCCGTGGCCGAGGACATGGCCAAATGAAGCGATCAGTCATGGGCAAATTTGCAGACTCAGCTAAATCAGAGCTTTCCCAACCAAATGAGACCACGGGGAATACACACGCACACCCACGTTCACACTCAGAACTGAGCAGCATTGCAGAAAAGCTCTCTCATACTTTGTCAGGATGAAAAAAAAAAAAAAAGAAATCATATTTTCACTCTGGTTCCCTTGGCAACGTGTGGGGCTTTCCCTGTTTCCATGGTGATGACGAGCAGGAGTTTTTGGAGCCAGAAAGAGAGAGACAGAAATAAACACAACAGCGAGTCCTGCTGTAGGGATGATATGATCGACCAAGTCTTTGCATCTGCGGGTGACATGTCAAAACAGGCCATTTGTATTCTTGGCCATAACGTTGGGCTAAATATCGGCATGTGAATAGATTGGAGTAACTTAATTATCTCTGTGAATGTGTGTCATCTTGTAATGGAATAAATAGTTTTACTGCCATTTTTCCCTGTTTTGTCTTTTAATTTTTACAAGATTGACTATATGTCCCGTCAGATTCAGTTTCAGGATGGTGAGGCACGTGTGTGATGTGCACATCGTAACGTGAGTACAGACTGGTCTGTTGCAGGCAATCATATTTGGTGTGGTATTCAGATAGAATATGCTTTATTTCACATGTAACAGCTAGTGCCACACCTCTCTGGCATACTGGTGTGTGTGAGCGCAACGGTATTATTAGCAAACATTTACTGGAGCAGGGTCGATCAGGAGTCTTCTCACAGCTTCACTGACAAAAATGACAACCAATTTCTTGTCTTCATCCGCTGCTTCGGTCATTTTACTTCATATCAGTTCAAAGTTGGTTACAGTTATTAAATATGAGCAAGTTTGGTGAGTGGATTTCTTTGATTCCTCTTAAATTTTATTGGATAATTTAAAATTTCACTCTCAATCTGTGTCTGTTAAAAGAGCAACAGCATTATTATGAAGAGAGCGCAAGGGTAAAACTCACAGATAGACACTTTGCTGACCCCCCGAAACTGCTTACACAACATCATGGGCAGCAGCCGCACTCTGACATCAGAGGCTGTTAAATGGCAGAGGGGAAAAAGACTGACAAATGCAAGCCAGGGCAGAAGAGAGCAGATGAGTTCAACTGAGAGGGAGCCAAAGAACAATACAAAGCCAGAGCGGCAAGTTAGGTAACAGGAAGTGACAAACATGAAAATGAACTGTTCCTCTGGTAATCCATCATGTGACTTCAGGCCATGGTGCCTACCTCATTCTTCCCAGTATTCAAGGATTAATGGATCGATGGATGGACTGATGACAGAGAGCCAAGCTAGCACTTCCAGTATTGAACTCCTTGGTCGTACTAGCTCCTGTGTGACAGGTTAGCAGTGTGCAGGTGCAGCCAATGTGTTCACACAAGGCTGATAAACAGGATTGCACAGTGACAAAAAAGCTACCTAATACATAAAATAAATAGTATTCAATACAAAACAGCTGATGTAGATATAACATATTGTACCTGCTCTGCATCTGACAGATACCTGAGAAGCGAGGACACCTACAATCGAGATGATCATGTCAGCTGAGATCTCACAAACACTCTCCTCTTCTTTTTTTAAGCTGTAAGTTTATCAGCAGCTATATTTGTTAAGGTCAAGCAGGTTGCATGGAGGCTTTTAGATATTATCCAGTAAAGCAGCACTTCTGCTGAGCTGGCAATCTATCATGGGAAGTTTTAGGTTGCCATAGAAACTACCATTGCTGATCATCTGGCTCAGTGCTGCCGCCCCCTCTTGCTTTCCTTCTATCTTTTTTATCCCCTTACTTTTTATCTAGAAAAGTAAAGAAAATCAGGAGAGTGCAGGAGAAGAGGCTAAAATGGAGAGCACAAACAGATGCTACAGCTCGCCCTCGGGGGAAATGTCTCCTTGTTGATTCCTTGGGGATGCAATCAGAGCAGGAGGCAGATGGTATAATTATTAGCTGCATGCTTTTAGGTTTTGTTTCTGCCCTTTTAATTCCCCGTGTTTTCTGTTTCTCTTTCCCCCCTGTTGGTTTTGTTTTCCTTGAATCCCCCTCCTTTATTTGATTTCTCCATCTTCCCCTTGTTTTTGCAGTACTGGTCCTTTCCTTCAAGGTTGAGGGCAGCACTGAGAGAGAGCGGTGGAAATCTGCTGACATCATCCCCCAAGATCCAGTCATAGCTTGGCTGAGAGAGAAGGAGGGGCAGAGAGATACAGGGAGGAAGGATGGGAGGGAGGAAGGGAGGGAGGGAAGCAGGAATTGGGCATCAGGAGAGGATACTGCAGCTCACTCTCAGAATCTATACACACACACACACACACACACACATACACATATTCAGATGAAGTGGATCATGAGGCTCTAAAACAGACGCCCACAGCAGCAGCATCACTGTGCTGCACCACAGAGAGAAACCAGCGTACACTCCCATCCCTCACTCTCACTCTTTCTCTCTCTGTCTGTCTCATTCTGTCTCATACACAAACACACACACACACACACACACACACAGACAGACACGTGCTGCAGGGAAGATCTGAGTGTTGGGTCGCTGAGCATTCAGGCCCCCCCTCTCCCCTCCCCTTCTTCTTCTTCTTCTTCTTCTTTCCCCCTCTCCACACTCACTCTCTCACTCCCTCTCTCTGTTCACCTTGTCTGTTCCGGCTGTATGGTTTATTGTTGCGTCAGAGCCAAAGAGAGCCAGCGAGAAGCATGCCGGGGGAGAGCACTCACAGATCTGTCCCCACCGACAAACATCCAGAGCAGGGAGCTGAGGAGACAGGGCTCCCTGGACCAGGTAGGACATCTGGGGCTGGGGATGGAGATGGGAGGATGAGCTAATTAAGCAGGGAGATGCGATCGAAGACAGGGACAAGGACATAATCAAGGAAAGAGGGTGAGGATGGTGTAGAGGAAGTAGTGTTATATAGACTGGGGTAGGAGGGGAGAGTTAGCAGGATAGGAAGCATGGCAGATACATGGAGACCACTGGGCTAGTGATAATGTGACTTAGGTAAACACTATCTGCTTTGAAACTGCAATGTGGAGTCATTTGTGTCTGTTGACATGCAGTAAGCTGTAATTCAGCTGCATGTTAGCCTCCTCACTAAACCGCATGATGTTTTCCCCTCCAGCTCCCAGCTATTAGCAGCCTCCCTAAAGCCTCCACCCCAGTCCTGTCAACTCCCAGCCCACCTCTCTGCACTCCTCATCACTAAATCCTTATTAACACGCAATCTCTCGTCTAAATGACTTTCAAAACCTTTGTGTTACTGCCCTCCCTCCGGTCACCAGCCCCCATCTTCTCCCACCCTAACCCTTGCCTCCTCACCCCTTGTCCCGCTGCCCCATCTTTAGCCCCGGTGCCACCCCATCTGCATCCTCATCTCCCCAGTAATTTTGTGAGCTGTGAGGGCAGCGTAGAGTGGTTCCTCCCTTCCCCCAGCCTCAGCAGGAACATGACACAGCAGCATGGCAGCACTCTGTAGGAACACACAAACACAACCACACAAGCAAGAGAGATTTTATAACAAATCTGGTCAGCTACTGCCCGTGTTGCTGCTGTGTATCTGAGAGATCACAAAATAAGTAATTGCAGAAAAGTGAGAATAAGAAGAAAGAGATAGAGGTAGATAATGTGTCAGTGCAGATGAAAGATTGGGAGGGTCAAGATTTTATTAATGTCCCTTTAATTACAGTGAGGCAATAATAGTCAGAGTGAGAATGTCGTCATTGTAACAGACTCTTGTGACCACTGTGTCTCTTACAGTTGTTGCACACAATAAAGCATTCACCAGTACAGTGTATACTGTTGTAGATGCCTGACAGCTATGATGGATAACCTTAACGGCTATTACGGAAACTCTCTGCCTCCTCTCTGCTGGGAGTAGTTTACAGTGGTTTGCTATTTTGGACATTTTCCTGCTTTAACTTCATCATTGCCCTGATCTGTTCTTAGGCTTGGAATTATTTTAAGCTTTCTTGGCCTGAATCTTGGGAGGGGAGGGAGGAGAGAGGATTGTCGGATGCTCTAGTTATACTATTGTAGTTATATTCTGGCACATACATACAAAACCAGAGGTTGGAGGATTAATTACGACTAAAGGGGAGGCTTATGGAGAAAGACAAAGACGTGTATGAGACTATTGGGGTGTCTCTTCTTCAAGGCTAAATCTGAGCACTAGATGAAATAGAGGCTCCCCTTGGGGCTGACAGGCCAGCGCTGCAGCCTCTGTGACGCAGCTCCAGTCTGCTCAGCTTGCTGCGGCCTGCAGCCGTACGGCAAGCCGGGTGCTCGATTTCACTGCATCCTCCCAGAGGAGACTCGCAGGCTGGGCCGGGGAGGAAAGAGAGGCACACATCCACGTACTGTTTGCAGCAGTGAGTCTGCAGCTAAGACGGAGACTGGCAGTTATGCTAGCAGAAATAATACATGTCACTGGCTCATTTAGCAGCCTAGCAAAACAGTAGCTCCAACAGTGTGCAGCTCTCACATGTGATTCCAGTGCCTAGCATATAACGGAGAAAGATGCTTTTTCTGAATGTGGTCAACATTGTTGTTGTTTTGCTTGATTTTAAGTCAGATAAAAATTAATCATTGGTTTTTGTTTGCCTGTGCACGTGGTCACTGAAGCTGGTGCCTTTTTTTCAGGCCATCCAGGAGCAAACAATCACATTAACCATATTAGACTGTGCTGTACATGTAAGTGCAGAGCAGGCGTTGGCTTTTGTGCTTACCTGTGCATCTTTCTGATTAGTGGCAGGTTTTAGTCTCTGATACATGACTCAGCACGCACACAAACACACCTAGAGCTTATTATTGGAGCAGGGCTGCTAAATGCTGATGAGTGCATCTGCCACCACCTCGGGCAGGGCAGGAGAGCAGCGAGGGAGGAGATATACTATGTGCAGAGAAAAAAAGAACATGGAGGCGAGAGAAGGGAGCTAAGAGACACAACAAAAAGTGAACAAAGGGGCGGTAGCTACATGTATCATGTATCTTTCTCTCTCTATATATATATATATGTGTGTATTCTACAGTGAGGATTAGATACCAAAAGGTTTAGTGAGGAATTTTGTGGGAGTGAGACAAAGAAGGGGACGCAGAACAGAGAGTGAATTAGTAAGTGATATCTAGGTTCCTGGCAGAGCAAGTGTGTGTGTGTATGTGTGTGAGGGTGAGTGTGTTTGTGGCTGGCACCGAGCTGAGCCACTTGTGTGTTATAATGGCCAATCAGCATGTGGATTGAGGTCACCGTGGCAATGGCCCAGTTAAGAAGGTTCTGTTCCCTCCATGTGTGCTATAGAGACAGAGGTTTACATTACATCCTTAAGGGATATTTCCATGAATATATACTTTTGTGTTATAGTAATCAATCCGACATAACCTTATCTTTTTCTTTTTATAAAAAGAAAAAGCAGTGGAACTGAAACACATGAAGAATACAGTCTTTTATTCTATCTTCTCCCTCCTCTTGCTTTCTCTTTCTTGCTCATACACAAGAGTCCCTGCACTCACCCCTGACCCCATTTCTTGGATTCACCCTGTCATTTCATCTCAGTGGTTTCTCCATTCCTGATGACAGTTATGAAGATGATAGCATGGTCTAGAAGGACAAGGGGACAAAGAACACTGTAATTCAATGACTGTTCCTTTCGCCACTGGCTAATTGTGCAATTGTGCATGTTGATACTGAAAGAGAAAGAGAGACAGAGAAACTTGGAGAGGTTAAGAAAGATACTGTACTGTATGAAGAGAAGCATTGTTTTCCACATCAATGTTTTGAGTGCAGCCTTATGGTGGAAAACTATAGGCTGGTTTGATCGGTTTCAAAAACTTAAAACAAAATCCACCACCAGCAGCAAAACATCCTGCTGA
This sequence comes from Cephalopholis sonnerati, assembly GCA_019142605.1. NCBI lineage: Eukaryota > Metazoa > Chordata > Actinopteri > Perciformes > Serranidae > Cephalopholis > Cephalopholis sonnerati. Next base: position 24,247,626 of record JAGQAX010000008.1, on the reverse strand, counting down.
TCTTTGTTTTTATTCTTGCTGATTGTTTTGCTTCTCAAAGCCATTTGCAGTGTCAGAGTAACACACAAAGCTGTGTGCTATTTGGTTAATCTCCTGACTGGCATTTTGGTGACATTTTTTGGAGCTCTCTCTGAGTGTGTGGGAGAAGAAAAGTAAAGTTCAACCAAAGAGATAAAAAGTCTATTATTGTACAATGAGGGAGGCGTAGCTTTCCACATCATGTCTAGTGTCGTGGTACTGAGATAATTCCGTCAGCTTGATTGGTCTCACTGCTTTGTTGATGTCATAGTACAGTTAAAATATTCCATAAATCTGCTAGATAGTTTATTTAATTCAGTGTTTTGATGCAGCTGCTGCTTCCCTTTATTTGAACTCTTGTTTTTGCATTGCTTTTTCTGTTTTTCAGACATGACCAGACACCCGTCTACTGACTCCACCCCTAGTGACAGTGGCTCTTCCCCTAGTGACAGTGGTTCTAGCCCTTCTCCTAGCACTCCTCAGAAGCTACTCCCAGCATGCACCTCTCCATTTGGACCACGACTATTTCATGCAACACCCAACTCCTCTGGCACTCCAAGGCCTCAGCCTGAAGGCTCTGACCATCGCAACAACACACCCAGACTGTCTGGAAAGTTAGGGGGTCATGGACCATGTGGCCGCCATGTCCCTGTTAAGATGGAGAGAATCAAGGTATGTGTTTTGTATGTATGAACATGTGTGCAATTTTAAAGCAGATATGCCATCTGATGCATTCTATTGGTTTACTTATGTGAACCTTATGTTTAATGTCTTATTCCCAGGTTCTGACTGGTTCTGAGGTGGAGAGTGACTATCAAGAGCCACAGACCATTGATGCAAGGGTGGTGATGGGTCAAGAGACACTGCTCAAAACAACAGAGATCCGAAAAACGAACCCCATCGCTGAGCCAAGTGGTCAGGCTATCCCTTTGCCAGCTATTCCAAGCTTTTCAGGTCCTCAGTCACAAGCAAAAGAGACCCAGCTGGAAAAAAACAAAGAGGAAAACCAAGCCCAAAGCTCTCAAAAACAGCAGGATCAGCAAATAGACCCTGCACAGCCTCCAGCCACACTCCCTTCCCCTTTTCAGAACCCCCTATTTCCTTCTGCCTCCTCCCAAGAGCAAATCACAACAGATGACAATTTAAAAGACAACCAGGAAGAGGATCAAACCCTTTCTCTTGACGAAGTGCCTTCCCTTCCTTTTTCTGAGCTGGCCTGTCCAGTTGCTTTGTCCTTCTCTGAGCCAGCCTATGCTGTCGACCCACTACGAGTAGGTGTGCCCTCATCTCTTGACCCTGACCTGTACTATACCGCCCCTTCCACCCCAATAAAGATGGCCTCCCGCTCTTCGCACCTTAAACATCATTCATATCCTGGCTCTCCAGCCTGCCCACTCTCCCCTGGCTCTCCCTCAGACAGCGAGGACCTCTGTTCCCCTCTCACCTCTCCCTCTGGCTCTTATATCACCGCGGAGGGAGGCAGCTGGACCTCCTCTTACACATCTTCCACCTCCCCCTCCACTTCTCCCAACCTGCTTCTCACAGAAGAAGCACAGGAAGCCCCTGCTTGCTTTGTAGGTTCCCTATCAGAAATTGGAGATGAAGTTGGGGAAGAAAAGGGACGAGCAGGTCCAGAACGGGAGGAGGAAAGGACAGGAGACTTCTGCCTGTACCGCCCTGAAGACTTTGTCATGAATTCACGAATGGGTATAACAGGGACAGTGATCCTCGAGGAGGAAGAGGCTCTAAAAGGGGAAGAGATAAAGATTTCCAGAGAAAGCTGTCGTCCTTGCTGGGTGACCGAGGACACATCCCCCCTGAGGAGCAGTAGCAGCCGTAGCAGTGATTCCCAGGAAGATGGGGGAGAGTCTGAAAGCTCACTCTGCCCACTGGAAGAGGCTGTAGCAGGGAGGGCAGGGTACTCTAGACCCATGCAGACAGGCCTGAAACTGCAACTGGATGCATGTATATCAGAGGAACATTATGGACAGATGGATGACCACCCAGAACTACCCTCCACTGCCTTGACTCCAGACACAGAGAGCATGACCATGGCCTCATCTAGCCTTAGCCCTGACTCACCTGTCAGCCCCCTGGATGCCTTCTGTCCTGGAGCCTTTGGTAGGCTCGGCCACAGTTCTTTCATGCTCTCCCAGGCAGCCTGCACTGATGATATACCAGAGGAGGAAAGGATGATCCCTGCCTCCCTTATCTCCTTTCCCCTCCACACTAGCCTTATCTTTAAGGCTGATTCAATGGAAATCACCCTTTTCCCCACAGAAGATGAGAACGATATAGGAGAGGATAATGACAGAAATGAAAGCAAGGATGTTAATGCTTATGCAGCAGGAGAGGAGGAGGCAGATGTTGAAGATGACGATGATGATGACGAAGAGGATGATGATGATTATGATTATGATGATGAGGGTGATGGCAATGCTAATGGTGCTGCTGACGGTGTTGACGATGATGAAAATAATGAAGATGATGACCATGATGAGGCAAGTGAGGAAGCTAAGGTAGAGGTGAAAGTGGTAGAAGAGGAGGAGGAGGGAGAAGAAGAAGAGCAGGAGGATGATGATGATGAGGACTGTGACAGCAAAGCAGTAGAGGATCCTACAGACGAGGACAGCTCAGCGTCCTTCCTTCATTCACTTTCAGAGACATCTATCAATGAGGGGTTGGACGAATCTTTCTGTTTCCAAGACGATACAGATGACTCATTAGATTCTGCCTCCTATAACGGGGAAGAAGACGAACGTCTATACAGCACTGAGAGGCATGCACAATCACTTGAACCCACACCAGTGGATGCAGTTGATCTAACTGGAGTCCAAACAGAACCTGAACAGGGGTCTACGACTGAAGCAGGTCAAACTGAACCTATGCACACACAGCCCAGCACAGAGGAACTTGTGGATGAGCCCCAAACCACCTGTCTTTCTGAATCCATTGCTACCCACCCCCAAGACAACAATACAGACCCCAAACCTCTGGATGAACCTTCACCCCCTGAACCCCAGTCAGATCCTGAACCGGAATCTGCCAGTGAAATAGGTCAGACAAAACCTTTGCACATTCAAGTGAGCACAGACAAAACAGTGGATCCGTCAGAAGCAATGTCTCGTCAACCAGAGTCCTCCAGCAACCTGGAAGAGAGTGGTAGTGAAGGTGAAATGATGGATCTCTCTGGTTCTTCCAACCCTCTTCAGCAGCCTAAAGACAGCCCATATTTGAACCTTTCAACCGCTCCTGTTGTCATTTGTGGTCCACCTGACCCTACTGCTGAGTTCCACACCTCTCCTCCCTCTGCTCCTTCTGCACAGGAGACGAAAGACCTTAACAGTTCAGTTCTTCTGGAAGAATTGGCTGGTGAAAATCCCCAGATAGAAGATGATGATTTAGAAGAGAGCAACGATTATTCAAGTGAGGAACCCACAGAAGAACCACTAGAGAGAGACTCTTTCAAATTGCTCATCAAGCCTCGTCATTACCAGCCAGAAAGCCACAGGACTGTAGGAGCAAGTAGACTTGCATTATCAAAGTCCTTCTCCAATAAAGCAGATGTGCTTGGAGGGGCAAAGGCCTTATGTAAGACCAGTATTCACAGGGAGTCTGACATTGAGCTTGACCAGAGGAATGGAAACGCCTCAGCTGAATCGATGAGTATGGAGTGTAGAAGCCTTGATTCTGCCACTAATGACTTGAATAAAGGTGTTCTTCTTCTCTCCTGCCCCAAAGACCCTAGTCCTAACCCCAGTAATATCCCTGTTTCTGCCTCTCCAGAGATCATTTCAGAACTTGCTGACAATCTGGCCCTGACCCCTGACCATTGCCCTGGTGACTCTGCCCAGGAAAACCTGAGAGAAAACACTCTGACTACCGATGAGGGGGCACTGGGAGCGGTTGGATCCCCACACTCACCCCTTGCCATCTCACCTAAACGTGAAAATTCAGAAACAGACAGCAGAGGTGGGAGCAGAGAGATGTGTCCTGAATCTGGGGCATGGTGTAATGACAGGATGGGGCTGAGGTTTGGTCTAGGATTAGGATCAGGGGCTGACTTTGGTGTCTGGGGAGCAGGGGAGTCTCTCTCCCTGTCTCTGGGGAAGAGGTATGAGTTAGAGGCAGAGGGTCTGCTCATGTGTGACACAGAAGGCCAAAGCACACAGACGGCCGTGGATCCCAACATGAGCAGTGAAGTGTGCGAAAATTATGACAATGTTTTGGGTTCTGTTCTGGATGAGGAAGACAACAACAGTCTGTGTGGAAAAAGGGACCGGATGGCAGATGAAGAATTGGTAGGAGAGGGAGCTTCTGAGTCCAACTTGGCTTGTTGGAGATCAATTGAGGAGATCTCCGAAGCAGGGGGAGGAGAGGATGGAAGCTCCAGATTCCCAGAGGATGATGTCAGTAATCTGAATCCAGACAATGATGGTGATAACACGGACACATTAATACAAGACACATGGAAAAATTCAAACAATGACAATGACTCTGCCTTTAACTCATTGGAAATGGCCATGTCTGGAAGTCTGAATGCTCTATCAGAGGAAGTGAGACCCCAGAGTGTGAGTTTCAGTGTTAGAGAATCTGTGTCTAATATTCCACTTGAGGAAATGCCACCTCAACTCTCTGACACAATGCCTGATGAAGGGGAACAAAAAGACAGCTCCGTAAACCAGGCTTCAGACACAAAACAAACACAATCCTCAAAGGATGAAGCCTGTGGCATCTCAGTGCCATTAGTTGAAACTCACCTGGACAAAGTTGTAACAAACGAGCATCTTAGCTTAACAGATAAAACCAAATCAAGATGTCATACGAGTCCAGAGTGTCAGACAATCACTCCAGAGAGTAATGCAGCATTTTCTTTGCCACACGGATCCTTTGGTTCCTTTACTCCTAAATATAGATCTACTGAATCCAGACCAAGCAGAGCTTGTCAAGACAAGGTGGAAAATACTGGTTCTCCATCAGAACCAGAGACAGTGGAGCCTCAGACTGAGGGCCAAAGAAAAGGTGATGCCAGTCCTGTGACTGACGGACTTGTTGATGAACCAAAGACTAAAGATGCCTTTAGAGGACAGCAACGTGTTGTTTGTAACTCAGGGGAGGAAGATGAAGAGGAAAAGGTGAAAGAGAAAGCAAAAAAGAGAGGTGAAGAGAAAGATGATGAGAACAAAAGGGAAAGAAAAACCTCTCCTGCACATAATGGCCCAGAGCACTCTCCGTGCCACACCCCAAAAGGGGAACTTTGCACAGATAAACCAATTGCTGCTAAGAAGGGGAGGAGAGGGAAGCAGAACAAACACAGGGCATCCCAGACAGCCAGTCATGTTGACTCTAGCCCCGAATCTGTTGATGATCCAAAGAAACCTTCTGTTCCATTAAATACCACAGCAGATGGACGGTCAGAGGGGGTCCCAGACAATTCTACAACTAAGACAGGCCAAAAGGTAAACAACAAAGCTTCAACATCGGACTGTCAACAGAGGACATCTGGGACAGACAAATCTCAGTTTGGTTCACAGATGCGGAGGGATAACAGTCCCAGTCCTGATGTCAAAAGTCCTAGTCATGGATTCTGCAATTCTACCGTGCATACCCCAGACAACCTCAACGCTGGGTTGGCAGTGAACCAAGAATTACATCAGAAACAGGAAGTGCTTGATAACAGACCACTACCTGATAGTCAGAGGGGAATCATGGTGGATATTAATGACAACAACATAGATACTGGCCACAGCCCACCTGCCCATGACACCATATCATACTCCCTTACTCCACTGTCTTCCTCGCCATCTCCTGTTTCCTCTTCCTCCCCTCTACCATGTGCCTCAACAGAGCCAGAGGATGATCTTTCCACACCTGTGCAGGAATCCCAACCTGTCCTCTCAGCCCAGCAACAGCCTTCACTGTCCATGTGCCACTCCACCCCTACGCTTCGGTCTACCTCCCCCACAATACAACAAGCCTCCGATTCCCAAATTCTTCCTAACAGCAACCTCCAAGAGGTCACTGTTGTCCTTTCTGCATCAACTACATCTACCACAAGTGTCTCTTCACCCTCATTCTCCACTGCCATGCCATTAAGCTTGTCCCAGCCTACCCAGGAGTCGTCTTCACCTGCACCCAGGACTGGAGATTCAGCATGTGCTCCAGACTCTATTTCCCATCCCCAGTCTCAGGCTAACCTCAACATCCAGCCTCACAAACAAATTAAGCAAGGCTGCACGTGGAGCACACAAGACAGGTGCAGAGGTGAGTATAGAAATTATGGCTTGTTAGATTGATAGCAGAGGAATGCCTTATCTTTTTTGTTACATTCATTTCTGGCAACAGTGAAAGGGCGCTTTACAAGTTGGGATTGTTATCAAGAATTAAAATGGCCACTATGTTCCCTAGGCTGTTGGTTTTAAGCAATTAAAAAAGAAGCAGAATGTTTGTAAAACCAAAGTCAAATGTGAACTCTCTAATGCAAATATGATCAATTAATGTGTGCTCTGTAAGGTCCCAGTTTGGCTGAGGAGGAGACAGACAGTGAGGATGATGGTGGACTGCCTCGACATGGTCACAGATCCCAGGCCAGAGGAGTGGCAGGAAACAGAAACGGAGCCATGCAGAGAGAGTCTGGTCCGTCTAATCAACGCGAAATACAGCCTTTCTCTGCCCACCAAATATCCGACAGACAGTCAGGCTGTCCGATCAACCACAGCCACAAGATTGCAGAGGAGATCGACCTATCCTTCAAAAACAATTGTGAGTTGTTTCTGACCTCACATGGGAAATACAATACAACATCAGGAATCTCCTTATACACTTTCTCTTTCTGTCTCCTTACATCTCTCTTTCTGGTTCTACAATAGTACACCCACAGCTATTGTTATTCTGTGTCACATTTACACGTGTTTGAATATAAACTGACAATGACAGAATAGCTTAAAGTGGCTCTGCTTATGTTGCGCCCTGTTTCTGCCAATAACACATTGCATTTAATGTAAAAATCACATAGTATGGATATATAATGAAATATATTTTCCTTAGGCTAATTAAATTCCCTAACGTTGATTAGATGAGTTTTTTAATGAGTACTCTCCATCAGCATAGCACTAATGAGAGAGAGTCACTGATGCTTGTATTAGCTCTACTATGGTGATCAGTTTCTATGGCAATAAGGATATGATACCCTTCACTCACATGTACTTGGGTGTGTGTTGATTACGTGTTTGCGTAGGCTCCATATTGGCGTCCTGTAATGAGTCTGAGAGCGAGGGGTCAGTGCCTGAGCTAGAGGAGCCAGAGCCACTGAGACCATCAGAGCCCCAGGTGAGTCTGTTAATGCTGCTTTATTGGATGCCATCTTTTCCTGTACTCTGCACTGATATCTTTTTTAACCCCCTCTGTAACAAGTATTGCATGGCAGAGAGAACATGAGCAGAAAAGATTGTCTAATACCTAGAACATGTTAGACTTTATAGTGTATTGTATTGGCATTACATTGAGATTATGTTGAGAAATATAACCTGTTTTTACAAGAGCCTGTCAACCATTTCACAATCAGGAGGACACTGTTTGCTCACACACTGAAAAATCCAATCGCCAGAAAAAACGTTGGCACTGTACGTTTCTACAAACTACGGATATGTTGCATGTGCAAATTATTATGTAGCGGATTTGTCGAAACTTAAAATTTCAGTAATGCTGTGGTTAACATGTGATTAGGTTTAGGGACAAAAAACTCTTGGTTATGGTTAGGAAAAGATCATGTTTTGGTTTAATATACCCCACTTGGGGGGCACAATCCTGGCAGAAAAAGCAGCAATGTCTCGGTCAAAGCAACCACTTTTAAGGCCACTAACGCAGCAAGAAAAGCAGCAACGTCTTGGTAAAAAACAGCCACTTTTTGTGCCTAAAAAGCTGCTGGAAAAACAGCAATGGGTTGCTTCAAAACACTCATGTTTGTTGCTTAAAAACCAGCTGGAAACACTGCTATGAGTTGTTGTTTCTTAAGTCTCAAACAGTGGTCTGCAGCTTGGCAGGCATCTCACCGAGGTGTCACATCATCCCATCCCTTCAATCTCCCATGACAAGTCAGCTCGTACACGTTACTTCAGAAACGTTCATTTGATATATATGAAATGTACAAATGTAACTCATTCGTGGTTTGCAGAAATGTACAATGCCAACATTTCCTCGACATTGAGATCTTGACGTCACAAGCTAAGAGGAAAGCTGAGGAGAACATGAAATATGTGAAATAATCACTCATGTGTTGTAATTGGTTTAAGATTTAACGATCTTTATGCATTGGTCTTTATTTAGCCATAGCAGCTAATGCTAGTCATGATAGATGTCTGTTTTTTGTACTTTAAGCAAATTGCTCCTACTTCTGTAGCTATTAACATAAAATGCATCTCTTCCTGTGAATGGGCAAGAAAAATCAGATCTGGCATCAGCAAAATATCAGTGAAAACCTAACTGTGCATGAGATGACTCACATTTGGTGATATTAGCAAAATTGACATATGGCAAATTAGCATAGTTAGAATATTACAGTAAAGTAATTAACATTTGGTTTTTTTTCCCTTCAGTCTATCTCCTTTGCAGATGAAGGGCTAAACAGACCGAAACAGAGCCGCAGTGAGAAGAAGGCCCGCAAGGTCAGACTACTGGCTGTATGAAAATAAACAAATGAATACAGTGGAGTATATACGATGGTTTTGTGTTTATTTTATGTTAATTTTTCTTTCTTTGTCACTCTGTCTGCTGCTGTATGTGGGATGCAGGCCATGTCTAAACTGGGTCTGAAGCCGGTCCATGGTGTGACCAGAATCACCATTAGGAAGTCCAAGAGTATCTTGTTTGTCATCAGCAGACCAGATGTGTTCAAAAGCCCCGCATCAGACATTTACATCGTATTTGGAGAGGCAAAGGTAAGTCTCTCTTTCTTTCTTTCTTAAGCTTCAGTTCATGTATTGTTTCTCAACCTCTCCTCTCCTGTCAGATTGAGGACCTTTCTCAGCAGGCTCACAAAGCAGCTGCAGAGAAATTCAAGGTGCCTGTGACCTCTTCTCCCTTGACCCCACCTGTCCCACCCAGTCTCACCATCAAGGAGGAGAGTGAAGAGGAGGAAGAGGAGGTACATGCTGTCTAAACTATTTCTGAACACCTATCACACTAATGTCAGCACAGTATGTTGTAGCATTCTGTTATTAAAGGGACAGTCCAGCCCAAAATTAAAAATATCAGTCTAGATTGTTTTGGTGCCAAGATGTCTGCCTTCTCTGGAATATAATGGAAATAGATGGTACTGTTGTTGTGCTCAAAGTGCCAAGAAAATACTTGCCTCTTTTCAGGAATTATGACCCAGTTACTTAAGATAATCCATGTAGGAATTATTTTCTGTCTACCGAACTGTATTGACGCAAAGAAGGAAGAGTGCATCTATTCATAGAGCAATGTAAAAACAGTGATGCTAAGTAAGCTAGCACTAGATAAACACATCCCTCTGCGCAGTGACACAGTTGGCCAGAGTAGTTCAGTAGAAAGAAAATAGTTCCTACATGAAACTGCTCATAACAAGGTCTGTGATTATCTAGAGTCACCAGGTCATGATTTCTGGAAAGAGAAACTGTTAAATTTTTGAGCACTTTGAGCATCACAAGTTGAGTGCCATCTAGTTCCATCATAGCAGACATCTCTACAGCTGATATCTCCAACACTCTGCAGCTGACACCAAAACAATCTAGATTGATAAATAACACTACAGGTAAGAGGGAAAATATGTGTTTTGATTTGGAGGTGAACTGTCCCTTTAACTTTATGTCTCTCTCTTTTTTCTTTTCTCTCTATACATCAGGTGGATGAGGGAGGTCTTGAGCAGAGGGATATCGAGCTGGTGATGGCTCAGGCCAATGTGTCACGAGCCAAGGCCGTCCGTGCACTGAAACACAACAAGAATGACATTGTGAATGCTATCATGGTGAGGAGGAAGGCGCGGAGGGGGAGGAGGTAGTGAGAGAGGTAGAGGGAGGGGGGGCAGATGGTGAACAAAATAATGAGTCATAGCCAGCGAGCGGGGAGTGCATCGAGGAGGAGGGGGTGGAGGAAAGGAGAAAGAGCAGAGGACAAATGACAAGTAGAGTTTCTTCCCAGTAACTGAGCAACCTCTACAGTTCTGTAGGTCATCAGTGCCGTTAGATGTCCACTAGGTGGCAGCAGCAACTCACACTGAGATAACGGAGTTGTTTAAGTGACGCAGTTGATTTTTCTCCGGATGGAGTGGAAAGCAAGATGAAGCTGCCTTTATATCACCAGCAAAAGTTGGCTGTGTGAAAACAGCCTCTCATACTGACAGAGAATTTTAATGAGGCATCAAGAGTGACTTGTCAGCTGTAATAGTTTTGTTTTCAACTGAATTTTACTAATTCATGATAATGGTTTTCACTGTTTCATTTTGAATCTCCTTTCTCTCCTTGTCTCCTCTGTCTTTCTCTCCCTCTTCCTTGTAGGAGCTGACCATGTGAGCGGTGAGGACGATTTGTCTCCTGACCCCCTCCTCCAGCCTATAAAGCCTAAACGCCACTGACTCTTCTGTATCGCTGCTACTGTATGTTGCATCCCCAATATCTGCTAAATAAAGTCTGTTCCAACGTGGGCTTTGACTGCACTGTCAGATTGACTTTACTGAAAAGGTTAAAGATGGTTTGAAGTAGGTAGGTGACACTCCCTAACCGCCCCACAGCCCTGCAGCTACTCACCTCAACGCCTCATTTGGTGTGAATGCAGCTGAACTTGTTTTAAAATTACAGGAGCAGCACAGTCCTTTACATTCTGCACATTCTCAAGGCTCATATTTAAAACTTTTCTTCCCCATTTTCAGAATTAGTCTGTCCATCTACCAACCAACCCCCTTCATCTGTCTTTGCGATTCTTTCGAAAAATATTGGAGGCTGCTACTGCTCAACCAGAGTCACAACAATGTAGTGAAGAAATAAAATTGTTTTTTTAAGCTGATGTAAAGGGTTAACAAGCTGTTATTTTCAAGTATATGCAACTGGAAAAACATGCAAAAGGCTAATTTTTTATTCTAGTCTAATATATTTTTAGAGGTCTAGTGTGCAGGATTTAGTACCAACCACCTGAAACTTCTCCCCTGTGCTAAGCCTGTAGGCCCCATCCATAGCCAGTGTTTGGTTTGTCCATTCTGGGCTACCAGACGGAATAACATGGAAGATATATGTAGATATAAACAGCTCATTGTAAGGTAACCAAAACATAAACCAATGAAATAATGGTCATATACCATTTTATTTACCATTTCTGCTGATGGGTTCCAAGATTGAAGGAGTGTAGTTAATTATAAAGATTAACAACACATAATTCTCATAGAAGGCTTGGCTCAGACATGAAGAGGAAATTAGGTGGGCGAAGAAGTTTATTTGTGGCAAGGTCATCATGCAGAAACCTACGTCAGGTCACTGGGGAATTTGTTTTTCAAAGGGCTTGGGAAAATAGTATTCATTCATTCATTTTCCATAACTGCTTATCCTGTTAGGGGTCGCAGGAGGGCTGGAGTCGATCTGGACAGGTCGCCAGACTATCACAGGGCTGACACATGGAGACAGACAACCATTCACACTCACATTCACACCTACGGGCAATTTAGAGTCCTCAGTCAACCTAGCCTGCATGTCTTTGGACTGTGGGAGGAAACCAGTGTACTTAGAGAAAACCCTCGCTGCTGACACGGGGAGAACATGCAAGCTCTGTAAAGGGTTTGAATACCCCACCCCGGGTTAGAACTAGGAACCCTCTTGCTGTGATACGACAATGTGCCGCCTACATCCTTCACACTGGACCTTTAATGTGAAAGGCGTTCTGAATGATCGCATGCTGTTCATGTGTGACAGACGCCAAGGGCTGGGTGAAATAGGCGAGGCAAAAACATAATTTCTGGTAATAGCTTTTTTAAAGGAATGATGCAAATGTGCTGCATTGTGAGATTACATATAATTGTTTCAATGTTTTGCAGAAGCAGTCTGCAGATATTAAAAACAAATACTTTGCACTGCTAAATTGTTTTTGGGGCCCAGAAGATTTATGCAAGTCTCACAATTATTTGGACCTTTAATACCAATCCCCGGAGAAAATAAGCTCATTAATCAGTGTTTAGTATACAACTGCTCACATTGTCTAGAATGTTCCTGCTCCATAGAGTTACACTTTGCCAGCATTGTGCCAGACTCAGATGTTACATATTTCTAAGGAAAAAAACTGAATGTGTCCTCATGAAACTGAACTCTCAGTCTGTTTTGTTTCTCACTCTGATATAATGTCACACATTACAGATGACACAAGCGTGCTCAAACAGATGCCAAATGTTTTTCTGACAGTCCATCACCTTTAAAGTACAAAACAGATCAGAGTAGAAAACATATACGCGGCACTGCAGGGTTCTGCTTTGACAAGTGTTGGCAATAACAGAAACTTAAACCAACATGTTGAGTCAGCACCTTTAAATTACAAGTGATTACTCTACTTGTGAATGCATAACATCTGTCCCCTTGACTGACTTAGCTACTGTTCTTATTTAAGTAAACATGTGAGGCTACGATGTGTTTCAGTGTGTAATATTATATCAAAGTACCAGCATTAATAAATGAAATACTGTCACAGGCACTGTAAACGACCAAATTAAACAAACTTAATAGTCACTGGAAATGTTTTTGTTAGCAATGTCAAACAGTAGTACACTGTATCATATAAAAGGCCCCTTTCAAATGACAAACATAGGACTTAATGAGCATTTCATCTTTAAAAATCCACACAAGATAGTGGTATAGAGCTCTATAAGGCAAGAGGTGGCGCTCTCCTGAGTATCCTTCATGAGAGTGCAGGTGGAAAACTTCAGACTCTCCTGGAAAAATGGAATGAATGCCTTTAGGCTTGAGTCAAGTGTCGGGGATCTAGACATCATTAGGTGGTTTTAGCTGGGAGGACGTTGTTCTCAAAGTGTCCCTGGTTAGTGATATTCCCAGCTGGGAAGTATCTGGCGACCACGAAGGAAGAGCCGTCTGATGCAGTGGCCTTACCAACACCCAGCTTAGTACTGCTCTTCCACACCATCGCTGTAAAATGGCCTAGATGTAGGTGAGAGAAAAAAAGAAGAAGTAAATTAATGGCACAAAAAGGAGGGGGGGATCAGACTGTTAGGACGCGGTTGAGTGCAGTTCCTCTAAATATTTACAGAAAAAAAGGAATCTTAATTCCTCTCTTACTCATCCATCCCAAACCTCCCTGCACACTTTCTGTCTTTCTTTCTCCATCAGGCAACTTTATATGAATCAGTGTGAATCACTGTGATGAGCTGGAGCGATCTGCTTCATGTGTGATTAAGTTAAACAGACTCATGCACACTGGAGTCTGAGGCTATAGGAAACCATCTGGAGGAATTAGGCCAGACTGGAAATGACATGTGGGCTGAGGAGTGATACAGAGGACTGTGATTTCCCCTCAGTTTCCCCATGGCTGCTCACTGACTCAGACAGTCACACACTGACTGAGGTGTGACATCAACAGGGGAACAACAACAACCTTGCCCATGCCTGGGTAAACATGACACCGAGACAGAGGAACTGACAACCAGTGAACAGAAAATGACAAAGAGAAATAGAGCAGGAAATAGATACATTGAGATAGATGCACTGATAAAAAAAATGAGGAGAAATAAAATGAGACAAGACAAGACGACGTGAAAACAAACAACAAGGGTTTTATATATGTGTCGAGGCAAAAATAAGAAATTTAGTTTTGGTATAAAATACTGTTTGTAATGTTTGCACACTCAGGTTAAGCTGAAAAAGTCACTTTTGAAATATTTTGCGTTCAATGCACTTAGCAAAGTTTTTATTATGTCAGGGCCTCCAGGAATAATTATTTTCAGTATTGATAAATCTACTGATTATTTCCCCTTGATTAATTGATTCATATTTGGGATATTAAGCATCAGAAAATAGTTAAAAATCACAATTTCAGTAGCCAAGTTGACATATTCAAGTAGCTTGTTTCAGTACTTAACCCAATATACAAATTAATTAATTCAGCCGGTCTTCTAATCAAGAAATCAACTGACTGTTTCAATTTTTCTAAATTTTGTTTTTCTAAATTATGATTTCAATTGTTACATATTGTATTTTAAAGGAGATCTTTATTTAAAATGTATCTATGATTCAGAGATTGTCTGGGCTCTCAACATGGAGGTGGCTGAGACTGCAGCCAGCAGCTGATGATGCCAACACTTTAAACAGCAGGAACAGTGCTGATCAACCTGGTCTCACTCCGAAGTCATCGAATTTGGCGCTTGGGCAGTGACGTGCAGCGTCAGACACTGACGAATAAAACTGTCCTTTTATGTTTCACGTCACTCGGTGGCATCAGGGGGAAATCCAACGAGACAAGAACGAAAATTAGGGCGGTGAAAGTCCAAGTAGGGCGGATGGGTCCAACAAACTCCGACCTTCACTCACGAGAGTGGTGTTCATGTCCCATAAGATTATGAAGCCAAACCCTGTTCTTTTTTCCTAAACCTAACCATGTGCGGTAGTTGTCAATTTGGTCATACTGACATAGTGCATTTATTTTGAAAGAGACTGCATATAAATGTTAAATTTCCTGTGAAAACAGAAGTGTATTTTGAAAGAAGACAATGCAATGAACAGGCAGAACTTGACACGGCGTCCCAGAACGTCAACAACCAACGCACCCAGGGTACCTTTCACATTGTATCTGAATGTAGAAAGTTGATATGTGATGAGGTCGGAGTGAGAATGTGTTGTGCTGGTAAAGCTAATGGTGTGAACTCAGGGACGTTTTTTTTACTTATATGCTCAAAATATATCACTAGGCATTTACTGTGAGAGGCGTGCTCTGTCAACACATGCTGTTCATGTGTGGCAGACTCCAAGCGCTGAGAGACATAGGCGAGGCCAAAACATTATTTCTGGCGATGTCTTTATAAAGGAAACAATGCAAATGTGCTGCATTGTAAGATTACATTTAATAGTTGTACTTTTTTGCAGGAGCAGTCTGCAGATATTAAAAAAATAAATAAACAAATACTGTGCGCTGCTAAATTGTTTTTGGGGCCCAGAGGATTTATACAAGTCTCACAATTATTTGGACCTTTAATACCAATCCCCGGAGAAAATAAGCTCATTAATCAGTGTTTAGTATACAACTGCTCACATTGTCTAGAATGTTCCCGCTCCATAGAGTTACACTTTGCCAGCATTGTGCCAGACTCAGATGTTACATATTTCTATGGAAAAAAAACTGAATGTGTCCTCATGAAACTGAACTCTCAGTCTGTTTTGTTTCTCACTCTGATATAATGTCACACATTACAGATGACACAAGCGTGCTCAAACAGATGCCAAATGTTTTTCTGACAGCCCATCACCTTTAAAGTACAAAACAGATCAGAGTAGAAAACATATACGCGGCACTGCAGGGTTCTGCTTTGACAAGTGTTGGCAATAACAGAAACTTAAACCAACATGTTGAGTCAGCACCTTTAAATTACAAGTGATTACTCTACTTGTGAATGCATAACATCTGTCCCCTTGACTGACTTAGCTACTGTTCTTATTTAAGTAAACATGTGAGGCTATGATGTGTTTCAGTGTGTAAAACTATAAAATCTATTGGTACTGATAAATATATACTGTCACAGGCAGTATAAATGACCATCAAAATCTAGATTAAACAATCCAAATGATCACTGGAAATGTAAACCAGGAAGGAAGAGGAGGGTGGGTGCTACGCTTCCGCAATGACGCGGTCCAAATATCAACTGCTGTAAGAGCGCAATGTAGAGCCACAGCGATTAGCTAGCCAGTGGGATACACACACAGGGGATCACATGCACAGACATGCACATGTAGCCGGACCAACTCCCACAAAGAACAAAGAAGCTTAGATTACAACACACACAGAGGGAGTGTGAATTCCTTCTCTGCTCAGGATGCCATTATATTTTTACACAGCAAATAGTTTGCTGCCATATTAATGTTCTGAATATTGTAATATTGGAAAAGTTGTAATGATTACTTATGGTTGTCGTGATATTGAATTTGGTAATTTTGCCTAACTAGTTGTTATTAAAGTGCAGGTGAGAGGAGGTTTGCCACTGACTGAAACATGAAGGGAAATGAGGGAGACAGACAGACAGACGTTCTCGTGTAAATCTCACCAGTGCCAGAGGAGAATCCAGGACGGTTGAAGTTGTACTGCTTCACTTCATCATACCAGCGGTCCGCTACATCCTTTCCTGCACGGGACAAACTGTAACCTCAACTTCAAGGTCAATCACATCAGCCTTATGTCGTACATATTGATCAGAATGACAGCAATATAAGAAGAGTGCACTCTGGAGCTGCAAATCTCTTTGGGGCACATGTTGTTTACAATGCTGCACTTTTTGTCACCCAGTGGTGCACCGTGGGAGATGTTTTATGAATCACACCGTCCGAGGCTGACATATTTCTGCAGTGAGTCATGGTGTCTGAGCTCTCAAACACAGTGCGAAGTGGAGGGGAAATAGATCCCAGCTGTTCACTTTCAGGGTAGGACAGTTTGCTTTCAAGCCTGTGGACTGAATTACTGTATGTATGGAAGGGTTGTGTATCTCAGCAGGAGCACAAAGACAGGATACACAAAAAAATCATTCACTTTTTAAAGTAGTATATTGAGTATATGTGTATGTAAATATATGTACCTGATTGGTCATAGGAGGCCCACGCCAGGTTCTCTCCACAGCTCCCTCTACTGGACTCCACGCTGTGTTTCAGGATCCTTGTGCTGGCCAGACTTTCAGCATAACTGCAGACAGAGACAAAGAAAGTTTTCTTCTCCGCCATGAATCCTACAACAAAATCCACTCCTGCACTGGACAGATTGTCACTGCGGGTGGCTTATACTTTAAAGCTTGTCATTTCTTCAGATTAAGGCTTCCTGATGTCTCCGTTTTTAAAGCTTGCTGTACTGCCGCTCTCCTTCCCTCAAGACAAACAATTAAAAACCCTTACCTCAGAGGTTTAATCGAGTGTAAATATGCAAAGCAGGCACAGAAACCACTTCCTTTAAACAACTGCTTTTGGTGATTGGGCTGTTATTATTGCCGTTTAAAGGACCATCTGGGGCTTATACAACATTTCCATGAAGTTCAGTCTGTACAGTGACAAAGGAGTGTATGCCAACCTGCTGGTTTTACCAACTTAGTGTTGATGCGGTGATAATATTTGCTCTAGTTTACAATCTAGGGTGTAACCACGAGGAGAAGCTTCAACATCTTGTCCTGGTAGTATCTCTTCTTATCTTTATGTCTCTTATTAAAATACAATTGACAGTCATGTGACTGCCATGTGACCTCACAACACAGTGTGGAATGCATCACAGAGGTTAAACGCTAGGGATATCCGTCAGTACAAGAGATAGTTTTGCTTTTTTTGGATTAAACGTCAAACTCCAAACTCCGTCAATTACAAATCCAGTGAGCTTTGTTACTTATTTAGTTGGATTATTTTCTAAATGCACAAATGATTCCTTAAGACACGCAGTGTGAATGAGCAAATCATGCCTTAACTGTCCTCTCGAACAGGCGTGAAACAGTTACATAATGTTGCTAAATACTGATGGGCAAAAGTGCAAAAACGAATGTTTTTGAGTGACTCTTTTAAGTGTCCGCTCAGTCTGCCGATCGTCCAAGTGTTCATGAATCCCCAACTTTTCCCATTCATCCACTCATAGTCTTAGGCTACTGATCACACTGCCTGCTGCAAACCAGAATCGCACTGGAGTCTGACCTCCACCAGCCAAGGCCAATGGTGCATTCACACGCTCCTCAGATAGTCGTTCTTCCGGCTTTGGTGTGTTTGTGAGCTTGTAGTGGAAACAATGTGGATGTTGTTGAATTTGATTTCTCAGAGCATTTAAACAACACACTGATGATGAAGAGCAAAGGAAAGGGACCAAGTGAGCCATGACTTTAGATCAGAAACAAAAGGTACTCTGGGTCATACTTTCTGCTTTTGTCCTAAGATTGTCCTTTTGGCAGCATAACTTGGTATTGTAATATTTATGACAATTAAATTGAAATTGACCCATTAATTGCCCTGTTTGGTTGTTCTGAAGCTTCCCTTGCTCTGCCACATACTGTACAGAAGTCCCTGATGGTTGGCATGTTAGTAGCAACAAGGAGTATTAAGGAATGGAAGGCTAGCAGTGCTCCCTGTTTCTCTAGATGGCTTAGGGAACTAGTCTTGGGGATTCACCTTGAGAGACTTCCACACAACAAACTGAGTTTGTGTGATGAATTTGAGAGTATTTGGGGACCAGTGGTTAGGCACCTTAATTTACCATCTGTTGGCTGAGGTCCCTACTGAGAGTCACCATGTTTTGTTGTTCTTGGCCATTTTTCATTTTTCCTTTCTGTTTATGTGGCAGGCTAAACATTGTATTTATTTATTTTGGTCAAGTCTGGCTTTTTTTTTTTTTATTTTGGGGGGGTGTGGAGTTGTTTTTTTGTTTTTTGTATGTGAGTCAAGTATGTTGGTTAGTCTGTTTGTATATTTAATGTTGTTTTTGAGATGAAAATTAACTATAATATGAAAAAAGATAAGGAGCTTATTATTTAGACTATTTCAACATAACATGAAGGCAGCACAAGGCTGAGGAGGCAACTGGGACGTCTGCTATTTGCCCCTCAATACATACAGATTATTGATCAGTGACATTTCTGTAACATCATATTGAGCTTACATCGCCTACCAACATATAAGTGGGATACTGGATCAATGCATTAAATTGAATATTGTATCTTTACTACTGTAAATGTATACAAAATGAGGAGAGGTTTTGAGGAGAGGTTTCGTGGGGCGGGCAGCACCAGCTGTCAAACGCCCATGTACTGTGAAAGTGTCACAGAGAAACTGACACCATATTTTACAAGGAAGTATCACAAAGATTTGAAAGATTAGATAAATTTACAAGTGTCAACTCGAGCAGCTGATATAATGAAAAGAATCTGCCCGCCCATCACTGTTCGGTAGTGTTTATACAGAGGGTGAGGTGAAAACACCATTTATCATGTTCCAATGAACTGTGCTGAAGTGTTAGATAACCTTCAGACTCAAATATTTACCATCACAGGTATTATCAGCATATACAGTATTTAAAGTCACCCACAATACCAGAGGTGTAGACTGTTTATCACATAACTTGAGGCCTCTTCTTTTAAAATACACATTAACATATTAAAAGCATGGAGGAATAAATTTTTTTCACAACACATTATTGTGTAAATCTCCATATCAGGTGTCATAAAATGAAAGGTTGTCAGCAAATCAATGCTGCTGCTGTTGCACTATCAAACATGCTTGAGATAAATGGACTAAAACGCTGTTATTCAAGACAGTTAGTGGTCGCTATCCTATCTGACAGCACCGATCCAGTTTGCATTTACTCAGCACAATAAATTGTCAACATAACTGGTAATCACAATGAAAACAAACCGAGACCCTCAATATGGTATTATATTTTGTGGTTATTTCATTTGACAGGCTAGGCTGGAGCTGCCTCTGTTATCCAGAGCAGTTTGACAATGACTGGTATGCATAGTCCTTGCTAATTAGGTTTCTAATTTGATCTGTGTGTGTGTTAACCCACCGGGTAGCCTCTCCGCACAACTTGCTGCTCAGCTTCAGTGGAGGAGCCTGATGCTTCCTCCTGTACTCATTATGGCACCGCAGCACCTCTTCAGAAAACTGCTTCGAGGCTGATGGACAGAGAGGAGAAAGACAGGAGAGGTTAACAGGCCGCCAGAAAAAGAGATCTGACAAAGGAGACGTGATGATGCAACATGAAGATCGGTGCATGGCAACTCGATGACAGATGATGGAGTAGAAAACGTCATCCGCATCACCCCCTCCCTCTGCCCGGTGCCTATCACTCACAGGCCTTTTCATAAGTCCAACAATCTCTCGAGTGCCCACACAATAGGCACATTGAAATAGCCACACACAAACAATACAGCTACCAATGCTGCCTAACAGCCAGCATCTACACGGCATGCTGCGAGATGGATCTTAACAAAGGACCACTAAAAGCTATTCTGAAATCCCACTGTAAACACCATTTAAGTTTTTTTTCTTTTGCAATTTTGTGCTTCCTCTGTCCCACTTTTCAAATGAAGTAAAGTTCACAAACGCATACAATAAACAAGCAAGCAAGCACACGCACAGTTTCATGGGGGCAAAGTTCTAACTCAGGCCAAATTGATACAATCAGAGTTAATATCCTCAGGGTCTAGTTTCCACTTACCTGACTTTCCCATGGTGCTGACACAGGAAGCCTTCAGTAAGATCAGTAACAGGCTTAGCACTCAGCGAGAGCAGCCTCTCCCCTGTCTTGTTTTCTGTTCCTGCTCTCAGTCTCTTACTCTGTTGCTCTCTCTCCCTCTCTTCCTGTAGTGCTGTCTATCTACCACTGATGCTTTCAAACAGCTGCTAATGCCTTTATTTTGGGGCCTTTCCTTCAGTTCCTCCTGCACTCAGCTCTGAATTTACAGCAGTCTTGCAAAGTTCCTCTTAAGCACTGTGCAGAGATCATTACGCAACATGCTTCTTCCTCAAGTTTTCTCTCACTTCTTTTAACTAAACCTGCCTGTCTCTCTTGAAGCCACACACCCCGACTAATCTGCATGCCCTACGTCTATCTTTATGTCTCAGAGGAGCACACACCCACTCCTGTGACTTTACATTCCCACAGCTGAAAGGGGAGCCCATGCAGACGTTAATGACATCATCTCTGTGAGACACATGCCCATATATGGCTCTGAGATTCTTGTATTTTGCAACTTGGTAGCCACAGACAAGAGAATGTTACTCCTAGCAACTGTAACCAGGACAGCGGCTTTCCTCACAATCCATGCTGTCATGACGCAGCGTTGTGCCGGGCCACTGAAGACAATAGCAAACTTTGAGATAGGCCACACAGTGCATATTGTCCATGCTGCTCTCTGCTATGTCTGAACTGATATACCTCACTGTTTCAAAACACTCTTTCACTTTGAGTAGTGCTGATGGCTTCAAGGTTCTTCGGTCATAAAAACTTTTACAGGGGACATTCCACCTCCATCTTTCAGTTTCCTCAGTAACGTCTGGATCTATAAGTTACCCCCCGCATACCCAACTGTAAATGAGTGATTCCTTAACCTCCACTTGGGATGAAAAAGCAATGATTGAGCAATTTGCCTACTGCAGTTGACACACAGGGAGAGGCTGAATCACCATTCATCATACTGCGAAACAGGTTTTCCGCTATTTGTTTTGTCTGTATGAGGTATGCTTCTCTCTGTGCCCTAATGGTGTTTCCGAACTGGGATATCTATCATTTAAAAAAAAAGAAAAGACACCTGCTTTAACAAAGGCACGGATGGTGTGCAACAGAACCTCAAAATGGATTAGCTCATATTTTACTGTACATCTCATAACTCAGCTTTTGAAATTGTCCCTCCACTTTTTGCAAAGGCTACAGTTTGTATAAAGAATGAATACTTTAGAAAAATGCCCTTTTCTTACACCCTCTAAATCAATAGGACTTTATTGTGTCAGCACCAAAGTGCCGTGAGGAAACTGCTTAATGTGTAATAGCAGAGTGCTGATTGCTAATCTCCCAGTTGTGAATGTGAGTTTATCAACACTTTGTTAGTCTTGAATAAATTAAGTCCAATAAACACACACACTAGTCACGACAGCTAGGTAATGAGTTGTAGCTCAGCCTTAAAGCCCAGGGAGTCAAAGAACGCTGCTTGGGCAAGGCCTCTAGCACCACTATGATGACACTAGGGGCACTGCTTACATGTCACGTTTATGTGAGATGCACCAGGCTTTCCGCTAATGCCAATGTATCCCATCTGCATCATTATTAGATGCTTAGAGCAACAGGCTTTGTTTAGAGAGCATGAAAGTCCACTGAGGGTGAATGTGAGTAAGGTTGCTGGTCCAACAAACACTGGGCTGACCCAAGAGAGTGGTGTTCAAGATCAACAAACAACCAGCTGTGTTTGTGCCACTCACAGGTGTGTATTAGCATCACAACGCTGCCTTTCCACCTGCATTTGTGCCACTTAAAGCCAGGTATTTGTAGTGACATCAGCATTTTTTTCCTAACCTTACGCATGTAGTTTTGTTGCCTAAACTTCACCGCCAACCCCTTCTGCATCGAGATACAATGGAGAAGGTTGCCCCTGGCATCATGTTACAAACACCTGGGCCTTCTGTCCAAGCAAAACAATATGAGGAGTACATTTGAGATCACGCTGCTTAGCTATGCTAACACGGCTAACACTTTGGTCCAGACTGAAATCTCAACAACAACCCATCCAACATTTGTATGTGGGGCCCATGTGGGTAGTAATTGAGCTGAAAAGTGGGCCTTATATGGGATTGTCCAAGCGTTCCATAATGGCCCCATGCCAGTTGCCCACGTAAGTGGTTTTACTCAAGTGGACCCAAGATAAGACGGCCATTTTGGGCCCATATCCACTTGGTACCTAGGTAGCTGTAGCATAACCAATGTGGGGTC
This sequence comes from Cephalopholis sonnerati, assembly GCA_019142605.1. Lineage (NCBI taxonomy): Eukaryota > Metazoa > Chordata > Actinopteri > Perciformes > Serranidae > Cephalopholis > Cephalopholis sonnerati. Next base: position 24,224,961 of record JAGQAX010000008.1, on the reverse strand, counting down.
CACTTGGGTATATCCACCAATGTGGGCAATTGGCATGGGGCCATTATAGAACCCATGGACAATCCCATATAGGATCCATTTTTTAAGCTCATTTTCTAACCACATGAGGCCCAAAATACAAATCTTGACTGGGAATTAAGTTGATTGTTGAATGGGAATGAATCCTACTTACTTTGGTGATCCTTTGACTTTTTCTCTAGCACCACTGTCTGGTCAAATCTCAATATGTCCAATATTATGGTTTACAATATCACACCAAAATCACATCATCTTCTGCTGAGCTCTGCATGCTAACACACCAGATGCTAAACATAACACCCGCTAAACATAAGCATCATGTCATTGTGAGTATGTCACAGTACCATGTTAGGATAAGAACAGCTCGCACGGCTGTGAATTCTCAGTCATCTCGAGTCTTTTTCCATTGCCACATTTTGTAATTTTGCTGTCTTGGCAAGTGTTGCAGCAATTCATGCTGTGAATAGAGGAAATCACAATTTCAAAGACAGCCTCATAAATGAGTCATATTAAGCTGAATGCCAGTTTGCAGTATATGTGTCAGCTTTAAAATAGGTCTAACAATCACCGCTTTGATATGTGATTTCTTAAGTCACCATAAGGCAACTTGAAACTCCCCACAAAGAAGCAAGATAATCACTGTCTGAACTGCTGATGCATCATTGCACCACAACACCACAGTGTAGCAAGGAGGAAAAGTCTAGTAAGAGCATTGTGTTAGCCATTAGCCAACATATACGTATATTCCTGAGGATGGAGTACTCATACATAGAGTAAATATATGACTGCCATTTTCTGTCTATGTGCATTACTGCAGCTCAAAAGGAGCTCTCCTCCCCCTTTGTCTGCTCTTTTTTTGGCAGATATCACTAAAATAAGTAAAAGTCTATTCAGAGATTCAGTAAGACTAATATATATCATCATTTGAGAGTATAATATTAAGCACAGTGGTAATGTGTGTGCTGCTCTGGATTAAAAAGAGTTCATCTATGGGTAAACCAACATTGTGCGAACAAGTTCCCACGTCATACTTATTATAATAGGAGCCAATGGGTGTGAGACCAATATTCCTCATGGCGTCAACCACTGATTTTAATCCACTCCACTCCAAAAGAGAGAAACTAACATTATGAGTTAAAATCTTTTTTTAGGCAGGGCTACTGTTTTGCATTGTGAGACGTTTCAGTTACTTTGTCCAACCTCCTGTCTGATCCTTTCTAGTGCAATTATTGAAAATGCCACAAGGTGGGACTGTTAGCAAAGGCACTGAACAAGGATGTGGTTTGACTATTAGTCACACTAAGTGCAACTAATGACATCTTAGTTTCATAATATGAGTGGACATGATGGGATTCATGTGAAAAGTCAAGCCACTTGATTTCTCATTAGCTGGATAGTGCTATCTTAACAAATTGATTTCCTCCTCGGTTCCTCCTACCATCTGCATAGTGATGGGACTGGACAGCTGGAAGAAGACATTTACATAGTGGTCTCGAGACACTGAGACTTTACAGCCATACATCTTAATTCATACTAATTGAGATAGCTGCGGAGTGTGTGTATTTGTGTGTATCTGCAGTGTGAATGTGTGTATTCGAGTGCGCGTGCGTGCACATGCAGTAGGAGGGATGGTGATGTGATTTATAGAGAGAGCCCCTTTTAGAGGGACAGTACAGACATCGATCCATGCAGATATTACATCATTTATCTCTGCACATTGGCTATATCTGCTGTACTTATTGCTTGGCTCCCCTCCCTGTCAGCTGCGACATCCTTCCTTCGCTTCCCCTCTCCTCCCCATCACTTTGCCTCTGTCTCTTGTCCCCTCCCTGCCTTCCCTCCAATCTGTAATTTTCATTTTTTCCTTACCTGAAGCCCCTAATGAAAATCTTCCAACAGATCCCTTATAAAAAGAAAAGGAACACCAAATTCTTTCTGGGCCAGAAATAATTTTCCACTCCTGTCATGACTGAAGTGGATGTGGATTTATGGCAACAGAAATGTGAAATAACTCTAACTGGGGCTGTAAGTGCACTTCGTTGCATATAATTCCTCTTTAGCGGTCCCAGGAGGAAGGTGAGGACTTTTTAATAACTCCTTCCATTCACCTCCATCCTCATTAAGAGGTCTAGTTGAGTGAAAATGGGGGGGTGTTGAGAGGATTGATCTCAGCCGAGAGAAAGAAAAGTGAGGGGGCTGTACTTTTTCGAAGGAGTTGTTGGAAGCTCTCTCTCCAGAGCTCTGCTCCAGAATTTGACACATCAAGAAGCCTTTTATGGTGTCATTAGTGTAACTGTTCCACCGAGGACAAATGATTCTGCGGGTTAAGAGGAGTTAATCACCTGCCAATCAAACCTCATCAAGCCGCCTCTACGGATGAGGCTCTATACAAATCTCATCATATTTACGGAGCCTTCAATTAAGACGAAACAGGCAAGGAGACGCATGCAGAGAGGAGCGAGCGACAGGGCGAGCAGAGGGCAAGCTGGGAGGGAAGGAAAGGAAGAAAGACAGAGATAGAGGAAGACAGAGACAGTAAGCAGAGCTGGACGACTCCTGTCTGACACTAAGCAGCAGAAACGTAATGTCTTAAAAGGCCATCGCAGTCAATAAAGTTCCTAATGTGCTTAAAGCAATTACTGTGTCCGGAGAGGAGCAGAGTGCATGCAGGATATTAACCTCAGTAACCCGCTCTATCTGGTCTATAATTAAATTATCCTCACATCCTCATTCTAATACAGACACACATACACACACTTGTACACACACACACACACACACACACACACACTTGTACACACACACTCATGCAAGCATACGTTGATGCATGTTCACATAAAGTATTAGTTGAACTGTATCCTGACCTGACGAGAGAAGAAAAACAAGAATAAAAGTGTTCGTAAGAGATGGATGATGATGTGGAATCTCAGCGCTGGTAACAGTACAAGTATTGTTTAAGCCTGAAGTTGATTGACGTGTTATGATTTGGTGGCTTTTTGGTGGCATCTCAAAACACACTGTAAATTTCCATGCACCCAGCTGAGAACAAATGAGCAACTCTCTGACTGTGTCAATGGTCTCTACTTCTCCAGTTTATTTCAGGAGTTCCATAGTTTCCTAAAATTTCCTAGAAAAGAACTGATGTGTAAGCATAAAGTCATAGGAAGATTCCTGGAAAGGAATATGTCACTTAGTCACACAAATACTGGGCAGATAGTGTTCAACTAGTCTCCAGAGAGTCAAGCAATACAATCAATCAATTAAGTATGGATGGGTAAAAATACATTTCCAGAAGATAAGTAGAAACGGAACATTTCTTTCAAGAAAATTCCTCTTAAATTTAGAAACTTAACACAAATCTAATGTCTGATTTTCTTAGAACTGTCGCTGGCATCGAAAGCTCCACAATGGACGAAGAGCGGCTGGATGGGTGAAGTTGAAATGAGGAATTATCTGTACGATACCCCCTCAGTTAACTACAAAAACCACACACAAAGAGTAACTTGGCAGCTGTCAGGAGGAACATCGCCAAGGAGCTGAAAGGTTCTGATAATAAATAAAAACAGGGTGTCCGACCAAAGTTCAGCTCAAAAACCGCAGCGCTGCTTCACTCGCATCCTGTTAGAGCATGTCAGTAGAAGACAATGCAATCAAACTGATGCCCTGCATTCATTTAGGACACGGTGTCGGAGCAAAAAAACAAAATAAAATATGTAATCCAATTACTTGTTTTCAGTTACTTTCAACTTTGAGGCTGAACTGAATAGATTTTATTGGTTAAAGGTCAAAGGTCACTGTGACCTCACAAAACACGTCGGCCATAACTCAAGAATACATATGCTAATTATGATTCAATTTCACACACACATGTCTACTAGAATACAATGATGAAGTGATGACATTTTATATCCGAAAGGTCAATGGTCAATTTATTGTGACATCATAATGCTTTCTGGTCATTATTGAACACCATAACTCAGGAACAGACAGAGGACATCTGGTCAAATACTGAATTTATGGGTGCCCATCTTGAAACTGTGCTGACTGTATAGGTCATCTGAGCTGGTTAAAACTGTGTGTGATGCATCCACATTTTAGAATTTGTAGCTTCATCCATATCCATGATAGCCCCATGCCATCCTTAGTCTACTGTCATAGCTACATAGCACATTATGTTCTTTCTTGTTTCTCTGGTAGTACTTAGTTTTGCTGATATTAGGCTTCAGGTGATTGTCGTTGCACCGTGTGACAAAGCTCTCTATAAGTCCTCTGCACTCCTCTGTCAAAATAGTCTCTAAATAAAGACAGCTTGTTTCTCGATGTAAATTATTTAATGGACTCATACGTATCAATATAGCCCTTCTGGCCACCGTGACCTCCAGCATGCACTGGGGCAGTTTGCAGCCAGTGTGAAGTGGTCGGGATGAGAGTCAGCACCTCCAAATCTGAGGCCATGGTCCTCTGCCAGAAAGCGGTGGATTGCCCCCTCCGGGTTGGGAGAGAGTTATTGCCTCAAGCAAGGGAGTTCAAGTATCTTGAAGTGCAGAACACTTGTTTATGAGTGAGGGTAGAATTGAGTGTGAGATGGATTGGCGGTTTGGTGCGACGTTTGCAGTGATGCGGGCGCTGTGCCAGACCAATGTGGTGAAGAGGGAGCTGAGCGAAGCTTTTGATTTACTGGTCCATCTACGTCCCAACCCTCACCTATGGTCATGAGCTCTGGGGAGTGACCAAAAGAATGAGGTCACCGATACAAGCGGCCGAAATGAGTTTCCTCCATGGGGTGTCTGGGCTCAGCCTTAGAGATAGGGTAAGGAGCTTGGACATCCAAAGGGAGCTCGGAGTAGAGCCGCTGCTCTGTCATGTCGAAAGGGGTCAGTTGAGGTGGTTCAGGCATGTGATCAGGATGCCTCCTGGGTGCCTCCCGTTAGAGGTGTTCCGGGCACGTCCCACTGGTAGGAGGCCCCGGGTAGACCCAGGACACACTTGAGGGATTACATATCTCATCTGGCCTGGGAACACCTTGGGGTCCCCTAGGAGGAACTAGGAGGCGTCGCTGGGGAGAGGGAGACCAACAACCCAGCCCTGGATAAGTGGATGAAAATGGATGGATGGACATATCAATATGGGAACACTTCAAAAGTCTTCACTACATACAGTATTTTATATCAGTAAGGACAAACATAGAATAAACTGCAACTTGTCTGGTTGGCTGAGGCACACAACTGCAAGGTAGTAATTCTAGTTTTCCTTCACTAGGATTTCAATTCCAGGAAAATAGCAAGCCAATTAAAGCATTTCATAATTTTTCTGCACTCTTCCATCTATTTGTACATCATTTTCATTTTCTTCTTTGCTCTCATTGTTTACATAGGTCCTGTAGTTCTGGCTGACATTTGGATCTGCTGCTTGTTTCTTAAACTCCTCTTCCTTTCTCACTCTGCGTTATGAGTATTCAAATTTAAATAGCTATGTCCAAGTAGTGTAACTAATAAGCTCTTTGAGTTGATTTAATGCTGTTTAATAGTTGTCATACAAAATGTTATTTGCAGAGCAAGAGAAAAATCTTGACACTGTGAATGCTAATTATTGCCACTAAAAATAACTAACCACCCTGAAGCGTTATGCATGGGCCCCCGGTGGAGCTTTCCTCAGCATCTGGGATGGCTTTTGTGGTTGGACTGGGCAGTGAGCTAATTTAGTCTTTCTGGATGGTGCCTCTTTGGTTTGTTTTGCTATGTTTGTATTGTTAAAGGCCCAGGGTGTAGGGTTTAGGGGATACACAGGCTGAAATGGAATATAATATAATAGGTATGTTTTCTTGAGTGTATAATCACCTGAAAAAAAAGGTAATAATAATAGAATAAATTTCGTCCGGTTCAGTTCGGTAAGCTTTTTTTCCGTTTCCACTGTGAAAAGTTGTGGATGGTACCGATGGAACGGTCTCTGTACCATCCTCATTTTTGGTCACCCCTCTGTTGGGGTACCTAGCACACAGATCTGGTACTAAAAGGTGGAGCTGTGAACACTGCAGTCTGTTGATTGGTCGATAGAGGACAGTCACTCTGCTCAGGGCTGAGCTGTGGCTGGTTTTGAAGCTCATGTAACCACTGTTCATACTGTGGAGTTTTATAAGTAAACTGTAACTATAAAATGAAAGGATGTTTCACTGCCTCTCGCAGCAGCTGGAGTTGGAAAAAAAAAACTTAATTCACTGGGCCGACTGCCGGCAACCTTTAAGGTGGAATGTTGACTGTTATGTTACTCAATGCATCAGCTGATGATGAGATCTATCAACACACCTTAAATTTCTGTGACAACTTGGTCAACGTAAACCACTGTGACAACTTTGACCATTACTTTAGTTTTTATATGACATTTTATGACTTTTAGTAATGAGTGGATCTTCAAGCGCTTATATATATTAATTTCAAACGAATTATGCGAACTGCATCTATCCCAATCCTCACTCGGAGAAAGAAAAAGAAGCACTTTTCCTGCCTGCAACCTGCTAAACAGCATGAGAGAAAGACTAATTTGTAATGTGAAACTGCTTTGTTAAATGTTTTTACCATTTGGTGTCACCTGGTCCAGAAGAGACCTGGTGAAAACCATCTGTACAAAAAACACTGAAGGAATTCTAACCTAGAGAAGTTTAAGCTAGTTGCAATCTGCAGTCCTCACTGCTAGATGCTAATAAATCCTCCCAAATCTTACACGCTGTTCCTTTAAGTAATGTTTTTGGACCTAGCCTTGGGAATTCTAAGCTGCTTCTTCGGGTCAACATAACATAGAGCTATCTGTTAAATAAGAATTGCAAGCATGATGGTGCTTATGAATGCGTGTGGGTGTATGCGTGGGTGGATATGGGTGCCTTTGTCTAGGTGTGCTTTGTTTACCATGCTGGGGAGGACTCCATTGCTCTGGCGAGACGATACAGGAGGATAGGCTGTCTAAGAAAAGGGTGTAAGCCCATCAGCAGGCTGTCAACCACTCCCTCACACACACATAATTTCACACGCACACAAGAATAAAATACAGCCATCAAATACTAACTACTACAGAGATGGAGATAGGGAAAGTAGTTTTGTCACTGGTCACTGCCAGTCTGCTGCACCACCAGTATGAATTCATATTCAAGAAGGCATATACCCTTGTATACAGTAAGCCTTGTCACATGAACAACAATTTGTCACCGAGTGGTGTTTAAGCTGTCATGATGAACACAGTGTGAATATTATGAACTGGGTTAGTGCACTGAATTTAACCATATCAGCTCTTGCAAACCCAGCAGGAGCTACAGCTTAAACCATGTTACAGCAAGTAAGCACTTTTGGAAGATTCACACACATGTCCTTGAGGTATTTGAATATCACATGTTAATGAATATTTAATGAAGAAAATGGTAACCTCTGAGCAGACTTGACTTTCACTGCACATTTGAGGAAATATCTCACTGCGTTAACAGGAAGGAAATGATGATTTTAATCAGTAAATGCAAAACCTCATCTATGCTTCACTCTCTCTAAGTGACAGCTCCTTCATGGCACTGACGAGAATTAAATAGGTGTGGAAAGTTGTTGCATTAACAGCTTGCTGATGTCATTTACACAATGATTGCAGTCATCTCTGTGAGAATGTGATCTTTGGCACTATCAAGCCACCTCTCAACAGAAATAAAGACTTGTCTGTCACAGAGAGCTCTCACTGATGATTGAAGTTGGTGACACCTGGCTATTGCAGCTTCATTCCTTTCTACCTTAAAAGGGCTTTTTCAATAGAGATGTATTGTACATTTGTCTTCAGTGGAGTATTTCAGACTTATTCAGCCTTAGGATGCTTTATAGGTGGATAAATGTGAAAATTGTAAGGTCTAAATAAAGAGTACATAAAAGTCATGTGGTTCAGAATATGCCCTTCAGTAGAGGTGTGTATTTATAGGGACAATTAAAACAAGAGTGCAGCACTATACATATAAATGATCCCTTACCTAATCTGTTACATTCAAGACCTTGTCAAACAAGCTAACGCAATGCTAGTGAGCCTTTTTCTGCCAGGTAAACCTGTCTGTATTTTGCAGGAGTTTTGTCACTGGTGTCTGTGGTGTCTTTCCTGCATTGCTGCACCAGAAGTTATGTCTTTTATGTGAACCAGAGCTAAAGGGGCTCTGTTCCTCAATAGCTATGGAGCAGCAGTTAAGAGCGTGGGGATGGAAAATCTGAAAAGTTCTAGAGTGGATATTCCAGATAAAAAAGGGTTAAAGTGTCATGAATGAGTTCAGGAGGGACCCAAATGCAGAGCAGAAGGCAGGTTGAAGGTTAAACAAAAAGAAAGCTTTAGTGCTGATAAAAAAAATCCTCGAAACAGGCAGGCAACAAAACACAGAGTCCAAAAGAAAGGAGAACCAAAACTAAACTGAAACAAATCAGGAAAGCACGATGAACACAAGAGAGTAGCGCGATATGACACCATGAACACAGATGCACTCACTGGGAAGGGAAACACAGAGGTATATATACACAGAAAACTAATCACAAGAACGAGACACAGCTGGAGTAGGAGGACATGGGCAAAAGAAGGGAAATGGGGATTGGCTAACAACAAGGGGTGAAGTTAGGAACACTAGGGTAAAGCAAACAAGACTAATACACAACAGGTGTGAGGGGAAGACTCTGGGAACAGGGAGGGACTAACGACACTAAAGGAAGACAGGTGTGATAGAAACAGGCGGGAAAACACACAAAGACAGGAAGTAAGACCGGACATGACACATGAGGAGAGAACCTACAAAATAAAACAGGAAGCAGAATAAACATGAATGAATGACAAAACAAGGAAAAACACAAAGAGAACCCCAAAATTAAGTACACAAGATACCATGATATTAACAAAAATCCAGGCTCATGACATAAAGTCAAAAAAGAGTGGTCCTGAGGGCACACACCTCCACCCTCATTCTAGAATCTCACTCTCTCCAGCTGTAATGTGTTTGCCATTTCATTTAACCATAAATCATACGTGGGAACAGAGTACATCTTTCACACTCGTAAAATTAATACCTTTGTAATCACTATTCCAAATAAAACAGCCAAAACTTGGTATTTGCTAGTAGAGGATAAGGAGCTAGTCGCTCCAAGGATAGCTATGAGTGGATCAGGTTCCCAAGATTCCCCAGAAGCCTCAGATAAACAGTTAATAAAACAGTTTGATTGACTTTTGGTTTCACATGGGACATGAACAGCAGTCTCTCAGGTGAAAGTCCAGAGTTTGTTTGACCCATTCATCTCCCATCCCGCCCACCATATGCTGTCTTGCTGTTTATACTATGGCAGCTGCTTGAGTGTCAAAATAATGCCACTGCCTGACGCGTCTCATACCGCCCCTAAAGGGTGCTTCGGTGCGTTGGTATCTGACACCGAGGGCCACTGACCAAGCATCGCTATTTGACAAGTTGGGAATGATGTGTTGCACCTGCAGGCGTAATTCAGAAACACATGTTGACAGTGTTTATGTAGTGACTCTCACTGCCAGAGGGGGGAGACAAAAAGTCCCACACTCCATCTTAAAGTTACACAGCAAACATGTATGTCCACAAGGATACTGAGCAAACACAAAAGAGCAGAAATTAAATGATTTTTTTGTTTGTTTGTCTGCCTTGAGAAGTGCGTGCTAGTATTTCAGTGAAGGATAAAGCCACCGGACAGCTCAATACTGCATGTCTGTACTGCTAATATTCAATTTATTTGCTCTCACTGTGTGTTCACTCTCTATTTGTGGTCATGGATCACAGAAGGCCAGGGAGAGCAAACAAAAATTTTTTAATATGAAGCGAAAATGCATGACCATAGCCTTCGGGAGGAGAGGACAGCACGGTAGGGACCATTTTTGTGTGTGAGAGTGTGTGTACATGTGTGCGAGACATAAAGAAAGGGACCATTTCTCTCAGAGCCAAAATGAGGTTGGGGAATTGGATAGAACACTTTCGTTCCCCCCAATGAAAGTGCCTCTCTCATATTCGCGGGAGGACATATGGGGTGTGAAGCAAAGCCATCGGATGGCGACAGGGGGAGAGGAATGCTCGCAAGCCTGAAGAGATGACAAGGAAAAAAAAAAAAAAAACCCTGAAACCGAGTTAAGGGGGAATCAGTCGGGGAGATTGCTTGGGAAACCTCTGCTCTGGCACCACTGTAAACTTTAATGAAGAAACTTCCTGAGTCTCTCGTATGGGGGACTGAGAGCCCCTGCTACAGCCTTCTAAACAAAATTCTGTCAAACGCTGATGGGCTGGACAGCATGTTCTAACACCATGGAGCACAATATGCAGTGTCCACCTCACCTTACTCCATCACCGGGAATGTGCTGATACACTTAGGCTCACACATGGGCAGAGGCACCCACAAAGCATGCGCGCGCCTTTCAGGCACGCACACACACAGTAGGAGACACACACACAGGCAAGACAAGGTGGTAGACAGTCGGTGTGGAGATAGATGGGGGAGGTAAATAGGGGTGTCATGGCAGTGTGATGGAATGAGGCAGGGGAGAATTCATCCTGTGTTTCCTCTAGCCTCTGTCCCCCTGCTGACAGCATCCTGAAATAGGGCCCACTGTGTCTGTATATATATACCTATATGTGTGTGTGTGTGTGTGTGTGTGTGTGTGTGTGAGAGAGAGAGAGAGAGAGAGAGAGTGCATTTCTCTTTTGTATGTGCTCCCTCCTTTTCTCTGTGTGAGTTTTTTTAACTTCTGTGTGTCTGTGTGTGTTTCTCCCTCTGTGTGTTGTGTATCTCCTCAGCTCTGGGAGCGGGATGAAAGCGGCCAATGTGCAGAAAGATAGAGATAACACCAGGGAATGTGCGAAAGAGGGAGAGAGAAAAAGAGAGAGATGGAGAGAAAGAGCCCTCTGGGGAAAATGAAACATCCTTCCTGTTTCGTTTTTTTTTTTTTTTTTTTTTATGTTCGGGTCTGGTTTGAACTGGAATCCCACTGGGCCAGTGGTCAGTAAAGTGTTATTAGATCCCGCTGAGCATCTGTCTGTGTTCCGCACAGGTTGGCAATACCTGGGGGTAATCATTTAAAAACTGTTGCCACTGAAAGGTAAGAGAGACATAGCTGTAAACGTGTTAGGTATTTAATGTGTGTTTTCCCATTTCTGGTACCAGTGGGACAGGTTTCGGTCATTCAAATGGTTCCTCCGTGAAGAGACGAAAGAAAAAAAACAAAACAAAGAAAACATCCTTTGGGTGTGGGAGAATGTAGCCACGGTGGCAATGCCACATAAATGCAAATCTACCTTCTGCTACTTTTGAACAATGACTATAAAATATTGATTTACTTCTGCTCAGTTTTACCAATACTCATTGAAAATATAAATTCACAATCGGGCAGTAGAGGAAAATTCACTTCTTCTTCTTCTTCTCCCTCCCACCTTTTTGGACCAAGATTAACCATTGTGTTAAATTATTTCTGTTTGGCAGACATGACTCTGCCCTCTTGGGATATACCTACCAAAAAATGCCATCAATATGGCAGAAAAAGGCTTTAACGATGCGGCTAAAAAATGCAAAAAGCACAAAAGCCTGCAGAAGAAAATTGGCTTGAAGCAACGCTTTGGGAATGAATGAGAGATCATTTTGTTCCGCATATCTTAATACATATAAATATAGATTTGGGGTGCTTTGGCAACAGGTAGGTACACATTAAAATGGCAGTTATGTGCATGGGTGGATTATGAGACAATGGGAACCCATCACCTCTCCTACAGAGAAGCAAAACACACAGGCTTGGTCATGGTTTTGCATCTCTTTAGTGTTGTTATGCATCTTTCTGTGGTTCTGTGTCTCTTTGTGGCCATTTTGTGTCTCCTTGTGATTGTTTTGTGTCTATCTGTGGCTGTTTGAGTGTGTTTGTTGTCATTCTGTGTCTTTTTGAGGTCATTTTGTGTCTGTTTTTGGTCGTTTAAGTCTCTCTGGAGTTATTTTATGCATCTCTGCAGTTCCTTCACATCTCTTTGTGATGATTTTAAATCTCCTCCTGGTCAGTACATGTTAATTTAAGGGTGCTTTCAGACCTAGAGTTGTCTTGCTTTGGTCTGAATCAGGAACTAATTTGTCACAAAGTTGCATAATTGCCTGGAGTTGGTTCGTGTTCTCGCAACAGCATTTAGAAGCGGCCCAGATAAAATGCCTGCGCGAGAAAGCTGCTCTTGATTGACTTGATTTTCATGTGGGAAAAATACAGGAAGTAACCAAATGCTGACGAAGAGTACACTTGCAAGATAAATGTGACACTTTCTATTGTCGCAATAAATGGACATGTACGCAGGTTGATTTAAGCGCTATTCATCGTGGACTATATTGCTGTCATTGTTCATTTGAGTCAAACCATACAGTTTGAAGACGATGACGAACAATGTTTTGATGCACTGCAACTGCATTTGTTTCGGATAAAGGCCGGAACACGTTCTCACCACAAACAAACCACACCAGAGTTCGTTTGTAACCGGACTGAGACCACCTTTTCAAGAAGATCTCAGTCCGGTTGTTTTGGTGCACATCCGAGTGCGATTGCTGTGTTCACACCTGCCCAAATGAACCACACTGACACTATGGGCCCCTGGGCCTCTGCCTGGTAGGCTTGTTTAATAATCCATCCAAGGTTATGTGTCTCGGCTGTACAAGGCCGTGCTGTTTAGCAAGTTTTTACACAGGCAACCCTTTGTTTAGTGCTTGGCCTCTTCAACCCATCTCGACCTGCCGGTTTTTAAGAGGCATGTTTGTCATTTCGCTGCTGTGTACTTTGTGAAATAAAATGTGCCATTCACTCTGTTGGTGGAGCTCTGTGTGCTTGTCTGCCCTTGTCACTAAGAAAACAAAGCATTTTAAAGCTAGCCATCAGTGACACAGTGCTAAGCAAGGCAGTGCTGTTATCCTTACTCGTTTAGTTCTACACTACCTTCCTCTTTCCACTTTAAACTCTCTGTTTCTTACATTCTTTCTTTCTTTCCTCTTTTTCTGGCTCTGTCTGTCTGCCTTTGTCTCCTACAGTCTCTCCCTCTTTCTCTCCCAAGGGATAACGACCCTCCCAGTCTTCAGCTCACTGAAGCCTGTGTGGAGTAATTAGAATTAAAGTATTAGAGTTAAAAAGGAGGATTTGAGTCTGATTATGATGAAGGAAAAACTATAATCCAAATACTCCCTAGTGGGTTTTCTAAAATTTCAGTGCAATACAGTCTTTCAAATACACAATATGCTTAACAGACAGACTAAACATTATTTGCTGTTAACTGTTTGAAGCTGCGAACATGTGAGTGTGTGTTTGATTTAGCCATGTGTGAACATGTATGGTGTTCACAGGTGTGTGTTGGGTGTGAGCGCGGGCGGATGTAAGTGAATGGTCCTCATCTATCTGCCTTACTCTTCGCGGTGAAGCTGACTTTTCCTCTCGATTAAAAATGAATGTCCCCCCTTCTGCTCTCTGTCACGTTTCCTCACTTCTGTCGCTTTTTCCCGCTCCTGCTCCCTCTCTTTCTCACTGTTATCCGCTCTATATCCTCTCTATTTTCTTCAAACCATCTCTATATATCAACCCCCCTCCCCACACCCACACACATGCACACATACCCTGACACTTTCTTCCCTCCTCGCTCCTCCTGGCTCTCTCCACCCATCTCATTCTCTACGACCCCCTCTCTTTCTGAACATATTTCATCAAAGGCCTCCTCACAGGTAACACTCACCCTGATCTCATTAACTGCTGCTAAGCGCAGAAGACTTGAAAGAACACACTGTCTCAAACACGCACACACACACAGAGGCACAGACACACACTGCTTGTATAACCCTAACGGTAGCATAGGACAAGAGAATCAAAGACAGGAACCTTCCAGAGGACTCATGTATAATTCTTAAACTGAGGATAGTTATAACGATCTGATGATTTCAGGCTACTGCACGAGCACCAAGATAGACTTTTATATTGGCTCCGTGCGTGTGATTGTGTGTGTGTTAAACCCCCTCACTCAGTCTCTGTCCTGTTAGTAGCTGTATTAACCTGGGGTCTCTCTGCTCTCCCGATCACTGTAACCCCATTAACTCCCATTAAGTCTCATTACTACCCTCGTGAGGATCGTTACCGCTTGCTTTATCTCATTTCCTAAACACCACGGTATGCATTCTGCGGATGTCTGCCTGGTGCAACACCGTTTTCTTGTCAGTAATTAGGAGCCGTTATGCGTTTCATTGGAGGCGGGACCAGGTGTGAATGGTGGTTTGCCAGTCAACGATTGACAGTAATTGAGCAATCCAGTGCCTCGGAAACGGCAGCCCACACTGCCAAGGAAACTGTTTTTTTTTTTTTTTTTAAAGGCCTGAAGGACTGTGTGAAAAACCTACCAGAGAGGGGGGCACTGGACTGACAGCCTGACATAGAGTCAACTATAATTATACATGACTGTCAGAGTGAAATATTCAGCAATGTGTGGTCATGGGGATGAATTATATATTCACTACCGTCAGGACTTCTGTTCCAGAGTGGGATTTGATGTTGTAAGGGCCAAGAGGGAGTGGGTCCTGGAGTAAAATGGAGAGAAAAACAGAGAAAAGGGAGTGAATGGAGTGATTAAAGACGAGAAGGGAGGGCAGATTAAATTAGACATGGAGGAAGTGAACTTTTACTTCTACAGCTCACTGAAGTCTGTAATATCACCAGGTGCATGGAGGATGTATACCAGGTACTGCTGATTTACAGCCAGAGGATTGAGATTTTTTCTATCACATATCACAGTTTTTCAGGTTTGAGTCTTCAGTATACATTCAATAGTTTTATTTTATTTCAGGTTATTTATGGTAACTCACAGATGACTCAGTGAAATGTGATGATTTGTGCACATCATGTGCGCAAATATGCTGAACAGGGCATGCTGCTTCCAGTTAATTTAGTTTCAGTTCTTGTTTTAGAGTGTTTGGCAAGAGATGGTTTTTATGTGAAATACAAAAATGATTACAAGGCTCGCGCAATTTCAGAATAGCTCTGTTGTAATTGTTATCAGCAGGCTTGGTGTAATGCAAAGAGTACATCCTGAATGGCATATACAGAGCAAAGCTTGCGAAGCTAATTCAGGCAGACAATTCAAGGTGCGCTGTCACATTCACATGTGACACACTCTACTAGCTGCAATATCCAACAGAGCCTTTGTAATAAGTCGGTGTATTTAAGCTGTCAAAAGCTGTGCTTACACTTGTGGTGTGCTGGTGCTGCTGCTTTATGGCTCACTTTGCAACTAGTGCTGCCACAGCTACTGCTGCACTCCAGCATTTCATCAGCAACTAGTGCCTGACCAACACATACCTGGTTTAACAAGGTAGAGATTCCTCTCAGGGGCTTTGAGATGTCTAGTAATGGTCATATGCTTACTGACACCTAGAGGATCCCATATAATATGCTGTAGCTGATGTCTGGCTCTGTAAAACCCTTGAAAACATGACTTATATCATATTATTTTACCTTAACATTACATGAGTATGACTTTTATTTTAATTTTAGCTGTTATTTATTGGGTGTCAGTACATACTCTCATATGTTTCATCAGGACAATGTGTGTGTTTGATCATATTTGATTGACACTGACTTAAAACGCCCAACAACTGCCACCAGATTCTGTTGCTAAATGCTTCTAATTCCTGATTGGTGCACAGAAGTATGTGACATCACCCTTTTTTCCAACAATGCTCCACCCACTTCAAACCAGTAGGAAAAAAACTAAATAGAAATCTATCATGGGGAATAGCCAGATCCCATCGCTCATACTAAGAAGCAGAGTGCAGAATTACATTTTTAGGGCCTTACAAATGTTTGCAGAGAGTGATGAGGTCAGAGCCATGGCTCAAAAACATCAACCCTGCAGATGTTCTCTGCATACAGGACGATAGATTAGTTTATGTGAGAAGACTGACACTCAGCCTGAATAGCTAAAAATTTACCCAGCATAAAAGCAAATACAAAAGTGACATATATTTACATTTTGAGTTTAAAATGTTTAGTGTTGTGAGTTTTTTTTTTTATTTCTAGTTTTACTTTAAAGGCCCTTCACACCCATGCTGTTGTTTTCAGTTACTCTGGCTGATTAGGCGTTCAGCTGGGTGGTGCTAGAGTTGAAGAGTGTAAGGGGCCGCTTGTGCAAGTGTGTTCCTGTTTCTTTTTAATTATGACTTCAGCGTTACTTAGGAAACATGGGACCTTTCTGAATGAAATAAAAAATTAAACAGGTTTATGTCACGAACACCAGTTTGAAATATTTCAGCTACAGCTCATGTTTTGTCCATCATTTTGACATGACAGATGGGTTGAGATACTTCGTTTCCCCTTGAGACATTTTGGTCAATCCAAGCTGTAAAATTGACTGTCACATAATGTGGAAAAAAATAAATGGGATTTTTAGTTTTAGGCATCCAAAATACCTCTTTTTACTTTGCAACTCTAGTGATATCACCAAACTGTGCAGATATGTGCTAATAAGAATGACATTGGGATATATTGCCCTCACAGTCGCAACTAAATGAACAGGAGACTGAGGCAGGTGTCAGTCAAGCCTAGTCTGTACACCCACTCAGTCCAGAGACATATGTGACAGCACCTGTGTGGGTGGACTATGGGTGTGTAGGCACTTAAAGGTTCTAGTTTTTAACACCTCCACATCATTTTAGTTTTACTGGGGACAGAATGGACAGTGACAACTGTAAGATTTAGAGATGTTCTGGTACATATTTTTTCCTTCTCAATACCAATTCTGATACCTCACCTCACACACTGAGTTACTGATCTGATGCCACTGTGTTAAAAAAAAAAAAAGAAAAATACTTTAACTTTAACAGCTCAATACTATTAACCCTATATGGATGTGAAATGATGGCTATAATGGATGACATTGCTCGGGTTAAATCCTTTGTAAAACATGAACAAATATGCACATAGAATACATGCCATAAAACTGTCTTTAATCTGGTGTAAAATATTGCCAAGTTGTTGACATGTTGCCAAGGACAAAATACGAGAGCTCTCACTGCAGCCTTATGTCGCACATTTCCTTGTGTGCAGTCAGTTTAAATTGTATCACTGTTCACTGTTTTTATTTACTCTCTAAGCTACCATAGTTTAAAACGCATCTTAAAAACACAATTAAAAAAAATCAAAAATTGCAATACACTACTTTTTCACCGCTCTCAAGTTGCCAAGTAGGTCTAACTGCAGCTGAAGATTCACTGTGATTAGCGTTAGGATAAGATGTCCAGGATGGTGTGTTGTGTAGCAAAGTAAGTAATATGCAAGACTGTATTTAGACCATAGACTATAAAAATAATGGATGTAGCTACCGTGATGTCACCCATTGGTTTGTGGACTCCTGTTTTGAAGCCTTGAGTTTGACATTTCGGCTGTTGCTATCTTGGTTTTTTTGGATCCTGAAGTGACCATACTTGGGTACTGACACAGCTGGCGCTGTGGAGGAGTAAGGGATGGATCTGACTGTGAAGCTGAGGACACTATCGCCTAGCCAACATTTGTATGTGGGGCTCACGTGGGCTGGAAAATGGGTCATATATGGGGTTGTTCATGGGTTACGTATTGGCCACATACCAGTTGCCCACATTGGTGGGTTTACCCCAGTGGTCCCCAGATAACATAAACATTTTGGGCTCATACCCACTTGGTACCCAGTAGCCCTAGCATAACCACGTGGGGCTCACATCGATGTGGGCAGTTGGCATGGGGTCAATATAAAACCAATGGGCAATCCCATATAGGGTTTTTCAACCCATTTACTAACCACATGGGCCCCACATACAAATGCTGGTTGTGCAGCAGACATAACTTTAAGCCTTACTAAAATGTGAACTTGTGAAATTTTAGAAATTCACCCCCTGTGCAGTTGTCATGAATGTTGAAATTAGCCACAGAGACCAAAACCGTTTTTCGTACCAGGTTGTAAACATGTTTATTTCTCCTGTTAAGTTGAACAATTTAACATTTGGGTCTATGGGGAATGACTGGCTTCAGCAGCCAATCTAATGTGGACATTCAAAGAAGTGCAGTTTTTGTCACTTCTGTGATGACTTCATTTTTCTGCTCTGGAGGTTGCCACTTGATTGCACAGTTGTTATTCTACATCTATACTGCACAATGCAACATGACGTGTAGGCTACTGTTTTCAAGGAAAACTGTTGCCAAGTTTATTAATAAATTACTTGTGTCAGATCTGTGCATTGACTCACATACTTGCCAATACCAGATCCAGCATTTTAGGCAGTATCGGAGGCATTTCTGACACTGTTATTGCAACAGCTGTAGTAATGTTGCATACATCAGTGTTACCATGGATCTACTGCTCGCTCATTCAGTCAGGTTTTATAACCATTGTGATTAGAGCCCCCATAAAGCTGAGACCATGTCCTGATGCTGCTCTGAATTGTAAGAGACAGAAAGAGAGACAGGAAGATGGTGTGTGTGTGTGTGTGTGTGTGTGTGTGTGTGTGTGTGTGTGTGTGTGTGTGTGTGTGTGTGTGTGTGTGTGTGTGTGTGTGTGGAGTGAAGTGTGTTACAAGGAAAGATTGGATCTGACCCATTAACTTTACAGGCCACTCATTGAGCACCGGTGCAGCAGGGGTCAGTAGGGAGATTTCACTGTAAATCTCTGCAACGATCACGATGATAGACCAGAGAGGGAGAGGGGGAGAAAGAGAGAGAGAAAAGCACAGCTTGCAACACAGTTCCTGACTCTGTCCAAAGCCAAGATAAGTTTCACTAAGGATATCATCTGCTGCCAACAAGCCAGCTGGACTTTATTTTCTTCTGTTACTCATTTAAACGCCCGACAAAAAAAAGGGCTTTGACAGCTTAGCCATTTGCTGAGCAAATGATGAGTATATGTGGGTTGTTTTTCAGCCGTGCTCTCATGTTTCTGCCTTAAGAAAAGCTGTTTTTAGATGTGACCTTTCTGGCTGTGTCAGGTCACGGCCTGCAAACCCAAAACATAACCTCAAAAGGATAGCTAAGGGGGCTCATATGAGGACACTCTGTGCCTCAAGGAAGGCACAAACAGCAGATGTGTCGTGTGGAGGAGGTGAAGTGAGAAGAGGGAAAAAGTCAATGTACCAAACATCCTTCCTCAGACCAGGGTGTTTCTCGCTCTCCTCTTTTGCCCTGCGGCACAGCAGCTCCTCGGCTTGGTCACACCTCAGATCTAGCTACCTCTACCCCCTCTACACACCAAACCCCTGCAGTGGTGCAACCATTCTCTCGCAGCACTTCGAACGCACGCACCCCCTCTCTATGCCATTTCCCTCTTTCTTTTTGACATCAAATCACACTCTACAACAAATCTTTCCACTGTAGATTATTAATAATTCATCCCCCCGACCATGCTCTCCACTGAATAATTGCTATAGTTATTCATGTATGTGATAATCCATTACCTGGGGAGCATCTGCTGATAACCCCATCACTGCAAAAAACCTACATCACTTCCTCTTTCCTTCTCCTCAGCTCTCTGAGGTCTTTATTCCACCATGGCTACGGTTATACATTTGTTAGAGCTGTTTGAAAAACAGCACAGAAGCCTACACTTTACCAAACGCAACACGCTGCTTTCAAAAATCAATCATTTTGATTATATAGTACAATGATCTAGAAAGCAGGATGTTACTCAGTGAGCCTCATTTCATGCACCAGAATTCATTAGCATAGACTTGTGGCTCTAATGCACACTGCGTTTTTGCTTAGACAATCAGATATTGCACAGTGTAAAGCCAATCATGGTAATGGCTGTATGGCCTGGGAACACTGGACGGTCCAATCATCACCCTTGCCTGAGAGTGCCTTTTTCCAAGCTTGACATTTGATATGTGATTGCTGCTTCCATTCAGTTTTGTTTTGATCGTCAGAGAGCCACCCACACTGTTGGAGGCCAGATTGTTTGGTGTTGTTGCTCACAAGTACTTGACTGCAGCTTACTGAGGTCGAGGGCTGTTCTTCAGTGCCTGGGTCGTTACTGGTTGATCTCTGAGCTCGGCTTCAGAGGGCAAGGAACTCCGGGTCAGTCTTAAGTGACCACTTGATATGAGAAAAAACAAAACCTCACACCACAGTGTATAAACAATACACTGACCTGCTGGATTTACATTGAACTTTAAGACTTTCTCTACCCTGCATTCTTTTGTTTGTGTTTGCTCTTATTTACTGATGCAAAAACTCCTGATTTTTCTTTGTTTAACAAGCCTGACTCCCCCATCTCATGAGCATCACTTTACTTTAGGCTTTAGAATCTTGTGGGAGGAAGACTAAGCAAGTAATTGTTTACCAAACGGCAGATTAATTGCTGTTAAGGTCTCAGGCTAATTACTGCCCAAGAAACCAGATCAGCGACAAATTTCATTACACTATCTTGTGTATGTGTGTGTGTTGGTGCGCGCTAGTAAAATACCATTATATTTGTGTCACACAAAGACACCCACACACACACTCATGCAAACACACAGTGGCCACTTAGTGAAGCAGCAGAGCAGAGGGAGTAATTACAGTGTAGGACAGGTCACTAGGCCCGCGGTTCACCTCAACCCTGAACACTGGAGCTATTCTGGACCTCTGGGAAAATAAGAAGGGTTGCACTCAGAGGCCAACTTCAGTCACCAGGCTAAGAACATTAATTACTCATAGGGCCAACACAAGATTAGACTGTAATTGGTGGGTTTGCCTGCTCACATGAATCAGCTAGAGCCTCCACTGACCACCATATCAGTGACTGATTATAAGGATTGGGTCTTTTCACTGTGAGTGCAAGGCAAATAACCCCCTGCTAATACAAATGTGTGTTATTTGTTTTGCATACATGTCAAAGTAATTACGCACTTGGTAGGATATGTGAAATTTATGGTCATATAATGGAGATTATGCAGGGAAAAGAGGAGGGGGTTGGGAGCATTACACCACGCTGTGTTTGCACACTGTGACCTGGACTCAGTTTGTGGAAAGTCCAGTGTTGCTGCTGCACTGTTGTAATAGGTTAACCACTAGCTGATCTTATTCTTGTCTGAGCTGAACTTTAACATTCTGTATGTAACGTTTTACCAGGATAAACCTTTTATCCTTGCCAATGGGTGACATAACTTAAACACTGAGACTTTCCCCCGACTTCTCAGCCTGTGGACTGACTTCTGTGTTAAGGACTCGGGCCAGATTTGTTGGGAAAATCCAAAAGATATGACATTATGCACATTCCTGAGTGCTTTGCCTCTCCTCAGCTCAGCTGCAGCAGTAACAGTGTACAGCAGTAGTGAAAAAGTGTCTTGGATGAGAGGTAAAACATCTTCAAGAAACTCAAGCAAGTCCAGGTCCCTATGATATCCTCCTGAGACCCTGTGTCCCCATATGAGGACATCACATTTTGGGTTTACTTGACCTTTTACATCATTCTACTTAACTATTGTCCTTGTTTGTGGACACTCAATACAAGAGCACAATACACAAATCTATGTAAAAACAAGATGGCGGCCATCTCTGCCAAGTCAGCCTGCAGCCGTCCAAAACCTGATCACATTTAATGACTGAAACTTGTTTATTTATTATTAATAAAGTTTGTAGTTTGATATGGCAACAAACCAATTTTAGCAACAGTAACAAGCTAAGACACTGTTAATTAGGGAGTACTCGTTTGAAGATTTTGGGACTTTATTGTCGTCTCGTTTGAGGACATTGGGACTTTATTATCATCTTGTTTGCAGACATTAGGACTTGATTATCATTGACAATGTGTAGTTTTTATACATATTGTGTCCTACTGATCCCAAATAATAGGGAGAAATTAAAAATGCATACCGAACATTCTTTGGGGGAAATCCACAGGACAGTCTACACTTTACCTGATGTCCTTTTGACCACTGGTATTTGAGAAAAGTGGGGCAAAGTAATGCTTCCACCTTTACTTCTTAAGATCAGAGGCTCAAAGGCATTCAGAGTGCATATAACATGATTTCAAAGGAAATAAAGTCACAAAACGCAGGAAATATTATCTGATTATTTATTTTTAAATGAATCATTATCAATTATGTGTAAAATCTGTGAAATCCCATAATGATTGCTCACAGGATGATGTGCAATCAGTGTCTATATTGACAGACTTGCAGCTGCAGTTTAGGTTTGTAAAATTGTTGTTTAATTGTCTCAATAAAGTTGAACAACAACGCTGGATGAACAAACTTGCAGCTGCAGTCTCGGTGTTGTCAGGCAGCCATCGCCCTGTTTTGATGTTAAAAATGCACATTTTAAAGCATTTATTCAACTAAAGATAACATATTTAATAGCTTGTGATAACATAAGAATCATTTCAAATAGACTACAGTACTGTGAGAGGCCTAAATCACCTTGAAATGTATGTTTTTGCAGCTCTAACCATCTCCCCTCTTGAGCTGCATTTGGGACTGGAGCCTCCTTTCCTTCCATTGTCAAGTGCTGTGTGCGTACCTAGCAAACTTACAGGGACAAATGGTGCAAAGGTCTCTTGCTCAGTTGGGAATGAAGGAGGGGGAACTGGAGAGGACACACATATAAATTTTATTCATGGCCTGGAAGGAAAAAGGGAAACCATACGTGACATGGTTCGTCTATAGTAGCTCTATTACAACAACTGCTGTTAACTTAGACAATGATAACAGATGTAACGGTTCACAGTGCTTTCTACTAACCAAAAGTAATGCAGTAGCAGCCCACACACCAGCCTACCCCAAACCTGAGATAATTTTAGCCAGCTAGCTGAAATTTAGCCATCCTACATTGTTGCATGGTAAGCTATGTAGTATCATGGAGCCAGTGGGCCGAATGAAATACAGGAACATTGCAGATTATTCTAAATATAATAAACATGTATTTTCCCGCCTTCTATTAACATGATGACAGCCAATCACAGTCAGTCTTTTTGGTCGATGCCCATGTACTTGCTCGTGGGGCTTGAGCGACAGGATGTTGACTGCAGTTTGCTTAACAACGTCAGAGAGGTGTCACGAAAAGCAAGGATTTTCTGAAAGCTATAAAACCTTTAATCAAGAACACTAGCTCTAGATTTAAGTTGTTTTCATCTCTTTGGTTTTATTCTGTGTAAATGCCTAAACCTCTTATAAGCTAATGGCCTTTGAGCAACTGACATTTGATGAGCTACAATTTAAAGATCTTTTTCACAGTGTGCCAGTCAAGGAGAGCCTGTTGTGGTTTTTAGATGTGCACTTCCTTTATGTCCTATAATTAACTGGAACTTTCACTCACTGCCTTCCTCTGAGTGTTTCTTAATGTGTAATGTGTCATAACAGTGATTTGGTAAAACCAGAAAAACCTCAGGATTTTTGGCAGACTGTAATAAATTAAGAGTTGTTCTCCAATGTTGCTTAATCTGTCACAGATGATTCACTGATTTCCCAGAAGAAGACCGTACTTGAAACTTTGCCGCAATATTTCCTGGCCCAGCACAAACACACAGACACAGAGTTTGAAACTCCCTGACACTCATGCCAGCAGAAACACACACCTCCCACCTTTGCTGTGGGGTTTCCCAGTTTAGACAGTCTTCACCCGGAGCCATGGGAGGGGATGGGCCAATACAAAATCTGACTCAAGCCCGAAAAATCTGTCAGTCTAGAGAGTAATGAGTTAGAAGAGCAGACACATATGGACTAGAGGGGCAGACAGCTGATTTGCTGACACTTTTTCCAGAAGCACCCAGAAGAGCTGTTACTTTGAAGACTATTATTTTGTTACATCTGCCTTGAATCTGGACACATTACACGTTTTGACAGAAAAGCCGGTGGAGTGTTTTGTTCTGTCAAAACCACAGGAGATATCATCACTGTTTGTGTCAGACTGTGGCCATGTCGGCTGACAGACTGAGCAACGCGTCAAAGGAGGTGAAGCCAGAGAGCGTGTCGCTGTGTCCTCTGGGCACGGCAGCTGCCCCTGAGCGGGAGCTGCTGTGTATCTTTGGGACGGGGGACTTGGGGCGCACTCTGGGCCAGCGTCTGCTCCAGTCTGGCTACAGGGTGGTGTACGGCAGCCGCAGACCTCACAGCTGTGGCCCCTTGCCTCAGGGGGCTCAGGTACAACACGCCGCATGATGTCTTCTCAAACTCTGGAATTCAACTCTTTTTTCCTGTTCTTTTGATGTTGTTGTAGTCGACAGCTGATACTTCCACACGTGTGTTGCATGATGGTCCTGAACCAACTCAAATAACTGTCGATAAAAGTGCAAACATTGCGCTGGGAAAAAAGAAAACGTTGTTATCAGGCTTTGAAAGTTGACTGAGCTAAACAAGGTCACTGATAATGTGTGTGTTCATGTGTGTCTGCACGTGTTGCCTTGTTTTGTTTTCATCATCCAGGCAATGTGTGCTTAGCAAGTGAACTGTCAAAGAACACACGGAGCCCGTTATGAGAGAGCATGTTGCCACACTAAAGGGCCATGAATGATAATAGTATTTGTGTGTGTGTGTTGTGCAGGTGCTGAGCCACGAGGCAGCAGCCGAGTCAGCCGATCTGGTCTTTATTTGTATTCACAGGGTAAACTATGACTTCCTGGAGACACTTGCACCTCAACTCAAGGGGAAGGTACCTTGTTGCACAGTCAGATGCCTTTGTGTAATATAGCAGCTGGTACATTTCTAACTTTTCATCCACTCTGCTGATTTCATTGATCGGAAGGTGCTGGTGGACGTCAGCAACAACCTCAAGAAGAATCTATACCCAGAGGCCAATGCTGAGTATCTGCAGAGGTAGGAGGAAATTGGGCAATAATGTAATTGCCTAACATACTGGGATCTCTCATGGATCATGTGGTTTGAATCAACAATGTCTGGTGGAACATGAAGGAAAACAGAGTTTGTTGTTTGTTGTCCAGGCTGATCCCTGGAGCTCATGTGGTGAAGGCTTTTAACACCTTGTCAGCCTGGGCCCTGCAGAACGGACCCTCAGATGCCAACAGACAGGTACTCTTAGTGTTTGTGATGTTTCCAATCAAATGTGTTTGTATTTCTGGGTAGGCAAAGTATATTTGACACTGAAACTAAAAAAAAGTACTTCATTTGATTTTCTTCCCCTGCTATTTAGGAAGGCATTTTTTTTTCACATGGTAAATTATCTCATTTTAGAATTAAACTATTCAGCACTGCTTGTCAAATTCTTCTCCTACTGCAGATCTACAAGCATTTTACAATTCTCTGATGTGTTCACACAGTGGGGCGCTGACCAACAAGTTAAAAATAATAGTCTCTTTCAGAAAGGAAAGCATTTCAGTCCAAACTATATTATTAACTCATTTTGAAGTTTTGATCAAACCAAATCCAAGTAAAAGAAGCCAAATCTGAGGAGTCAGCCTCATGTCTTTGCTGTGAATGCCATCTCTGATGTATCCTTGAATCAATTAACTCCACAGTCTCTCTTAGATCTAAGCTCTCCATCACATGCTTTGCTCTCTCGCTCTGTACTGCAAAGCTGCAGCATATGTGGGTTTTTCTGTTTCATTTTGATCTGGTTGTGCAATCCCAGAGGACAGTAAAAACCACACAGTGTGTGTGTGTGTGTGTGTGTGTGTGTGTGTTGTGAGGGGTGTATGTTTATGTATTGGGATGTGGTATATTTGGAGCACAATCAGCAACATCACATAGGTGTTGACTGAGCATTGTTGTTAGTCTTTACCTGTATTCTCTGGCTAAATTTAGTATTTCATGCAAGAAGCCACAGCATCTCCAGGTACTTTTATGTTCAGTCCTCTGGAGTCAAAATACCCTTTCATCACTGCGTGCGCAAATGCATAAACATAAATGTGTAAATATGAAATAATGAAGACATATGCTTCTCACATGGGGCATTTCAAGTGCTTTAAAATTATGGGGATTTTCCTGCTCCAGGTGTACATGTGCGGTAACCGTGCCGAGGCAAAGCAGGCAGTAGCAGAGGTGGCCACCAAACTGAGCTTCGCTGTTGTGGATAGAGGGTCTCTGTCTGCAGCCAGAGAGCTGGAGGACTCCCAACTACAGCTGTTCCCAGAGTGGAGGCTGCCACTACGCATAGCCGTCAGCCTCACCGCTGTCTTCTTCGTCTATGTGGTCATGAGAGATGTTGTCTATGCATATGTTGACCAGGGGAAAGACATCTCCTTCAGAATCATGGTGTCCATGGCCAACAAGGTAAAGCCTGTTTAAATGAGCATTTGTTCCTCTTTGAACGTATCTAATTTGACTCTGGGGTATGACTTCTGTGTTTATTCTCCACCTTTCAGGTGTTTCCCATCGTGTCTCTCATCATGTTGTCTCTGTGTTATGTGCCCGGTGTCATAGCTGCCTTCCTTCAGCTCTACAGAGGAACCAAATACAAGTCAGTACACAAAAGCAACTGACAATTAGTGCCCACAAAGACAATTTATAATATATTTTAAATACTGTAAACTATAAGTCAAAGTATTTTTGTTTCAGGCGTTTCCCTGACTGGTTGGATCGCTGGATGCTGTGCAGGAAACAGCTGGGACTGGTAGCACTTGGCTTTGCTTTTCTACATGTGCTCTACACTCTCATCATCCCCATAAGGTATGTATCAGGTGCACACATCCCCACACTCCATTTAATAAATCTGAAATATCCTGTAATCCATATCCTATCCTATTTAATTCTAACTAAAACTAATAATGACAGCTTTGAAAGTGAAACTAACTAAAACTGTAAATTTAACTACAGTCAGTTGCTACTTTATCAACACCTATCTAAATCTAATCTAACAGCAGCCCTGCAATAAATCCTATCCTCGTGGAAGTCTTAATATTTTGCTTGTGCATTTCAAAAAACAAAAAAACAAAAA
Source organism: Cephalopholis sonnerati (assembly GCA_019142605.1). Classification (NCBI taxonomy): domain Eukaryota; kingdom Metazoa; phylum Chordata; class Actinopteri; order Perciformes; family Serranidae; genus Cephalopholis; species Cephalopholis sonnerati. The sequence goes on along the minus strand of JAGQAX010000008.1, from coordinate 24,198,066 downwards.
CAAGCCAAATGTATATCTTGGATGCTGTGGTTTGTGCCGCTGAGAGATGTTTTTAATATTTAGTCTACCCTCATAGATATAAATTGGGTTACAGGACTGTTGTATTAAGCTGTATTACTTTTAGTTCAGCGTACCTAATAATATGACAACTGAGTGTGTACTAAAAACAGTGCAAAAATGGGAGGGTATTTAATAGTTTATTAATACCTTAATAAATGCACAGGGACTCCTGTTATAGAAAAGTCCATTATCAGAGGGAAAGGCCTGATTTATGGCTACTTAAAAAGAATTACTTCTTGATAAGCTGGAGAAGAAGAAGCAAGCAAAAGATTATGGACAGTAGAAATAAAGTTTGACAAGAGTTATTGAAAGAAAGAAAGAAAGGTGTGAACACAGCACACATCTCACTGGATTGCACACAAACACAACCTGACCGAGACCTTCTTGAAGAGGTGTTCTCAGTCTGGTTACAACCGAACTCTGGTGCGTTTTTTTTGCGGTGAGAACATGTTCCGACCTCGATCCGAACCAAATGCAGTCACATGACACATTGTTTGGGTTAAACATGAGCATGTTACAGTCCTGGAGGATTATTAATGTGCGCCTCCTCCTGTACTACCTTAATATGCACATTCAGCACATCCAATGCATCAAAACATTGTTTTCTAGTTGGAGCCGCGCCTCGTTTTCAAACTGTATGGTTTGCCTAAAATGAACAATGACAGCAATATAGTCCACGATGAGCAGCGCTAAAATCAACCTGCGTAGTTGTCCCTCCATTGTGACATTAGAAAGTGTCACATTTATCTTGCAAGTGTACTCTTCTTCAGTGGTTTGTTTACTTCCCGGATTTTTCCCACATGGAAATTCTGACCAATCAAGAGAAGCTTTCTCGTGCAAGGCATTTGATCTGGTCCGCTTGTAAATGCTGCTGTGAGAACACGAACCAACTCTAGCTTGTCCAAAGCAAGACAACTCTAGGTCTGAAAGCACCCTAAGGTGTTACTTGGTGGTTTCTGTAGTGTTCTGGGCAGCAGCAACCACCTCAGGAAGCCAGGAAGACCACCAACACTGCACGAATGGCTATGATTTACTCTGTTTACGGATGTTCCAATTAATTAAATTGGGTACAAACTCAGGCCACTTAAAATCTTGAAAATAGCAGGAAGTAAAGGGAAGATGTAAAATTTAAAAAAAATCCCTGAGACACAGAGATGTGGATCAAAAACCTCTGTCCTCAGTCCAGAGGATGAGAGTAATTTCAAACTTAAACTTTAAAGAGTGTGCTGTGACAACTTCCCCTTGTATTTAGCCACAAGTACAACACCAACTGATTACAGTGTTTCACCAGACCTCTGGGAACGGTTGACTTGGTAACATCAGGTAGAAAACAGCAGCTAATGTGAACTAACGTCACCTAGTAATGTTAGCCTGACAGGGTGCATCCATGTACAGAGCTGAAATACAAGAGAAAGTTACACTCGAGCACATGTTGTGTTATTGTAATGACACCAGCAGTGCTTATAAATCTTTTTGATTCTGGCAACAACCATCTTAGATATGAAACAATAATAAGGCCTGATGATTTTCTTTCTAAATACTGTTGTCATTTTCTTCCCTAGACATTATGTGAGATTCAAGATTGCCGCTAGTACCATTGCACAGGTAAGACAACCATGCAGCTCTAAATAAGCATGTTTGTTAAATTCCAACATTTCCGTTTGCATAAAAGGTACTTGTTCATTCACATTCAACCAGACCACATGAGTCTGCATATCTCTGACATAGCTCATAAGCATCTCTCTGTCTTGTTTACTGTCTCTTTAAGATCAGGGAGAACCGAACGTCAGTGTTAGACAACACCTTGGCCTGGCGTACTGACTCTTACTTCTCTATTGGGATTCTGGGATTTGGCCTGTATGTCCTGTTGGGAATAACCTCTCTTCCCTCCGTCAGCAATGCTCTCAGCTGGAGAGAGTTCAGCTTCATACAGGTAGACACTGGCATGTTTGTCTGAGTCATATGGTATGTGGATATCTGGATGTGTTAGAGTGTGTGAGCTTCAGTGTGTGTGCACATTCACAGTGACACATTGTGGACATGGAATACAGAACTCTACTTGGGTTGTGCAGGATGCTTTTCAACCCGTCAAAATGTGGCTGCGCCCCTGCATCCTGTTTACACTGGCGGTCGCATCTGGAATGTGGAATTTTTTTATCACAGTTTCCAATGGTGCTGGCTCGATGGTTTCTCGAGCAGTCTATCCAACAGCTTTTCCCTTAAAGGCCCAGTGTGCAGGATTTTGGGGGATATATCGACAGAAATGAAATATGATGCAACAAGGAGGTTTTCTTTAGTGTATAATCACCTGAAAATAAGAATAGTTGTGTTTCCATTACCTTAGAATGAGCAGTTTATATCTACATAGGGAGTAGGTCCTCATCCATGTCAACACATTCTCACTCCGACCTCGTCACATATTGACGTTTTGGTCATGGACTTTCCATGTCCACAAACAACGTGTAAGCTACCCGGGTGCGTTGGTTATTGACATTCTGGGACACCATGTCAAGTTCTCCTCTTTCAAGATACACTTCTGTTTTTACAGGAAATTTAACATTTGCATTCTGTCTCTTTCAAAATAAACGCACTTCATCGGTACAACACCGCAAACTGACGTTTTTCTCCTTCAACAACAAACACACATGGTTAGGTTTAGGCAACAAACAGGTTAGGAAAAAACAGGGTTTGGCTTTAGAATCTTACGGGACAAGAACACCACTCTCTCAGGTGAAAGTTGATGTTTGTTGGACCCATCCACCACCCCTCCCGCCCGCCCCATTTGGATTTTCCCCGCCTTAACTTTTGTCCTTATCCCGCCGCATTTTCCCCTGATGGCACCGGGCGCTGTTAAACTATAATGACAACATGCCGACATTAAAGGACACCTGTTTCATTGGTTTCTTATGCTGCAAGTCACTGCCCAAGTGCCATATTTCGATGACTCTGAAGTGAGACTGGGCTCTTCATGGAGATGGCCATGTTGCACCGCCATGTTTCTACGGTAGCTGAGAACAGACAAACCCAAAACTGGCTCCAGATAGGGCCATTTATGTTTTTCGTGTCCGCCACCATAGTTAGAAGCCCCTCAGTGAAGAGCACGGTTGGAAAACCACAGATTTTTTTTAATGTGAAACAGCTTTATTCAGTGTTCTTACCACTTTAAATCACCAGGCCCATTTGTTTTAGAGAGGAAGAGACCTCTGTGGCTCTGGTCGTGCTGGGCCAGTGGCCCATCTCTGATGATCGAACTGAAAAAACTGTTTAGATATACTGCGGCTGGCTCACGGAACAGCTGACGATGGGGTGCACATTCAAACCCACTGGATCCAGGGAGCCGTTTCAACATTTTATTGCAGACAGGGTAGCTGAACAGTTCTATGGTGGTTGTCAGATGAGTTTCTCTATAACAAAGAATATTAAAAGTAAATTAAAATTAGTAAATTAGGTATCATTTAAATTACGTCATCAATACATCTGCTACGGTATTACTCTTTTTTCTCCTTTTAAAAACAAGTTAAACTTACGAATCTTTGAACAGGATCACAAAATAATCTTATAACTTTAAATAATACAAACAGGATTAACAAAGTAAAATATTATTAAAGTGAAAAGTCCGTATGCACTCACATCAGTCCTCTCTTTGCTCTACCTGGCACGTTAGGAGGGAAAAAGAGGGTCACAGGCCTGAAGGGTGGAGTTTTATAATCTTGGGGGAGTGGTCTAGTCAGGAGTGCACTGAAGGAATTCTAACTGGAGGAAGGTTTAGCTGGTTGCAACCTGCAATCTTCACCACTAAATGCCTCTGAAGTCCCCCTAAATCTCACACACAGGCCCTTTAAGAACATGTCAATGTTTGTACCTGTGTGTTTTTACAGGACTTATTAAATAACAGATTGAAACCTTATCCAAGAAACCTGAAATGACAAAGATCATATCTTTAGAAACCTGATCAGCCCACAAATTACATGTGTGTCCACTGTCCACTTAGATTTACACTATAATGTTACACTCTCTTTAACAAAGTGAAAGCCTTCACAGCTTTTGTAGCCAACAGATTTGGCACTCGTAGCCCACAAACAGGAAACTGCATGGCAGACAAGCACATTTTACAGCCATTCCGATTACATTTTGCGAGCCAGCTCCTGATAAAATGAATACAAACAAGCTCATTGGGAAATATAATTTGGTACAACTGATTATCTCACCTCCACACTGTGGCCTTGAAAAGCTGCAAATGACAACCAGATTGATGATTCAGTTAACAGAGAGATACATGCTCACAATATTAAATAGGCTCAGTTGGTATCCACTCACAATGTGCCTGCTGGAGGTATTTTAAAGTGCGTTATGAAATGCTCTGTGTAATGCCACTACAGTATTGCACCTGTTTATGCTCTGGGCTGCTGAGGTTCAGTTAGTGTGGAAATTTACAGAGAAGCTACTGGACCTTTAAAGTGTGTGAATAGTGGCAGAAGAACTGTTTGCAACAATATTCACATCATGTCCATAAGCCAAGATTCAAGCTATGACTGATGAGGATGATTCTGTGCTTCAGCCCCCAGATGGAAAACAGTGACGTGGGCTGTTTCCAACTTCCTGTTGGAAGTTATCTGTTGAAAGTGTGTTGGTGATATTTACACCCTTCCCTTGCTAAATGTTGCGTTGATTGTTTTTTCTCAGGATGGGCAGACGCAGATGTTTACCTTTTTTCCAACTTTGACCAATCGAAAATGAAATCGGCCCCACTGCAGGGACCAAACTCATTCATAAATGTAACTGGGTCATGTCAAGCTCATTTTCTCATTCCACACCCCTCCCCTTTACTCCAGCCCAAATTAGAGCAGTGCTTTAAATGTTAAGTTATTCATCAAATGTAATTTGGGGGGCATACATTATCCTTTGCCACAGTCTTTAGGTTCAGTTCATGTGTACAGCATAGATCTACACTCCTGAAAATGTGCAAGTGTGCATGTGTATGTACGTTCCCCATCTACAGCAGCTGGATTTTCTCAATGTACATATGTTGCACACAAAGTAGATTAGCATGCTAGAGTGTGTGCACATGTGTAGGTCAAAAGCTTGTCTTGGTAAAGGTCAGTCTTACACTTACTGGGCCTATTACACAGTCATTAGTTTTGTGTTTATCTGTGAAACTCTAAGTGCATGCAACCCAATCACCAGAATTAATGTTGGCATTGTACGTTTCTGTAAACTACAGATATGTAACACTTGTAAGTTGTCATGTAACTTTATGTTTAGCAGAATTGTGTCAGTTGAATCAGATTTGGCTGTTTAGTACGAATATTTGACTATTAGTTCCTTTTTCCCATAGAGAGTTTGAAAGTCTGAACAGGGTTAAGGGGGACGTTGAGGGTGACAGTGAGGTTCACGTAAATATAATATAGTAAACAAGTAAAGTTAGCTGGGGTGAAATTGCCCAACACTAGATATCAAGCAAAAGAATATCGTATTAAGTTGCTATTAGCTAAAAATTCACCACTTCTAAGCCAGCGTATTCTCATCCCAACTTGTCACATATCAACACTTTGTCAGTGGACTTTCATGTCTACATATGATACACTAGGTATCCTCCTGTGTCTGTTGTTGTTCCTGGACACCCTAACCACATGCCCCAAAAGCACATGGTAAGGTTTGGAAAAAAATGTATGGTTTGGATAAACATCCACATGGGAAGCAAACAGCAGGCTCTTGAGTGAAAGTCCAGGGTTTGTTAGACCCATCTACCTCCCATCCCACCTACCATATACATCTTTCCGGCTCCTTACATTGTTAGAAGCGGCATTACAAATTACCGCCAGCTGGTGTGTTTCAGAACGCTGTGAAAGGTGCCTTTGTGCGTCGGTGTCTTACGCAGAAGTCCACTGACAGCATTAGCATTTGACTACTTTGGTTTGTGACCACTGCATAAACAACTGCTGCCATCTTGTGCATATTATACCACCACAGATCGCGTACAAAGTGGTGGTATTTGATGAGTTTGGAATGAGAACAGGCTGTCTAAGCAGATGCAGAAGACGCTATCTCAGAGCTTGACTGGGCAAAGCCTCTCTTTCTCCGGGCAGCTGCCTCCATCTCAATACCCAAGAGCAGTGTAAAAGTGAGGAGTGCTCAAAAAAAAAGAACAAAAAAACAAAACAAAAAAGACAGACTACTCGCTTTGAAGAATCTCAGTCCACAGAGGGGTCTCTGACGGATGATTCTAATCTTTGACTTTCAGGGGGTAGTCCTAGAAATGTTGTATATGATATGTACGACACACTAATGTAACGTATCCGTGGCTTGCAGAAACATACAATGCCACCATTATTATTATCTTCTGGCAACTGCTATGTGACTCTGCAAATGTCTTAATTTATCTTTCTCTCTTCCAGTCCAAGCTGGGATACCTGACAGTGTTCTTCTGTACCTTGCACACCTACCTGTACGGCTGGGACAAGTTCCTTCGTCCCTCTTACTACAAATGGTACACACCACCGGCCTATTTGCTTGCTCTGGTGGTGCCCTCTGTTTTGCTGGTGCTCAAGCTGCTGCTCCTCCTGCCATGTGTGGACCGCAGCCTCACTCGCATTCGACAGGGTTGGGAGAGGACTGATCCGGATGATAGCAGTAAGGAAGCACTGCTAACATAGAAACTATCGCAATTACAGAAACAAAAACAATAGGAAGGAGAAAAAAAAAGCAGATGCAAAGACACCATGGTGACTTGCCCTCCAGGAGCTCTATCATTAGGTAACCCCGGCTCATTGTGTTAAATGACATGGATCTAAGACTATACAATTGCACTTATTGTTCTGCCTTCGACAAAGTCAACGGAGACAAGCGGTTGAAACTCTTTTCAGTCTCTCTTTGTGTAATCATCTTGGAATTGTTCCATTTATATAATACAATGGCACTGTGTAGGCTTTCATCAGTTATACAAATACCTTAGAGAATCATAGACACATGCATAAAAGCAGCCATAGAACATTTTAACTCCAGCGTTTCATAATTTTACTATCTACATCCAGTATTGTTACAGACTCTAACTCCGAGGCGGGCGACTTTGTTGTACTTCTATTAACATCAGCAGCAACAGTTTGACTTTGATTTTTATGGCTCCAAGTTTCTCATCAACTTTCATCTGCAGTATATGGTGGCTTATATTTACTGGATTTATTTTGTATCGTTTTCTGTAAATTTAAGTTTTTTGGATGTTTTGTTCTTCCTTATCCTTGTTTAATAAACTTAAATGTGGCTGAACAGTATTGTCTTGTATCTCTTTCTCCCTCGCATATACATCGCATGCTGTCTGAAAGCTCAATCAAACTCAAAGAGTTTTCCCCTGCTGACTTGACTGTGCTCTGTCTAGTCGTCTCGGTCTGATCCCTCTCCAGGGTTCATCCCTCCGGCTGATCTGATGCTGTTCTCCAGGAAACATTCGCTCTGAGCTGCAGGCTTCTCCCCAGTCACTACTGGATCTCATCACATCAGTGGAGAGAGGAGCGTGCAGACTCCTCCATCACTGAAGTCCTCTGCAGAGAGGATATAATATTTGGATGTGACAGAACAGATAGGCCCTTGATGTTGTGCCGCAGCAAGTCATTTTAGTTGATCGTAGTGGGAGTAAAGAAAGCATAGAACTGAAAACTGGTGGTTATAGTGACACATGATCAAGCATCCATGCACGCACACAGGCAGTATGATCTCACATGGCACAGGGCACTCACACAAATACACACCTGTTGTGTAGGAAGATGAACACAAGTCAAGCAAAATTGTAATATTCTAAAGAATGGTTATACTGCATTTTGTAAATCATGTTTAATAGATATTTCTGTCCATCTGGCAATTACAAGAGGGTTTGTCAGTGAAGGTGTGAAGCAATCCGAGGCCTATACAGTAAAATCAGACACTAGCTAACTCTGAGGGGCACGAAACCGGAGGTTACTGGCAGATCTGAACTGGCGTCCATGCTTCACATCTAAGATTGCCTCTACTGACCTCAGACCAGACCTGCTTTGGTCCTTCTCACTGCGCCTTGTCTACATCATTGAGCTCACTGTGCCCTGGGAGGATGCTGTGGAGGAGGCCTATGAGTGCAAGAGCTTTATGTACGCTGAGCTGGCAGCTGACGCTGAGCGATGTGGCTGGAAAGCAAAGGTTTGCACAGTTGAAGTGGGCTGCAGACGCTTCTTAGGCAAGTCAACCACCAGGCTGCTTAAAGAAAAAGGAATTCGAGGCCAAGCCCAACATCAGGCCATCAAAGCCCTCTCTGGCGCAGCTGAACAGGCAAGCCAGTGGCTATGGATTAAGAGGAAAGACGCCACTTGGGCCCTGAAATACCACTAACAACAGCGGGATCTGAGGGAGTAAAAGCAGAGGGGGGCACACCTGGGACACCAGGTGTTGATGTTGAGCCCTCTGGAGGTGTTGTGGGCCTATCATTGAAACACCAGTGAAGTAGGGTATCCACCTGATGACCCCAAAGAAGCCTGTTCACTTCTTTCCTCTCTTCTCTCATCAAAATGAGGGAGTAGGGGGAGGTAGAGTGTACGGCCCTGTCCAGCGGGAGAGAGTTCAGTCCGCACAGGTGTCTTTCCTTTGCTCTGCCTTCCATATGCTCCTTCTCACTTTTCTATCTATCTTTGCTCTTTCCTACTTTTCTATCCATCTAACCGTTTGGCTCCCACTCAAACCCGCACACAGCACTATTACTCCCACTCACCAGGGATTGTAACATCTAGTCCTACACTGAACTTCCTACTTACTTAAATGTCTTGATAGAGAACTAGCTGCTATCAACTCTATGTGCATAGTATTTTACATTGTTAAGTTTTTTTGTGTCAGGTTAGGCTGCATTTAGGAAGGAGATAAGAGGGTCAAAATGATGTCAGACACGGAGGGGATGAGTTTGACTTATGCACTGATATGATACAGCCGGAAGACACCAGAAGTGCAGTGGTGGTGATGCTTAGTTGGACCATGCTAATGCTGTGTTCACACTACGAGTGACACGAGTAACCCAAGTAAAGCTGCACCTGCGGTACATCTACCTGCACCTCCTCCTGCCCAAGCGTTTCCCATCAGCAGCATCTATGCACAACAGCCAAAGATACAACAACAAGCCTCAACTAAGGCACAAGCACCTGCACAAACACACAGGGGGTGCCAAGGAGGGCGACCTCATAGGGTCATAGGCCCATCAGGAGTTTGATATGAAGGGGTAGGAGATGTACTTGGATTTAATGAGGTCCGACTTATGTGTATATTTAGGGATCATATAAAAGTACCTCTGGCAACTCCCAAGGAATTCAAAGCAAATGATGAAACAAGAGCTGGAATACAGTCAATATTTCTTTGGGTCACACCAAACAAAAATGTTGCTTTGATCAACTATATTTATTATCACCAACAGCAATTAATCAATCATACTAATGAAGCCCTCAGAGCACTACAAGAACAGCTGCAAGATTCAAGTAGCATGGTCTGGCAGAATAGACAAGCCTTAGATTGGATATAAGCTGATGGAGGTGGAGTGTGTCAAATGTTTGGAGAACAATGCTGCACTTATATACTCAATAACACTGCACCTGATGGAACATTCTCTTTAGCCATGTCTAAACTTAAGGAGGTAATTCATTTTCCATAGCCACTCTTCCTGTTAGGGATCCCAGCTGACATTGGGCAAGAGGCAGGGTACACCCTGGACAGGCCACTAGACTATTGCAGGGCTGACACATAGAGACAACCATTCACACTTACATTCACACCTACAGCCAATTTAGAGTCAATAAACGATGTCTGACAACAGCTTGGTTGGAATTGAGACTTGGTATTGAGATTGAAATAACTGCATTAACAGTTGGGGGTTGTTGCGTCATACCCATTCTGATAAATGTTCTTATGAAGACCTTTGCAACGCAGATGAATGTTGTGGTAACTACTAAAATGACTGAGTTTCAACTGGCTGAGATGGTAACAGGAAGGCCGGAGAGTCCATGGAGCCAGGAGGGCTCGCAAAGGTTTAAGCAGAAGAGGTGAGTTTTGAACCCTGATGTTCAGGTGAACTTTGATCTCTGAAACGTTTTAAGAAAAGGAGGATATGATCAATATCACCATGCTTCGAGGTGCTCGAACCTGTCACCATGGTGATGGCTCAGAACGTGTAAAATAGCACATAGAGCTAGAGAAGAGTGACCAGTAAGGATGATGTTTACTGCGATATGCATGGACAGCACATAAGACTGCTCATGAATTCTTTACCCTTTGTACCTGCATGTAATATAGTGTAATATGATATGATAATGGATTTTATTCTGTAGGATATTTTATTGTGAGTTTTTGGTGTTATCATTTGATCAGTTAATGCAGAAGTACTTCCATTCCTTATCATCACATACTATAAAGTATCCACTGTTTTTGATAAGCAGTTATGGTGTTTTCTTTATTCAATCAGTTATCATATGTTCAGTTACCAAAGGATTGTATTTCTGACTAATGATCACATTCATATGCATACCTACATTTGATGTTTTGAAACCAAATGTTAACTGAAGAGGGTGATGGGTTTTTGCCTTCACTTGCATTGGCTGATGGTTTAACTGTTAAAACGATTAAATGAATGATTGACTGATGGGGGTCATATGACCACCAGAGGGGGGGAATATATAGTGTAGATGACCTGCCATAAACTCTTATTGTGTGAATACATAGTGTGCGTGACCTGACATAAACTCTTATTGTCCTGACGTGACTTAAGGGAAATGGTCTTCATGACTGCTAAACCATCTGGCGCGATTCTGAGCAAGTTTGTTTATGTGAGGTGAAGCAATTGTTCTCTGAGATGGTTGTCTCAATGGCAGGAAATAACACTTGGAATACTAAGTGTAGTACTGGAACGCACCTACAGTACCTACAATTCTTGTTTGCCACACACTATAAATTGTCATGATGTACCAACTCTTTGGCTTTCTCAGAAGTAAACCCTCAAATGTCCAATCCTGTGTTTTGACTCTCTTTAATCTACAACACAAGCTACAAGCCATTTCAATGGAAACCAGTGACATGACGCATTGTCGCCTCACAGCAAGAGGGTTCTTGGGGTTAGAACCCGGGGTGGGGGAGCCCCTCTGTGTGGAGTTTGCATGTTCTCCCCTTGACAGCGTGGGTTTTCTCTGGGTACTCCAGCTTCCTCCCACAGTCCAAAGACATGCAGGTTAGGTTAATTGGTGCCTCTAAATTGGCCATAGGTGTGAATGTGAGCATGAATGGTTGTCTGCCTGAGATAGGCTCCCAGCAGGACAAGTGGTTATGGAAAATGAATGAATGAATGAAAGCAGACTGCGCCTGATAATCAGTGTTATACTGTATATGATATAACAATGAGAAGTAGTATTGCAGTATTGAGAAAGTGATATTGCACTACATGGATAAGTGAACTGCTATGCATAAAAGTTGAGCTGGCCTCAACTTTTTTCAGCGCTCCAATGACGTGGTGAAGCATTAACTGATCAAATGTTTCTGTTACTAGCTGTGGTACAGTGTTATTTAGTGTAGATGACACTAGATTTCAGTGCTTTTCGGTGCACACAGGAATACAATGGGGTGGTGAAATATTATGTTAAAATGGGCCTCAGACAGTGATGAAAAGCATAGATATTTTTTGACCAAATACAAACTTTAGATTTCGTTCAGTCCAGGGGGCTTTGTAGCAGACACACACAAGCCAATGACGGCGTAATCAGCACTTGGGCAACACTTCAACAGCAACTCAGAGATAATGTAGCAGGTCACACTGTCACTTTGTGACTCATAGTGTGAACTTAGCACAAAACAATTCAGCAAAGGCAGGTTTGATGTGTTAATTTAGACAGTCTCCCTATGTTGCAAACTTTACCATTTGTTCTTTTCCAATAAAATAAAACTGACATAACAGAATAATGGGCTGGTAAAAGCCAAAAGAGGCCTCTTGAGCAAACAGCTACACTTACCACAAGCATGGCAAGAGGATGTTGTGTTGCTTTTGTGATACAGAATCTACAGTAGTCAGCTATTTGAGCTGGAATTGTTCCCTTCAAAATAAAAACCAGAGGAACAAACAGAAATCCTCCTTATGTCCAACTGGGTGGAGTGGAAGGCGTCCCTTGCAGCCTCCCTCTGAAACCCACACTTCTGATTGTCACCAGTATTTACAGTTGATATGCAATTACATGAGAATTTATCTATTCTAGGTGTGTCTGTAGCTCTCATTTTGAGCCCTTTTCTAGTGACTTCACCACAAGCAGACTGGAAAAAAATGCAGAACTTGATATTTCAACATGAGTGTGATTTATGTTTAATCAGCAAAAATTACTGGATGAAGCTTTTTATGAGATCCTGAGTCAAACACAACGCAGAAAAGGATACAGGGAGACAGCGGCAAGTGTCTGAAACTCATAATCTTATGCTGACAGACTACAAGGTAAGATCATGGCATGATGTGCACAGCAAAAATAGAGAAATTAAAATGGACTTTATTAAATGCAAACTTTTTTTCTTTGCCATTTGCATCTGTATGATGTATCACAGCAGGCCAAGACAAATAGCAGTACAGTCTTTTCTAATCCATTACATGCTGACATTAAAAGTTTTAGTAGAAAGTCCAATATATTGAATTTATTGGATAAACTTATTTTCTATTGCGGTATTTTGTCTTTCAAATAGATGAAGTTCTTGCTTCTCCTGGTGATGTTGACAGCGTGTGCTGCAAGTCCTCAAGGTAATAAAAAATATTCTTTATGCAACAGAGTGGATACCAAAAGGAGTGTAGAGCATCTGCACACACTGCGATGCCACACAGCTGGTTCAATATCGGCAAAGTTTCCCTTTATATTCATTGTCTTCTGTTGCGATCAGCAGTGATGTGGTGGTTCACTTATACACTGGATCTCTCTGTCTGCTTCTCTCTGGAATCACTATTTCATTTTTCCAAAACTATGATAATATTTCTTCGGGGCGTGCAGTTAGTTACAGTGTGGGCTCCATGCTTATTCCAACAGCTTGTCTGACCATCACAAAGGAGTGGTATGGCTCTGTTCTGGGTCCTCTCTGCCTTTCCTATGGCCTACGCAGAAAGCCTCTTCCATGTGGCTAAGTGGAAAGCCAAAGGTGGAGAGAGCACATCTCTCTGCCCTTCCATGCGCCTACATGGAAAGCCTAAGGCAGGGAGAGCAGCAGCAAAGACCCCCCCTGGGAACAAAACAGATCAGCATCAATGACAAACAGAAATGACATTGATAAGTCAGACACAGCATGAAAAGGAGGAGCTGGGGTGGAGGTGGGTTGCAAAGCAGCTTGCAGAGGAACCAGCAACAGTAGGCAGGCCAGAGCAGTTTAAATAGGGCGCCCTGAATGAGATTCGCCAATTGGTTGCATAGAAAGGAATCATGTGATCTATCAGCTGACTCCCTTCCATCAATCAGCTGCTCCATCAGTTGATTGGGCTGCTTGAGATCAGCTGATGTAGCTGGGATGTGAGCTGAGCTTGACATTGTGTCCCACCTGAGCTATTGCTATGCTCATTTTTTTGTAATACATAGATACATTATCTTCACTAGTATTTTCTTTCTCTCTCTTTTTTTCCAGATCTGTCAGGTAACGTGTTCACCTTTCCACAACAAACCAACACAGCTCGTGTGCAACTGATGACAACAAGACAGGAGTTCAGTGCCGTAACAGTCTGTCTCAGGTAGACTTCATTGATTTAAATGAATTAAGGAACGCACTGTATCTCTCACTGTAAAAGGGCAGGATGCACGATCATTTCTTTCCAATGCCTACAGGTTCATCACAGAACTCAAAAGAGACCACATTCTTTTCTCTCTGGCCACACCCTCTGCTGACAATGACTTCTTGATCTTCAGGCATGCTGAAGAGGATGCCATCAATCTTTTTAGTAGAAACAAATTCGCAGCATTTACAGCGCAGGACTACAAGTTGAACATGTGGCACTCCATTTGTTCCACATGGGACTCTGCGTCTGGTCTGGTGCAGCTGTGGCTTGATGGAAAACCTTCAATGAAGAAATTTGTCAGCTCTGGAACAAACATCGGTGGCTCCCCTATAATCATCTTAGGACAGGTACAGTTTCACTATTTAATCTATTAATTTTTTAGATTAAAAAAAAATATTGGGAAACATTAATGCTATTTATCTGCAATCTCTACAGGAGCAGGATTCCCACGGTGGGAGATTTGACTTGAAGCAGTCTTTCGTTGGCATGGTGTCTGATGTCCACATGTGGGACTACATCCTCTCCCCCTGTGAGATCCAGAAGTACATGGACGAACTCAGCTTCACTCCAGGAAATGTCCTCAACTGGAGTGCCCTGGAGTTCCAGATCACCGACAGAGTGCTGTTAGAAGATAAACAAAAAACAATGCCCTGTTATGAAATCATTTAAACAAAACTGTCATTGACTGTCTTATCTTGCAAAGCCAAACATCTGGTTTTCTGTCATTTAAAGGATATCATTTAATCATGCCTACATTTGTCATTAAGTCCCCCTACATTAAAAATGTGCTCTTCTTACTTTTATGTTCCCTAAAATAAATGCTCTTGACTATACTGACTTGTTTCTATGCAATGTTTGTCACTAGAGAGGTGTTTTCACATTTCTCTACTTACTTAAACCTGAGATTCAAACCTATGCAGGCATAACAAGATAAGGTACGTCACTGACAGAGTGCTGCAGGGGTGACGTTTATTTGTAAGCCAACACGGATGTTACACTGCCCTGGTTCCCTCAACAAAAAAAACAATGGAATTTTGGGTTATTGCAGAAACTAAACTCTGTGGCAAACAAAAGTTTATGATACACTTTTTTAGCAAGATAATCTTCACAAATAAACACCACATTTCTGATATTTGAAGCATAAATGCAATCACCAGAAGTAAAAAGCTAATGTTAGGCTGTAAACAAACTACATCGCAGTCGTATGACTTCAACGTCACCACAACAATGAGGCCGTGACACTTTCTTTGGTGTGCTAACATCTTGTAGTCTCATTTAGCCACTTGTCAGTAACAGCGGTTTTTTAAAGACAAATAAAGGCTTCAAAATTCACGAGTGGGAAATAGCTTCAGCTTAACCACAAACCTCATTTAAGACATCTAACTTAAAACACAATGGAAGCAGGACTGCTAAACTTTTAACTCATTTCCAGGTTTTAGGACTCATTCCTGCACCTCTCTATACAGAAGCCAATCACTGTCCAATATGGGAAACACTGGTGGGGGAACAGACTTTGACATGACACCAGCCAAGAAGCCTGAAATCTCCAGGTGAAACCTGGAAACCTGAAACCTCCCAGTGCAACACATTCTCACTCCAACATCATCACATATTGACGTCATGGACTTTCCACGTCCAGGTTTGACATGCACAGTACCCTTGGTGCATTGGTTGTTGACATTCTGGGACACTGTGTCAAGTTCCACCTGTTACATACATTGTCTTCTTTCAAAATACACTGCTGTTTTTACAGGAAATTTACCGTTTGCATACAGTCTCTTTAAAAATAAACGTCCTACAACAACGTACAACATCGTGAATTGACTGTTTCCCTTCAACAACAAACACACTAGGTTACATGGTTGGGTTTAGGAAAAAAAGACCTGGGTTTGGCTTTACAATCTTACGGGAAGCAAACACCAACCTCGCAGGTTAAAGTAGGTGGTTGTTGGACCCATCAATCACCCCTTCCACCCATCCTTTCTTCACCTTCACTTTCATTCTTGCCCCGCCGCATTTCCCCCTGACACCGCTGGGCACTGTTAAACTATAATGATGACCTGCCCCATATTATGTCAGCATAAAAGGGCAGCTTTTTTATCAGTGTCTGATGCTGGAAGTCACTGCCCAAGCGTCGGATTTTGTCTACTTCAGAGTGAGACCAGGTTGCCCAGTGAAAATTGCATTGTTACTGTATTTATCCCATACAGTACAAAAAGATCCAGAATTCCTTAAAGTAAAAGAACAGACTGACCCTCGATGTTGTTGTGGCATCAAGGTATTTAATCTGAATGAAGAAAGGATGGAACATTGGTGTTAGTCACAAGTGATCAACCTTTAATCTATGTGCAGATTAATTGTTATGTACAGATGAACAGCATATGCATGTGTAACAGGGATGGGTTAATTCAAAACACAAAAGCAACACACAGATAATACAGGAAGTATTTAGGAAAATATTGTATTCTACAAGCTATAGTTAAAGGACTGACACCATTATTTCATATAGATGTAGTGAAAACAAGACAGTGATTTAGATGTTGTCACATGTAGACCTACTTTGCTTTAGCTTCATGTACTTCATAATAATGTCCATGTGTAATACAGAACAATGACTGTTTCAACATGAGGAAGAGCTTTGAGTCTAAATTTTGTTGATTCAGTGAAAAACACTTTAGCTGCAGTAACGCCTTTTTTTAACATGTCAGGAATCTGAGGCCAGAAAATATAGAAGTAGATAAAGGAAGGAAACACAGAGAAGCAGAGAGATATAAGGAAGCAGTGAGTGTACAGAACTCACAATCCAACCGCTGGTCACAACATCCAGACACAGATTTCAAGGTAAGACGTGCAAAACTGCAAAATATAGAAGTATAAAATGTTTTTTTAACCTTCCTTTTCCACCCGTATTGTTTGCTGTTGCAGTGTGAGGTAACAAAGAGTACACAGAGTATTAGTAGCAGTTTAAAGTGTTGGGTTCAATGGATCAGAAATGCAAACAGTGTTTTTCATGGTGTCTTTTTGTCTTTGTATTAGATGAAGTTTTTGCTGCTCTTGGTGATGCTGACAGCATGTGATGCAAGTCCACAAGGTAAAAAAAAAACCAAAACAATAATTAATTAATTAAAAAAATTATATATATATATTTGAAAAATCCTTATTTGACTGAGAGAGTTTGTTGCCATTTACCTTTCAATGTTGTTTTCATCATGCAATTCTCTTATGAAAATAGGGCAGACTAAATAAATACACCAAATTATGTTAAATATCGCAACCTAAATGACCAATGTCATCAACAGTTTTGCATCTACTTTATTTTTTTTTTAAGTATTTTTATTTTTTTCCATGTTTACACGAGTTATTTTTCTACAGAATTACAAATCTATCATGCTAACCAAAACAAAAAAAAGCAGTAGTAGGTTTTAATGTCAAACTTGGTTGCCTCTGTGATTTCATAACTGACTGAAATTGCTTAATTTGAGAAACTGTCTTGACAGCTAGATCACTGGTGCTCATTCCTCTTTCACTCAGGAATTAATGACTTTATTTGTGAGGAATATAAGCTCATATAAACTTGTATAGACACTGGACAAAGCAATAAACAAAGCAAACAGCTAAGTGGAGTAGCAAAACAACAGAAAAAAACTAACTTCTATTAATTATCAATGGTGTCTTTCTTTGTACAATGTTCATAGTTGATATCTGGCAAGTATTTCCTCCCTCAAAGTTTCCGTATGAATCTCGAAGTATGGCGTGTGGAGCAATGCTTACATGCATAGGTGTAGAAATTTCGAGCGGGAAGCAAAGGGCAAGTCCCCCTTATTATTCTGAACATGAAAGTAGCAGAGGAGTTGTTTTTTGTTTTTGTTTTTTTGACAAAATTAAAGACGTTTATACCATACATTAATGTAGGCATAAATTGGTGCAAAGAGAAATGGCTTAAAAGCAGGAAATGAAGACGCTTTTGACACCCGCTTTTTTTATATGAGTAAAATAACATTGAAATGAAACCCACGCCCTTGCGTGCATGCGCTCAAGAGCCAGTTGTTCATACGGTACTGTATGTTCCCAAATTCCTGTGGTGACTTTCAGTATATGGAAAATTCATCATATGCCATGTGCTACCCAATTTATTTATAATAATAATAATAATAATAGTAATAATAAATTTAACAAAGATATGTTAATCAACTTTTAGCTTCACCAAATTGTAATGTATTTTTTCTTTCTCTCTTTTTTCCAGATCTGTCAGGTAAAATGTTCACCTTCCCGCAACAAACCAACACAGCTCGTGTGCAAATTACTACAACAACACAAGAGTTCAATGCTGTAACTGTGTGTCACAGGTAACGCTGAATTTTTCAAAATGCATTAATACAACCCACTGCATCTCTGACTGTGATGACGATCATGCACGATAATATCTTTGCAATGCTTACAGGTCCTTTACAGACCTCAAAAGAGACCACATCCTTTTCTCTCTGGCCACACCCTCGAATGCCAATGCCTTCCTGATTTTCTGGGATGAGGCAAACAAGGAGATGGAGCCCCACATCAAGGATAAAAAGTCAGAATACGGAGGGCAGGACTACAAGCCGAACATGTGGCACTCCATTTGTACCACATGGGACTCTACAACTGGACTGACACAGCTGTGGTTTGATGGACGACCGACGATTAGGAAATTCGTCAACTCTGGATCAAACATCAGAGGATCCACTATAATTATCTTAGGACAGGTACAGTTGTATTAATATGCACCAAAGTAAAAGATCTTTAAACAAATCCAGTATATCTAATGTTGTCTCTAGTGTACAGATTTCAATATAAACATTTTGTTTACCTTTTATTTACTGTATCTCAAACCTCTGCAACCTACAGGAGCAGGATTCCCACGGTGGGGGGTTTGACTTGAAGCAGTCTTTCGTTGGCATGATGTCTGATGTCCACATGTGGGACTACGTCCTCTCCTCCTGTGAGATCCAGAAGTACATGGACGAACTCAACTTCACTCCAGGGAATGTCCTCAACTGGAGTGCCCTGGAGTTCCAGATCACCGACAGAGTGCTGTTAGAAGATAAACAAATGAGCTGTCACTAAACTTGAAAGCAAAACTATCACTGTCTTATTGCTGTGTTGTGAAGTTAAATCTGGTCTTCTGTAATATAAAGGCTATCATTTAATCATGTCAACATCTTGTCATAAATCATTTCTCATAAATAAAACAAGTGGTGCTTTATAAAATCCCTCTTGTCTGTTTTACATATGAGCATCTTTGTAGCTCTGTTCAAATAACATTTATTTGGAACATTAAAGAGCCGAAAATCCACTGGTTCTCTGTTTATAGGGTGTATTCAGTGCATTGTGACGTCATTGTCAAGTGTGGTTACACATGCATGCAGTACAGCATACAGTTTTACACTGAAACCAAAGTCCGAATAAACACAACCTGAGTCCACCCACCATAGTGCATGAACAAAAACACCAAACAAGTGCAAACACACAGAACAGACTACCACCTAGTGAAAATTGCTTTGCTACTGCATACGTCCCACACTACACAAAACAACCCATAATAATCAGAGAGAGCATGATAGGCCCTTGATGTTGTTGTGGTGTCAAATTATTTTATCTGAAGTGAATGAAGAAAGCATGGAACATCTCTGACAGTTGGTATGTGTTAGTCACAAGTGATCAACCTTTAATCTATGATGCAGATCAATTGTTGTGTACAGATTACAGCTCATGCACAAAAACAACACACAAAGAGTGAAGGAACTATTTAATAAAGGAATGTCCTAAGGACACGGTGATGTAGTGGTTACTGTCGCCTCACAGCAAGAGGGCTCATGGTTCAATCCCAGGAGGGAGCCCTTCTGTACGAAGTTTAAATGTTCTCCCTGTGTTCGTGTGGGTTTTCTGCGGGTTTCCTCCCACAGTCCAAAGACATGCAGGTTGATTGGTCACTCTAAATTGGCCGTAAGTGTGAATGTGAGTGTGAATGGTTGTCTGTCTCTATGTGGCGACCTGTCCAGAGTGTACCCTGCCTCTCACCCGATGTCAGCTGGGATAGGCTCCAGCCCCCCGGCACCCTCAAGAGGATAAGCGGATACGAAAATGGATGGATGGATGGTCCTGACACAGTTATTTTATTCCTGAAAACAAGACAAAAGTGCATGAATTGTCACATATAGGTCTACTTAACTTAAGATTTATGAAGTACTCCATAACAATGTCCATTTGTGATACACAACAATGACTATTTCAACATGAGGAACGGCTTTAGTCAAAATTTAGTTGATTCTGTGAAAAACATATTGCGTGTGATAACGGCTTTTTCAAATAACAGCTCTGATGCCAGAAAATAATGAAGTAGATAGAGGAAGGAAACACAGAGACACGCAGAGGGAAATAGGGAAGCAGTGAGTCTACAAATCTCACAGCATATTTGCCACTGATCGCAGCATCCAGGAACAGATTTCAAGGTAAGACATGCAAAGCTGCAAAATACAGGAGTTTAAAATGATTGTATAGAGTAAACTTTTTAGTATTTTTATTGTTTTTTAACCGTTTTCATTTCCATTCCATGTTTATTGTGACAGTCCAAGGTAAATAAGAGTAAATTAATTTGTAGTGTTTGGCAGACAGAGTATGAGTAGCAGCTCAAAAGTGTTTGATTCACTGGCTCAGAGACACAGAGAGAGTTTTTCATTTTTGTGTCTTTTCTTTCTTTGTATTAGATGAAGTTTTTGCTGCTCTTGGTGATGCTAACAGCATGTGATGCAAGTCCACAAGGTAAAAAAAATATATTTATATCTTTATTTAACTAATAGAGTTTGGAGCAGTGTGCTGACATTTACCTTTACCTTTTCCTACACACAGGTCATGCAACACAAATCTTTTTCCTAATTCATGAAACAAACATGAGGTTTTTCAGCCAACATGTTTCTAAATCATAAGGATTAACAAATGTAACATGCCAACAAAAAAGTTAACAGCAGAGTATTATGAGTCATTATCAACCTTGGACGTTTTTATGATTTCATATTTCATGACTGGTTGTGAATTTGTTTAATTTAGGACACTGGTGCTCATTACACGTTAAATATGGAACTAATTTACCCCATTTGCAGAGGAAAATGACCTGCATATGAATTTGTGCACAATTAATAGATACTGGACAAAACAATAAGCAAACTAAAAAGCTAAGTGGGGTTGCAAAAATGCTTTTTGTCTCTCCTTTTATAAGATTTGTGACTGACATATTAGCAATTATTTCTTCCCTCAAAGTTAGTCAGCTTTTAGCTTCACCTTATGGTTATGTTAATTGTAATCTATGCTAAAAAATAAAACAAAAAAAATACTCCCTCTCACTTCTCAGATCTGTCGGGTAAAATGTTTACCTTCCCGCAACAAACCAACACAGCTCGTGTGAGGCTAACAGCATCGAGACAGGATTTCACTGCTATAACCGTCTGTCACAGGTAACACTAAATGTGCAAAGTGCATAAAACAACCCACTGCATCTCTGACCGTGAAAAGCATCATGCATGATAATATCTTTGCAATGCTTACAGGTCCTTTACAGACCTCAAAAGAGACCACACTTTCTTCTCTATGTCCACACCCTCGAATTCCAATGCCTTCCTGATGATCTGGGATGCAGTAAACAAAGAGATGGAGCCCCATATCTGGGATAAAAAGGCAGAATATGGAGGGCAGGACTACAAGCCGAACATGTGGCACTCCATTTGTACCACATGGGACTCTGCGTCTGGTCTGGTGCAGCTGTGGCTTGATGGAACACCTTCGATGAAGAAATTTGTCAATTCTGGAACAAACATCAGTGGATCCACTATAATTATCTTAGGACAGGTACAGTTGTATTAATACACATCATGGTCTTTAAACAAAGCTGTAAATTGGTGTATTGCTATTGTTAACATTTGATTTATAGTGTGTCCCTAGTGTACAAACTTTATTACAAATAATGTACAGTTTACCTTTTATTTACTGTATCTCAAACCTCTGCAACCTACAGGAGCAGGATTCCCACGGTGGGGGGTTTGACATAAGTCAGTCTTTCGTTGGCATGATGTCCGATGTCCACATGTGGGACTACGTCCTCTCCTCCTGTGAGATCCAGAAGTACATGGACGAGCTCAACTTCACTCCAGGGAATGTCCTCAGCTGGAGTGCCCTGGAGTTCCAGATCACCGACAGAGTGCTGTTAGAAGATAAACAAAAATTAATGGGCTGTTAATGAGCTTATGACAATACCATCTATATTTTAGAAAGTACAAAAAAATCACATTTTCTGTGTGTTTATGTTCAATCTAAAGCATGAATTACTGTTTACACATCAAGCTTTCTGTATGTATTTATCTTCAATGACTTCTTTGGCAATAATGTAGCTTTAAAGGGGAACACCACCTAAATTAAGATTTCTAATATGTTATTTCCATGGTCTATAAAAGTTATTAATATCTGTGAAATTGAGCTGCTCTCTCTCAAAGCCAGAAACCAAAGAAGTAAGACATATGATGTCATGGTATAAAGTCTGGAGCTGCTCCATAGACAATGAATGGGAGACTGATTTTGTGGACCAACAGAATGAGCTTTGTTCTATTGTATTGTTCTCAGTTCTGAAACAGAAAATGTACATACATACTCATCTAGAACACCCAGAACAGCTTCAAATTATTATATATGGATCAGATCTAGACTTTATACCCTAAGACAGGGGTCTTCAATGTTTTTCAGGCAAAAGACAGAGCTGAGTTGTACATGGGACATTTCAGGATTTCGGGTCTTCCCTTTGTTTGCCTGTAGCTGCTAAGTCAGCGGCAGTTGTAGCATGGCTCGCTGCGTTAGCCTCCCCTCTGCACTTTCAACTGTGGTTTCCAAGGTGGACGGTGTGTCAGAGGCTAATAGGAAGTTTAAAAACAATCAGTTGTGGCTCACAAGAATGTCTGTACACTTGCCATAGTAATACAACTAATTAGCTAATATGCAAAAAAAAAAAAAAATACAGGTGCCGCACAGTGAATTAGCATTAGCTAGCTCACATGATTGCAGAACAATTCCTGGGTAACAGTCAGCCTATCAAAAATGTTTTGTACTGTTAACTAAATAGGTTTTATGAATAGGCTGATTGATCTTTGCTAATAATATGTTAGATTTATGTTAATGTGGATTTTCAGGCACATTTTACTCACTAAAACTATAATTAATTAACTAAATTATTTAGAGGTCATTTGGCGGCCCCCCTTCAGTAACTCTGAGGAACCCCCAGGGGTCACGGACCCCCTGTTGAAGACCCAGGCCCTAAGACATCACAAATTTGAGTTTTAGCTCGTCTTGGATTTGGGAGAGAGTTGTTAATCTTTGCTAATATTTTTAGTTCCTATGATGTCTTACGAACATGCACACACAACAGTTCGTATGATATCCTACGAATCAACGCCCCGTGAATGATGTTACATCTTAAACGTACAGTTATGTTATAACATACAGTTACAGAGGTTAGGTTTAGGCAGGTAAAGTTACTGTGGTTAGGTTTAGAAAAACGAATGAAGCTGGTGCCAACAAAGGGATTATTTACACGTTGCCATGACAACACCGGAAGTCATATGTGAGATCCCTGTATAATAGTTGAGTGGTTTTCCTGTACTGTTGTGGGGAATTTCTTTGCTGTCATTTTGGGATGCTTTGTGAGCTTGAGTTATTATTGTGTTGTCTTTGTTAAATTCATGATGATAAATATGTTTTCTTTGTAAATCACATGACCATGACCTAGTGGCTAGTCTACCAGGGGAACACATTTTCATGTTGTTCCATGACACTTCTACGTGGAAGAATTGTAAACATGGACATCAGTATGAAGCATGAACTCTTTAATCATGACCAGTGTAGATACAACAAAACATGATAAGAACATACCTTAAAATGACTCAAAGTTCACTTAAAGTTCCCACTGTTCCAAACATGCATCTCTTTACAACAGTGCTCGGGACTACTTCCTTGTTTACTCCTGTCATCACATTGATCACGTGATCGCAGCCTTTCAAAGCACATGGGATGTGTTTGAATTTGGGTGCATTACTTTTCCTAGGAAATCATACAAACAGTTAATAAGAACAGCTTGCTTAGACTGTAGGAATAGTGTGTATGACTTTTGAAAATTCCACTTAAAGTTTCACTTTTTAGGATGGAAACTGCGAGAGTCACATGGATTTATGGACCACAATGTGACATTCAGGAGTATCCAACATGCAGCTCTTAATTAAATGTCAGTCTGCAGTCTGTGTGTGCATTGGTTATGCTCACTAACTTTATTTCTGTTCCATTTTTATTTACCTATAGCTTTTGAAAATATCAAAATCATGATCAGAATAGAGGAAATGAAAAGTGCATCAAATCACGTTATGCTTATTGTGATAATCAGACACAGAATTATCACTCTACATCTGAGCCTGTGGATCTGACCGCTTGTTTTGTTCAAGGTCATGCTCCCTACTGGACAAACTTTGATGAATGCAGCTCTAATTATGATTTGATGTTTCTATGAATGGCACTTGTGTTGGCACTTTTCTGATACTGAAATAAACAATGTCTTGATTTAATGGGACTGCAATACTTTGTAGTAACTCACCTATATGTGAACGGGCCTGTACTTAAAGTTTTGGCAGAGAGATAAAGTTTCTCTATGTTTCATCACTTCTCAGAGCTCTTTGATAGTAAATCACACACACACTCCCACATGGACTTTTGTTCATACGATTCATTCTGTTTAGACAAATGCTGGCAGCCTCTTAATGAGTAAAACTACGAGTCTGTCTCATGGATCCACATTCATTATGAAAAGAACTACACAGGCTGGTAATTAACATTTTTGTGCACACATATATAACCTACATGTTGTCACTGGAGAAGCTACCAGCTCATGAACTTCCAACGGTTCACACTTGTCGCTTGTTGGAAGGATGAAGCTCATGAGAAGAAACTGACCCACAGAGAATCTGGGCCTTTCTGCATATCTTCAAATCCTTAGCAAAAGTTAATAGAGCATCAAACACTTCCACAATAAATTAGGCTGCACAAGAGCAGTTGTAGCATGACTCACCATAAACACCTCTTTTTGATATTCCTGCTCAATCAATTAAGCATTTTGTGTTGTGTGAAAACTCATAAGAAGCTCTTGTGTTAAGCTAGCAGGTTCCTGATGAAATGTAGAGCAACAGGAGTTTGCAATTAACTATTAGTTAATTCCTCTTCAGCTTGAGTGTTGTATCTCTACAGGCATTGTCAGTGGCTTTTAGCTTATTGCAAAAAAATTGATTTCCCTCAACAAGTCTGCTGTTAGCTGTAAAGCGTTATCAGTAAATTAACAATTGAAATTAATTAAAACTGACACATAAGGTGTTGTATATTTTACATACATATTTTATTTTAAAAAATCATCCACAATAAACAATATCTAAAACAAATAAGTATGTAAGAGCATCTACATTTTACAGCCCAATCCTGAGTGTGTTTTTACCCACAGTTTATCTGTTCACTTATGGACTTGGACGCACTATCGCTGGTACAAGGAAACACCAAGCCTGGGTCTGACATTATCCAAAGAGAAACAAGAAAAAGCGGCCTATTTAAACAATGCATAGCTCTTATTGGTCTAAAGTGCATTTTGGGCATGTCCAACTTGACTTTGCTAGTTAAATGCTGCATAATCTGGGCGGAATGGTGTTGTATTTAGTCCCATAATAAATCATGTTTGTTTTGGCCTTAACAGAAATTCAACCAGGTGTGCCTGCACCTGGTTTGCTGCTCTTTACATGACATATTTGGCCAACTGGATAAGTGTGCAGTTAAAGCAGTAAGAGCGGTAATGTCCCTGATGTAATGAAGCTCAGCGTAAGTTCAGTCAGGAAGACTTTCTTTGTGCTCATCCATTCACAATCTTCTCCCACTCCCACTGCTTCCTCTAATCAGCTGATTATGGGTGTTCACTCTTCTAGTTATCCAATTCTCTCCGTCCTACTCCCACTGCTTCCTCTAATCAGCTGACTGTGGGTGTTCACTCTACCAGTAATCCAATCAAACTTCGCCATGATATCTATCAGCCAATTGGGATGCTACTGCAAACTTTTAAATCTGCTCTCTCCTTTGCTGCTGTCAGTTGTCATTTTAGGCAGAACTGCCACGCCCTCCTCCACCCCATTTACCTCCAGCCATCGTATCCAGAGTCCAGGATGAGCTCCACAAAGGCTCATCGCTCTACTCATCCAGATCAGCACTTCTCCATCTTCTTTACATCTTCTTCTCACCTCATCTTCACCACCTCTACCACCACCGGCGTCTAGACCCCGGGAAGGTTCCCTATTCAACTATCATCACCCTCTTTATATCATAGCATCTCAATGGGGGTCTAATCGCCAAAGACTTTTCACATTTTTCATTCATGTGCACACGTTAATAAATATTCTATTTACAATAAAAACAAGTCTCTCCCGATTAAACTGTTGTTGCTTCCAAAGAATGACTCAGAGCCACTGCTCCACCGTCAGCTGAGAGACAGTGCGGAAATACAGAGTGTAGATTGAGCATTTCACATCTTACTCTGTGAATTAAGGATTTATTTTATCCAAACCAAAGGTGGAGATTTTTGGAACAGTGGACTAACCAGTCATGACAGTTTCAGTGAGTTTCATTTTGTTTCTGTTGAGTGTGAATAAAGTGTTTAAATATATCGTCAATCGCCAGTTAACTGTGGCCAGTGGGAAAATCGAGGCACTATACCAGGGGTAGGCAACCTGCAGCTCAAGAGCCACATGTGGCTCTCTAGCCCCGCTCTAAAGGCTCCCTGTGGCTTTGACAAAAAATTACAATTACAAGTTATTTCAGGGGTCTTTATTTTCTCTAAACAAAGCCAGTTTGAGACACCCACCTCCACGTGCTGGGCAGGTTTGGGGAGTTTTTGGGTGCAATGCATCCTTGTACATGTAGGCACTGAGATGACCTTCTGTGTCACTGCGGCACGCACTGAGGAATGTATCGCTTCAGCTGACTGCATTTATCATCAACACTGATTGGATATCAACTTAAAACGTGGCAGACTTCTCCTTTAATGTTTACCATGTTCACTATCTTACTTTAGCATGTCAGCAAGCCCTACAAGAAGGTGGAGGGTTGTCCTTGAGTATTACACTATGTAGATGGTTATCTTGAGGATGTGAAATGATGAATAAATGTAATAAAAAGATAAATGTAGAAGTGCACGTGAGCAGTCTGTCCTTGTTGTTTGAGGAAGTGAGATAAGGCTTTACTGTCAGAGGAGTTCAGGTCATCTTGTCGGGACTGTCTGTGCCAAATTTTGTGGCAATTTATTCAGGTCATTTCAGTCAAAACCACTAATATGAACCTGCTCGTGGCACTACAGTAGGCATAAAGTCATGGGGTCAACCAAGTTATGAGACCCATGAATACTGACTGACCATTTATACAGGAATGCCAATACCAAAGTTAGAAAAACACCTGCTTCTATTATTAAGTGTAATTGCGTTGTTAACTGTTCTGACTTATCTTGTTTGTTTTTAATTTTGCACTGGACGAAGCAGCTCAAAGTCTGTTTTGATAAGTTTTATAAGCCTCACGAGACAGTTTTAAGAGCCCTTAGTTAATATTCCACATTTTCAAATAATTTGAATCTGAAGCCATAAGGAAGAAGAGAAGAAGAAAAACACACAGCTAATAACTGAAACAAGGAAGCAGCGAAAGTATAAAACCCGCACTCCCATGCACTGTTGCACACAACATTCTGACACAGGACTCAAGGTAAGATCAACACATGACTGGAAAACAGGGGAATTTAACATGACTGCATTTCTACCTGTACTCCATTTTGCAGCAGACCAATTTAAGAAACAGCAAACTTCTTGCAGTCTATTACACACTAGTCGTGAAGGTTTTATAATATTATAATCTGTGCATTAACCCTCAGCATTTTGTTTTGTGTGTATTTGTCTTTGTATTAGATGGCATTGTTGCTTCTGCTGGTGATGCTGACAGCATGTGCTGCTCTTCCTCAAGGTAAAAAACTATTTTTGATTTTGCAACGTGAAAAGCAAAATGAAACATCTTGCAGGAGACTGAGCTCTTTTGATTTTGTTACCTCTATTTGCACTCTTCTGAGTATTTAAAGTTTTTATTTCACTTGCCAATAAATAAACATTGCTCTGAAATTACATATCAGTCCAAGTTCAGTTACTATGTGCTGATCCTCAATGACCGATGTCAGTATCATCAGACTGTCCAGAGGGCATGATGGGGAAGTCTGGACAGGCAGAGGCATGGTCATCACTCTTTCTAGAAATTTCTGTAGTGTAGGCACTCTATTTTTTAGCGAGGGATGCCATTATCTGCTTCTCATATTATGATTATGGGTTTGGCTGCAATAACTGATATTATAAATAGCCTATGGAAAGTCACGTTGAGAGCATGTGTCCACATCGCGTTTTTCTTATTCAGGAAAGCAGTGGCAGGGCACTGGGGAACATTTCTTCCCAATGCTTTATAGATGAAGTGCTCACAATAGTTTTTTCAATAATGCACTATACGTGGGTACGCCACTATGGCAGCAATATCTTGACATGAACGTTAGCTAGGTTATGCAACACTGTGTTAAGTGAGGGTTGACTGCTCAATTAACAACAAGCTTACAACGCGTACGGTGATAAAAGCACAACCCTCACCAGCAACATTCAGTGTCCAGCCAATATGCTCCCACAAATGGGCTTTTCTGTCTTCGTGGTGATAGTTTCTGACTGATATCATACAGCTCAGGATGGACAGTAGTCAAAGGAGCAGCAGTGACAACACCAGCGCCTTTACAAAAAGTTCAGAAGCAGCCGCACAAAAAAGCACTTTTTCTTGAGGTAGCTGGATGTGGTTACATTTGCTCTCTCCTTATTGGGAACAAATTAAAAAAAGATGCTGTGGCTCAAAAAAACCAAGGAAAATGGTAAGGGCAGACAGCAGCTGAGGGCAGGTAGTGCAGAGGGCAAAGTTAATCCTTGCTGTGCTAGTGTTGTGGTTCTACAGATGGCAACATATAAGTTTCAGACCTGCTACCACAATTCATCGAGTGATTTCATTCATTTGTTGATTATCTGTAACCTTTATAATTTACGTTTTACATCTCTCTTATTTATAGATCTGTCAGGTAAAATGTTCACCTTCCCACAACAAACCAGCTCAGCTCAGGTGAGGCTGACAACATCAAGACAGTATCTGAGGGATGTGACCGTCTGTCTCAGGTATTGCTTAATATGCATATTAATAAAACTACCCATTGTATCTCCGACAGTACAATTACCATGTATGATAATGTCTTTGTAATGCCTACAGGTTTTTTACAGACCTCCGTAGAGATTACAGCCTTTTCTCTTTGGCCACACCCTCTGCTGCCAATGAAGTTCTGATTTACAAGATGGCTGCAAGCGATAACGTTGAACTCTGGTTCAGGAATAGTGCTGCGGTCTTCAGTGGGCAGGACTACAAAGTGAACACGTGGCACTCAGTTTGTGCCACATGGGATTCTGCGTCTGGAGTAGGGCAGCTGTGGTTGGATGGAAAGCCCTCAAATAGGAAATACATCAGCTCGGGATCCAACATCAGCGGGCCCTTCATAATTGTTTTAGGACAGGTACAGTTTTTAATCAATATACTTAAAAGTGCTGTATGTAATTCTGGAGAGAGATGGTTGATTGTTCAGTCTTATTGCCAGGTTGTCAGATACAGATGCTTTGGTTCAGTGGTCAGACAAAGCAACCAACCCAAAGTGCTGATATCTGACACATCAACAATCAACTATCTTTCTCTAGAGTCTCTAGGTTTGACTTTATGGGAAATATATTAATTACCTTTTTCACTATTACAGCAATACATCAGAAAAAATACAGTATTTTGTTAAACTGCTGTCTCTCTTATCTCAATGTCTCCAAATTCACAGGAGCAGGATACCCATGGTGGAGGCTTTGACATTAATCAGTGTTTTGTTGGCATGCTGTCTGACGTCCACATGTGGGACTACACCCTTTCCCGAACCCAGATTGAGAATTACGCGGATTATCTGAACTTCCCTCCGGGAAATTTGCTCAACTGGAGGACACTGGAGTTCCAGACCACAGGAAGAGTGCTGATAGAAGATAAACAATAGCCCTACTGATAAACTTCTAAAGATTGTTTATCAATTTTCAAAAATCTGTTGTTGATATTATTATCTTTTGCTGTATTTGTGCAAGAGTGACTTTTCTCTTTTTTTATGTAATTACTGTACAGTCATCAATCCAGTCGAAGCTAACTTTGTGAGATTCATTTGTGATTATGAAATTAAAACCTACCAAAGATGAAAACAAAGTTCAGATTGCACTGCATCAGTATATGTCATTTTTTCCAAAGAATATTATTTTTATAGATATTACGCATTGTGTGTGTTCTTCAGTAGTAGCTTGTGAGTACTGTATAGGTCTCCTCTTTTAATCGACTTCACATTCTGTATTCTTCATTGCAGTTGTCTCCCAATGGTCTCATTTGTGTTGTATTTAAAGCAAGATCAAACAAGGTTTAATGTAAAGTTGTAAAGTTGTATTGTGTTGAATAACTTCTGTAGCTCAAGAATGAAATGTAACAAGGACACTGTAAATAATAAAGGGAATATCATGTAAACACTCTAGTTTTGTATTGTGACAAAGCAGATCAAAATCTAATTTTATGAGTTTAGTGCGCCCTACAAGACAGTTTTAAGAGTCCTTAGTTAATATTTTACATTTCCAGCTTACTGGAATCTGAAGCCATATATTGCATTCAAGGAATAAGAAAACACACTGCTGTGAATCAGCAATAAGGAAGCAGTGACAGTATAACACTCGCAGACACACAACAGCCTGACACAAGATTCAAGGTGAGATCAATGCATGAGTTAGAAGAATTTAACATGACAGCATTATATACAAACATTGTAGCCGACCAATTACAGAAACAGCAAACTATTTGCAGTCTATTACACGCTGGTAGAGAAAGTATTGTTACAGTTGTAGAGTCCTTGCATTAACTCTCAGCACCGTGTACAGTGTGTATTTGTCTTTGTATTAGATGGCATTGTTGCTCCTACTGGTGATCCTGACAGCATGTGCTGCTATTCCTCAAGGTAAAAGATGTCATTTTAATTTAACAAAGGGAAATGCAAAATGAAACATCACAAGACAGATTCCTGACAAATCATACAGGCATATATGACATTGTGCATATTTACACAATATGTGTACAGGTTGGCAGGTCTGCAATTCTTTTTCTATAAGAAGTTGCAAATGTGTCAACACAACACGGCAGACAGCAGCTGTGGTCAGGCAGTGCAGAGGGCAAAGTTCATCTTAGCTGAAGTAGCTGTGTGGCTCTATACGGAAGTATATTCATGTTTCAGACTTGTTATCGCAATTAGTCTAGTGATTTGATTTTCAGCTTCAACTTATGTCTTCTCAAAACCTCTTTTACAAAATATTCTGATGTCCGTGTGTCCACTGAATGTATCTTGACTAATTAATTTGTTCATTGCTGGTGGCCTATGTTATTTACTTTTCACATTCTGTTTTTGAATTTCTCTCTTTCTTATAGATCTGTCAGGTAAAATGTTCACCTTCCCACAGCAAACCAGCTCAGCTCATGTGAGGCTGGTATTATCAGGACAGGATCTGAGTGCTCTAACAGTCTGTCTCAGGTAGTACTGAACATGTTAAACTAATGAAACAACCCAATGTACCTCTGAAAGTAAAAATCATCATGTATGATAATGTCTTTGTAATGCCTACAGGTTTTTTACAGACCTCCGTAGAGATCACAGTCTTTTCTCTTTGGCCACACCTTCAGCTGCCAATGCAGTTCTGATTTACAAGATGGTTGCAAATGATGAGATTGGTCTCTGGATCAGGAATAGTGGTGTGGGCTTCAGTGGGCAGGACTACAAAGTGAACACGTGGCAATCAATTTGTGCCACGTGGGATTCTACATCTGGAGTAGGGCAGCTGTGGTTGGATGGAAAGCCCTCAAGTAGGAAATACATCAGCTCTGGATCCAACATCAGCGGGCCCATCATAATTGTTTTAGGACAGGTACAGTTTTTTATCAATATACTTAAAAGTGCTGTATGTAATTCTGGTGAGAGATGGTTGATTATTGAGTCTCATTCCCAGCTCGTCAAATACCAGTGCTTTGGCTGATGGGTTAATCAGACTGAGACTGAACAATCCACCGATCAGTCCAG
The DNA here is from genome assembly GCA_019142605.1 of Cephalopholis sonnerati. Lineage (NCBI taxonomy): Eukaryota > Metazoa > Chordata > Actinopteri > Perciformes > Serranidae > Cephalopholis > Cephalopholis sonnerati. Next base: position 24,165,913 of record JAGQAX010000008.1, on the reverse strand, counting down.
TTCACTTCAGTTTGTTAAACAATAGAACAGTTATCTGTGCATTTCCATTGCGAAAAGTTGTGGCTAGTACCAACAGATCCGATCCATACTGTCCCCAATTTTTGTTACCCTTCTGTTTAGGTACCTAATGTACTGACCCAAAACTAAAGGGTGAAGCTAGACACGCTGTTGTCCCTTAACTAGTTGATAGAGACCTGTCACTCTTGCTCAGACTACAGTGAACTAAAACCACTTTTCCTAAAGTGCCAATATTTTCACATATAAGTAAACTATAATTATAAAATTAAAGGATGTTTTGCTGCCTCTTCATCTGCAGAAACTAAGAGACGAACATTTAGTTTACTGTGCCCTTTAAAGGGTATGGCCAGCAGCTACCGGAAACTTTAAAGGTGGAATGTTTTCTCGCATGTTAGTCAATGCATAAGTTGACAATGTGAATCTATCAACACACCCAGTGTCAGTATTACAACTATGACCATTCCATTTGGTTTTTTTACTCTCTTTGATGACACATGCTTTAGTGATTTTAACTGGATTATGTGTACTTCAAATATTCTATTTCCTCACTTGAAGGAAAAAGTGATGGAGTGTGGTTCTGGTGTGCTCTGGCAGAACTACACCCCTGCTCTTGCTCGGCAAGAACTCAATGCACAAACTGACTATTGGGTAAATAACCCATCAAGAGAGAGACTGTCGCTCCAGCCTGTACTTTTTTTTTTATTAACAATAAACAAGGTACAGATGTGCCTGTGTATCACTAGTGAAGAGGAAAAGCAGTGAGAACTGGATGGAGCAGTGAGTAGCAACAACCCAGCCCACATTTAAGAGCACTGTCTGTAGTCGAAAAGTGAAACACGTCTAGGGTCTAGGTACATGTCCGTATGGGTTACTTACGTCTCTAGAGGCTTTATACCTAAAGATTTTGGTGCAAATGCAGCTTATCTTTCTCCAGAGTTACATACAGCACCTTTAAAGCATCGGTCAACAGTATGGGAAATACACTGACGAGAAGATCAACACCAGTCTCATGTCAGCATGACAGATATGTAGCTAGGGTCAGCAGCCTGTTAGCTTAGCTTAACACAAAGACTAGAAGCTCTGTTCAAAGGACAGATATTCACTCTACCAGCACCTTTAAATCTCAGTGATTAATACCTTATATGTTATTTGTTTCGTCTACACAAAAGTGTAAAAACATTTCCCGTCTTTTAAGAAGGGTTATGTGCTGGACTGTTTCCCAGACAGAGGCAGTAAGTTCTCTGTCTTCTCATCTCTACTAGTTTCCTGGCAGCTGCTACTGGCCAAGAAATACTCTGGCACATAACTCATAACTCCTTATGAAACAGCTAATTGTTTTTATTTGTTTGGTTTTTGTTTGTTTGTTTGTTTTATCTTTGAATTTTGCTATTAATTTGGTATTTTCCTTTGGACAAAGGCATCTGCCAAATAAATAAATTAAATAAATGAACTTGTAAGGATGTTGTTTTCTACAGATAGAGTGAAGGCCAAAACACACTGGTGGCGATGCCATGCATAAAAAAATATACCTCTATTATTTTCCATGTACAACCCCACACTGGTGGCAGCAAGGTGCGCGTCAGTGCTCCTGGACACGTCGCCTCGCAGCACTTTACGCCACTATCCTATTTCCTTAAATGCATTTTCCATGCATTTACCAGCTCCCGTAGCAGCTCTTTTACCCTGCTCCTGTGGCAGCTCGACTCCTCTCCTCACCATGGATGTATAAAGAGAACTCTGTAGCTGTTGCTGTGTCTCGTTTGTGACAAAGAGTGGATGAGGACTGACTCGTTGTTGAGGTTGAGAAATATTCCAAGCTAACCAACCCACAATCCCATCATTATAAACACAAAGGCCAAAAATATATTGCCTGGCGAGTTCTCGACATCGGCTCTTCAGGTAAGAAATCAAGTTAAATTAGGGGCTGTCCACACATGATTTTAAGCTAATGCAGAGGTGAAGGAAGTACAGATCTTTCAGTAAAAGTAGGAATAACATTGTCCGTTGACAAGCTGCAGCACAACGTGTCCAGTGGGGCGGCAAGTGATGTGCATCACATGACATGCCACAACGCAGTGGCGCCTCTGTGTTTTCAGCCTCAGGTTAGTTGTCTCCCTGTTTCTGGTCATTGTGCAATACTAGGCTAACTGACTGCTGGCTTCAGCTCCATATTTAGAGCAATCTTAAATACAATAGCTTGGTAAGCTAAAGTTTTTCTCATCTAACTCTCTGCAGATCAGTTAATCAGTATATTTCCCCAAATGTCAAACTATTATCATGTCTGCTGTGTGATTTGCTGTATGTGTTCAGACAACACATCAGGAAAAATCTAACATTATACAATATAGCTGGCTCTCTCATCTAAATGTCTGCAAATTCACAGGAGCAGGATTCCCATGGTGGAGGCTTTGCCATTGATGAGTCTTTTGTTGGCATGATGTCTGACATCCAAATGTGGGACTACATCCTTTCTCCTTCTGAGATCAAGAACTACGCAGATTATCTAACCCTCAACCCAGGCAATATGCTCAACTGGAGAGCGCTGGAGTTCCAGACCACAGGAAGAGTGCTGGTAGAAGATAAGACCTATTGTTAAAGTTTTGGAAAGTCAAAAAAGGTTTAAAAAGAAATTTAAAAAAAAAAGAAAATGGCTATGTGTTGCGAATATTGAATGTTTAATGAGTTAACTTGTATTCGCAAGATGGAACAATCATTAATCCAGTTGAAGCTAACCTTGGTGAGTGACTTCATGTTTTCCACTGCACTAAAGCTTGTGATATTGAAATCAACTAAAGATGAAAAAAAGTTCAAATTGTATTGCATCAGTTCTGTTTGTTATTTTTCCAAAGAATAATAATTTAATAGATATTACACATTGTGTGTGCTCTTCAGTCGTAGTAAGTGAATACTGTATATGTCTCCTCTTTTGATGGCTACACATTCTGTATTCTTCATTTCAGTTGACTGACAATGGCCTCATTTCTGAGTATTTAAAGCAAGATCAGTTTTATTGTTGAGTTGCCAAGTTGTATTGTGTTTAATAACTTCTGTAGCTCAACAATGAGTGTTAACTGAAGATTTTGTAAATAATAAATTGAATATAATGTTCACACTTATTGCTACAAAGAGCTATTCTGTAAGTGGTTGTCTTGAATGAAATACAATTTTGGTAATAATCTAGCTTTAAAGGTTTCTTGCTGCAAGTTAGTTGAAAGATTGCTATCACTTCAATGTCTGTACAACAAACAAAAGTTGCAGCCAGTTAGCTTAGCATAGCTTAGCATAACGACTGAAAACAGGGAGAAACTGCTAGCCTATCCTCTAAGGACCACTAATTTGTACATTATGTCTTACTTGTTTTATATATTTAAAAAATTAAAAATAAAACAGATTTGTGCGATATTATTTCTTTGCATGGCACAGCCATTTAATTTAGTCCTGGCCTAAATCTTGGCAAGGAAGAGAGTAAGGGTAGGCTAAGGCTACTAATGCATTAAAATGATTAAAATGCATTAAATGTGCAGAAGTGAGTCCTGTTTATCCAATTAGTTATTTTTTTGAGCAGCTGATAGACATATAGGTGCTTTGTCATTCATTTACAGCAAAGAACTCAGAATTACTCCGCAATGTGTGTGTAAAGAAAAACTAATAATAAATACTGGTAAATAAAAATGCAAATCAACTGACACATGGATGTCCGTTAATTTGCTTGTTTTCTTTTATTTGCGTGGTTTTCAGGCTCCTGTGCTTTAAGCTCTCTGAAGTTTGAACATTTGCACAGTCTGTCTCACTGGGGATAAAAGCTTCTCGCCATCCTACGCAGGGACTTCCACAGATAATTAATCAATTGCGTAACACTGTGTGTTGCGTGAGAACTCAGAATAAGCCTCTTGCATTAAGCTAGCTGGTTCCAGATGTGATGCAGGGCATCTATGAGCCATTAGGTCATTTGTGTTCAGCATGACTGATGAGAATCGTCACTGTCAGTGGCTATTAGTGAGTGCACAAACATCTTTGAAGTGTTCCTGGTAAAGTTGGACTATGTGCTATTGATGGATGTAATAGAGTTATTATTATTTACTTGTCATCAATTTTTATTGCACCTATCTGTGTGGTCCCTCCCAGTCGGATATTTAGATATACTATAGTTTTGGCAACATGACTGACAATTTTTGTTCAGTTTTGTGGAGCTTTAAATTTAAACTTTATAATAGGCAGAAAACATGAAAACTGTCAGATACTCATTTTTTTCGACCTAAACATCAACGTACATCAGCTTCACATGAAAGAGATACTTTGCCAATTTCGACCAGCTTTGTATTATAACAACAGGGTGATAAATGAACCGTAGACTTGTCTCCATCTTACAGCAGCCCAGATCTCCCTGCTCATCTCTCAGCACATATTTTCTCTGGCTCTAAGGCTGTTGATCGAACTAAACGTGGATGTATAAAGAGAACTGGATATAGCATTGGCGGTAGGACCCTATTCATTCCTATCAAAGTTGCTCAGTGGCGCATGAAGCCAAAAAGGTTCAACCGCAGGTATAAAATTACCCGGATGATCGGCACTGCTTCCACACTGTGTCTACGGAAGTTACAGAGACAAGTCACAGAGTCATATTGCATCATCATTGGGGTACAACTCATGCAAAGTAAAATCTGATCTGCACTAAGGCTTAATATCTGGTGCACTATAACAGAACATAGAGGATGATTAATTCGTTTCACTGAGGTGTCCACAGTCGGCCTTGGGTCGGAATATATTTTATATGAAAATGAAGAATCACAACTCTTGAAAAGGTTGTCAGTAAAATAAACCATAACCAGTGCTTTCTCCTTGACAGTTTTGTATATTGTATATTAGCTGCCACCCAACACAGAGTGCTCAAGTAGGCAAAAAGAGTGCACCCAAAGAGCACCTGAGCGGACACCATCCCTTTATTTCTAGCGCCATCTGGTGTAAGCCTCCAAAACTGCAGCTTCAGTTACATTGTGTATTTGTAATACCCCGTAGCTCTCATTGGGTGAGAGAGCGTATCCCATTCTTTACTGATTAGCTTTGACTGTGTGGCCCAAAGAGCAGGCGCAATACAGACCTCCGCCGGTCAAGCTAGCTACTTCCTGTCTGGCTCTTCACTAACTTAAATGGGTGGAAAATGATTCAATTGTGCGACTCCTCTACACTTTCCAAATGTTAGCCGACTGAACAATAAACATCCCAATAGTAAAACAAGTCATTTTGCAGTGGTTGTGACGGCCGGTAAAATTTCGGTTTGGCCACTATGTAAATAGGCATCAAAGCCCAGCCACTTCCTGAGAACTAAAGATTGTACGTCTGCATTTTCGTATGCCACCACCACGCCAAATGTTAGCTGACAGAGCGATGGACACTCCAATAGGGACACAAGTTATTTCACAGGGATTGTGATGCTCAAAAAATGTATCCACTGATTTACAGATGTCTTTTTCTCCATGTAGATCAATGGGAGAGAGTCTTTTTGGGCCATAGGGCATCACATGCTGGTAAAATTACAGTTTGGCCACTAGATTGTACTAATGCATTTTCGTATGCCGCCACCATGGACACAAAGACAAGAGCCAGATATAACTGTGATAAAAAGGTAAAACTAGGCAGTGCGGATCAAATACACACCTACATTCTGTTACCGCAGTCTATTGTATTACTTTTTGTTGTTATATGATCATTTGTAAACAAGAAGTGGTTGCTATACTGTTTCCTGTGTTGTAAAAATGGAGGCTGAAAATACTGAGATCAGTGCTGATCAAATATGAACCAAAATTCTGTTACTGCGTTGCCTGTGTTGTAAATCGACATTGTTTTTACCAGCCTGCTACTAAATTGTTTTCTGTGGAAAAACGTTCAAGCAGGCATTATGCCATCCACCAGCTGGAGTGTTTATTAGCTCGGTGAGGCGCAGTGCGTTCTGGTAGTTGTAGGTTTTCTACCTCTTGAGCACAGCCCTTTTCCTCTTTTTTCATGTAGCAGCACCAATTTCAGAGGTATTTGCATGTTACTACTGTGTCGCCAGCCCAGTTTTAAGACCACCTTTCCAGCAGTGAAATATTTCTTTAATGTCTTTATAACTCTGTAACTCACTGATTTTCCTGACCTAACTTTAGATGCAAGAACAAAAAACAGGATGGATTCTGGATGGTGTTATTAATATTACAATAATATTATAATATGTAATATTACTCACAATATTACAGTAAGTTTTTACATAGGCTACCAAAAAGTATTTGAAAGCTGAAGTGTACATTTTACAAAAAAATCCAAGGTGTATTTTTCATGCAACTCGGCCCATGATATGTGTCCTCACCCACAATTTCAGTTGTTTATTTATGCTCATATAGAAGTGAGCCTTCATGGTTGGACTCGCATAATCGTATTATGGGTTTAAGGGTTGCCTAGTTGTGTGAAATTAAACATGAGTGCAAATGATAAATGTAAGCTAGCTTGTTTCACAGCTTTTCTGTACGTTGCTACATCTTAATTCTTTCCTAGGGCCATATTGTAATACCCTATCTAATTTATACATCAGCACACACTCACACACACACACACACACACAAACACAGCAGGAAATCAACAGCAGTTCTTTGCTAATGGGCGAACAATACAATGTGAGAGGGTGTAAGGGATTGCAGATTGTGTGTGCAGATAATGCTGTTAGATGCTAGATAACAGGATGCCTCTGACTAAATGTTCTGCTTTGGGCAAAAAAGGCGCTGCATATTTCTCTTGTAGCGTCATGGCGACAGCTGTTCCATCCTCCTCTCTTCCCTCCTCTGCATCTCGATCATTTGATTAATCTCGGTGTTGTGCATACTAACTTCTCCTGTTCCTCCACACCTGCCATGCTGCACCTGCCCACAAGTTGTCCCTACTGAGTCCGACTCACACGTGTACCCAGCTGCTCCTCGTGTGCTGCCTACTGCGCTATATGAACAGAGTGTCCAATGTGTACATGTACAGTTTGTGCGCTATATTTGGTTTCTCTGGAAAGAGGTCAAAATCTTCATTGTCTCTTAAAAGTTCAGCCTGTAATTACAGTGTAATAAAGTGGCACAATAGGAAGATCTGTGCTTTCTGAATTGTGGTTACATGTGCTGTAATCCTAATGGCATGTGTCTTAGCTTATTTGCTTCTTTCCCAGTCCAAGCTGGGCCATCTGACAATGGGCTTTATGCAAGAACCAGTCTTACAACAGATTTGTTCCTAGGTGGCATGTACGAGTGATTTACATCAGTATAAGGCATTAGAATTTTCTCCTCAGTTCAACCAAAGTTCACCAGTGGTTCAGACCTATCGTAGGCGGAAAAAAAAACCTCTTTATTGACCTGAAGTCTTGATGCATTAATCTGAATCAATTAGGATTTTTAATACAATATCAATATAGCTAAAATAAAGCATATACCAACTTGATGCATAATTAATATTCTGGTTACCATATCATCGTCATCATGGCTTGCCAATTTACTGACAGTTTTTTGTAACTTTATTTAAATGTATGATTTCTATCTGCATATTTCAGCACAGCAACTTATTAGGAAGATTGTCTCACTGTGAAAGCTACTTCAAGTTCTTTATGCAGGTTGCATCCTCTATTCCACAGCACACCTGGTTAACAAGACAGACTGAAGGACCTGAAGCTCTGTGATGTGTCTTCTGGTAACATTTTGTGAATGGAGCTCGCCCCACCATTGCACTTGACCATGTTGGTTGATATTCCTCCTGCTGAAATGAGCAATTCACGACTAGTTTGTCTGGTTCAGAGAGTTTGGTAAATCTGACTCACTTATCTGGGCTACATGCCAGCTCTCCTAGTGCCTTCTGTATACTATACTAAACAACAGCTGTTTTTTTTTTTATGAGATATAAAAACCTTTTGAAACCGTAGAATGTAACAATCGGTAAATGATCTACAACATAAACTTCGGTGTGATTGAAGAGTGTTTCTTTCTTTCTCTTTCTCTTGTGTCCACCGACTACATCTCATCATGTCTGACAGCTCAATCAAACTCAGAGAGTTTTTCCCCGCTGACTTGACTGTGCTCTGTCTAGGCGTCTCAGTCTGATCCCTCTCCAGGGTTCATTCCTCCAGCTGATCAGGAAACATTCGCTCTGTGCTGCAAGCTTCTCCCCAGTCACTACTGGATCTCATCACATCAGCGGAGAGAGGAGCACGCAGGCTCCTCCATCACTGGAGTCCTCTGCAGAGGGGATATAATATTTGGATGTGACAGTACAGATTGGCTGTTGTGATGTTAATGCTCTGCTGCAGCAAGTCATTTAGCTGATCGAGAGCGTGGAACAACACACGCTTTAGTAAAGCAACCAATCAAAATGTTAATAAATCCACCAAAAACAATGGCGTCTGTCCATCTTATATACAACCTGATGGCACAACCCTGTCTCCTAGAAATTACATTTGTATGTTATTAAATAGTTTTCTTAATCGTGTTGATGTGGCAATGCAATTGCTGCTTTGCATATAACTAAATATTACATTCATGTATCTTCAGAAGACAGGTGGTTGTTGAGGACGGCCGGTGTACAAAGTACCTTGACGGCAGAACATCAGGTTCACATGCAGACTCCTGTTTTAGGTTTTGGTTACATTTTGGTGATACATTCAGTATCAACATTTTGCAACATTTCCTTATTACTGTATGTCAATAGAGAGCATAAATTCACTCAACATTTCCCTCAAAACATATTTCCTGTTTCAAACAAGCTGTATCTAAAGACAGGGCTGGATACCATGCTCCTGTGGCTTATTGACACAGTCTTGATTTCAATGCATTTTGACTCAGTGTTGCTCGATACATCAAACCAAATTAAAGTTTCTACAATACAACAGAAAATATGTCTGATGTCCTTAAAACTCAACATGATGATTCATTGCTGGAGTGCACTACTGATCCCCACAAAGACCTGATAAGTGTTTACAGCAGCACGTGTTTGTTTATCAGTACTGTACATATGAAAAACACTGTAAAAATAAAACACTTTGTGAGAAGCTGTGACCTATTTTCTTACTGACAGGTATCAATTATGACTTCAGCCAAACGCCCTTTTCATGATTGATTTTTTGAGAACAAGAGAACAGAGGGTGTGGGCCTACTTTAATCCTTGGCTTTGTGAGCTATAAGCGTGGTGTGTGCGTTTGTATCTTTTGTTTGATCTCTTTCTCGCTGCTTTGTTTTATTTACTGATTTCCTTTTGTATTAATTCAATTGCCTACATTATTAAATTTGTTAAATGTCCCTTTTATTTTTTCATAATAACTACTGTATAGAGGTACAACTGGATGTGTGTGATACAGTTATTAAAAGACCATTAAAAGCCTGTAATGTGCATTTGCCTATCTTTGTAACAACATTGCTGCATAAAGAGATTTTCCAAATCAAGTGCACACTTTTTAAACACAAGCATGATTTCGCATTGTTGTGTAAAAGGAAAGAGTTCACAAGGAAGTAACATAGATCCAAGACTGAAACGCACATAGACGAGGAATGAGGAAACGTGGAGGGTATAAAACGCACACCTGTTTACTGTCGTGCACAACATTGTGACACAGGCTTAAAGGTAAGATCACAGCACGATGTCCCATGCAAAATAGAGTAAATTGAGGTCACTGAACTTTTTCTATCTGCTGTATGTTGTATCATGTAGGAACACAACAGGATCTGATTTATTGTATTCCAACTGAGCATCTTCCTCTGTGTCCTTATTTGTCTTTGTATCAGATGGCGTTTTTGCTTCTCCTGGTGATGCTGACGGCATGTGCTGCAATGCCTCAAGGTAAAATATATACGTAAATATTCTTTATCTGACAGAGGGAATGCAAAAGGGAATTTTACGCCTGCACGTGTACACACAGTTTTCCACAAAAAAAATGTAATTTTCAGAAAATTAATAGGATGAAACAATTGTATGGGCTATTTGCAACTCGTAAAAACTTATGACAGGTATTTCTAAATTACTAATGTTGAGTACATCTGTAATTCTTGTAGGTAAAATGTTCTTTTGTTTAATCACAGGATCATTTTATTAAATATTATACATTCTTTTAAAGATGCAGTACAAAACAAACAAAAACAAAGTTTGTTTTGTACTGCACAGGGTACATAGATTTGTGTGTGTGTGTGTGTGTGTGTGTGTGTGTGTGTGTGTGTGTGTGTGTTATAACATGTTCTACGTAAATACGTTTTACCATGTTCATTTGCTGCATTCACAGACTCGACATCAAAGCATGTGATATTTCAACTTTCATCAAAGAATTAATTATTCTGTTTGCGAGAGGAAACAACCCACCTTCAGATCTAAACAGGAAAATGGATTTTGTTAACCATACATGTTTACTCGGCTTCATGAAAACTTCACAACATTCATAAATCTTAAATGATGAAAGGGCTACACCATGGGGAGCGGCGCTCACATGTTTCCCATCTGATTTCAAGTGTCAGTGGTTTCGTATGCTTCTGCATGTTCCTGTGTTTCTGTAAAATGACTTTCACCAAAAATATACAGTAAAGGCAGCAGGTTCAGGGGTTGTTATCATATCTAAAAATGCTTCTCTGAAACAGAAAATGTATTTTTGAGGAAGTATATTTCTGTAAATAGTGCTGTTTAATGTATTTGATGATTGTACAACTCACATTGACATTTAGCATTTTTCTTTCTTTCTTTTTTCCGTTCTTATTTCTTTTTGGTAGATCTGTCTGGTAAAATGTTGACCTTCCCGCAGCAAACCAACACGGCAAATGTGAGACTGATAACATCAGCACAGAATTTCAGTGCTGTAACTGTCTGTCTCAGGTAGTGTTTAAAGTGCAAAATACATGCAAGAACTCATTAAAACTCTGACTAAGAAAGTATTATATTTGATTTCTTTGTTTTTTTTCTTTCAATGCCTGCAGGTCATTCACAGACCTCAGCAGATCCCACGCACTTTTCTCTCTGGCCACATCCTCTCATCACAATGGCTTCCTGATATTCAAGAATGCTGATGCGATTGCGCTGTATGTCCAGGATAGACAGGCAGATTTTGCAGCAGATAACTACAAGCTGAACACGTGGGTCTCTGTTTGTTCTACATGGGACTACGAGTCTGGTCTGGGGCAGATGTGGTTAAATGGAAAGCCCTCAATTAGGAAATTCATTGGTGGATCAAGAATCGGTACACCCAGTATCATCCTCGGACAGGTAATACATCAACATTACAGTTTATATCATTCCAGAAATACCTGGAGACCATTGAATTTTGAATACTTTGATGTCAGAACACAAATTGTACAGCACAAAATGTTTTTGTCACAACTCTTGTAATCACTACAGGAGCAAGATTCCTTTGGCGGGGGGTTTGCCGCCGATCAGTCTTTCGTTGGCATGATGTCTGATGTCCACATGTGGAACTATGTCCTTTCAACCTGTGAGATTAAGCGTTACGTGGACTATCTGAACTTCACCCCAGGGAATGTGCTCAACTGGAGGGCTTTGGAGTTTGTCACCAAAGGAAGAGTGCTGATCGAAGAACAACAAATGGACTGTACGATGTAGCGACAGTAAAGCAAGACCTCCATACAAGGTCTTTTCTTGCGAGTGTAATACGCTAGCACACTGTAGACTTAAACAGTAGCTTTAAAACATTTGTGACTTAGTTTTGCGGTGGCTTTAATCAGCTTGAAATAAAAAAAATTACCCTGTTTTACAAACTACTTTCCTAATTACTGACCCCAGTCTTCACTGTACCTGTGCAATTGTTATATGTAATCATGTGACCTTTGTGATATATCTTCAGTCTGTCATATGTGCTGTTTTCTGTGTTATGTTTTTCATGACAGCTCATTAAAGATGGCACATTTATCAGTCCTGTCTCATGTCCGTCATTCCGACATAAATCATTTAATAATATTTAGCACATCAGTGGAAGGCAGGGGTGCCCTGGACCTTTTGGGCCCCTTGATAACAGCTCAACAAGCCTTGATGCAATACATTTCTTTTCATCTCTATATGTTTCAGAGGCCCAGTCCAGCTTTGGGTCCCAGAGGTGTTACAAGAGCACTACTTTGTTCATTACATCTGTCCGCTTTGGCCTATAGGCAATTACAACGTAAGCCTATGAAGGCACTGGTACTGCCTTCAGTTGCTGCATCAGTGTCTTTAAAGGAATAATTTCCACAGGGGATGGGGTGGAGGTGTCCTCCTTATTTAAAATCCTATTTTTGTCTGCATCACTTTTTTTGCTTGAGGTTGATTTTCATTGATTTTATCCTGAACTTTGGGGAAAAAAACTATTTAACCAAATTATAAATAAGAGTACTACAAGTTTTTCATTTCAAATGGACTCTCAACAAAAATATAAACGCAATTGCTCTCAATTGTCATGAGCTGTAATAAAAGATCTTACACTTTTTCCATGCACAAAAGGCTTAGTTCTCTTAAACTGTGGCCATGTGTTGTGTGTGTTTAAAGTTTGTGCACTTTGCCAACAATTTATGAACCATACACCAGACAATTGTGGTACATCTGATTAAACAGCATCATCCTTCATTTCAACCTGTTTTGCTGATTATTTATTTGTTGTTATGTTACTATTATTTTTATTATTTATTTTTCATTTTACTTTATCTTGTTGACTTTATTAATCTGTTGTTATTTTCTCTATCTCTGCCTGTCAGGTGACCTTGTGTGTCTTGAAAGGCACCTATAAATAAATTTTATAATTACTATCATTATCATTATTAAACAGGTGTGTCTTGAGATGGTCACAATAAAAGGCTGCTCCAAAATATGCAGTTAGATCACACACACAACACAGATGCCACAGACGTCACAAGTTTGAGGGAGTTTGCCACGGCATGCTGACTGCAGGAAGTGTTCCCCAGAGCTGTTGCCTGTAAACTGAATGCTCATTTCACAATCACGAGGCAACTCCAGTGTCATTTTTAAGAATTTGGCTGTTTTTCCAACCAGTCTAGTGAGTCAGCCCAGAATGTCCACATCCGGCTTCTTTACCTGTAACATCATCTGAGAGCAGCCACTGATATGAGCCTCCCTGAGACGCTTTGTGACAGCTGGTGCAGAAATTCTTTGGTTGTGCAAACCAATTATTGCATCAGCTGTTCAGGTGGCTGGTCTCAGACGATCTTGTAGGTGAATAGAATAGAATTATATCTTTATTATTATTGAAATTTGTCTTCGGCTCACCAAACACAAAAGACAACACTGTAAAAAGCAGCCAAATATATGAAGCATATGAAGTCATTACAAAACACTGAAACACATTAGATTAGCTCATTGTCTGTCTGTAGTTGAAAACTCATCAGTCGCTTTGTTGAGTTAAGGATTCTGATGACACTTGGGACGAAGGACTTCTTAAATACATTTTCAGTTGCCAGAGGGACTCCATCATGCCTCCTGGAGCTCAAACTGGTTGAAGGGAAGATGGGAGCTATCTGCTACGATACTACTATGCTTTCTTCCTCATCCTTTCTGTAAAGAGTTGGGTCAAGGGCTTTTGTGGCTTGCCAACTACTTTACTTGCCACACACAATACAATCACAATCAATAAATAATAACCTGAATAACCTTGAATGGTGTGGTTACACAGGGTCTGCGGTTGTGGGGATGGTTGGATGTATTGCCAGATCCTTGGAATTATCATTGGAGACGGCTTATTGTAGTGAAATGAACATTCAGTTCACAGGCAGCAGCTCTTGTAAACATTCCTGCACACAGTATGCCAATGGCAAGCTCCCTCAAAACATGGGGCATCTGTAGCATTGTGTTGTGTGATAAAACTGCACATTTTAGAGTGTCCTTTTACTGTGACCATCCCGAGGCACACCTGTGTAGTAATGATGCTGATTTGATTTCAGGAAATTCTTTGAACAAATAGTTTATTTTCTTCCATTCCATATGAGTTCTCATCCTAATTGAGCTTTCACTAAGCCCCGCCCCTTTGTGATGGCCTAACAAGCTGTCGCAGTCAGCATGGAGCCCACACAAGTCAAACAACATTCATCTGCGTACAATGCAATGACACATGGCTGGTTCCTGTACAGCAGGGTCGGTCTTTTTTTCTCTGGTATAATCATTCAAAAGCAAAAGCAGCATGTGTATACATTCAGTAGGCTATATCTCCAGTAGCTAGCTAGCTAACCCTACACTTTTCAGGGTTTGATTTTGGTTTTGGAACAGGGAAGAAACGTATATCTTTTTCCAGCCTCTCCAGGTAACGAGTATCATTAATACACGACGTGCCCCAGGCACAACATTTAGCTCCAAATCCACAAAACCAGCCTGAAAATGAAGGAAATCTGAAACAATAAGAGTCAATGGAGCACAGCTGTGTTGTTGTTGGACCCTGGTCTGAGCCGGCCTGATACTACGTTATGATTGGCCAGTCTGCATCAGGGGGTGGGACTTAGTGAAGGGTCAATTATAAGTCCCCCCAGTTATTATTTTTTATTACAAAAGTTTTGTTTTGTTTTCATTTTTCCATGTTTGCCAAACACACACATTTATTTTACATTGTTCATGAACATTTGAAACGACAATATATCAGATATTAATTACCTGAATATCAATATCAATATCAATTTTTGTTCCTTCTCCTAACCATTTTTTGTCATATATCTAAATGGTCTCATTCACAAACACTCAGTAATCCTTGTACGTAAGACAAGCAAGACCAGAAACCTCTCAAGAACTTCTGTAACTGAATGACTGCCATGCTTAGCAAATCTAAACAACAAAGACAGATAAAGCAAATGAAATGTAAATAATAGATCAGACATAGTAAGTACAACAACTGTGAGCTCTTTGAGAGGCCTATTTATTATTTAAAAATGTTTAAAATAATTAATCGTTGCTTTCAAGGATGCCGTTTCCTCATTTCAGCAGTTTGAAGAAGCCCTCTCACTCACCCTGTAGACATGACTTTGCAGTTTGCGCTGATCTTGTTGGTGCTGATCTGTTTACTCACAGCTATTGTCAATTTTGGAACAAGGAACAAGGAACTACATACCAAGTCTGCATATTTGGATGGCACCTTGTCATTCATCAAGATGTGTTTTGTATTGCTCAATTCATTAGCAAGATAACCTTTCCTCATTTCCTCATATGCTGGACTAAGTTTCCTCCTCTGAGTGAATTGCAGCATATGCTCAAACTATATGGCCCTAGTGATGCTGCAGGCTACTTGCAAACCTCCAGGGTTTTTCCACAATAAATTAGGCTGCACGATAGGAGCTGTAGCAGTAACACTACTCACCTTAAACGGCCCTCTTTTGACACTCCTGCTGAATCAATTAAGCACTATGTGCTGCGTGAGAACTCGGGAAAAGCCCCTTGTGGTACGCTAGCTGCTCACTGATGTAATAGAGGGCAACTTTTACCTCAACAGACGGAGAGATTGAGAGTTGGGGCATATTGTAAAAGTTCAATTCAGCGGACAATGAGGAACACTGTCGCCTCGGATGCCATTTGCCCCCTTGATGTCCTGGGCCACGGTACATGTACCCCATGCTGTGTTGAGTTATACAGTGTGAAGTGCAATCCTGAGGCGTTACAGAGTTGGTCTTTCTGATCTGTATGGAAAAAAACTGTGTGTCAAGATTTACCATGTGGGTAAAGACTTTTATTTAATCTATTTCAGGTAACAGTTTTTCTATAAACCTGGAAAGCACGTAATTCAAGATTCACAGAAGGAAGAAAAATCTCAATTCAAAAATCCATTTTACAATCCATTAAAAAGACTTTGGGAGGCAGCATTTTTTTTTTTTGTCAGAACAGTTTATTTGTGTTTAAATAGTTGTAAAAAAAAATGTGGATGTTGAATATCTGTTCAGCCTTGGATTTCTCTGAATGAAAACACTATTGAGACAAGACAAAATATCAAGACACAAACAAGTCTATGAAGTTTCTTTTGAGATATGGTATCAGGGTTACTTGACAGAAGAAAATGAATACAACATTGCAATCAATGTTCAAAACTTAAATCTACAACCTGCGTAAGAGAGACAATAAAGCAAAAGACTTGGGCATGATTAACATACATCTTGATTTATTCAAATTTAATTTGAGTTTCTTCACAAACTACAGAAACAGACAAGGAATTTCAAGTAATTTAATTCAAGTGAATCCTGGTGAGCTCTTCATTTAATGCGGCCCATAATCTTTGTCTTTACTCGCACTCTCACTGTGTCGCTGTTTACACAACATCACCTGACTTTCTGGCAGTACACATGTGAGTTTTTCCTCACAAATTTACCACTTTAATATTAAAGAATATCCACAATTGGCAAGTGCTAGTTCTAACCATGACCCCCTTGCCCTAATCTTAACTGCTTCCCTCCTATACACATCCACATGATGAGTACTAGCCAATCACAGCGCGCGGTGGGATCCATAGTAACACATCGTACAGATGGATGTAAATAGCCAAATAGCTGCAGAGTGACTGTTCTTGCCTGGGTGCAAATAGACACACTGTTTATTTTAGGCGCATATAGAAGTGTCTTCACAGCTGGATGCACAGAATCCTACAGAGGGTTTTAGGGTTGCCTATAGGTGTGTGAAAATAAACACGCCTGAAAAGCTAGCCTGTTTCACAGGGTTTTTTTGTACGTTGCTACATCTAAATTCTTTCCCAGGGTGATGTTGAAATACTCTATCTCATTTACACATCAGCACACACACAAATGCACACACAGCAGGAAATAGGCTAAAATCAACAGCAGTTCTTTGGTAATGGGAGAACAATACAATGTGAGAGGGTGTAAGGGATTGCAGATTGTGTGCGCAGATAATGCTGTTAGATGCTAGATAACAGGATGCCTCTGACTAAATGTTCAGCTTTGGGCAAAAAAGGCGCTGCATATTTCTCTTGTAGCACCAGACTCTGTCATGGCGACAGCTGCTCCATCCTCCTCCCTTCCCTCCTCTGCATCTCGATCATCTGATTAGTGTTGTACATACTAAGGTATCTTGTTCCACACCTGCCATTCCGCACCACCAGCCGTCACTATTGACTTTGCCACCTCTGCTCATCACCTGATCAAGTCGCCTGCCTACCCAGCTGCTTCTTATCTGCTATCAGTGTATACAGAGGGCAGCTCATAGACTGTCAGCGTTGCCTTCGTTATACAGCCTATATTCTGCTGTGCCTCCTTGTACATGCTCTGATTACCTACCTGCTTTAGCCCTCTGTGACCCTGCTTTAGATCTAGAAAAGACTGTTTTTACAGTATAACACCTGTTCTTCTTCCCGAGTCTGCTTTTGGCTTCCAAATCTGCGCTCCACTGTGGTGTTGGCACTATGTATACGTGCATCTATGTGTGCACGTGTGTCAACTCTGCATGTGGTAATATAATTAGCTTAACCCTACTCTCCTTTACACTGTGTAAGTGCATCTGCAGTGTGTTAGTGTGCACGTTTGCATGCCCTTAAGAGGCAGGCAGGTTTGGGCAGCGCGGTATTTGTGTTAGAAAACAGAGAGATCAATAACATCCTGAAAAGAGAGCAACCTCAGGGATACAATTGCACAACTTGAAGGGAGAGGAGAGAGGGAAGCGGAAACTGTTGCCTATGTTTATCAAAACAATGGATGTCAGCGGGGGATATCAATCTATTTTTCACCACATTCTGTGAAAAAGCGAAATCTGTTTTTTTTTTTTCAAAGCTCAAAGGAAATAGACATTAAAAACATTTATATCCATGGAGACCTGTCCATTTGGCTGAAATAAACTATACTTTTTTGTTTTGTTTGGCTATTGCACAATTGAGAGTAGGCAGTACTGACTGATCAAAGGACACAATCACACACCAACTGAGCATGGACAAAATTATGTTTTCTGAAGTATAACTCATTCTACATACCAACATGAATATAAAGAGATGCTTTCCAAACAGTTGACACTTTAGAAAATTAATAGCTTGTGCTTTATTTGCTAAATGAAAACATGTTGTAAATCATTTGCCAGCTTTATGACTGTAAATGTGTTTCAGTTTTTTCAGTTTATTAGTATTTGGAGTACTATTTCAAGTGTTTAGTTATGTACAACAATAATGACTGAAAGTCTCAACAATCAGCAATCCCAATGACTTCAGAGGTCAGAGTTCACAGGCTGGTGGCCTTACCCATCTCCTCATTCGGCTGGGTCCTCTCCCAGCCTTGACGA
This sequence comes from Cephalopholis sonnerati, assembly GCA_019142605.1. Classification (NCBI taxonomy): domain Eukaryota; kingdom Metazoa; phylum Chordata; class Actinopteri; order Perciformes; family Serranidae; genus Cephalopholis; species Cephalopholis sonnerati. The sequence continues at coordinate 24,147,679 of JAGQAX010000008.1, read as the reverse complement.
ATGCGGGTTAGGCTTCGATCCACGCAGGGGAGGAGGATCAGCGCCTTGAGCACCAGCACCACAGAAGGCACAATCAGACATAGCATGTAGCCAGGTGGAGTGTACCATTTGTAGGTAGAGGGACGAAGGAATTTGTTCCAGCCGTAAATGTAGCCATGTGTCGTGCATATGACCAGGGTCAGGTGGCCCAGTTTAGACTAAAAAAAAAATCACATATAATGGGAATGTTTAAATAATTGTTTAAAGGTCCAGTGTGTAGCATATAGTGACATCTAGTGGTGAGGTTGCAGATTGCAACCAAGTGAAACCATGTGCCAAGGTGGAAACAGCTAACCTAACAAAACTGATCTATACGAGTACCACTAAAGCTAACTAATTACCATGTTATATCTCAAGACGTTATCATGCTCAGCTCAGAAATGCTCAGGCACATAACACCACCACACCACAATGTGCTGCTGTTTTTAAGACAAGGGATATATGTTAATTAATAAGCTTTAGAGGAGCTGGTAGGTGGATTTTGTGTCCATTTGTGAGAGCTAGGTTAGTTGTTTTCTCCAGTTGTCAGTCTTAATGCTAAGCTAAGCTAAGCAGCTGCTGGTGGTGGCTCCATATTTAAGGAGTATGCATGGATATTAATCTTCTCATCTAAAGGTGTCTGCGCACCAAGTCCATATTTCTTATGTATTTTGCATCAGTCATCCAATATAAATTGTCAAGAACAGAACTGCGTACTGAGTCCAGTGTGTGTTATTATTCTATTCATTGTATAAATTGTATCGTCCAGATACAACGTGAAAGGTACCCTGGGTGCGTTGGTTGTTGACGCTCTGGGTGGCCGTGTCAAGTTAGGTTTAGGAAAAAAGAACAGGGTTTGGCTTTATAATTTTACGGGATATGAACACCGCTCTCCCAGTTGAAAGATGGTGTTTGTTGGACCCATCCATCACCCCTCCTGCCTGCCCTACTGGGACTTTCGCCGCCTTAACTTTCATTCTTGTCCGGACTTGTTTCCCCCTGACGCCACTGAGCGCTTTTTAAGTATAACGGACATCAACCATGTGTCATGCCAACGTTAAAGGACTGCTTTTTTCATCGGTGTCTGATGCCGCAAGTCACTGCCCAAGCGTCGGATTTCGACGAGTTCAGAGTGAGGCCAGGTTGACGGAGGACACAGCTCTCATATATTTCCACTTATTTTTCTTGCTGGCCACCTATCCACTTCTGCCCTGTTCCCCTCTCATGAAGCGGACATTTTTTGTCCCACAGGTTACGCTACATTTTCTTTACTGCTTCTTGGACTAACAACTCTCTGAAGGCTTTTGAGGGATGTGAGAAAACGCAGAAAACTTAACCTGTCCTGAAAACTTTAATGGCAGAGGAAAGTTTTGGAGTTGGTGAGTGAACCAGATTGACACAACGTGAACTTGTATTTATTTTTAAACATGCAACAACTTCGGTGTGAAAGTTCTTAACTTTCAAGAAAGCAAATAAGCATTTCGCCTACAACAGTATAGTGTCTCATTCTGCCATGACATACTGACTGACATACACTAATAACATTATTACTTGATAAAAATCTGTTTTTCATACAGAAATTGTGTTTTGGTTAAATTAAAAATGCACTATGACTGATACTATTGATAGAAAGCTGTCACACACTGAACCTTTCAGTGGTATTTTTGTGATAGATGAATGTCTGACTCTTTTCTTTGCTTGTGGAACCCACAAGTGTTACAATAAGCTAAAAATACAAATTGTTTCACAGCCGTTCCAGAGTAATTGGTTTTGTAGCACCAGTGGCCTTTGAGGCTTGGTTATTGTTAATTACTTGGATAATGTGCTTTCATTTACATTTTTAGCATTTGGCTGCCGATATTCTCATCCACAGTGACTTAGAGTAAACAGCACAATGAGGAAACATTCATATTAATGTAGTGCGGTAATGAACGCTGCCCCTATAATGATAATCAGGGATCTTATTTAACCCATTTAGAACAGCAAATCCTTCTGCTGTGAGCGTTAACATTCAATAATTTACATGTCTCTGTTGACAACCCCTGAAATAAAACAGTTTATGTAAATTGATACCTGTAATTATATGTTTTTCCACAGCTCTCCTCACCAGATCATAAGGATTATCTTGACCTAGACCTCTATCTCCGAGTCTCATTCCCTACCTGAGGTCTACCTATGGATCTGACCTTTACTCAAATGGACCTGTGACCTGTATTAACAATCTCCTCCCTGCGGATTATACCAGGTATCATAATTCTATTTAATGAATAACTTAACATTTAAGATCCGGGGCTGGAGTCAGCCAGGCTTTCACTCTGTGTGCCTGTGTTAGGCAGTTAGCTAACTAGGCTCCGGGGATATGACTGCCAGTGACATATTGCTTCTACAACACTTTAATAACTCCGATGAAAACTTGGAAACTCCAAATATAGATTACCACGGCCCTAAAAGACGTTTTTTACTGATAGTAAGCACATGACTGATAACGTCTGTAGGCCTTAGGGTGAACTGAAACACACACACACACACACACAGTGTAAGTCTAACACATGCACATAAAGGACTGTACATTTCCAGCTGCGCTCTGACCTGAATGAAGCTGAACTCTCTCCAGCTGAGAGAGCCTCCCACAGAGGGCAGGGATGTTAGTCCTAGCAGGACATAAAGAAAGAAGCCCAGGATTCCCAGCACGTAGAATGAGTCCTGTGCCCATGCCTCTGTGTTATCAAAGTAAAACGGAGTGGTTTTATTGTTCTTCATCTAAGAGAGATGGAGAGAGAGAAAGACAGTATTGTAAAAAAAAAAAAAAAAAAGTTAGCTTTGTGTCATGATTCTCTATGTGCAGGATTGTAGAAGCACTGCAAGGTTTGAACCAGCCTGCTGTACAATACCTCATCTACCACAAGCGAGATGAGTTTGTGTCTGACAGCATAGCGAGTAGGAGTGATGAATGTATAGATGGCATGGAGGAAAGCAAAGCCCAGTGCAATCAGACCCATCTGCTTCCTGCACAGCATCCAGCGGTCCAGCCAATCAGGGAAACGCCTGGAATATGCAAATATGAGCTGGGCCTCCAAAAATGATACACCTTTTACAACAAATTGCACAGGTAGTGGACATTTTTGATGTCTGACCTGTACTTGGTTCCTCTGTAGAGCTGAAAGAAGGCAGCTATGACACCAGGCAGGTAACACAGAGACAACATGATGAGAGACACAATAGGAAACACCTGGAAAATGGGGGATAAACAAAGAATCCTTAAAAGTGAGCACAAAATACCATCTGGAGAAGACACCAGACCAGAGGGGGACAGGTCTTTACCTTGTTGCCCAGGGACACGGTGATTCTGAAGGAGATGTCTTTCCCCTGTTCAACATACCCGTAGATGACATCTCTGATGAGGAGATAGAAGAAGAAGAAGGCAGTGAGGCCAACGGCCACACGTAGCGGCAGCCTCCACTCTTGGAACAGCCTTAGGGGGAAGTCCTCCAGCTCTCTGGCTGCAGACAGAGACCCTTTATCCAGAACAGTGAGGCCCAGCTTAGTGGCCATCTCTGCTACTGCCCGCTTTGCTTCTGCACTGTTCCCGCACAGGTACACCTAGAACATGGAAGAGTGGGCTATTTTTAAAAAGGGCTGCTATAGCCATGGGTTGTTTCCAAAGTGAGGCTGGTGATGTTGTAATATTTTTTTCCCAAAGCTGGTTTCTGTTTTTTTTTTTTGTTAAGTTTGGTTTTAATTAGTAATTTAATGCTATAAAATGGGGTGTGACATCATGACTGACAGCTACATGTGCCGATCATTGTGCTTGCATTCAAAAGCACTCCTCATGATTGGGTCAGGTGGGGTGTATGGGCAGGAACCAGATTCTGCGGCTCTGCTGTGCAGACTACGGCTTCAAATGATTTCACCGGGGTGAGATAGCAGTGCCCGTACCTTGGATATTTTGGCATTATTCTTCTACAGTGGGAGAAAGTGGAGACATGACGTCCATCTTAATACACAGTCTGTGGTCTCATGTTGCCAGTCAAAGCTGTAAACAATGAGCAGTCTTGACCTGGATATCCACTGGCTACACTGGATCTCAAAACTATAGGCCATTGCTTCCAGGCTTTATCGTCATCAGACTATAGCTGATGGGTTACAAGATTGCCAGCACCACAATTTCTCATTAGTAACACAAGTCCTAATCATTTCATGTAGGTGAAAACTTTTCCTGTTGCCGTTAGTTACCTGGGAAACAATGCTTTCAAAGAATCTGAAAAGTTTCTGCATGTACGAGTGCGTCTTATTATATCTTTGCAATTATAAAGATGATCAGTCTGTAATTTCAAAAAACAATCGCATGTTTTCTACAAAAAATGCTTCAGAATTACAATAGAAATAGAAATATTTTCCTCTTGTTGCATTCTGCTCAGCTTTTGTTTTTTAGTTGCTAATAATTACTCTATGATTATTGTTAGATGACTCACCAGCCCTGTTTGGAATATAAAGCGCATGACTGCACTGAGTACACCTACAGTGTCTGTCTACAGAATTACGCTTCTTCTGTTGATCTCCACTGTGCTGTTTCAGTAATCTTGAGACGAAGCCCCCGGAAGTGTGTGACTGTGTAAAAACACATGCATACTATATGCTGCTCGATATGTAATCCCATTTCTAGATCTTCACTGTGCTGAAGGTTATTACCACACTCACAGCTCTGTGATAAGACGATTAAGTTGTTTGTAAAAGGGGGAAAAAATGATTCATACAAAGGGAGAGACTGAGAAAGCAAGTGAGCGCTAGAGAGAGAAAGAGAGGGAGCAGTTTGACAGGCATATAGTGGAGTCAGTGGGATTGAGCAGTTTTCCCCCAGGTGTGTGTATAAGTGGACCGGGCAGCCAGCCATGTCTCCCTACATTACTGCACCAGTAACAGCAGGGGACGGCCGACAGACTAAATCTCCATCTGAATGTAAATGTGACAGAGCCACAGCCCCGCTGTGGATCTAATCAAATTGCCGGCCGAGGAATAGCACACACTTACAAGCATGTGCGTGTGGATATATACTGTACCTACACATGCACTGATAAAAACACACACGTTCAAACACTCCTGTTCTCTCACAGCTACCTGTTTTCAAAGAAAATAGAGCACTGCAGTGGTATCAGTGTGTGTGAATGTGTGTGTGTGTGTGTGTATGGGGCGGTTGTTTGTGTTGAAGAGGATTCGAGGCAGATTCAGGTTTGGTCTCCAGAGGTTCCAACATGTTTGTGTTTCTCTTTGTAGCTGTGAAACGGAAGCTGCAATAAACAGTGGTCTTTCAACTTTGTAACATCATTAAGCGTGTTTGTTTGTTTGTGTGTTTATACAAGCACTGTCCTCGTTTTCTCGTGCATTGTTATGGAAAGACGGCAAAATCAATCATCCGCAGCAACACAAATGAAATCAATTCCCTTCCTAAAATTTGCGTGGTGTATGGTGAGGCGTTCATATCCTATTATTAACTAGTCTGAGAGCCACTTATCCCATTGTATTCCAGGAAATGTTGAAAGCTGTTATTGTTGCCTGGTTTGAAGTCAAATATGTCTCATCACGAAAAGCTCAAGTTGGTAATCTCCCCTCCTGTTTCTGCTCTGTCTTTGTATTTTTACTCCAGTCAACCAAAGCCCTCCTTAAGGCCTGGAAGCTTCCTGGCTCTGTTTCGCCTTGATCCCACTGACATCTTTTAACAGATTCCTGACTTCCAGTCCTCTCTCACCTGTTTTCCTGCCAGAAGTCCATTCTGCAGGGCCCAGGCAGACAGTGTGTTAAAGCCTTTCACCACAGCAGCTCCGGGGACCAGTCTGAGGAACACACAGCAAGGACTTAAGTTGCTATTGTTTCTATCTACAAATACACAGACAAGGAAAGAAGGGCCACAGAATGGTGAGAATCAATGTTTCCACTTCAACTGAATAGACACACAGCAGGCCATCCTGCCAAGGGAGCTGCAACCCCGCAATTTTTTTCATTTCTTTTGGATTCAGTTGAGAGTTTTGATGTCTCATGCTCTAAGTGGTTTTTAGGAGCACTTTCCCAGAAAGACAGCCAGCATTTGAAAAAAAAAAGTGGCACCTACTGTTGCAAAGTGATTGTTGACATTAAACCCAGAATTGAAAAGTTAGCTTCGTTTTTTTTTTTTATGAGATCATGACTGGAATAAAACATTATATTCACGAGGATGGAAGTGTTTACATGCACAGTATATTTACGAATGAGACATCCTGCGTTCCTTCTCCACACTCTCAAAGGAATCTGTTACCTCTGCAAGTAGGCGGCGTTGGTTTCTGGGTACATGTCTTTCTTCAGATTGTTACTGAGGTCCACCAGCACCTTGTAATCAGAACGTAATCAACCCATTGAGTGGAGGAAACAAAAGAAAAAAGGAGTTCAATCAGTTTAATTAAGTCTTATCTTGTCTCATACATATTCCTATACAATAACGATAGAGCTGAGTTATTCAGAAATTATGATAAAGGTGTGAACAGAGCTGATTACCCTCCTTTATGAGTAAAAAAAATGCTGATAATGCACAGTGACAAAAGTAATACCTTACAAACTATACTATATACTTTTTGTGTAACAGAGTAAAATGGAGTACATTCCTCTCCAGTGTCAGTAATTAAAACTGTATTACTTCTTTTTTCTATTTGGATTTATTTTGCAGTTTTAAGTATGCCTCATCTGCATTTGTTAAAATCAGCTTTGGCTCAGGAGGTAGAAGGGGTCATCTACTAATGTGAAGATTGGCGGTTCAATCCCTCCTCCTCCAGTCCACATATCATAGTACCCTTGGGCAGGATACTGAACCCCAAATTGCTCCTGAAGGCTGTGCCATCAGTGTGTGAGTGCCTGTGAATGTTTTAAAACTAAGTAGCAGCTGGCACCTTGCGTAGTAGCCTCATCCACCGCTATAGCAGTGTCTGTGTGAATGGGTGAATGTGACATGTAGTTGGAAATCACTAGACTAGAAAGGCCCTATACAACTGCAAGAGTTATATTTTACTCTATTTAATTTTTCCACTTCTAAATACCTGGGTTTTTTGTTTTTTGTGGGGTTTTTTGAAGCGATGAAATGTTTAAATCTTAGTATTCACATGTAAAGCACGTCTTGAAATCAGCCAGGAGATAGGAGATAGACGGCAGACAGCAGCAGACTACCGTCTGAGACCAACAAACAACAAAAAAAGGAATTTAAACAACAGGTCAGGACATTTTCAGCCATGTTTGTGGAGACCAAAGATATTTTTTTTTCACCAAAACGTGATGTTTTTCTGATCGTAACCAACATGGCTTTGTGCTTAAACCTAACCACAGTGTAGTCACAACATAAAATGACAATTTAAAAGTAAAGTTTCAACATATCTGCTACATATGAAATGCACAAATATAACATAGGCATATATAACATCAGTGGTTTGCAGAAACATTTAATGCCAAAATTATTCTGGCGATTTGGTTCTGTGTATGTGGCTATGTATAAAGTTTAATTGATCATTACAAGTTGTCTCTTTAGCTACATTCTTTGTGTTTAACCCCTTCATTCTTTGTTCAAGATGTATCTTGTATTACAACACAATAGTGCAGCCATTTCAAGTAAAAACAACATAAAACTGGTGCTCATTTTATGGTGAGGAGCAATGTCTAATTCATAACTATTTACCATTAACAGCCCAAAGACTGGCTGTGTAAAGGGTCAAATGTAATACTATATGTTTCAGTGTGGTACACAAAAACCAGAACAGTTACTGAAGAATATGTTAAAAATAAATCTGAAAAGAAATGAAAGTTAATTAATAGCTAACAAGTTCAGAAACTCTGAATCATGGATTGTATTTTGGCTAATGATAAATTACTTGAGAACAAACACAATGTTAGTTCCAACACGTTAGTTCCTGACTGTAAATCTGCATACTGATCACTTGGCTCCAAACCTGGGGGTCAAGACCCCTTGAAGGGATCAGGGGATAATTTTAAGGGGTCTCGAGATGATTTAGAGGCAAAACTATATTTGTATAATTGCTCATTTACATTATATAGTAAGACAGGTTTATATTTTGTAAGATAGATATTGGGTAATTAATATTACATATTTACATGGGTTGTTTTTGTGTGACAAAGTTAAATGGCAATAAAAAACTGTACATTTAGAAAATTCCAAGGTATAGGTTTAACCATATAAGAAAGCTGTCCCACTCCTTTTCGCATGTATAAATCAAAGTAACTATACACTGACAATTGCTTTTAAATTATGCTCTTCTTTATTTGTAAATACTACTTTCTTTCCGTCTTTCTGCTTGTTTGTATGTTCATGTCTTTTTTTTAAATGTTCAAAATAGATATCAAAATCAAACTTCAACTAAACAAAATTAGTTTTTTTTCCTGGCTAGACATTGTTTTGGTTTTTTTGTCACTGTTTTTTTTTAACTGGATACTTGTACCTCTTCAGACCTCTAAAAATTAATTAGATGAAACAGTCTGAGAGAATATAATTGTTCTTTGGTGTAACTATTCAAAAGTAAATTTTTAAGGGTCACTGACTTACTTGATAAGTATCAGGTGATAACACCTCACTAAAAATGTTTTATTGCTTCTTAATTATACTGCATACGTATTAGTAAGTATTTTTGTGCCCCCTAGTTCATCACTGTGCGTCATTACTCAGAGAGCATCATTATCACTCCATGATTATCTTATGCTTACTTTAATTTTATAACTTATTTATACAAGTGGGCACTAAAATAGTAACTGATATCTATGGAATAACACAGTGCTGGTTAATTATTGTTGACATGCCACTTATCACCTGATTCAGAGGTTACCGGGAGCACATGTTGATCTTCAATTTGCAGATTCACAGATGTGGAGGAAATATATGCCAGTTTAGTGTGCTAATTTAAGAAGCTATTACACCCTGATTAGTTCCCTGTTAACTGCTAAGGATTATGTGTGCCTTATTGTTACAGATTCTGACATTGAACCTTAGTTTACCTTTCCCTCAAGATGTGGTGCCATTGTCTCCAAGAATTCATAGTGCTCTCTGTGAACACAAATAAAGATCAGACTGGCTGATTGGGCTGCTGCTGCATGACTCATCACCTGTAGAAAAAAAAACCCGAAAACAAAACACACAGGCACACAAATCAACACATTACATGAGCGTGTTTGAGTTGCATACACACACCTTTTTGTACATTTTGACAGACTGAAAGTCCTGTGTTGTGCCATGTGTTGTACCTGAGCTCCCTGAGGCAAGGGGCCACAGCTGTGAGGTCTGCGGCTGCCGTACACCACCCTGTAGCCGGACTGGAGCAGACGCAGGCCTAGAGAGCGCCCCAAGTCCCCCGTCCCAAAGATACACAGCATCTCCGGCACAGGGGCAGCTGCTGAGCCCAGAGGACACAGCGACACACTCTCCGGCTTCATCATCTCCGGTGTGCCATTCGCCTCTGTCATGTTCACACTCTGAGTTTGCTTGGTCACTGTTCCCAGCTGTGTGGTTATATTGCTGTGGAATCTGACCTGTACTTTGCCTTCACCTCTTTGGGTGTGCACAAGAACATGGAATTCTGCCCACTGTGAGGAAGGTCAGGGTGAATTTATTTATTTGTTTATTACACCTAGAATCACATGAGCATGTGAGCGTGCATTATGCCATATTTTGTATTTCACTGTGAGTCATCATCTCTCATCTCCAACAATTTGTGAGTGTACTTCTTTCTTTTTATGACTGCATGTGCATTCCAGAGATTGATTGATACGACAGGACTTTAAACTGTTTACCATCTGTGCTCTTCGGATGTACCTTTAACCTCAAATTCACATTTTTGAACATTTTATAACTTCTTAGAAACGTAGGCCGCTTTAAAGGCGGTATCTAGTTCAGCCAGAATTTGACTTTCACATTTGACAGAAAAAAAAAAAAATCTTATTCTGCCTGCTTTCCAGGGCTGCCTTATTCTATTTCTTCTGCTTCCACACTAGACATGGTGCCATGTGGGAGATCCTGGCCCACAGATTCATTATCATTTCAAAACCCACTGTTCCAACCAAACGACTGGGAAGAGAATTTGTGCAAATTTAGTGTTCATGTCCCCATGGCTAAAACATCTGCAAAGTTGTGACACGAACAGACTCAACAGAGCAGAAATGAAGCTTGGCACATATGTAAGTGTTTTGTGTGTGGCTGCCTTACTTTGTGTGAATGCACGGCTTTGCTTGCAAGTGCTCGTCGTGTGGGTGCATGTGTGTATATGTGTGTGTGTGCTGAAATGGGTCAGGATGATCAGAGCTGAATAGAGTCTCAGCTGTGATCCCCACCACCTGGGGAGTTGGCTCTGCAGACCGGGTGACTACCTGGCTGTAGAAATGACACACAGCATCACATCAACTTTACTGACTATTTGCACAAAAATACGCACCTCACCATAAAAGCAGCCTCATTGAAATCACAATGTGCATATAGATAGCCGGCGATATTTATGGCAGACAAGCAGCACGTTACCCCAGGAGCTTTTACAGTCAAGTCCATAACTAAAGCATTAATGTCTACCTTGGGGGATATCGCAGCAAAATGAGAAATCATTTTATGCCTAACCTTTAAGGCATCCATTCACTTGTAGCGCTGTTAGAATAGACCTGATAGCAGATCCACTCCGATGACTCATTTACTTGCTCTGCCTGCGGGACATCTCTCTTTTCTTCTCCTCTTCCCTCTCTCTCTCTCTCTGCCTAAAAGTCACTCTCTCTCCGACAGTGCCTGCCTTTTTATTTCTTTGTTTGCTCTCTACACTCTCTCTCACTCCATCCCTAGTGCTCCCTCACCTCTCTTTTCCAATCTGTCTCTAAATTAACAACTATTGAATTCATTGAGTCAATTCAAGTGAAGCTGGCTGTAATGATTTCCACTGTCTGCCTGTTTAACAGTACAGGGTAAACTAAAAGAAGCCTCTTTGGTCTCAAGGTTATGAAATCCCTCTCCTCCTCACACAGAAACACACATGAACACACAGGTTGAACACCTTTAAGGACACTTAGTCCTTCACTGGAAGCTTGCTCCAACTAATCCCCAAGTAACTGTCATGGTTGATGTAGCAACACCTGCTGTTATTGGTAGTAACAACAAGTGAGTTTTAATATTACAGCTTCCAAAGTGACATGAAATGGCACATGTGTCATGAGGGCAGCAAACACACCTTGAGAGGCCCATCTGTCAGAGATGCAACTTCAGTGCACCAAAACAAAGTGTTGGCTGACAGGATTCATTCCTCACATTGTTTTAATTGAAGAAGACAACAGGAGACAGTGAACAATGTCCTCTCACACCCACTTTTGCATCACATCCAGTATGTGCATGCGTCTCTTCCTGTAAATCCCTTGTGCATGAGTATGCAATTTGAATCCTGTGCCAGACTCTCCCAGTAACAATGAAAAGTTTACAGAATGCGGATACACTAAATGCCTGCTGCTAAAAAAGTGACAGCTATAAATAGAAACAAAACTTGGTTTGAAATAGTGACATTTTTAAACTTTTAACTTTTAAATTGTCACCATATAAAGTTATGGTGAAAATGTAAAGTCACAACAGATGCAAGCTTAATATTCACTCTCCTTCAGCTTTGTTTTGCCCTTCAACAATTCCCACAGGACATATTTTGGTCTCTATCAGCTATATGCTTCACTGTGCTCACCAGCTAGATGATAACTTTGGGTGCCATTAGGTGCTGGGAAGTTAAATAAAAGTGGGATTTTAGATGAAATAAAATAGATTGAAATAATGGTGAAAGGAGAATCCAAAAAAAGGCAGCATTCTTCATGAATTGAATGAAACAGGGAACGCGCATGCGTAGACTGTTTTACTGACATGTTTGAAATCGTAATGTGTAAGTGAAAATGTATGTGTTTGGGAAGGACAAAGCATATGACTGGATAAATGAGACTTGGATTATACTGCACGAGTTGTGTGAGAGTTTGTAGAAGAATGTTTTGACATAGTAGTAGTTTAAACATGGTCCCTGTTTACTTCAGTTTGGGAAGACTGTTTGCCTTTTTTTTGGATTCTCCGCTCACTGTGGAGGCATGCAAAGAAAAACAAAGTATTCTTTATGAATTCAGGGTAGCATGCAGTGAATCACTGATATATATCAGATGGTTATTTTGCAGGTGAGGTATTCCTTTACGTGATGTTAGTACATGACATACGTGACATTAGTTTAGTACAATACACACTGAAAATATTTTGGTGTTGACTTTTGGTTTCACACGGGACACAAGCAGCGGTCTTTGTTTAAAAGTCATGTGTTTGTTGGACTATCTGTTCACCTTACCCTCACCCCACACTTACATTGTCAGTCTTTATGCTACGTCACCTGACTTGCTCCTTTGCTTCCCTCATAATTACTAAAGCCAACGGAGGTCACCACCTAACAATAAACTTAAATAGTGTTTGTAATAAACTGCTTTCACAGAGAGCCTTTATTACTGTTTCTTTGGTGAGAGTGGTAAATGTCAAACCCTAAATAACCTGAACCAAACAAACTTTGATTGGTGGAGCTTGTTGAGGGCGGTGCACTGGGACAATGTGTTGCTTGAGGGGCTAAATTCAGAAGAAAACATTTACCAGCTCTCCCCTGTTTGACAAGCCGCCCCTAATCAGTTTGTGTGTCGTCCAAAATTAGTCCAAAAACACACTCATGCACACACATATACATGCACACCTCTTCAAGACCTGAGTCCTTGAAGGTTTCAGGTCCAGAGAGGATTTGAAAGCATGTGAGTGTTTTGTGCTTATCCGAAAACATCTTGCGACATTTAACAATGATTCGCTCTGGGACATGTTTACATCAAACACTTGCTGAACCACCACTTTATAAATGTCAGGCTAGAGTTGCAGATTACAGCACATGTGAGAAACTGAGCTCAAATTTTGTCAGTGTTGTGTTGGATCAGCCTGCAGTGCATTACTGAAAAGAACATGCAATGTTGCAATGGTGTCCATTAAATATTTACTCTGCAAGTTTACCTGACAAAAAAAATTCTCATCTGCAACTCTCACTGACAACACAGCGCTGCATTCACTGCAAGAATGAGCGAACCGCTGCGGTGCTGAGGTTCAATTCCCGAAGGGGGATTATTTGGAAGTTTCCAGCTGCTTCCAGCTGTCAGAAGGCACACGAATGATATGAGGCACAGTTACTAAAGACAGTTTAGAGTTACAGCTAGCTTATTGTATGTAGCTCCATGCTGCTACAATGGACAAGGAAAAGCCTGAAGGATAGATGAGTTCTGAGGGATTTCTGTTATATGATGGCTACTACTGTGATGCATTAGGTATGAGGTTCAGATTGAGGTTCTGACTGAGCTCATGTTTTGAGGTTGTTGAAAAAGCAGACGGAGGGAAAGGTAGGAAGGCACAGAGAAAGATACTGTATGTGCAATGAGACACGAAGACAGAAACAGAGAATAGAAGAGAGAGTGGGACACAGAAAGAGAGACAAAAGGAGAGATGCAACTTAGGAACGCTGAAATTGTGCCTCAGTAGAACAAAGAAGCTTGTTAGAACCACAGTTTCCCACAAGTATTCCCAGAAATATTCTATAAATATTCCATTACCAGCTTTCCAGACAGACACGCCTGGGATGTTCATTATGAAACACTTAGAACAGGTTTAAGGAGAATCAGAAACAGTTTGGATGAAAGTGTAACCTATTTCTGCAGATGTTTGTCTTTGATGAAATTGCTGCTTTAGGGCTGATGAGATAGATTTATAGTTTATATGCCTATGTTACCCATACTGTATGTGCACATGCGTTTCTCAGTGTTCTGGGATTTGTTACATTTCTGTGAGTTTCCTTGTGTCATTGTCTATGCTTGCTTAGTGGAAAGAAACTGTATATGTGTGTTAGTTTACATTATCGCCACCTCCAGAGCAGGCCTACATACCACATAGAAACATCTCCGAACTCAGAGAGCCTCATCCTCTATCTCTGCTTTAACAGGATGAGCATTGACTGCATGTTTGAAGTTCAGAATCTTATCTGGCAAGCCAAGCAGCAGAAATCAGAGGCGGGGCGGAGCTGCATGAAACTGCAGATTTAGAGATTTTCTTCTTACGTCCGACACACATCGCTGCCGAATTATATGGCCTTGCTTATTTCAGAATTCAGTCTTTTCAACAACACAGGGGACTGTGACGCTTTGAAAATATCTCCACAAAGACAAGGCTTGCATGGGATTGTCTTATCCTCTCCTTGGAAAGCAAGCTTCGACCATCTTTTTGCCTTATCTAACTTCTTCTTCCCTCCCCTTCCACTCCACGTCACTCTTTGTGTGATCTAAGATAGATGAAACTGAACAGAGCCATTCTGGTTGCCATGCTGTGAGAGTTGAGATGAAAATCTCTGATGTATCTGTGTCATTCTATATAATCATATCTTTGACGAACAGCTGTGGTCTGCAAATAGCATGCATCCACGCAGCTCCTCCCCCGTGGCTGCAGGGAAATCGGCAGCCCATTATAAGGCTGAAATAGGCCTAAAGAATTTTTCGCCTCATCTCCTCAGCCTTACCTCCAGTCGAGTGAAAGAGCTGACAAGGTAGGAAAAAGCTGACACAGAAGTCTAATTCTATAAGGATGAAAACCTCATACTCATCAGAGGTGCAATTTCGCTGCTCTGTATTTTTACAGCAGGAAGGGTGAGGGGAGAAAAGAGCGGCTAGGCAGCATGCGAAATGCACAAAGTTAATGAGCGGTATGGTAATTAATGGTGATGAGGTAAATTATCGTTTCTATGTACATTTTCACACCAAATCTATAGTTAACAAGGAGGAAAAATTCTCCTAACAAGGGAGGATGCCATTTGTTTCTCATTCCTCTTCATACTGCCTTCTGGGATACAATGGCACAATGACTCACATTGGTGAAAAATAATTACAAGCCTGCAGCAGGCCTGTTAGATCAGTAGCATGGTTACAAAGTTTAATTGAGGCCTTGTCTGTCGTGTCGGTCGTCCATTGGTCTGTCTCTCCGTCTTGCACGTGTATCTGTTCACTGTTTTGTGGCAGGGTCCGCCATGCCCACTTTAAGGCAATTTAAATTGCCTTAACACATACGTTCATAGAAAATGATGCATCATATATTGAAATGAGGGGTTTAAACCTGCAGTCTTTCTCACTTGATTTATTACCTCAGTAAGTATTTTCCTAATGAGTTTGTGGTCTTAATTGCTAGTTGCAAGTCTTTGTCAATACAGCATGATGTTTATTTTATAAATTTTGGTCCCACTTAGAGCGCAACACATGACAAAGCAGGGTATGCTTTAAGGTTTGGCTACCTTGTGATTGACAAGTTGTTGTCACGCCGGTGTCCTCAGGCTCTCAGTCAGATCCACCCCTCCACAGCTCCTCCCTCTTGTCTTAATATGATCACTTCAGGCTCCAAATAACCAAGTTGATGACGGCCAAAATGGCAAACTCATTCACAGGGTGTCAAATACCATGCCTCAGTTGTCACACATGTGATATCAATGCCGAGGGCACCCTTTAGGTGCACTGGGCTTTCAGCCAACTCTGATGAAAACCCATCTGCGGCAATGCTTGATACTGAGAGCAACTGATATGGTATAAAGAGAGAGAAAGTCCACCTAGAGTGGAAGGGAGGGGAGGTGGATGGGTCAAACAAAACTGGACTTTCATCCAAGACACCACAGTTTGTGTCCTGTGCGTTTTAATATAGAACGACACAATTTACAAACAGTCATTGTCACTCACGTGATATATTTATGTAATGCTACATTACAAACATACTTATGACGCAGAATATGATCGCTTTTCTAAACCTTCCAAAGTAGTTTTGTTGCCTAAACCTTACTGAAACTTTTTCACAACATTAACCACGTTATTTTGTGTTTCAGCTTGAGACCTGTGCATCGCCGCGGGATGCCTGAGGGTGTGACAATGGGTCAGTATTTTATGACCTGGGATGAGAATGGGTTGTTCAAAACAGTAATCCAAAAACCAATAGATGACATCATGGTGGCTACATCCATTTCTTTTCTACAGTATATGATTAAGTTACTGCATATTCAAACAGAACATCTTACATATGCTGGTTCACATGACGGCATTTAGCACTGACCACAGTAACTACAGGTGTCACAAAATCAACCAGGACTTAAACCTTAAGGATTACAACTTTAAACTGTAAAGCATTTATTAACAATTAATAACACTTAAATTATAATGTTCAAATACTTAAAAACGTATGGAGGATGTTTTATTAGAATGAGGCAGCCAGAGTTTTATTAAAATTCAGTGCAGTTACTGCAGCAAAGAATGATGGCTTTGCCTGGAATTGCCGTTTCTGCAATTTACCTTTGGTTTTAAGAATACATGAAGTAATATGAATATATGAAATATGCATGTGAACATCAGTTCAAAATGTGGGTTGTTTTATATGAGTAACTGTCAGTTTGGTGTTGATAATATCAGAGCAGACATTTCTCTCCTTAAAGCCCATAAAACTGTTTTGTGGAAATTTTTAATGCACCACAGTAAAGTTAACTTTACAGATGGTGGCGACCTGCTTTTTCTGCTTGTGGTGTGGTTATTTGGTGCCACCCCGGTTTGAGTATAAACCAAACTAAGAGAGTAAACCACATGGAATTTAAATAAGCCTCTTGAGATATGTTCAGCGTAAAAATGTATTTGTTCATCAGTTTGTCTGTGTATCTTTTTTTTACTGACGGTGCATATGTGTGTCTCTCTGTCTGTTAGTTTGTCTGTGCGCCTGGCCACCCGTCTATCTCTGTGTTGCCAGTGGATGTAGTAATTCAGGGAGAAACATGATTTCCAGGGATTTGCTTTGAATTGAAGTGTATTGTGATGTTAATGTAAGAGCTTTGTTAAATTTCTCCATAATTGCAAAAAAAAAAATATTCTCAGTATCTCAGAACCTTCCTGCGTTTCCGTGTCTCGTGCTTCCCTGGAGAAAATACAACCATACATACTGTCAGCACTGATAAGACACACCAGTTTCTCGTGCATTTTGCTGTCTCATGTGGGGCTTTTAATGGAGAAAGAGAATTATTCATTGTCTTTTGTTAGGTCTGTAAAACCGTACTTCTGTTTGCCATTCTATGTGATTCTATTATGTTCTATTGTGGTGAGCATTCCTGCGCTTTCATTCAACATTGTGTTTCCAAATAGCAGATGGTTTGCTAGCAGCGATAAGAAACAGACATTTAGCAGATAAATGAATAAATAAAAATGATGATTCGGTGTAATATCTAATATTCATACTGCCAAGCTGCCATAAAAGACACAACTGTGTTTTCTTCACTCTTTTTTTTTTCCTTTCAGTGTGCGTGAGTGTGTGTGTGTGTGTGTGTGTGTGTGTGTGTGTGTGTGTGTGTGTGTGTGTGTGTGTGTGTGTGTGTATGTGTATGTGTGATTCTTTCATTGTGAAGCATTTCACCCGCTGTGCATTAACTTTAATGGAAAGTATGTCTTTGAATAATTGGTATTTAATGAGTGCATTAGTATGTAATGCTTGAAATGTAAATCGGTTGTGATACAGTGTAGGTGGATATGGATTTGTCAGAGTCTAACTTTCTTAATTAGCAGAGACGTTCAGATGGTCAGACCTACGATGACTACTTGAGAAACAGCTGTTTAAAATAGAGCTGGTTTTCGATGTTGAGTGTGTGTGTGGGACGTGTGTGTGCATGAATGAAAGAGAGAGAGAGACACAAAGAGAAAGAGACTATGTGAGCACATGTCCTTGTCGTTCAGGAAAATAGATTTTGAGAGAAGCACAAATAATTAATGACTTGCGGCAATCACATATTAGGGAATTCAAGCATGAATGATGTGTGTAGATGTGTTCATTTATGTGTGTCTGGTGTGTCTGTGCGTGTGTGTGACGATGTGTGTGTGTTATGGAGCGGCGTCCTTGCTCAGAAGCTGTGTGAAAAATGCAGTGCATGCAAACCTGAAATGGCAGGTGTCGGCAAGAACAGGTGAAAATCATACACTGGATGATGCATTGTGCCTCGGTGTGTGTGTGTGTGAGGGAGGGAGAGAGAGTTACACAGAAAGAGGGACTCTACGGCACGTAGGAAAAATATTTGACAAAGGTTGGCTTGAAACTTGCTGTACACACTAGTTTACATTAGATTCTGTTCCCTCCAATGTGCAAATGACTCTGCTAAAATATTCCATTTGATGAAATTGACCCCATTTAGAAGGGCACAGATGGAAAAGGAGCGGAGAGGGAGACATGCAGTTCAAATCTGCATCAGTTGCAGTTTCCATTTGTGCATGAAAGCGTGTGTGTGTGTGTGTGTGTGAGACAGAGAGACAGGGAGTGAGGAGGTGAGACAGTCTGTACAGTATGTGTAGGTTAATTGCTGTGTGACCATGCTGAGAGCAGTGAACTCTAACCCGTCAAGGGTCAGGCATGGCCTTCTCTGATTGGCTTGCAGAAGAGAAAATGTATAATTACTCTGGATACCCTTGCTGATGACCTTCATATTCAGTGGAACGCATTGGAGGCACACATGTATCGACACAGGCACAAACACACACTGTTGCCAGGAACGCAGTTCAGTTGGGTTCAGTTTTTTATACGAAAAGTAGAATTACTGCCTGAGGTTGTATTTTTCCACAAACTGGTCAAGTTGCAGTCACAGTTTACATCCACATCTGTTAAAACATAAATGCCTCACACGCATCTCTCCCCGAGCAGCACAGAAGATCTACACAATCTGCACAGTTTCAAGGTGAACACCCAAGATTAGTGTCACCAGTTCAGTTTTCAACCAAATGTCTCCCTCTCTGTTCCTGAGATATGATGTTGAATAATGACCAAGAAGGTGTTTTATTTGCAGAACATCATGTTATCATTGTGAAGTTGACCTTTTAACCTTTGGGACATAAAATGTCATCACCTCATTATTATATCCTAATAGAAATAAACTTGTTCTGTAAGGTCAGAGTGACCTTGACCTTTGACTTTTGATCACCAAATTCAGTTTAGTCTAGGAAACTTCCTCAAAGCCTTCTTGAGACATCGTGTTCAGATCACAGTGTGATCGCAACAGAAGACAATGAATATAAAGGGAAACTTTGCAGATATTGAACCAGCTGCGTGGCATCGCAGTGTGTGCAGATGAACAGTGTTTACTTTCGCCCCCATGCCGCCGCCAGCACCAGGACATCCACCGCCGGATGGGCGGGGATCTCTGGGAAAAGTCAAACAACGTTCATCTGCGCACAATGTGATGACACACAGCTGGTTGAATATCAGCAAAGTTTCCCTGCTTCCCTTCACTGGTTCCTGTACAGCAGGGTCGGTCTTTGTTTCTCTGTTATAATCATTCAAAAGCAAAAGCAGCATGTGTATACATTCAGCAGGCTATATCTTCAGTAGCTAGCTAGCTAACCCTACACTTTTCAGGGTTTGATTTTGGTTTTGGAACAGGGAAGAAACGTATATCTTTTTCCAACCTCTCCAGGTAACGAGTGTCATTAATACACGACGTGCCCCAGGCACAACATTTAGCTCCAAATCCACAAAACCAGCCTGAAAATGAAGGAAATCTGAAACGACTGCATTAGAGTCAATGGAGCACAGCTGTGTTGTTGTCGAACTCTGGTCTGAGCCGGCCCCGATGCTACACTATGATTGGCCAGTCTGCGTCCAGGTGGGACTTAGTGAAGGGTCAATTCCCTAGTGGTGTTTTTGAGATATCACAAGGATGCAAGGTCACATTGACCTTGACCTTTGACCTTTGATGAACAAAATCTAATCAGTCCATCACTGAGTCCAAGTAATTGTTTGTGCCAAATTTGCACAAATTCCCTCAAGTGTTCTTGAGATATCGACAGACAGACAGACAGACAGGCATGCGTAGGGATGGATGGACAACCCGAAAACATAATGCCTCTAGCCACAGCTATCGCCAGCACAGAGGCATAAAAACTGAAAAGAAGTAACATGACAGTGTGCTTCCTTTCTCTCGAGATGTTTTTAATCTAGCAACAGGATAGCTCCTGACTTTAGACTCAGAGAAGAGGGGGAAAAAACTCTCAGAGAATAGCTAAAGCTCTAGCTTTAAAATGTCAAATTATCACATGCTATATGGGGTGTTCACACACACACACACACACACGCTATAGCGGTCGCTATACTGTCGCTGTGAACAAAATGACAGAATATAACCCATCGTGCCAACAAACTTCATGGGTGAATGCGTACGTGTGTGTGACAGGGATCACTTTGTATAATGTTTCTGCCAGAACATGTGGCTCTCAATGAGTGTGTTTGTCAATGTGTGTGTGTGTGTGTGTGTTACTGAGAGCAATAATCCCTCTGGCTTTGCCCATGTCACGTATCCTGTCAGGTAGCCGTGGAGATTCAAAGAAAGAGCCAACGGAACGTCTTTGTGTCAGCAGAGGAGTGTAATTAGTCTCTGACTTCCTGAGCTGTAGATTGACATTTAAGTGTCATTCGCACTCCTTTGTCTTGGTGCGTGTGTGTCACTGCACAAATGTGTGCATTCACAGTTTGTGCCAGTATTTCGAACCATCACTCGTATTGGTTTTACACAATACCGTACACACACAAACAGACACACTGTACAAAAGCCTCCAGATGTGATTTCCCCTCATCATGTCTGAAGCTGGCCATAATCTTACTTGACAAGTTATGACAGAAACTATGACATGATATCATATCATCATGGCTGGCAGACCCCTAGCAGAGACAGCCCGAATGCACTCAATACTAAATGGATGAGGAAATGTACATAATGCAGTGTATCTTTTCCTATTGTACGGAGATGGTTCGTATTGAGCTGAGTTGTATTGTGCTGCATCATATTGTATTGTATGCTAATGTTATGTATTGTGTGTGGTAATGCACTGTGCCTTTTAGAAGATCGTTTTGTATTGTGTTGTACTTCATTGTGTAAGTCCAGAGGCTAATTTACCCGAGTGCAGCTGACATGTCCTGGGGACTGTCTGTAAATGTTAATGTTAGAGAGACTCAATAGTCCTTTTTATAGGGTTGCGCGCTTTCTCTTATAATGTGTGTATGAATGTGTGTGCGTGTGTGTGTGTGCCTTTCTGAGCGTTAATGCCACGGAGAAATGTGTGAAAGCTGTCAGAGAACATCAGGTTCCTAAAATAGACACTCCCCATGGGAAAGGAAGGGGGAGAGAGAGGGAGATTGTAGAGTAGGTTTTCACATTTGCGAGACAAAAAGCCCAGATTCTAGGACAGTGACAATGATTAATTATAGATTAGAGATTACAGTAAACAGGCAAGCACGTAGTAGTGCAATGCACACACGCACACAGATACTCGAACACACCGAGAAGCACAATGCCTTGTGGAGTTTCTGAAAAGCCTCTTGTCATGGTGCACTAGAGGAAGGCCATATGCTAAACAGACAGCAGCTTAAGAAGTCTGAAAATGAATCTTTACAAAGTAGTCAAAACACTGAAATAAAGAGTGAGGTAATAGAAATCCTCTATAAAAGAAGTTAGGATGTGGAAGAGTCTGGGTTGAGTTTCACTATTCAACCAAGAACCAAGGAGAGCTCATACATTACTTCTACCCAAACAGATGTACTAAGGTTTTGATATAAATCTTTTTCAGGCATTATCACTTTAATGCAGCCTGTTCTCACTCCCACAGTGTCAACATACACAGCCTGGGCAGTGTCCCAGGCATCACTGTAATGAAGCCAGAGGCACTGTTCAGGGTCAGGATCAGATACCCCGGACTTTCCACCAACTCCAATGTAAACTCATCCACATCATTATTAGATGCTTAGAGCAACAGAAGTAATTTAAAGAGCGTGAAACTCTGCTCAGGATGGACGGGAAGAGGTGGATGGGTTCAACAAACCCCTGACTATGACCCAGGACAGCAGTGTTCAAGACCTACAAACAACAAATTTAGCATAGTGTTAGTTCAGGCAGGACACAATGTCGAGCTCAGCTCACATCCCAGCTACATCAGCTGATCTCAAACAGCCCAATCAACTGATGGAGCACAGCATATTTAAACTGCTCTGGCCTGCCTACTGTTGCTGCTTCCTCTGCAAGCTGCTTTGCAACCAGCCTCCACCCCAGCTCCTCCTTTTCATGCTGTGTCTGACTTATTAGTGTAATTTCTGTTTGTCATTGATGCTGCTCTGTTCTCTTCCTGAGGGGGTCTTTGCTACTGCTCTCCCTGCCTTAGGCTATCCATGTAGGCGCATGGAAGGGCAGGGAGGTGTGCTCTCTCCACCTAAAGCTTTCTGTGTAGGCCTTGGAAAGACAGAGAGGCTCCAGAACAGAGCCATATATACCAAATATAATACTGAAAATGGAAATAAAGTTTTCTTTGACTAAAGTGGTCCTGACTGAACATCGGTTGCTGTGTTTGTGGCGCTCAAAGCTAGGTATTCTTTAGCGACATGCTGCTTTTCCAGCCATGATGTGTAGCACTCAAAACTCTTTCTAATAGCAACATCCACAATCTTTTTCTAACTATAACCAAGTAGTTTTGTTGCCTAAACCTATCTGCCAACCGCATCTTACTGCTAATTTGTGCCATTGTGAATTTACAGCTCAGAGCACTTAATACGCCACAGTCTCTGGCTGTTGCTTGATATCTAGAGTCGGAAAAAATGTGCATTTCCAATTCGTCGTTAAAACTTAATATGAAAAAAAAAACATTGACCTTGCGAATTAAACATTCGAATCTTCAACTGACATAATCCTAAATCAGGTTCAGCCCTAATGTGTAGAAAGTTCAATTTTCTGACAGACAGGACCTAATGGGGTACAGAGATTTTAAAGGTTTGCAATCCCAACAAAAAACAAATTTTCTTGAAGTAATATTCCAAAGGTTTTTGCAAACAATATATTTTTCTGATCATTTTCAAATGTGTGATGTTCAGTTTTAAATTTCTTTCCTACCATTCAAAGCAGATAACAGTTTCCATTTCATGACAATCAATTAGCAGACTTGTGAAAACTGCTTTGAGTTGTGTAATCTTGTCTGCATTATTCTTCTTTTTCATTGCCAAAAATGCCGGCACACTGACAAAAAATTAGAAGAGGCTCTTCAGAGGCAGAAATATTCAATTTATTAAATGAACAAATGGTCACAAAAGTGTGAATAAGTTCATGTCCTAGTTGTAAGACCATAGACGGCACAACTCGCAGACCTTGAGAGAAATTCTGTTGTCAGTGTGTGGTCATGCATTGGAGACTTTTAAAATCCTGTCTGCTCATAAACTGCAATAACAAGCATTGACAAAGCGACTTTGTTAAAAAATGATTGTAAATCTGATGTTCTCTGTGATGGATTAGGCAACTCCAGCAAGTTTCATGTGTCTTCTCATTGATTTTCATATTATACAAATGATGAAAAGAAAGATTATTTTCAGAAACGGTAGGGAAAATGGATCAAGAATAAAAAAATTTAAAACACAACCGCATGATCCTTTAAGGCGTTCTGCTTCACCAGACCTTACCAAGGCGGGTCTTCTTTTACAGAGGCACTGTGAATAAGCTGCAGTGGCTCCCGGGTCAAGGTAAATATCAAACCATTGAGAGTGATTCATGGTATGATGACACATTTCGTAATGCTTTCCTTCGATGTATCCTTGCAACAGAGATTCAGTTATCTATAGATTATATTTCGAAGGTACATTCAACATTCTTCACGTCCTTCTGATGTTTTCGTTCCTTTTTTTTTTTCTTGTTCTCCATGCTGGCATTTCCCTTTATTCTCACATCTGACTAATACTTTCTGCCTGTGGGGGAAAAAAAGCACATTAGGTCATGCTACTATCTCCTTCTACAATGAATTTTAATGCCCTACAGTGAGTATATAGTGTGCAGAAGAGTGATTGTGAAGGTATAGGGGGAGATGGGGGAGAGACAAGAGTTTAAGAGACTCTTTTAAGATGATAAAGAGAGATGGATTCTCTATTGCAATATTAGACATAATACGTGTAGAGAGAGAGAGAGACAGAGAGAGAGAGAGAGGACTCAATCATCAAATCATCATACACTTCTGGCAGGCAGCTGATGAGGGAATGTAAGCCCCTGCTATCTCTGCTTTTC
Organism: Cephalopholis sonnerati; assembly: GCA_019142605.1. Classification (NCBI taxonomy): domain Eukaryota; kingdom Metazoa; phylum Chordata; class Actinopteri; order Perciformes; family Serranidae; genus Cephalopholis; species Cephalopholis sonnerati. The sequence goes on along the minus strand of JAGQAX010000008.1, from coordinate 24,123,512 downwards.
CATACCAACCCTCTGCTTTCTACACAGGAGAGGTGGATAATTAAAAGATAGGCCGATAGCAAGGGAGAGCAAGAGGGCCATTGTGACCTCATCTCTGTTCTCCCGACTCTGACATAATTAAAATAGAGACTTTATGAAATCATTCACCAGGATTCATCCAACTGCAGGTTTTTTTTTGTTCTCTTTTCAACCACCAAACTCACTCCATCAACAAAAACCATTTTCAGACGTAATGACTCTGCTTAACAACACAGAAAAGAGGACCTGTTAAAGACACGGGATGTTTTATGGGTGCAATCATGGGAGCCATTTAATTGCTTCGGGCTGAGAATAGAGAGGTTCACTGTGTTATCGTGGTCTCAATATAACCAAAGCAAACTCCTCGGGGGAGTAGTTACCGCAGTTATTTATTGTGCTGCTGTAATTATGGCTACTATAATTTGTATTTCTCTTACTTTCAAGCAGATAATGTGCATGTTTGCATGTTACTCTAGAAAAGAGTTGGGTTATAGGTGATCACAGGCTGGCATTAAATTGTGTAAATAATGTTCTTGTCTGTCGTGGGTTTTTATAAAAAATGACCAGGTTGTTTTGGGGTTACTCAGGGTTCACTTTCAATATTTCTGTCTTGTCTGCTGTGTTGTCATGGTGCTGAAAGGTCTGTTGGCTTTTTTTTCAGGTGGGGTTATTTCTGTAAGATGCTTCATTAAAGTCTCTTTTGTGTTTGTGCCTCTGCAATCCAAAGAGCTTTATTGGAACAATCAGACTTTTTTGCATTGCCAAAGCAGCGAGAAATAGAGAAAGTCACTTATCATTTAAACGCACTCTATGCTATTACAAAGTATGTCAACAAAGCTTCAGCTGGACTGATCGAGAGAAAAATTACACAGTAAATTTATAGGAGAGAAATTCACAATTTACAATTGCAAATTATATATTACAAGAGGAGTCACTGGTGCGTACATAACACAAGAAATACAAGTCAACGTAAGGTTTACACTCAGACTCAATGAGGATCAAATGGGGACGGAGGAAACTTGCAGAATGGATTCAGTAAGGCAGGCTGTTGACTGGCTGCCACGTTACATTCAATTTTAGGGGCATTCAGATGGAAACTGACCTCACCAGAAAACAACAACATTGTTTGTTTGTTCAAATGTCATGCAAATAATGACTCTTTTGTCTCTGAGAAGCAAAAGCAGAAGTAGTGTATGGTTGTTGCAATGCTGTAAAAACCTCTTGGAGAAGACGTCTGGGTGGATGATCGTGCATAAAAACTGTTAGGCTTTGACACTGGATGCTGTGGTTTACATCTCATCATCTGTCAGCTATCAATGTTGGTTTCTTTTAACCATAATCACCATATTTACCTTATCATAACTTAAATGTTAAGTGGGCACACTTCATATGCAGATGTAGAGCATGTGGCATGACTGAGAGCACTTCCTATACAATCTGAAAACTCGATCTGCTGATGAAAATCAGGTGATATGACTGAAAGCAGGGGCAGAGCCTGTGGTTGTGTCCGGGTGCATGCTTCTCCAGAGAGAGATTTTTTTTCTCCATTTACAGCAGTTTTATGCACTTTTTTTTCAAACCATTTGAGATCATAGTATGCCTAAAAATCTGTACATCATTTGGGAAAAACATGATAGTTGGCAGGGGGGAAAAATCATCCCGTAGAGCCTACATCCTATTTGTATCTAATTGCTCTCCAACTGTCTTCATCATTCTGAAACTACAACACACCACATGGTGAAAATGACTAGATTTCACTTGGCGCCTACACTGAAGAAATAAACGATGTTACTATTTTTAAGTCACATAACACAGGTGACGTAAACAGCGTCACTTATCTTGAAGCCTATTTTTGTTATACTGTGTCTGAGTAAAGTTTACAGAATGAATGCTGAGCTGACAAGGCTGCTGCATTTAAATTGCTGCCGTAACAAACTGGGCTGCTCTAATTGAAAATCAAGGATCCCCAACAATGCCAAGTAAATGTGGTCTTCAATACTCTGAACTGAAGAACATCTGAGCAGAGATATTAGATTTCTTTATGGAATAGCGTAGATTCAGGGCTTTTGAGAAAACGCTCAGGGCTGGAGCCCCAGAAGCCAAAGTTCAATGTCACACATGGATCAGAAACCACATTGGTGGAAAGCATGGAGGCCAGTGAAAGTGGAACAGTGGTTACTTGCTTATTATATCTCTTATTCTGTGTCTCTCTCAAACTCATCGCTGTCTAAATTTAGAACAAAAAGCAAGTGCTGCTTGGACAGAGACGGACAGTATTTTGTGCGGCCTGTCATTTCATCTTGTAGGCAAAGGGGCTAAAATTAGCGTGTCCACCTGGGTGTCACATTTCCGTCACTGCCAGTCGAAGCCGATCGGAGCTGGAGCCGATAAATACCCGTGACTACTGAAGAGTCATTTAACGAAGTAAGTGAGTAAATAGATAAGGCAGACGTTCAGAGTGTCGGTGATTTTTTTGTTCAGTGAGTAGAGGGCTTAAGTGAACCTTAAGGTCAGTTTAGCAAAGCAGTTAAAGTAGTTGTTTAAATTGAACAAAACTGAATCAGAAAACATTCATATGCTCATGTCTCTAATACCCCTGGTCGTTATATTATTGCTTATGTGTGAACACTTGTTAGATTCATGGTATTTTACAATTCAATTTTGGTAAAACTTGTCCTGTTAAAGCATTTTATTTATCTGTGTGTTGGGTAAAATAAGTGCGGCTACAGCAGCTTTACCATGAGAACAGATTGAGTTCTCCATTGCTGTTTTTTTTTGGCCTCCCACTTTCTTCCTCTAAACCTATTGACCACCCCTGGTCACCTCGCTAGCCTCTCCTCAGCCTCAGAGATGGACAGATCAATTTTGTCTGAAACTCAGCTCTCCCCGTGTCTTTTTGAGTACCTTCATAGCTCCCCTTCCTCTTCCTGTCATCCTGCTACCATTCCCAGCGTACCCCCGTTGTAATCCCTCTCTGTCTCTCCAACTCTCGTTCGCTCACTCTACTTATTTTTCACTCTCTTTCAATGCACAGCCTCTGCTACCCTGAGGGTGTGTGTGTGTGTGTGTGTGTGTAAGGAGAGAGAGAGAAAGAGAGAGGGAGAGAGATTTTCTAAATCCCAGGTAAGAGCAGAGCTTTTCTGTGGGAGAATTTCATTTCAACACCTCTCATCTTGCACAGAGAGCAGGAGGATAGGAGTCTCCCAGTTATGAATCCAATAACCATTGTGTGTGTGTGTGTGTGCGTGTGTGTGTGTGTAGGTGTGTGTGTGTGTGTGTGTGTGTGTGTGTGTGTGTGTGTGTGGGCTAGACTGTGGTCTGTTTATAGGATTGGAGGTTACTCCCATAAACTCAAACTGAAGGTCAAAGACAGAAAGAAAGACAGAGTCAGGCATGGAGAGAGAAAAGGTGTGGGGGATGTTCGCGTGTGGCGTTTGCATGATCGTGTGTGTGTGTGTGTGTGTGTGTGTGTTTGTGGATGACGTGGTCAACGGGTAAGTGTGCAGGAGGGGGCAAAGTCAAGGTGGCATCATGACACACAAGCACATACTCACTGTCTATATGTTAATAGGCCTGTATTGACATATAAGCAAGCGTGCTCTTACACACACATACACACGCACCGACACACACATATGCATGCTGCAGCTGAGTGGGAAAGAGTGTATTGAGTTAGAGAGCTGAGGTCAGCTCTAAATCATTACAGGTCACCATGGCAGGCCTGGCTACCAGATTAGATTAAAGTCTGGCTGATAGACCCAGCCAAGCACATTAAAACACACACACACACACACACACACACACACACACACACACACACACACACACTTGTGCATGGAATAAACACAAGAGTGGATACCCCAGCACATTAATCACAAAGAGCCTGGATGTAATGTGCTGTGATGTAGCTTTGGTTCCTTGTGCAGAAGGAGAGGCAGCTCACTGACCCCTGAACAGTAAACAGCCACACAACAGATAAAAGCAGCAACAGTCCCAGTGGAACAGACTGTTGGGAAACCAGCCTATTAGGAAGTTGAAGAGACTGATTAGATTAAAGCAGGCGGAGACGGGTCACTGTGCTGGTCCTCTGGCTCCAGAAACTCTCACCACCAGGACAACATGTCCATTGATACTCGCCTGTGTTTAATTCTCTGGGAAATACATCTCTTTTGTTGAGATTAAAAGGTGTTAGTGTGTGTGTGTGAGTGTGTGCAGTTGGATGGAAGAGAGGACAAAATGAATAGAGGAGCAGCTGCTGTTTATCTGCATGGTATCTCTGCTTTCAAGCACAAGAACAACACCATAAAGCTCCCTTGGTGGGCTATACGTTACTGCAAGCGAAGACGGGCTCTATATCCCGCTCCATGCGTCGCTTGCACTTCTCTCTCAACAAGAGTGAAAGATGGGAGATCTCCCCTTGCCCTGTCTCCCCCTTCTCCCCCCTCCTCTCTATCTCTTTCTGCCCCAGCAGCACGCCTATCTCTCTCTCTGATAGGTGATGTATGTCTGACCTTCAGTGTTGAATTTGCCATTTGCTGCCAAGTGGATCTTTAACTGCTTCCATGATTCACATGACCTCACTTCCTCTGACCCTGCTAGGCACCGCTCGACGTGGCTGGCAGCCAAGAGCAGAGGGGCACCGAGCCAGGCCAGATAAGGGCTTCTCCAAATCAGCTTGGACCGCTATGATAGCTCTCCTCTCTTCTCCTCTCCTCCACGTTTACTGATGTAGGGCGGTGGAGCCTCTGCTCTCTCTAACACCATATTTAATCTTAACTGTCATTGCTTTGAAGTACAATAACTGTAGATGAGAGGACTCTTGAGTGTGCTCCTGTGTTTGACTAAAATTGGCTGAGCACAGTGTGTTTCCTATTGTCCTCCGGGACGAACCACAGACCCCATCAACAGACCTTATCTATTATTTACACAGCACCGCTGATATTCCAATAAATAAGCTAACTGCCATTGCCAAACAACTTTCTACTGTCACAAACAAGAGGAAACACATTCATATGCTTTCTGGCACTCAGACGCAGCGGTATCTTTTGATCCAGTCAGTAGCATTCTGAATCAGGCTTCACATTGCTGAACAAGTACAGGGTTGAGAGCTGTAAAAGTTCACGGCATGCATGCTTCCAAACACAAAGAAAAGAAGGAGAGAAATGCACGCAACAGGCCAGAAAACTGATGCACACATGTTTAATCACGCACTTCAGACTGATGTCATTCAGTCTGGGCAACGTGTTGTGTATTCCTGTATTGGTGCTAACTCTGAGGGCCATTACTTTCATCTGCAGCAGAATATATGCTGATTAGCTTCCAGGGAGCAAGCCAAGAGAGAGGAGAGGGCTGCGGAGGGGAGAGGGGGCAAAAGAGGGACGAGGAGGACGAGGAGGAGGAGGAGGAGGGAGAGGATTTTAAGATATGTGAAATGAATAGCTAGAAGTGCATAAAAACGACATCTCGAATCTCTACCCCACTGGAATGTAGCAGCAGAGGGAGTTTGAGCAAATGCATGCAAATACAGATACAAACACGCACAGGGAGACTAAAAGAGAAATCTACACACACTCTTGTAAATACACACTTTCTCCGCATATCTAGGTTGCCGTCTCATTAATAGTGTTAGCGCAGCAGCGCACCTTAATGATCCCTATCTTTCCCGCTGAAACTGCCTTTGACACCATTTCACTTTAACTGCAGGGCCAGCAGGGTTCAGGTCAGGACAGAGCATAACTCATGCACTGTCCATATATCAAAGATATATCAGAACCCTTTACCAGAGAGTGACTAATTGACCACCACCCAGGAGATCAAGTCCAAATCCAAAGCCAGGTTGTCAGCTCTGACAGGCTCAAGTCTGGCCCTCATCCCATATTTTACCCTTAGTTCCTCTGTGTTTTATGCTGAACAGAGTCATATTCAGAGCTGAGGCCACTCCACTCCTATTCCTCTGTCTCAATAGACCCTTCCGACCAGATTTGACCAGCTTCTTATTCCCTATTCCCTCTCCCTATGCAGTGAGCCTGCACCTCCACTGCTCAACCATGAAACCATAACTAAATATAAATCATCCTTTCTCTTACTCTGTCATTGTGATAGCCCTTCCACACTCTCTCATTTGTTCTCTTTATTTTTCCCTCCGCCCCCCCCTCTCTCTCTTATATTCTCTCTTTCTTGCTCTCCACCTTACACAAACACAACTCTAATAAATTGTGGCACTGGTAATTACATAGAACCCACCGGTAAATTTCACTTCCATTTACATTTAGATTACAGAATATTTCATTCCTATCAATCTGCAGCGAAAGACCAATGTGTGCATGGCTTCGCCCATATGCAGACACAACTGTTCGTGGCATTTTTATATTCTCACTGGCGCATGTGCGGACACACGCGGGATGAACACACATATGCTCACTCTTAAATAAACACAAATTGTGAGCGCATGGGAGACCACACACACATGAAGGTGAGTAGACACACACACATAGCACGCAGTCACGGTCACACAGACACACATTGAGCTATAAATCTCAGTGCTCACCAGCACACATGGACAAGTGCACAGACTGTATTAGGGAGGTAAATCCTAATTTCACTGCCCACATATGTGCAAGCATATGTGCTCACACATCCGTTCATTGCTGATGGTATTTTAAAGTCAAATGATGGCTATGGGATGTTCATAGATTGAATTCTGTTTTGAAAAAAAGGACCACAAATTACCTTGAACTGTGCATTATTAATCTGGTGAAAGAAATCAGCCTCAGCCACACTCTCTGTGGAGCTCTGTGGTCTTGTTTGCATGAGCTGTAAAGAATCTTTTTTTTGTGAGAAAATTTATCTGCCTCCACACTTAAGGAATTCTTTGCATACTATTTCCACATGGTGACTCTTTGGAGGGAACATACGCCTGTCCCACACGCAGACACGCCACACACACGCGCTTTATTTTCACACTCACAAACTACCCACTTCTGGATCATAATGCATTCAGACGCAATCTCATCCACCGCGTATAAAAGACAGCAATATGCGCCCAAAACCTAACTGTAATATTTCAACGGTTTATAAGGAGAGGGGGAAAAAGAGCCAGAGGCGGCAACTGGGGAAAACAGATACCACCGAGATTTTGCCTACTCGCTCCTTCTCTCTTTTTTTTGCTTTCTGTCTGTCTCCCCGTCTGTCTCTCGCACTGACTCTCCCACCCGCCCCCATCCTCTCAGTATTACTGCATCATTTTCAACAGTAATGAGTGCACCAGGAGCAGGGAGATAGCAAGGGAGAGGGGAGGTACTTCAGGGAATTAGAGTGTTTAAAATATACACAGCGGTTTTTCTCTTGTGAATGATCAGTGCAAATACCCCCTGCCCCCTGCACATGCACCTAGTATAGCCTGAAGGTACTGAATCACACACCTGTGTGCGGTGTGCTCTTTGATCCCTGACATTATTAGAACATTATTAAGAAATTGGAAGAAGCTCCTTTTTTCAATCACTATCAGGGAGCCTTAAGTGTTTGTGCCACTGTTTTTTGCATTACCTGATTGTTCAGGATGCACTTATTACTGCCACTGCTTCGCTCTCAGTGGCACTCCAGGACACAGAAAATACATTACCTAGCAGTGCTTAAGTGTATGAGACATTAACTAAAGCTTTTGCCAGAAGATAGTATGGAGGTAATTTCCTGCGTAAAATTGGTTTCCTTTCTCTCCTGTGTATTCTCAGGTGGTAAAATGGCTGAGAAAGAGCATAAAGACAACGTTTCCATCACTGACACAGGACATGTGCGAGTGTCTGTAGGTGTTCAGCTTTATTGTCATTAGAGAGTTGTGCTGATATGATCTGCCAGTTCGGGGCCGGTGGCTGCAGCAGGAAATTGGAGCGACGGGGTGATGTTAGAGTTTAGACTGCAGAGCAGTTGGAAACCAACAGATAATGCCGGCCACTGGGACAGATCAGCATCAGTACAGTGTAAACAGCCACACACCTATACACACATACAAACACACACTGTTGACCCTCGGGGTTACAGTGAACTGGCAGAAGATCCTAGACAGCTTAGCAGAAAGCAAATCACTGGAGTGAGTGGAGTTCAAATCAGCAGAGGAAATTTGCTGTAGTTATGTGAGAGCATGAAGACTCATGCAGAAATACATAATCAGCACAACAGGGCAGCAGACAGCATATTAGAAATACTTCGATGAATCCAAGTACCTCCTCCCCAGGAAAGCTTGACCAGACTCCACTTTTTTTTCTTCCTTTTTTGTCAGTTATATCTTTTGTACACTTTATTTCCCAACATGAAGATCTCTGTCCTGTAGAAATCATGTATGCCAACTATTTTATGAACTAAGAAAAATAATTCTGTTTTTAACTTTGTGGAAATGTATTTTTCAGATAAGTCAAGGTTTTCTTAAATGGCTTAGCCTAAGAGATAAGAGAGCATTTCTTGAATTTGTCTGAAAAATACAAACTGGATTTCATTGGACTCTGTGCCACGTCACAGAGATAAAAGTCTGGTCGGCAGTTTTATTGACTCATTGATTTCTTGGCCTGAAATAAGTCAGATTTGGAAAAAAAAATAACTGGAATACACCTGTAAAATATTTACCAGTATAGAACCAAAACTCCCCCCATGTTCCTTAAACCCACAAGATTACCAGAACAATACCAAAAACAAGATCACTGTGTCCTCAGTAGCAGATGCGCTCCTTCACACAGACAAAGATAACATTAATTCAAAGTATTACATTGGTACACAACTATTATTGCTCATACAACTTGCCATTTAATTCCACACCAATCACAAAGACAAACAATATGATATGTGCAAGAAGCTTTTTAACTTCATATCTGAAAGCTGTCCCTGACTTTTTGTATGCTTAGCTTAAGTGGGTGTTCTAGGCCAACGTCTGGCTCACAAAGAGGACTTTATTTTAAGGTTAGCTTTGGCTGGATGTTTAAATAAAAGTTGTGCTGTAAAGAAATCCAAGGTTAGATTGCTATCCTTAATTACACCTGTTCTGACTCAGTCACTGGAATCAGACTTACTAAAGAACAGGGGTGGGTTGTTCACTGTGTAAGACACATGCATACAGCAGAGGTGGGAGACTCCAGTCAAATGACTTGGCTTGAGTCAGACTCAAGTTGCAAATTTTAGGATTTAAGACTTGCTTGACTAACAATGATAAGACTCAACTCCACTTTGACTTAGTATTCATGACCTGAGACTTGACTTAGACTTGAGACAGACGACCTAAAGGACTTGACTTTTCATTTAATGTTTGCATTTTTCTACATTTTGAGGAGTGATTATTTGTTTTTGAAACATGATTAGGTGATTTCTAGAATAATGCACGCAAACCTGGCAACCTATGAGGCCACTAAATCCAACAAAGAACGTCCATCCATCCATTTTCATCTGCTTATCCGGGGCCAGGTCGCGGGGGCAGAGGGCCCCCTGGTAGTGTCTCCCAAGGCAAAGTGGTCCTGGGGGAGGGACCATACTAAGAGCGATTCAAGGACCCTAATGACGTGGCCTCCTCGGGATGCGAGGAACCTCGCCCAGTGTGGGGACTTGTCTCGTCTTACTTATAGCAGAGACTCAACATGACTTGCTTGATTCTTAACACAGTAATTTGGGCAACCCGGTTTCACTCTGAAGTCACCTAAATCCGGTGCTGCAGCATCAGACGGCGCTTGGTGCTTGGCGGCATCAGGGGGACACATGGTGGGACACAAACAAAAGTCCCAGTAGGGGGCGGTGGGCGGGTACAACAAACACCGCCCTTCACCGGGGAGAGCAGTGCTCACATTGCACAAGATTAAAAAGTCAAATCCTGTTTTTTTTCCTAACTCAGCCACATGCTTTTGTTGCCTAAACCTAACCACGTGTTGAAGGCAAAAAACATGTGAATTTGCATTTTTTTCCCCCGATGTAGTGCCTTTATTTTGAAAGAGACTGTATGTAAATGGTAAATTTCCTGTGAAAACGGAAGTGTATTTTGAAAGAAGACAATGCATGTAACAGGTAGAACTTGACACGATGTCCCAGAACATCAACATCCAACGCACCCTGGGTACCTTTCACATGGTATCTGGACGTGGAAAGTTCATGACCAAACACTGATAATGTGACGAGGTCGGAGTGAGAATGTGTTGATTTGGGACTTGCTTGAGACTTGAGGGTTAAGACTTGAGACTTGCTTGTGACTTGCACACGTGAGACTTACTCCCACCTCTGACAAACACACACAGAAGCAAACCTTTGCATGCTGTACACATCCTGAGACATGGTTTCTCTGTCTATATGGGTTTCTCTCTGTCTTACACCATCTCACACGGCCATATTACACAGTACACTCCACCAACCATTACAGCAGGGAAGAAATCCATCACTGAGGAACCTCTGTCCACCGTCTCCAGAGAAGCCAGAAAGGGTCACCAAACCAGTTTAAACAAAGATGTTACAGTAAAACAAGCGCCCGTTCACAAAGTTATATGTGTGTATTGTGTATTGTGTATAATGGAGGAGGGAGGCATACATCCTTTAATAGGCCCATATATGAGGACTATAGACAGACAGATCCATGCTTCATTCTCTCTGTGTTTACTGTAACCGGGAGCTGCAGAGTCCCTTAGGAAAAAACCTCTCATGTAGGAGGGCACGCATATAAGAAAAAAAAAAAACACCATCACACACTCTCAGTCATAACAGTTCAAAACTAAAACTGCTAGGTCTCTTTGAATAACACAGCTCCAAGGCTGGTTCATGTAGTGATGCAGGCAGCCACAAAGGGCTGTGGTTTGAGAGGGTTGAACGTGGAAGCACCTGGCCTGAAGGACTCGACAGAAACTTGGCAAAGTGCAGGAAAATGCTGTAGAATGAGAGAGTGAGTAGGTTGCAAAGGAGCAACAGTTTGACAAAGAGTAGGAGGTTGCCGAGAATAATATGTTTGCAAAAGCTGCAAAAGTACAAGGATCAGCCGTGTTTGTAATAGAAGTGCTTGGAAGTTCATTTGCCTCAGAAACAGTAATAGAAACCAAAAAGTTTTTTTCCACAAGGTGTCCTTTGGGTGTTTGTTGAATAAAAGATGCGATAAGAAAACATATTTGTCGAGGTTCCTTTTTTCTGTGCATCAAAACAACCGCAGCACCTTGGTTTTCTCTTATTTTGATTTAGCCACTGAAGGCAGATATTTAAAGACCCTAAAGCGGAATTGATGGCTGCACTAAATCTAAAGGCTTGGGAGGATAAGTAGCCTATCAGAGTCAGACATTTTTGTTGACACATATCTCATCTACAGTGACAGGTGTCCTACCTTAAATAACGCTTGAACTTGACAACGAAATGAAAGTTGTGCTAACCTGAAGGATATATCTCTTCGTGGGCGCATACATTAAGTTTAAAGGAGCAGAAAGTGGACTTCTCTTCCCAGGCTGTGACTTGTCCCTCTGTGTCCTTCTACCTCATGTTTACCTCTAAAACCCAGAGCTGTCTGTAGTGTTCAGTGTTGACGTTGAGCACAAAAGGCACCCTAATCCCGGGCTGAATATGCATGACGCGCCGTGCAGTGCTGTGGCTGCTCGGCAGCTTAATAGTTTCAGCACCGCGTTGGTGAACAGCGCCATACGCCGCTGAGACACACTGAGGCTCAGCTGCAGCGAGTTCCGAGCTGCTCTTTGACGGCACCCGGCGCAGTTTGACAGGCCGAGCCGGAGAAAGACCCTTTTATCTGTAATCAAATCATTGGCCCCGAGGTTGCAACTGAGTGAGGTTTCCTTTCCCCCTGACGATACCGAGACCTTGTAAAAGCATGGCGCTTTCACTTTGATGCCCTCAAAAGGAAAAGAGAGGGGGGTGCAAGGGGTGAGGGTGGACCAGAAGACATGAGAGAGGGATTGACATGAAACATATTGCCAGCGGATCATTTGAAGATAAATCCCTCATAGTGACACACACCTTTTAAATAAAGTTTATCATCTTTCCATCTCAAAAGAGAAGAAAGAGATGAAGAAACTGAAAGAAAGGATAAATTGAAGAGGTGGAGGAGGAGGAGGATGAGGAGGAGGAGGGGAGGCACTTCAATTCGGAGTTACTCAAGCACAGCGTGGACAGAAGTGATCCCCCTATCCCAGACCCACGCATGGGCACGGGCTGCATATTATAGGCTACAGCAGACAGGAATCCGGTGCAGCCCCCGAGAAGAGAGGCAGACACACACTTATACAGAGAGGGAGAGGGAGAGAGAGAGGGGTGAGGAGGAGGAGGAGGAGGAGGAGAGAGTGTGTGTGTTTCTTCCTTGAGAGGGAATCTGAATCACTTCAGCCTGCCTGCGCTGGAGCCCGATAATAACTACAGGACTGCTCTGGATGAATGTACCGTCTCCCCCAGCTCGAGCTGCAGGCATTTCATTCACAAGACGGGTGATTTAAAGCCCGATGCCACTCAGCAGAGAGCAGAGGGACAGAGAAAAAGGGGGTCAGATGTTTTGCCTTTCTTTCCTCTTCGACGTGCGTGAAGAAGCGGAGGCGCACCTGCGAGAGTGCCTGCTCCCCTTTTCTTTACTGAGAAGCCCAATTGGGGTGCTGCTGCCGCTGCTGCTGCTGCTGCTTGGCTGAGGCTGCATACACTTTACAGACTGGACCAGTGGACTGGGGAAAAGACAGGAAAACAGAGAGGGAGAGGAGGGGTGAGCCACAGAGAGGGTGAACAGGAGAGAGAGGGTGCGCGTGAAACAGAGATTGGATGGATTCCTCTCCTCCTCTGGCACTCCACAGGCGCTCATTCATTTATTTAAGCCCGACCGACGACAGCATGCCAAGCGCAGACTCCAGCGGCCGAGCTCGGTCAGTATGACATCCCTGTCTCTCAGTCTGTCTCTCAGTCTTTCTGTCTCTTTTTGTCTCTTTCTGTTTGTACTTCTTTCACACACAGAGGGACACACGCATCACATAAGCAGGTGTAGCCTTCTCCCACAGAGACATTCTCATCTTGTCTCTCTTTTTAAATGCAGCCACAGACTTCCCAGCCAGGAGCAGGAGTGAGACGTCCTCCGTCGCACCGGCCCGGCCGCGCTCTCACCTGCACATCATCCGCGCGGGACCCGACTTTGGCGCCCTCCGGGACTCCGCCGACACCCAGGACCCGACGCAGAGGAAGAGGAACCCGTCGTACATGGGCCCAAAACCCCGCGAGGCCCCTGGGATGGCGTGCAGCGCGTGTTACTACCTGGTTATCAGCTCCACACACCTGAGCAATGGACACTTTCGGCGCGTCAAGGGGGTCTTCAGAGGACCGCTGTGTCCAACCGCAACCAGTGATTCACCGGTACGAGTACACGCAGGTCTTGGTAGATTTCCCTTGATGTGTGTGTGCGTGTGCGTGCGCGCGCGTGTGTATGTGCAGTTTTGGATACACAGTTTAAGTCCTTGAGCTTGTAAAAGAGCCTATTTCAGCCACTTTTCTGCACTTTCTCTTGTGGCTACTTCATTATGAGGGTTAGGAAATTGGTGTTGTCGTAGGAAGTTCCTCACAGGTATAGGAAGACAAAAAAAGAGTAAGTGTGTAAACAGTGTGTGCAGGATATGAGAAAACAGTCTAGCAGACCCAGTGGCACTGTAATCTACTGAGGAGGTGGATGACAGAGGTGGATATTTTACAAGGGGTGATCTTTTTCTTTATGTCAGCCATAAAAGATTTTTTTTTTTTTTTGGTAGAGGACAGTTAGATGTGAATATTTTAAACAGAGGAGAAATTGGGTATCCAACCATGAAGTCATTGTCCCTCCATGCCTCCTTCTCTCTCCCTCTCTCTCATGGCTATGGGAATTAAACGAATCAAATTACATTAGTGCTTTCAGGAGGAGATGAGTTGCCCAGCCGAAAATAACACTAATTACCTGGGGAGTATTTGTTAGGTGTGTGTCGGTCTGTGTATCTGGGAGTTTGTGTATAGGAATGTGTGTGTGTGTGACCTGCCTAGCCTGGTGGGGTGACTCCCTGACCTTTCCCCGGTGCCCGTGGTTCCTTTGAGCCACCAAACTGGCATTTAGTTGAAAACTGGCTCTCAGTCTGTGTGCATTTACTGGCTGTGTGTTTCTGTGTGTGTGTGTGTGCAGACACAAAGAAAGAGTGTGTGACAAAGAGACAGGGAGAAGCAAAGAAAATGACAGTACTTGTAAATATGAACATGGTATTTTGGACTGTGTGTGTTGTAGATTCAGGAGCTGCTCGGAGGGTCTCTGGTAATCACACATTATTCATGAGCTCTTAATGTGAGACGAGACAAACTGGCGGAGCTGATGACAAGTTTGATGAGAAAGGAGGAAGGGAGCAGCTGGTATGTGTGTACGAGCGTGTCTAAGTCACTGTGTGTGTGTGTGTGTGTGTGGGTGCGTGTGTTCATGCTCAAGTCATTACCAGTCTGTCATGTTCGGCCCGCGCTCTCTATGTGATGGGAATGAGCGAACAGTGTTCAGCAGACACAGTCAGACTGGCAGAGATGCTGCAAAGAGTCATGTTAACAAATATACTTACAAACTTTTACACACATTCTCAAACACACACACACACACACACACAGACAAAACATTTGCATATGGGCTAAAAGACTACCAGCAAAAGAGATAATTACTGCACACACTCTATATATACAGTATGCATAAATCTCAATTTCTACAAATTGGGGCTCCCCTTTTAAATCTGATCATTTGAATCATCTGTCTTGGAGCCTCTTCATCTCCTTGTAGGAATCATCAGATGCTCGTTTTTTATTGCCCCTGCAACAAGTTCAGTCTTGTCTTAGTAACAAGCATAATGTCTCAGAAAAAAAGTCTAATTTGGATGCTCTTGAAGCGCACTGACTATATTAAGCACATCTACATTTTTAGACTGATGAATGCATTTGCCTAGTTTTCAGGCAGCTGCTAATTTATGTTCCTTTTAGCATGTTATGAAAATTAATTTGAAGAGTCTTGACACTGGTTTGAGATAAGCAAACATTAGAGAAGAGTGTCTTTTCTTCTTTTTCTGTCAATCTTACATTACAGTTACAGTTTACAGTGTACAGGGATAGTGTTGTCACAATATTGATTTTTCTTTTTTTACTTTGATGCAATACCTAACATTGTTGATGCCACCGAGAAAAAATACCATTGTGGGTGTAACATTTCAAATTTTTATAAATATAAGAAGGCTTCATTGTAACAATGGCAACTTTTCTTTGCTTGGTTAGCAGCAGCGCACAGCAGAATGACTGTAGTAAACGTTCACAATAAGAGAGAGCAAGAAAGCTGGTTCCTGCGGAAAGTAAGTATTGAAACAGTTATAGATATTTGGAATCAATATGTATCGACAAATCAATATTGTTGACAACACTATTGAGAGATGTGTATCAAATGAAAATTGGCAACAAATGTAAAATTGAGCAGTCAGTCGGCAACTAGTTTGATGATTGATTTATGTTATTGGTAATTCAACATCTTTGTATTCTAAATGGTTGGTTAGACAAAACAAGCATCTTAAGGACCTCACCTTGGACTCTGGGAAATAATGATGGGTATTTTTCACAATTTACTCTTATTTTAAACAAAACATTGACTCGATTCATTGAAAAAATAATAATCAAAAAATATTGTTTGTCACACATTGAGCAAGGTGGCGTAATTTGTTACATGAAAATACACACACATCCGAACCAACGAGGAAGAATCCAAAACATTTCCAACCACCAAGGGCTCAACTACAAAAATCAGATTATAGAAAATATTTGATTCCATTTTTACCGTGTCAGTTTTATTTATATGTGTAGCTGCGACAGAGACAGTAATTTGTTGTCTTATTTTAGTGGTGACATCACTGTTTTCTGTAGAGTTTAACAGCCAATCGAAGTGCTCGATGCAAAGTGCCGCACAAAGAAGACAAAGACTGGTTGATTTTACGGTATAGCTTTTTTAAGAAAAGGTCGTAAAAAGAGCAGATTTTTATAGTTGTTAGACACAGTTTGCAGTAGGACCGTTCTCCACAGGGACTGTTTGGAATGCTCTCTTGCTGTTGCACTCAAGTGCCAGTGAAAAAATTGTAAGACTGCAAATTCTGATTTATCTCAAGGTAGAGTGTCACTTAGAAAGAGTAACCTCCATCAAGGCCAAATGCTTGATCTCCCATTAAAGGGAAAAATAATCTGTGTGTCCGCCCCGTGATTCGAAACTGCTCCAAAATGCAATGGGTTCTTCCTTGGCCTATGCTACACCTTTCCACCAAGTTTCATGAAAATGAGGCCAGTAGTTTTTTCGTAATCCTGTTGACAAAGAAACTAACTGAAAAAAAAACCCCGATAGCCTCCTTGGTGGTGGTAACAATCCAAGCAAACAACGTGGGCAGCAGTGACTCTTTGAACAACAATATCTCAATTCAAGCCTTCGCTCCTCTAAAGTGTTCCTGATCAAAATACTGATTCTATAGCAGCTTTAGGGTCCTATAGGCTCAGCTATAGCTGACCTCCATGTGGACAAAGGCGAGTAAAAATAGAGCTACACATTATGTTGAATGTAGCACATATTTTTCTCTCCAAGCTGCAGGCTTTCAGTAATAGCTGTCATTCATTGTAGGGAGGACATCATTTACCTGCACGTCTCAATAATATAGATAAATCTACATATGGGAAGTTTTCTGTACCAGAAGATGCTGGCTAAGTTGCTATGGAAGGTCAAAAAAAACTAAAATGTGCTTTCAGATTTATCCATATTAGTTTCGACATGGCCCAATTTATGGGCCTGTCAGCATGATAAACAGGCTGCCCTGTGGTCAAGTTGTTCAAAAGTGACCTCTTGTGCTATGCGAAAAAAAAAAGAAAGTCCTTCAGCCGAGAGCAGGTGAGTTGAACACACCTCTTCAAGACTGTTAGACATGCTGAGCAACATCTTTTGCTCCTGTCCGCTCCGTTGTAGAGGATGCTGCACCAGCCGGCACAACAGCTAGCTGCTCTTTGATTTAGCTTAGATCAGTGGAGTACAAAGGATATCTCAACTGGGATTTGTCAGGGGTAACTTTTTGTGTCTTCACTTTGATAAGGCATTGCAGCATTAAGAAAACACTGGGCGCCTATGAGTGGTAAAGAACAGCCGTCTAGACACACAGCTCCCTTTTTCCTCCACAACAAATCCTCTCGTGTTTGTTAAGAGTTCTGTGCTTTGTTGTTTGGTTAGCTTCCCCGCGGAGTGCTGCGGTATGTCTAGATTAGGATTTTGCTCATTACTACTTTATCATCACTAATTAGCCATTGTGATAGGTCTCTCGGACGTGTCTAAATTTTGGTTCCCGCATGTGTATTAGTGCTTAATCATCATCGGCGAGTCATCCTTCAAACACTCGTTAACACTTCAAAGGTTTTTTTGTTCTTGGTGTCAGCATGCACTGAGGACAGGAGGAGAGATATAGAAAGGTGTGTGTAAAGAGGACAGGTACAGCCCTAATGTATCCCTTCATTTAGACCGATACAAGCTGATACACACTCTCCATTTCTTCTGCTGTCCCTTATCCAAGTATCCTCCAATCTCATTTCCTCTGTCCCCCCCACCTATATTTCCCTGTAGAGACCCCTCCCGCTGTACAACATTATAGCTTTGTGTGCGTGCATACTTAGCTGCTCATCCACTGAATCCCACTTTGATGTATATTTCACTGCCGTTGCAGAAAACAGATGAATCGTTGGCTATACAGCACGGTGTCAAAGTAAGTGCGAATGTGCTGGCGCGCGTGCATGTGGATGTGACTCTGCGTTTGCACCCTCGTGTTTTCATTGATTCCGCAGGGAGCTGAACAGTGTTTATGTAAATGAGGTGGCATTTAAACATATGCCCTGAACAATTATCTTGAAACAAGTATTTAGCTGCACAAAAACACGGCCGTGTTCGGAGCGAGTCGAGTACTTAGCTACAGATATTAAGCCATCATGAGGGGACAGAGGTGAGACGAGCCAACTGGCTTGCCATTTGGCGCGCCAGTTTGCTCATGGGCGTAAACACGATACCCGGGAATCTTTGTGCGTCGTTAATGATGATCATAATAATAAGTGATACAGGCTCAGTATCAAAGAACTCCCTGAGGACGATCAAGCTGGTAATAACATCTTGACATTTATGAAGTTCGACAAATGTCAGAAAGAAAGAGATTAGTTAAATGTGAGTTTAAGATAAAAAGATGTTTGCGCAGTACGAGCTTAAAAGCAGCTCGAGCTGCTGAGTCTTGTACCGTCAGAAAAAGCTATTTCAGAGTCAAGGCCCCTAATGCTGCAGTCACTCACATTCAGACAGTGTAATGTTAATGCACACAAACACACACACACACACACACATATACACACCAAGTCAGCCATCAGGCCCTAGTGGAGCAGTTTGAGAGTGAGCAGGTGAGTGCTGCTGAATACTAAAGTCCTGTACGACTGGACCATTCCTGCTGACCACTGCAAAGTGCTCCCACTGATCACCGCTAATGTCCTCCATCACAGCTTACACTCAACACTCCGGAGAGAGTGTGTGTGCGAGTGTGTGTTGGGGAGAAAGGTGGATAATTGGGACAGATGGGTGCGATAGGATGACGAGAAAGAGGAGGGTAGAGGGGGAGAGTCAGACAGTTGGCATCGATTTTAACACTCTCTCAAGCCTTTATTGACATTTCATTTAGCTAATGAATTCATTAGTGCTTCATAGCATAATAACCTCTACTTGATAACCAGGATGGTTCCCCAGAGGATGCCTTTACTCCATTGCCTCAGTATTTTCTGACTCCAAACCTATTCTCAGCTTTCTTTGATTTTTTTTTTTACTCCCCTCCACCTCTGTTTCTTTTTCTTTTACCTAGCAAGTTTCCTCCCTGTTTGTTTGTGCTGCATTGTGTAACTTGTAAATGAACCCGTTGTTTGAGGTGACATAACCTGCCAGTCTCTCAACAGGCAGCACAGCACGCCCTCGGGAATGATGGAGAAAAAGAGGGAGGCGCAAGATGTACAAGCGCATTCATCTCTGCCTATGTATAGGTATCTTTGTGCACCTGCTCGAGTGTGCTCGCTGGCTTTGTAGTGCCTGTTCACCTCTGAGATGGAGATGATCTTTATTCAGTTTACTGATGACTGACTCGCTCTTTAGTCGTGCGCCTTTTGACCTGCTGCAAACACAAACACATCGCACACACACTGACTTGCATGGAAGATATTTAAACCTAGTATTTTATCAATCACATAAAAGAAAATGTTTCAGCCAGAGGACTTGTGTTTGCACATACTTACAACTGTCCTTTTGGACCAAAATTCCTGTCAGACTTAAGTTGCTGGTTTATGAATTGGAAGCATTTATTTATTCTTGTTTGAGTCTGACGCCTGAGAGTTAAAATCTGCTGTATGGATGTCTGTGGTGCCAACTGACCTGTGTGAGCTCCGTGTGGGTGTGTGTGAGCACGTTTGGAGGGTATAGTGTGGGCTGAGAGTGTTTGGTAATAGTTTGTCTGCTTCTGTTGATTTAACATTTTCATCATGAGGTTTGCAAACATCTGTAAAGTGCACATTCTGGTGTTAGACGAACAGTATGTTGTTGTGAGTGACACATGAGTTCCCGTGCACGCGCACAACGCACGCCACGCGGACACAACAGATGGCCAACCTCTCATTTTGTATATTACCTTGGGACAGATGTTTGTCTGTGTGGTCATTAGTGATCGCAGCATCAGATAATTACCTGGAGACACACCAGCACATAAACACACACAAGCTCACATACAATTAGTGAGCGTTTGATAATTACAGGATGTTTGATGAACCATCTGGAACAGCAGCACAGGTAGAAACACTCAAAACAAAATCATACGCACAAAAGCCTCAAATCATAGTTATCAAACAAGTATCATTGCTCCCCCCCAAAAAAACATGGATAGTAAGACGACAGGTGAGAGATGAGGAGATGAAAGCGTTTTTGTTTCATAGTCATTAAGACGTCATGTCTCATTCAAGGTTTGGTCTAATCCTCTTTTATTCTCCTTGACTCTGCTCCGTCTCTGCCTTTTTTCTTTTTTTTTTTAAACTCTCATTTGCCACTGCCGTCTGTCTCTTCCTCCATCCATTTCTCTAGGCGATACCTTTGCTCTCATCCCCTCTCCCTGACACTTCTTTTATCTCCCTCTCCTATTGCTTTTCGTCTCATCTCTGCAGCCCATTCATTTTTTACCAGGTCAATGGTTCAACTGTTTAGGACTTTAAATCTTAGTGTGTGTGAGAGGGTTTGTGTGCATATGTGTGTACAGTATACCTATATGGGTGCTTGTGTGTGTGTGTGTGTGTGTGTGTGTGTAGGCGATGGGAGTAATATTGCAGTAGCAATATTGCTGGAAAATCCTTGAAGGAATGAAAGAAAAGAGAGGGCATGCTTTATTTGCTGGTCACTATTTCTGTTCTTCAATAACCTCCATTTTACTCTCTGACTCTGCTTCTTATTCTGCTGCTCTACCTGGATTCATGCTTTCATTTACTGTAGGAGCAGATGTGGGGATACAATTATAGCTCTATTATGTCAGCGTGCAGATTTGCCTGCATGCACATGTGGGTGTGCACGTTACACATATTTGCACCTGTGTGCTTGAATGCCCGCGTGTGTCTCCACCGCTGACACACCGGGCCGGGGTTAAGAGCAACTCAGACAAATTAATTATCTCTTCTCTGGAGGAGAGATGACTCACTGAAAGAGAGGCTGCGAACCGGCACCTCATGGTTGAGCAGGAGCCCAGGAATCACTCCCAGCCTTTCAGAAAACCGAGGGGCCTCCTTCTGAATAAAGCAACTTGGATTTCATCTTCAGCTTGATGTTCAGATCACATTTTTTCCCACTTTTTATGTGCATAAGGCCGATTTATAAAAATAACTGCGACTGAAAGAAGTCGAGCAGGCACGTTGCATTTATAGATCAAAGTGGCAGAGGAATTTTAATGCATATGAACAAGTTTCACTTCCCTGAAATCGTTGACATAAGATCAAGGCTTTCATGTTTTGCATTGCTGTGCCTTGCACAGAATAGGCTGTTCTGGTGCATAGTGCACTGCTGAGTACACCAACACACTCACGCAGACCACTTTAAGTCACAGCTTAAATTAGGAGAACTGAGAGATTGAAATAATGATCAAAAACACATTATATAACATGTGTATACACTTGTAATTTAGATGTTTTCTTTGTATGTCTGCTGTCTAGAAAAATGGGGGTGTATCTTATACTGCTATGAGGGCGCTTGGTGTTACAATGAGTCTGTGACTTAAGAATATTCAGAAACTTTCAGAATCTCATTCAGTCAATACTTGGATCTGATATCATTTGATTGCAAGCATTTTTATGTCAGTGGGGCGTTAATAAATCTCAAGGCAAGGCTTTCATGTTTTTGCTGTCTCAGCCACATGACCTTTCACCTTTCCCCTCTGACCTCTGATAGATGACCCTAGGGAAAAATAAGTGGTAAAAAAGGTCAATGTTAGGGTCAAAGATTCATAGGGATGAAAGGGATATTACTGAAGTATTACCTTATTATATTGCTGCTTGTATGAGCACACACATCATACAGTAGAATGTCCTTGTGCATACACACATACAGGAAGGTAGACAAAAAAAACACCAAGAGCACAAGTGGGGCAAAAAATACATGTAGTATTATAATAACATCCTACGTGCTTGCACGTGTGTTCATTCTGGTGTGCTCTCATGTTTATTTATCAAAGCAGATAGGACCTACTAGGACATTCTGATATCACCGGGTCGGTCATGCATCAGTAACAATGCATCAAATTATATCAGACTTACCTCCACCAGCAGCAAGAGCCATGATGCAGACACTAATAATTCATGCCGTTTGCTTCAACCAGCCTTCACATCAGCCGAGATGCAGAGAACAACCCACCGCAATTATCATGAGCAGCAGCATTCCTGTGTTTAGCAGATTGGAGATGCCAGGCGCTCAGCTTAGCGCTGTGCAGAAATGTCCTGGCTGCGCGCTGCCAGGATGGCAGGATCACAGTGGTCTGCAAGCAGCCTCCAGCTACCAGCCACCAGGCCTTGGCTACCTCCTTTATATGGGCAGGGTGCCCGTTTCCTCTGTCTGTTTGTGTATGTATGTTTGGTGTGAGTGTGTTTGCGCGTTCCTGCATGAGTCTGCTATGGGGCCTTCTTACCCTTGCTGTGAGGTATATTCTTACCCTGTGGTACGGGATTAGTCACAACACTGAATGGGAAGACATGGAAACAGCAGCAGGGGAGGGGAAGAGAGGAGAGGAAGGGAAACCCCACAAAGATGAGAAGAAACGTGTGGGTGGATTGTGTGAGTGCATGTGTGCCTGCATCGAATGGGTATTCATCAATTTCTCTAAGATTCTCCACTTTTCCTCTGCCATAAAACCCAGAGGCAAGAAGTACTGTAAACACAAACTCTGTAAGATCTCCTTCTCTCTGCCTCTTTTTGTTTCTCTCTCTGTCATTCCGCCTGTTTCACTCTCTTCTTTCCACACATGAAGTTAGCAATGTGTTAGCCTGTGTGATTTTTTGGATTACATATGCAAAACACGTCTATCGTCTGGTGAAGAGAAACGACCATAATGTGAGGTCTGGAGGATGCAGAACATATTGTCTTTCATCTCTGAGTGTGCAGGTGTTGCAGCTGCCAAGTGCTTGTCGTGAAGAGTATAAGCCCCGTTCTAAATTCTCGAGTTAAAGCTTGAGTTAACTTCCAGGTATGACAGAAATGTGTGTTTTTGGAAAAGCTTTGGGAAAAAGTGTGAGCCATGCACTTCACAAAGCAAGCCAAAATGTATGAACTTTGTGTGCGTGGCTGCATGTGGGTGTGTGTTTGTGTTTATGTGCGAGCGTGTGAAAAATAGCAGCGTGTGATTTATGTAAATGAGTGTCATCGGCCGAGGAGGAGGCAGAATTCCCAGGCCTGATGAGTGGCTTAATGATTCATCAGCCTGGCTGAGGCAGGCATCAATAATGGATGACAGAGTGGGTCATGCAGGATTGCTCGCCCCTTGATTAAAGTGCTCCACAGCTAAACGCCTCACTTCCTCCCTCTTCTCACCCTACCTTCTGCGAGGATAAATACAGAAATGTGCCATACACGCACACACACGGTCACGCACACCTCTTCCTCAATCTCTTCCCGTACGGCCTTATGTCATCTCACCTCTCACATGCTTAATAAGCTCTCATCCCTTCTTCATCTCCTCACTCTGCTTCTTTGGTCTTAATCCAATCACTGCGAGTGAAAGAGGGAGAGAGAGGGGCAGAGAGAGGCAGCGAGAGAGCGGGAGAGGGGGATAGACGAAGATGGAAAGCGTGGGAGAAAAGAAGAGAAAGCCACAAATGAATGCTTTATAATTTGTCTGTACAGAAATGGAACCTTTCTCTCTGGAGATAAGACAGCAACATAAATGTTCTTTCTCTCCCCTCCGCACGCAGAGCAGAGGGAGTCGTTTTCTCTCTGTCTCTCTCTCTTTAAGCTGTATGTGGGTGTTGGTGTGACAGGACAAATCTCTGTCTATTAGGAGACATAAACCTCTAAACCCCGAGCTACACGGCCATACATACTAATGCAGCCATACAGAGGGCTGGATAGAAGTTGGGAACGATAGCGAGGACACACTGAGAAAGAAGGAGATGTGGAGAGCAGGGAGATGGAAGGAGGCAGAGCAGGATGTTGAAAGCAGAGAGTCCTGGCGGGATTTCAATCCCCGGCCAGCACAGGGTCTTAACTGCTACACAATCTTTGAGTACAGCAAAACCAGCTTTAACAAAGTCAGACTGACGTGCACCACAAAGCAAGTTCAGTGAGCCTGCGTGTGTATCCCCTGTATGAGTGTGATGATGTTGTACCAAACTGTTCATTCCAGCCCTCTCATCTGTAGTATCATGCACCATGCACTCATACTTTAATGTGCCTGAGAAAAGATCACTCACTCTTATTGGACACACTCATGTTATCCCTAGATAGCACTAAAGCACCTCACAGAGGGAACATACACACACACATACACACACATGCTCACCCGTGTTTCAAAGCTTCAAAAGAACCCGCAATCATAAATGCCTGAAAGACAGCAATCATTCCTCAATTCACCGACAGCAGAAATCCATCGCTCTCCCTCAGCCATCCTCGCTCCCCTCATCTCTAAGTTTCTGAGTTGGCGAGACTTAGCCGAGCGTTAAGAGTGCAGCATGTAATCTGAGATCGTATTAATCCTGTTCTTTAAATCTGTCACTTCCCAAACTGATTACCTTCATCTTCTTAACTTGTCTTTCACTCTAATCTGTATCATCACACTCTGACAGATTGCAGTCACAGCTTGATCACTTGAACTGATAGAGACGCAATCCTCTTTGAGGCAGTCAATCAGCCGCCTTGTCTGGACAGACAGACAGACACAGTCCAGGATATGATTTGTGTTCAGTGTTTAAAGACCATAAACTGTACACAAATAATGGATGTAGCCACTGTGACATCACACACTAGTTTTTGGACTCCCGTTTTGAAACCTCGAGTTTGGCATTTGGGTTGTCACCACCTTGGAATTGTGGAGCCAAGTGACCCAAGGTGACTACATTTAGGCTAAATTAAACAGGTGAGTTACATAAAAATTCACCCACTGTACAGTTGTCATGAATAGGAAAATTAATTAGCTATAGAGACTACATACATTTTTGTGCCAGGCCAGCCAGGGCTCACTCCCAGGGTGTCAAAAAAACGTAGCTTGGGCAGTGGCCTTTGGTGTCAGATATGGACACATAATATATCCTTTGGATGGAACCAACTAAAATGTAGACCCATCACATTATTGTTAGACATTCATAGCAACAGAGGAAGTAGGGCTGCCCCCTAATAGTCGACCAAACCTTAATCGACCAGAAAGGTCATTAGTCGGCAAGATTTCATCGGCCACAGGGAAAAAACAAACAAACAAATGTGAAACTCTATTAGGAGCTGCACCCTGTAAAATAAATCAAAACTATATGACTGGACCATGTGGGAATTTAATTTGAAAGGACAGGCGCAGGAAGAGGCCAAGCTCAGCAGCCAGACAGGAGTCATGTTACAAACGAATCACAGCAGACAAAGATCTTTCCCTTCTTCTGCAAATATTCAGTCTGATAAACACAGAAAAGTTGATCATGTTAGTGCAGGGCTACCCAGAGCTTAACACCTGTCCCACGGACGATAGGCCTACACACTTATAAACAGCCGCTGCCTAAAAAGGCACAAGGGTAGCGCCCAGTGCCCAACTTCGGGTTTTCCAGGCAGTTAAAGAGTATGTGTACGGCCCCTAATTTACGGGACTGGTACCTGCGGTTATTACACAGGCTAGTTAATAACATGTCGGGCAGGAAATCCAAAGTGTGGGATCATTTTGAGAAGGTGAAAGACGAACCCAAGGTGATATGTAAACTCATCTTCATTCATCGACTACAAACATGACGTATCGTCTGAAAAATTTAAGTAGCTACATGCCCATTAGCCACTTAGCACAATCATTACTGCTTTGCCGACAGCGTCATTAACAGGCGGCTCGCTCAGTGTGTGACGTGCACTTGTAGATAAAATATAGGCCTATATTAATGAAGGTTCATTAGTACGGTTTTGTATTTCTCTGTGATGTAGCACAGTGTTAACAATGTTACTGATACTGTTCTTTCTCACACCTTCAACTCAAACCATTGTGTTGCCCCGCCCAAAATATATAATTTAATAATTATATTACTATTATAAACATATGGGTAAGTAGTCGACTAATGGCACTAAATCACGACTACTGGTCGACTAGGAAAATTCTTAGTCGGGGGCAGCCCTAATCAAGAGTGAGAGATTCCACTTGGCAGGTTGGAGTGGAGGTGGATGGATCCAACAAGCACAGGACTTTGACCCAGGACATTGGTGTTGATGTCCAGTTATTTTGTCACATAAGTTGTCACATAAGGAATTTATATGTCACGTGAGTTGACTGATGTTACTGGCATCAACTACAATCTTTTCCCAACCCTTACCATGTTGTTTTACTGCCCAAACCTTATGACCAACCCCCTGCTTCAAGATATAACAGAAAAAGCTGCCAAAAAGTTTTTAAAATGGGTGTCTGTGGGGACTGACCCCATCTGGAGCCAGTTTGAAGTGGCCATTCAAGGAAATGTTTTTGGTGCCTCCATGTTGGCTTCATTTTTCAGCCCGGGAGGGTGCCACTTGGTTACGACCCTGGCTCAGAGGAGGCAGCATAAAAGTGGC
The DNA here is from genome assembly GCA_019142605.1 of Cephalopholis sonnerati. Taxonomy (NCBI): domain Eukaryota; kingdom Metazoa; phylum Chordata; class Actinopteri; order Perciformes; family Serranidae; genus Cephalopholis; species Cephalopholis sonnerati. The sequence continues at coordinate 24,097,198 of JAGQAX010000008.1, read as the reverse complement.
ACAACAACTTGCAAAACAAAGTTTATCACAAATAAAATAAAACAAAGAGTAACAAAGGAACAGAAAATGCTGGCAGCTGCAGGGGTTGAGAGAGAGAGTGTGGGTTGCTTGACAGGGCTTTTAAAGGCCAGCCAACAGGTGTGAGGAAATCAGGGGCTGATGGAGGTTACCTGCAAAACACGGCTTACAGAAAAGCAGAGGAGCTGTGGACATAACAGTTGTGTTTGTGTGTGTATGTGTGTGTGTGTGCACCTTAACTACACTGTATATCCATTTATCCATGCAGGGTTTTCAATTGTGTCTGTAATTTAAATGTCAAGAGTGTATGGTCCATATAATTCCATTTTTCTGCCAGCTGGGAGAGGAAAGCATTTAATATTGGAGATGACATTTAGCAAGAGGAGAGAAGCCCGATAGGCACACAGATGGAAGGACACATACCTGACAAGGGCTTTTAATGCATGAGAGAGGAAAACAGATATGAGAGGAACTGAGAGAGAGTCAAAAAAATATTATTTAATACTAGAATGGAAAATATATCTGAAATAAATGAAAAGAGGAGAGGTTGAAAGGATAAGCGACGATCAGATCACACCAATCTAGCCGTTCAAGGCTGTCCTTATGTCATTTTCACCCCTGAGAGCAGCTGTGAAGAGAGCATCAAAAAGAAAAACAAGAGGTGCAAGAAAAACAGACTCCTTACACAAAGATTACTTATATCTGTTGCAGATATATGTAGAAATGGCAGCGACTAAAGTTCACCTCTTTATCCTGTATACATACCATCCTTTGGCTGCCTGTAATTGGTTTATGATGTTCTCCTTAATGTGCACTGAGAGAGAGAGGAAGAAAAAGGAAACCTTCGCTTTTTAGAGAAACAAATGCAAGTCCCTGAAGAGCACAGTGAGTGAGTGGTAGGATCATAAAAATACATTAAAAGACACAGAGGAGACCACAGTTTGTAGAACGGCAGGGTATTTTAGGAATTTGCATGCACGCTTTCATGCATTTGTGCTTCTGCCTTGATCCCACCCAACACAAATTTTATCCACACAACGGCTGGAGAGAAACTATGGGTCATGTTTGTTCAAGTGGAGAGAATGTTTTAAGATGTCCTCTGCTTTTTTTTTTTTATCTTTTTTTTTTTTTTGGCTGAAAGCTATGCTCTGCCCCGGTGAATCAGTTTAACTTGTCCTGCACGAGCCAGAGGCTGAGCTCACATTGTATTCAGGATGACACGAATGCAGAGAGATTGAGAGAGGAGGGGGAGGACGTGGTACATTTAAAACGTGGCACCGAAAAGGAGTGATCAATGATACAGTGCATGAGTAACCCTGCGAAAACAAGGGAGCCCTGTTGAATAAGGAGGAGATGGAGAGAATGAAGTCAGGGAAGGTGGACAGATCAGCTGGGGGCCTCTTTGGCCTTGCATTGTGATGGACTGAGAATTAAATTTTGATCGCTTGCTGAGCGATCGCTCAGCCGGGCCTTGTGACTAATCATAGATTTATGACTCAAACAGGAGACCCGGTGCGATTTGTTCATGCCACACGCTTCCTGCTGTTGCCCCAGACTAAAGCAGTACAGTTATTTTGAGGCTTTTGAACACCCGTCTCTCATTATTCTTCACGTTGTGTTATATTTGGATGTGATATGTCACATTATATATAGAGTCGGGGCACTATTCGGTAGTTGTTTTTTTTTTTAACAGACAAGTCTAGGTCTAGTATCTATCAGCAGCTTAGATGCCAACAGATGTGTTTAGAGCAGATTAATTTTTAACAGTGCAACTGTAACACAGTACTGAAAGCAGTGTGACAGCAGCACTACTCTGCAGCCTTTTAGTATTCAGGAAGTAACATATTTTCTGTTTGTTTAGGGGGTTACTTTGGATGTGCTTGGGCAAATAGATTTAAAATAAGACAATGACGACAAGGTTATGGTTTAATGTCTTCAGTGGCTTTAGGAAAGATTTTTAAAATATGGGTAAGTGTATATATATATATATAATGTAAAATATATTCCTGATTGAACTGGACACTTAAAGTTTCCAACAAAAATCCTGTGTTACAAACTCAGGGGATAGAGTTTGAAAGACTTGGGAATTTCCTAGAGGTGGGACCAAGTCAGTGTTTTCCAAGTCACAACTCTAAAGTCTTTGCTCATAATTTCCAAGTCAAGACATTTAAATCCTGCATCAAGTCTCAAGTCCTAAAGTTTGAGTTTTAAGTCTTGAACAAGTCATAACAAAATATAATGCATTTTAAAAAATAAAATAAAATAAAAACAGAGTAAAAATATATTAAATTTAGAAAAATGATAAATGTTTTTTAAAATGTGTTTTTTTTTTGTTTGTTTTTTGTTTTTTTTTAAGTTTGCAGGAAGTTGTTGTGTCTCCATCTGTAATATTCAGTCTGCATGTTTTACATACTGCAATTTGTATGCAAACAAAAAATGGGCATAGCGTTAGTTCAGGCAGGACATGATCTTTGCTGCTGCTCTCCCTGTTTGAGGCTTTCCATGTAGGTGCATGAAAGGGCAGAGAGGTTTGCCCTTTTGGCCTTAAGGCTTTCCACGTAGGAGTGTGGAAGGGCGGAGAGGTGAGCTCTCTCCACCTTAGGCTTTCTGCGTAGGCCTAGGAAAGGCAGAGAGGCCCTAGAAAAAGCCATAACACCATATATAATACTGCAAAAGGAAACAAAGCTGAATTATCTTTGGTACCTTTTTTTCCAACTGGTTCTCAGTAACATAACACTAGGTCGACAGGGTTCTCTCCTGTAACGTGACTGCATGCTGTCAGATTGGTTCAAACAAAGTGGATCTAGAGTACTGAGTGTTGGCTTGCTGGGAATAGCCCTTGTGTTAGCAGATACAGGAAATAAAGGGAAATGAATTGATTCATGGCACTCTCTTTAAATAACATATTTTTCAATCTTTGAGCTTAGGGGAAGGTATCAAGTATTTTCAAGTCAAAAGGGTCAAGTAACAAGTCATTGGTGTTGAAGTCTGAGTCAAGTTGCAAGTCTTCTTCAATTTTGTTAAGTGGAGTCTAAAGTCATCAAATTTGTGACTCAAGTTTGACTCGAGTCCAAGTGATGTGAATCTGGAATTTAGCCTGCATTCATGTTAAAATAACCCAAAAACAATGTGTTTCCAACTGGGAAAATGCACATGAACGCCTCTCAAGTTAGAATGTATGCGGAAACATGGCAGACAAAAGAAAATTTTCACTTGATGGTAAATAACTTTTTATTAATCCACAGATTTATTCATACATTATTCTTATCCATTTATTCTGTTTAGTGTCACAGGAGGGCCGGAGCCTGTCCCAGCTGACACTGGACAGGGTGCACCCTGGACAGGCTGCCAGACTATCACAGCGCTGACACATAGACAGACTACACATATTATATACTGCATGTCAAATTTTTGCTCACATGTAATCTGTAATATGGCATTGGGTTGTGGCCAGTAGTTATGAAGCGACCTAGATTAGTTAGAAATGTCTTGAACAAAATCATTAATATGAAGCTTCAAACGGTTATCAGAGTGTTTTTAAATTATCTGAGCAATAGAAAAACAACACATCTTTGCCGTAGCATTTGTGTTCTTTTTAAATAAGGACTGAAAGCTCACGAACACACAAATGTCGGAAGAACGACCTCCCAACTCAGGAAAGGGGACCGTCCAGGAAGCACGTAAATGCAGCATTATCAGGCAAGGTGGCTCTAACAGAAAATGCTATTAAGTTGTATTATGGGAAAAGTAGGCTCCAGGGACTAAAAGTCAGGATATCTCAGCCGCTGCTATACTAATTCTGATGATATATATTTCCTCCCGCAGTAGTAAAATGTAAAGTGGAAAACCAGATTAAACGTAAACAAAACGTCTGTTACAATGGCTCTCAGTTTAAGTATCAAATCCAGAGAGAAGCGCTCCTCATTTCGACAAGACGACATAGGGCGCAGCGCAAATTAGCAAATATAATCTCTTCATCATTTATTCATTCAGTTTGTTTGTCTTGCATGCTGCTTAACTTAAAAGGTCAGAGGCGGATGGAACATTTGGTTATATTTTGAGCAAGAAATAAAGACAAATGCCGGTGATTCACAGCGGAGAGACCAGTGCTTAAGATAGCATACAGGTTACACAGAAACATGAGTCACAACACACCTGACTCTGGATCACTGGAATACACTTTGTACTTTTCCATGTGTGGTGGGTTCATCTTGTATTGAGAATAATTTTAGCCTGTCTGCTGTCTCCTTCACAAAGTTGGTTGCTGGCAGTGTGTGAGATGACGTAGCTCACTGCTACTAACACATCTGTCCCTTTGGCTGTAAGGAAACTATCTATGGTCAACACATCTGTGGTTTTGGCCATGGTTGCTCTATGTACTTGTTTTGGCCACACTTCTAACTGGCTTTCATGATCTGAAGCAAACAAAGATACACAAACACAACACTATCAGACGGTTTCACATAGACAAAAACAAAGGCCTGGGACGTACGTACAGATGCATACACACACATCAAATGAATAAATGGGTGGACACTGGCCATAGAGGCATATTAAAGGCAGTCAAGGGAGATGCATTAAGGCTGCAAATATCAGCTCATTAACACTCAGCTATCCTGTTTGGCAGTCTGCTGTGTTGCTGCGTGTGTGTATGTGTGTGTCTCTGCTGCTGAAATCTACAGGTCATTACGGTAACAAGCAACTTAGCCCTCAGGTCAGCTGTCATTAGCTACAGAAGAATGGCCAGAAATCAACACGGCAGCGCCAGACTCTCACTCTGCCAGACTCTCTCCACTTGTGCATGTGTGAATGCATGTGTGTCTGACGGGGAGAATCACAGAAACACCTGTGGAGACGGGCAGAGAGGAAAACAGAGAGGCAGATACATGTAAATAGACTCAGAGAGGGGGACAGAGCGGGAGGCAAACAGATTTGCTGATTTTTTTAATTTTTTTTTTTAACCACAAATGGAATTGTTTCTATTCATTACATTGGCCAAGTTAGAGTGATAATTATAGCTGAAGATAATTAAAGACTTAATTGGGCTTGATAAACAGTTATGAATTGTTTATTGAATTGTTCTCACAAGGCACTGTAGCAATTAGAAGTTCTGAATTCATAAATATCTCCTTCTCACAGTTTGTCCCTTTTTCCCTCCTCTCTCCGTCTCTCCTTCTCTTTTCCTAGACATCTATGTGATTTGGACCTAAAGTACCATCCATGCAAATGTGTCACCATTTTACACACCACAGAGCAGGGGTGTCAAACTCATTTTAGTTCACCGGCCACATGTAGCCCAGTTTGATCACAAGTGGGCCGTACCAGCAAAACCACTGCATAAAAACCTATAAATAACAACGTTCCTTTCTTTTAGTGCAAAGAAGCACATTCTGAAAATGTTCGTTTACAAAAAAGATCATGAACACCCTGCTATGTCTTTAGAAAAGTAATAGCAATAAATATATGTCTCAATTTTTTCACCTTCAGTCAGTCGACTACTCACTCTCATTACATGTGCATTTTACCATACATTTCCTGTCCTGTCTGGTAATGCTGATATCACCACACCACACAGAGTGGGAGCTATTGAGGGAGCAGGTTAAGTTATCCTCTTCCTGTCTGGCAAAGATTCTTTTATACTGAAGCTGTCGATTGACAATATTCTGTGTGTAATCAATGCCTTTAAATATGACCACAATAAGTGTTTGTTGTTTTTCAGAGAACTGTGCACTGATTGTGGTGGAAAACCATTTGAGACAGCACTTAACAGGAAGGACAATACTCCATGTATAATAAGTTGTGACTAAAGGGCTATTAAATGGCTAGTAAAAAGTTAATAAGTTGTTAATAAAGGCTAATGAAGGGCTAATGAATTGTTACTTAAGGTTTTTAAAGGGATCATAAGGGATAAATGAATTGTTAATGAAGGGTTATTAAAGGGCTAATAAAAGGTTATTAAAGGCTAACTGAAGGATTAATAAATTAATAAATGCCAAGAAAGGGTTGTTAAAAGGTTATTAAAAGGCTAATAATAATAATAAGGGTTAGTGAAAGGGTTAACCCTTTATTAGCCCTTAAATAACCCTTTATTTTTTAGCATTATAAGACCTTCATCAGCCATTTATTAACCCTTTATTTACAATTTATTAGCCACTAAATAGCCATTTAATAAAAATTCATTACTAAATGGTTATTAAAAGGTTAATAAAGGGTTAATAAATTGTTAGTAAAGATTTTAAAGGGATAACAAAGGATTAATTGACTGTTAATGAAGGGTTATTAAAGGGCTAATAAAGGGTTAACTTGCTCCTGAAACCTGACACCTCGTAGTCCTCACAAGTGCATCAATATTAGGTGTACAAAGTCATCCAGTGGGCCAGATTGGACCCTTTTGCAGGCCGGCTGTGGCCCAGAGGCCATATGTTTGACATCACTGCCTTAGAGAGTGAAAGACTGAAATCTTCAGTCAGAGAAAAAAGAGAGCACCTCGCTCATTAGATACCACACTTTCCAAGATGTTTTCAATTTCTAAATAGGCAGATGGCCTCGATATTTTCGAGAGACCTTGTCTTGGACGCTCCAAATGTTGCTTTGTGGGAAATTAACAGTACGCTTTTGAGGAGACATTTTTACACCACTATGTGGATATGATATGAATACAGTAAAAGCAGGTGATATGTAAGATAATGTAAATTACAGACAGGTGTATCTAATGAGTGATGTTGACTGTCGCTCATTAGTTTTGTCAGTAATTAAATCAATTCAATACTGAGTAGGTTTCAAAGTAACATGAGGAAATTAACAAAGATGGAAAGAAGCAACATTTTTGGAAAAAAAACAGTCAAGGGAAGCAGCTTTGAAAATCATAATAACATATAAGAGATAATATGCAGTAGCAAAGAGGGACAGTATTCCCACGTTGAAACTAACCACCAGTGTTATTACAGATATATACTATAGACTATAGAGGGTCCTTATGGACATAGAGCTAATTGGCATGTAACCTTAAACAGCCTGTGCTTGTATCAGCTCTACAACTGCAATTACTGTAACAGTGGTTTCCTCAAAGTAAGCCATATTCATAAAGTTTTTACTGTTTCTCCCTGCAGTCGAAGTTCTCTTCAGTTTATATATTTGAACAGAGAGAATCTGTTTCCACCCGTTATGTTGCTACTGGGCTCTCTGTCTCTCTCTCTCTCTCTCTCTCTCTCTCTCTCTCTCTCTGTGGATTTATTATGCATGCTGAGTGTTATACTTCGGCCTATTTTTTTTTTTTTTTGCTAGTTTGGATATGTTTTGAATTCATGCTGAACCAAGATTGCAATTAAAACTTGTGTTGCCATGCTGTTAACAATTATCACATCTGACCATTTCGTCTTAGTATGTCCAAGCCAGCAAATGTACTAAGTCAGAGGAGGCACAAATTCACACTCTTCTGTAAATGGTAATCAAGTACTCACCGCTTGCCTGTGCACATCAAGCAGCATTCACTTACCCAGACATACTGATAAAAGCATAAAGAGAAGCACAAAGGGAAGAAAAAGACAGAGTGCAAAAAACAACTTAATCTAATTCTATCTGTACATTAAATCTTATAATTCATGTGTATTTACAGAGGTCATAATGTACTTTAAGACTTAAATAAGGGGATTATTATTCTCTTTCTTTGTGTCTTTCTCTCCCTGCCTTTTGTACCATCCAGACATCCTGTTTAAGGAGAAAATACATCAAATCAGGGAGACAAAATACTTTTAAAATGCTGTGTCAGAGTGAATGTACTGTAATATCACACTGTCTCTAGGATGAGTCCAGCCATCCGTGAAAATGCTGCTCAATATTTAATTACAACCACAGACAGTGACCAGTGAGACGCGTGAAACAATTTAGCCAGTCGGTGTCTGTACACTATTTTAATGTAATTGATAAAATTATAACAAATTAAGCAAAAATTAAACATATTCAAGTCACTGCACATAACGTTTGCATGTGGACTAGCTTCATCACTGAGCATTAAAGTAACTTTCATTCAAAGTGTTTTCTACCATATTTGCTGTTTGCTGTTTAAAATTTCATAACCACTTACACAGACTCTCATTAAAATCTGTCGACACAAAATGTTTGACTACTAAGCATTCTTTAAAGGGACAATTCACCCCAAAGTCGAAGTATGTCTCTTTCCTCTCACCTGTAGCATTATTTTTCAGTCTAGATTGTTTTGGTGTGAGTTGCACAGGTGTTGGGGATATGTTCGTAGACATGTCTGCCCTCTCTTGAATATAATGGAACTAGATGGCACTCAGCTTGTGGTGCTTAAAGCAACAAAAATATACAATTAAAACTTAACAGCAATGTCTCTTTCTGGAAATCATGACCCGGTTTCTCAAGATAATCCACAGATGTTGTTGTAAGCAGCTTCATGTAGGAGCTATTTTCTTTCACCAAACAGAAGGAAGCATACATCTTACTCATGAACAGGAGGCTCGTGCTCATGACAGCGTGAGATGTAAACAGTTTAGTGGTGCTAGGAGAGCTAGCAGTAGATGCACACAGGGGCGGATTGTCAGACAACGGGCGGCTGGGCACAGAAATGCAAAAGGCCCCACAGCCATTGCTACATAGGAGCAAGACACATACTTTATACTTGTTTAGCCTCTTTTGGTGTCATTGTTTTGCCTCTCTTTTTAGTCCCACTGCATCTTTTTGTGGTTTTGTGGCTCTTTATAGTCATTTTGTGTTTCTTCGAGGTAATTTGATGTCTTATTTTGGTGGTTTTGTGGTTCTTTGTGATTGTTTTGCCCATGTTTGTAGTTACTTTGTGTCTCTTTGCAGTTCCTTTGCATCTCTGTTGGGTCATTTTGAATCTCTTTCTGATCCGTACATGTTAATTTCAGTGACATTTTGCAGCTGAGGTCTTGAGTAATGCTCAATCTAGATAGATAATAGCACTACAAATAAGAGGGAAAATCTGTATTTATGATTTTAGGGTGGACTGTACCTTTAAGTGGTTGTCACAGATGTATTGCACACTGTATCTTTTTAAAGAACAGCTTATTATTTAGTGGACAGCTGTCTTAAAAAAGAGACAGTACATTATAAAAAATAGTTGATGGACAGGATAATATCAAATTCAAAGAAAAATGCAGCCCCTCTCTCTGTCCTTGAGGTTCTACCTGCAGTCAGCTTACTGTCAAGATGTTAGTAAGAGCTAAGTTATGACAGTGATAAGCATATTATCTAAGGTGTCTTTGATTTTCTGTGCAGATCAGCAGTCTTGAAGGTCAAGATCACCAGAGAGAGAATTCTGAAGAGCTTTTAGTTATGCTTATTTGAAATCTCCATAAGTCTCTGTACAGCATGCCTCTCACTAATAAGGATGTCATTTCTGATTTTACACGCTATAAAAGTCAGACCCCCCCCCCCCCCCCACTCAAAAAGACGAGACAAAAACCGTGAGGGCAAGTTTGAATGGGTACGATGGCAGTGACAGGGAGATTGCATCAGAGAGGTGCCACCACGGCTTCAATCTGTACAACTCCCAGAGGTTCCTCAAGGGACTTTGTCTTTCTGAGGAGTTTTCCATGAATACATTGTATATCATTACTTTTCAGTGCACACATTTTCAAACGCTGACAGACCACGTGTGTAAAACACTTTAAGCGTGACCTGTTCATTTCCACAGAAGCTCGAGACATTGAATTACATGCGTGTGCGTGCCTAAAACTCCGGTTATGGTTCATAACGACTCTTATTTGTGGCATAATTTCAGCTATGAAGAGGAATAACACGGCACTTCTCCCACAAATTGACGATAAGCAGAAAGGGGAGAGAAAAAAAAGCATGGAAACTCATTCACATTCACAGCGTCACACAAACACATATAATCATGCAAACAATCACCGTCCATTCAGGTCTGCAGATATCAGTCGTGCTTTCTCTGCAAACAGATTTATGCTAGTGAGGTAAATTGAGGTCTAGATTAATTTAGCACTGGTATATCAGGTTGACAGACTGCGTGCGACTGTGCATGCATAAGTGTGTGTGCTTGTGTCTGTGCATTCAGCGCCGGTGCATAAGCGAAGAAATCGTATCAAGTGTATACATTTAGGGCAAACATGTTTGATTTTAGTGTGCAGCAGGAGGGTGCGTAGTCGTGTGTCAGGATGCCTCCGACATAAACAAGTGGTTCCTGAGTTCACACACACACACACACACACACACACACACACACACACACACACACACACACACACACACACATAATTTCTGCTTTCATGCATTCACACCTTCTCTCATGTACATACACCCCTCTTTCCATATACATTTTCACCTCTTCAAAATAATTACCCTGACAGAACGCAGAGAGGTGAGAAGAAAGGGTTAGGGGGTACAAAGGCAAGCGCATAGAAAAGATATACACACGTTCACATGTATAATGAGTATATGAAGGCATGCACATACAGAGCCCCTGTGTAATCTTACATAAGGCCAAATGTTGACAACTACGCAGCATTCATTATCTCAATCTCATCCCTCTGGCAGCACTCAAATGAAGGCCGCTCTTGGTGATTGGATCATTTCCTGGTCGTGACTTAAGACTGCGGCGTAGATCGATACCATAGCACACACACACAGAGCAACAGGATCAATGTATATTAGTTACCTTTCTGTTTATTTTATTATAGAGGTGTCAGCCTGGTCTAGCCTTCAACCTCCTGTCCTTTTCACCCATTCTGACTGAAAACCAGATGGAAAGAGCTAGAGGATGCACCGTTTTTTCCTCCTATATGTGTGTGTGTGTGTGTGTGTGGTTAGATATTACCTTGATATAGCATTTATGTGTGTGAAAAGTGATGGCATGTACAACAGGGATTGCAAGACTCTGTGGTAGTAGTAATAATGCTAGGTGTTTGTGCCTGTGTGTGTGTGTCTGCGAGGGCAAGCAGGGGTCATTTCTCCTCTTGCCTGCATTCCTATCCTCCTCCTCTTTTCCTCTCACCTCTGTTCCTGTGTGCAGGCATATTACTGAAGCAAATTGGGGCCAATAGACTCTGTCACTGCATGACCCAGGGCTCACCAAACAGAAAAGGAACAAGCGAGACAGAGAGAAAAAGGCAAATAGAGGGGATAAAAGGGGAGATAAAGGAAAGGAAGAAAAAGAGCAAGTTGGAGGAGGGAAAAAAAAAAAACCCTGTCCTGGACAGCATGAGAGCTAGCAAAGAGAGGGAGAGAGAACCAGGAGATGGACGGAGGGAAGGAAAGAAGCAGAGGAGGATAGAGAGTGAGAGAAAGAAGTGACAACCTCAAATTAAATTCCCATCATGTCAGTGTAGAACAGAATTCAATAGTGTTTATTGGCAGCCCCTAGCCTCAGGGAAATTACATTCTGAAGCAGAGCATGGCATGAATGCACACACACACACCCCTGAACACGCACGCGCACACACGCACGCATATACACAAGCAAGCACACACATCTTTTGTACACAACGCTGTGCATGTCCTCGGACCAAAAATAAAAAATAAAAAGCCCTCTGGCTGATGTGAGCATGCAGACAAGCGATTTATCCCCTGAGGTCCATGTGCCATTTGCGCAGTGCATGTGTATCTGTCTGTCCATGTGCTATTTACGCGCCTTTGTATGTGTGTGTGTGTGTGTGTGTGTGTGTGTGTGTGTATTTGTCTGGAACTTTCTTCACATGCACGCTTTTGCCAGTGTACAAAAGACTAAGTTGTGCATTTTAGATGCTCAGTTTTTCTGTCTGTTGGCCACAATTGCCACTCTCTCTGCAGTCAGACTCAGACTATTTGCCATTATAGTACATGCGCAGGTTTCTATTACAGTGGCTGTATTAAATGTGTCCCCAGGCTCAAGTTGCCATGAGCACAGGGCTTCAGTGCCTTTGTCCAACCTCCAGCAGCAGCAGCAAAGGCAGCATACTTTAATGGGAAGCCGTTTAACAGTTTTATGCAGAGCACATGTAGAGGCTATTACTGCTGATGTCTCTGGGATGCAGATTTGTTCTAAATGGCTAACAATCTGCCATTCTTTCAACCCCCCACCCCCCCACCCCCCACTCCTCTCTGCCCCTCTAACCCTTTATGTCTCTGTCTGTTTATGCCTCTATCTCGACTCTCTCTCATTTCTCTCCCCCTGTCCCTCCAACGCACTCACTCGTTCTCCCCGTCTCTCTCTTTCTCCAGGAGCGTGCAGAGAGGGCTTTGGGCTGCTCAGTGGAGGATCTGAAGGCTCTTTTCTACTGTGAGCTGTGTCACAAGCAGTACCTCAGACACCAGGAGTTTGACAACCACATCAACTCCTACGACCATGCACACAAACAGGTACATGGGATGCACTGGCACCACAGCTACACACACACATACACACATACACGCACATATACTGTGTAACAGCACGCTTACAGACATTTTTGTTTATGATCTCTTGTCAAAGAATTTGGGTATTTTAGCATTATGTGCAATGACGGAAAGCTACTTTACATTTCCATGTCAATCTGCCCATTGGGTACAGTTTCCCAGCAGGTAACTGTAGGAGTGTGACAACCACATCATCTCTTACAAGCACGCACACAGAGGTGGAACACCTCAACTCGAGGCAGATACACACAGACATATGATGTATACACACACACACATACACACACACAAAGATAGCTATGTATTTAGATTCCCATTTTGATACTTATCTCAAGATTAGCTTAATTGATCCCGTGAAGGGCAATTTAAAACACAGCAGTGTATAAAATATATACAGCGTAACATCAAGCATAAAATAGAAATAGAGCTACTCTATACACAATATGGACATAACTGTGTTTGGTTGACACTGGGTTTTGTTTTGAGGTCTCACAGCCAGTAGTGTCCCCAGAAATTAGGGGTGGCCAGATGAGGTCACTGAAAATCTTGGGGTGGTACACCAAAACCAAAAGCCATGACTGAATTTTAGGAATTTGATTATATAGGCTATGTCAATATGGAGAATTAGGAAACTGCATACCAGTTTCTTATTTTACAATTAATGTAACTAATTATCTGATGTGCATAGACTAATACCACTACAGTAAACATTTTGAGTTCCACAACAATCCTGTTTTTAATGCGTTATCGATCTATACATTAGGTGATTAATTGTTCTTGAAATAGGCTGTTTGTCCTTTTCCTTAAAAAGACAAATACGCAGCTTTCTTTTGAAGGAGTACATTGATTATAAGGAACAAAACATCTACTAGCAGAAAGATTTCACAAGTTTAGGGGAAACTTCCAGGTACCCATAGAACCTATTTTTATTTAGATATCTTGAGGTGAGAGTTCAAGGGACGCCTTTGAAAATGTCCATGCCAGGTGTTCCCTTGGCAAAATTTGACAAATTGGGCCGTTATGTAGCTCCCTTCCTGACAACCTTTGTCCAACATGGCTGGTACCAATGGAGGCCTTAGGTCGTCAAGTTTACTCACAAGATACTGCTTCCTTTGCGCTAGCTTAAAGACAGAAATATGGGCCTCCAATTATTTTCACTAGCAGGGGCAGCAATCGTATCAGGGCACCATGGCCTCCTTTGGCCTCCCCACTGGAGTGACCACTGCCCACAGCTGCTAGATATGTAAGAATAATAATAATTGCAAAAGTCAGACTTATTTTCTCTCCTGTGACCTTATTCAAAGTTGATATGTAGAAAAGTACTCAAGTGATAACCCAAACCAAACTGGGCATGGACATGAGAAAAAGGGTGTGAAAATACAGGAATGACAAAAAAGCACTACCTGTTAAACCAAATAGGGACATAATTCAGGTTTTAAATGTTATATGGACAATGCAGTGAACAAATATATTTTCCTTCTGCTGGCTTAAAAGTTATTCACAAACAAAAACATGCACAATGTGCCAGTCAGTCTGACCTCTGAGGTTCGAACCATTTGAAACAAAGTGTTTTAAAACTGCAATAACTGAAATATATTTACATATTTTGGTATATTTGTTAGGGATCCTGCATGAAAAATACTGATATTACAGATATTGAACATATTTATTTAAATTAGAGGTCTCTGGAAGCCCAAACAGAAGTGAAGGGTCGTCTTTATGGAAAGCAAAGCAATGCTCATACAACTGTAAAAGTGCACTCAGTAGACTGGAGTGCAGATCTCTGCTAGGCAGCCGCCGGAGCTGTCCGTGTCCACTTGAGACAATACGCCCACTCAAGAAAATACAGCTTCCTTACAGTCAAGATGGCGGCGAAAATAACAAAACAGGGCTTTTTTCATCTCCTATTGTGCCAAACATTCATAAATCTTAACATATATAGTATGGAATCAATCTGCAGATGCTCTGGTTCTAAATAGGACCAAACTTTTCTATGGATGTCAATTTTTTGAGCCATAATGTTGGCCAAAATGTGGCCTGTAACAGACTAGGTGAGGCCTCTTGTTTTTAGTCAAGCGATTTCCATAAAACTTGTGGCCCCTATTGGCCGTTACAGTGGAGTGAGGAGTCATATGGCAATCAATGACAGTAAAAACAGTCAATAAAGAAACAACAGGTTTTTCAGCAATTATGAATCATCACAATCATGATATAATATATGCACACAAAAAACATTAGGCAGATTGGTCCAGTAGTATTTGAGGTTAGCTGGGTACAGATACACACTCAAACACATAATTCCTTCCAGGCTTACGCCTAGTGGAGATAATTTAGGATGCTTTCACACCTGCTCTGTTCGGTTCAGTTCAATCAAAACTCAAGTTCATTTGCCCCCCAAGTGCAGTTTGTTTGGGCAGGTGTGAACACAGCAATCGCACTCCGGTGCACCAAAACAACCGGACCGAGACCTTCTTGAAGAGGTGGTCTCAGTCCGGTTACAAACGAACTCTGGTGCGTTTCAATTGTGGTGAGAACATCATCCGACCTTGATCCGAACCAACTGCAATCTCATTACACACTGTTTGGATTGCTTGCCTTAATATGCACATTTGACACATCCAATGCATCAATCATTGTTTTCTAGTTGGAGCGGCGCCTTGTTTTCAAACTGTATGGTTTACCTAAAATGAACAATGACAGCAATATAGTCCACGATGAGCAGAAATCGACCCGCGTAGTTGTCCCTCCATTGTGACATTAGAGAGTGTTGCAATTATCTTGTGTTTACGTTACTTCCTGGATTTTTCCTGCATGGAAATTCTGACCAATCAAGAGCAGCTTTCTCACACAAGGCATTTGATCTGGTCCACTTGTAAATGCTGCCGTGAGAGCACAAACCAACTCTAGGCAATTATGCAAAATAACAAAATTAGTCCCTGATTTGGACCAAAGCAAGCGAACTCTAGGTCTGAAGCACCTTAAGACAGTCGCACAGCATCAAGGTGATAACACAGTATAAAGGTTTTTTTGTGTGTATCTGTTTTGGGGTTTTTTTTAAGCATTAAAGAGTTCCCAGGAGACCAAACGGATCATTAAGCTTAATATTGTATCAGAAATAAGGAGACCCAGTTGTTGAACCAGGTGATTAACTAGATTACAATAAATGAATACAAAAATACAATTGACTGGAGGAATACAATTAGGTGGGTAATGCGTCTTATTAATAAAAAATAATAATAAAAAAAAACGTGTCTCTTAAATAAAAACAGTAAACAAAGTAACCTGAGTGAAAAACTGAAAGAAAAAAAACTCAGAATGTGCATAGTATTTCAGTTTCACTTAATCTCCACATCCCAAATTCATAATGATGGAAGTTTCTCAAGCTTTTTTTCTGGTTCAAAATTTAGAGCAGTTGATTTGTATGTATCTAGTACATAAGGATGCTGCTACAAAATGCACTTTGTTCTTCAATTTGTTCTTCCTCCAAAAGACAACTAAATATTCGGTACCAGATAAAACACGGAGCTATTAGTCATAGCTCAAGTATGATTCTATTATTCCGGTTTGGACAAGATGAGGCCAATGGACCATTAGGAAAAGGCCCGGCAGCAGGTTTCCTCCTGCGTTCTGCTTTCACATCCATTTTCATACACAACCTCCACTCTGGACTAACAAGCTGAAGGTTCTGCTGATAGCACATTCTCCTACAGCTATCTGTTGTCATGCCAAGGCATACACTCACATACAAAAACATACAGACATGCACTTACCCATGCACACACTCGTCCACAAACACAGTCAATCTCTCAACCGAGCCAAGCCACTTCCCACTTCTGAACGCCCACACTGTGCAACATGAAATAAACATAAAATAAGACGGTTCCTTCACTGTCATTGTTCTTTGAAAATGAATCGAAGCAACTGCAGGCCAATGTTAATGCTTTGTTTTAGCCAGCGGCAGGCACATGAAACGAGCTGCATGAGGCACTGAGCTGACAGTAGCCACTGGCACTGTGGGAACACACACACACACACATACAAGCATGCATGCACACTCTGCCTACTGAGCAGACAACAGATGAAATTCTAGCTGAAGACAGCTTCCCTGCAGGAGTATTGGCTTTGGAGAATGGAAGCTGATTGCGTTTGCTCTGTCTCCTTTCCTTGTCATCGATTCAGGGATAAACATGTCTGAATGCAGCGCTTTATCAGCATTTACTGCTGATTACAGAAATTGCTCATTACAAGAGAATTACGCTCCCTTTTAAATAAAAGAGCAATCAGCCCATTAGCATGGCCCCTCACATGCTACCTAAGAATACATCATCCCTCATTCTGAGGCCCTAGTGGATATGAATCAACTCAGACTCATCCATAGTTGCCTCAGCCTGAGAACTCCTTAACACATCTAAAGGAATATTGATCGAGGCTTTGACAGACGGATTGAGCTTCACAGCACATAGCTAGACTGGCATGTTGGAGAGCAAGAGTAATATCGCTTCCCGCTGTTGGGGACATGACATCATCTTTGAAGACAAAAGTATCCGCTTTAAAGTGGGAAACGGAAATATCTCGGCCCTGTGTGCTCAGTAAAAATGGTTCTGCGTGCAATATTTTGTTTGGCTCTAAATATAGCCACAGGTTTGCCTGCAGAGGGACCTGTTTTTAAGAGAGAACAATAACCTGACAGAGTGCAAATGCAAGAGGAAGAAGGAAGAATTCATCTTCATATATTCCATCTATTATAGACTGCTCTCTCTCTCTCTCAGTCAGTGCCATGGACAGCTACAGTACAACGACTCTGATCTTTTCTTCCCCCCTTCTTCCTCCTCTTTCCTGGCTCTGTCCGCCGTCGTTCATTATGTATGCCTCTCTGCTTGAACATGATTAATATTTCCCATAGAATGAGTTTGGCATCAAAGCCCCTCAAAGCTCCTTACCGCACACTAACAAACACGCACGTGATCGTACACACATCTGCAATGCACTAGCACCTATACTGTAAGACATGTATGTTTAAGAGATACAAACCCACAAGTGCTGCTCCGTTGGCACATACTTAATGCCGCTTTCAGTGAGCTGACAGTGGGATGTTAAGCATCGAGCGATAATGTAAAAAGACACCCGATTGTGTAAGACTCAGCAGAGATTAACCTGACGACTGTCAGCTCCAGCATAAGATCTGGGTGTGAAAGAGAGTGAGTGTATAAATAAATCTGATGTCTGAGGGGCTAATCTGATGTGTGCACGTGTGCGTGCTGTGTGCGATACATACTGTATGGGTGGATAATAGCATAACATAATCTAAAAGTGAGAGTGGTGTAATCCTGTTGCAACTTATACTACAGGATAAATTCACAAATATATAAAATAAACAACAAATCCTGAATCTATAAGCCACGGATGTATCGCACACTGAGGTAGCTGAAATACACTGGGAAGCCAGAGAGAAGAAGACGGGAGATAGGAGGGATAGTGGTGCACGATACTGCAGCTATTTCCAAACTTCTTACTTTCTCCTTAGCCTTTAGACACACATGCACAGACAAATAGAAACACACCAGCATGCACATGCACACACAAACACACACACACCTTCCAAGCATGGATAAAGGCGGGATTAAAGTGTGTCAAAAAAGGAAACCAGAGCGAGAGGCATGAATCATTGTTTCCCTGAGAGGACTGGCGCACCTATGGCTGTAGACACATAGTTTCAGATGAAATACACTCATGCACACTTACACAAAACACACACAAAATTGAGCTAATTGGGGTTTTTTTTACATGCACTATGATGCAGGTGAACTCCCACCAGTTTGCTCAAAATTAAACTACCACTCACACTACGATACGATGCGAGAGTTACTACGTACTTACACTGGTCTAGCATTTTCCCAAGTGAAATCTTTGGCCTTGACATTGTCTTAGATGGTTAGTTTGTCAATGATAAGTGGTCAGGCCTTTCTGTTTGGTGATGTGCAATTTCAGCATCAGCAAATCAATGCCTTTGGTGCACTCCAGCTCGAAAGCAGATGTCATTGGATCAGAAGGTCTCTCAAAACAAGCAGTGATGACTGACGAGGGCTGAACATTTTCGAAATTTCAGTGGCAAGAGCATCATCATCATTAAATCACTCATGTCACTCATCTCAGCTGCGTCTGTAATCTGCTATTCACCAGTTGGGTTGTGTTTGCTCTCAAGCTGTGTGTTGGAGGAAAGACGCTTTCTTCCGGGCTGAATGGAGTTAATTGGACATGAGCTTTGGAGGAGAACATCTGCAAACGCTGCTGACTGATGTGTGCGGTTTGAAAGACAGCTGCCTGCAGAGAGCTTCCGAAAACTAATCCCCTCACTCTCTCTTCTCTTCTCTCTGTCCTACTCTTGTGCCGCCCGCTACCCCGTGCCCTCCACATACTTTTTTCTGTCCCTCCCTCTATCATCCTTAATTTTCATTTCCTGCAGAGGCTGAAGGAACTCAAGCACAGAGAGTTTGCTCGCAACGTGGCCTCGAAATCATGGAAGGACCAGCGCAAACAGGAGAAGGCTCTCAGGCGTCTGCACCAGCTCGCACAGCTGCAACAGGAAACCCAGCGGTGGGTAGGAGGAGTGTGTATTTGTGTGTGTGTCTGTGCGGCGGTGTGTGAGTGTAATGAGACCAGGGGCAGGAGTCCAGAAGGGTTAGAGTGCGTCACATCCAGTCAACGTTTGTTAGATTTGATGGATGTATCCACAGATGTTAGAGCACCCAGTTGTCCCAGACAGGCCACAGGTGAAGTAAATACTACATGAAGACACATTCTTGCCAGCGCTCTGAGAGAATATGATTGGTACGAGGAGGAGATGAAAGTTTTAGAGAAAAATGAAAAGTAGAAAAAATGTTGTTTTTTTTTCAAAGTTAATAAAAATAAGTGAAACAAGTTGATAACTTGCCCCTGGGTTTGCATACCTAAAGTAATCAAAACAACTGATAAAAAAAATACATCACGTAATAATCAACTTGATTGCACCTATTCCCTCTGCAATTAAATGTGTTTTCCTATAATCAGGCAATGATATGTGAACAACATCACTATGACTGCCAAGCCTCTGATTTATTCTTTGTTTCTTTTGTTATGTCTTTTTTCTCTCAATAGCATACTAATGGATTAATAAATAAGCTTTGTCCATAATTACCCTGTAATATTATATCCATGCACTATATATACCTGTATATTTATTTATGGGTCCAGTGTGTAGGATTTCAGGGCATATATTGGCAAAAGTGGAGTACAATATAATAAGATGTTTTCAGTTGTGTAGAATGAACTGAAAATATTATTCCTGTTTACGTTACCTTAGAATGAACTATTTATATATACACAGGGAGGGGGTCCTTGTCTATGGAGATTGCCATGTTGTACCAACATGTTTCTACAGTAGCCCAGAACGGACAAACCAGATACTGGCTTCAGACAGGGCCATTAGTATTTTCACGTTGGCTACCACAGTAAGCAGACCCCCCACGGCTGGAGCTGAGGAAAAATGCTGATTTTAAAGTGAAACTGCTTTATTCAGTGTTTTACCGGGTCTGTTTGTTTTGGAGAGGAAGAGACCTCTGCGGATGATTTGGCTCCCAGTAAAAACCTCCAGTAGATCTGGATCTTAAGTTATCAGAGAAAAGAGGTGAGAACACATTAGCAGGTGCTGGGCAAGCAGCCCGTATCTGACATGCCAAACAGCGCCGGAAAAAGACTGATTTGTAACATGAAACTGTTGTGTTTTTACTGGTTTAAATTACCTGGTCTGCTTGTTTTGGAGAAGAGGAGACCTCTGCTGATAATTCAGCTAACAGTAAAAACAACATGAGCAATGATTTTTATTGAATTTTATTGAATTTTTAATTAACTTTATTCACTGCCTCTTAATTGTATTTGTGCATTGGCAACACATGTTGAATGTCATGCCAATAAAGCCTGTTGAAATGAACTGAAAAATTGAATTGAACACTGATGGAATTCTAACTGGAAGAAGTTATAGCTGGTTGCAATCTGCAATCCTCACCACTACATGCCCCTTAATCCCCCTAAATTATATCCCTTTAAATGTAAAAGAAGTCAAGCTAAATCAACTACATCAAGAATATTTCTCTATCTGTTGCAGGGCCACAGGAAGGACGTCTGGACTAAGGAGTACAGTCAGGGCTGTGAGACAGCAGCAAGATAGAGACGTGGACCAAAGAGACCGCAGCCCTGAGGACAAACCTGAACCCTTCAACCACACCCAGAGACCCCCTCCTACGCAACCCAGGACAGCTCGTCTCAGCCATCAGCCAGAAGATCCATGCCAATCCCCTCCTCAGATACCCCTGGCTGCTGCTCTAGCAGAGTCCCCGCTAATCACACATCCGGCATCCAATACAGACCCTCCTGCAGTGAACCCCCAGTCTTGTTTGGGCTTGTATCCCCAGCTGCCTCTCCCTGGGCGGGGGAGGGTGGGAGGCAGGCTTGGAGTGTCTTTCTGCTTCTCACGCAGGGGGCCCAGGCTGGAGCCTTCCGCCTCTGTCTTCTCTGACCTGGAGGAGGAGGAGAGAGAGAAGAGGGAACAAATGAAAGAAAGGATAAAGGGGATGCTGGAAGATATTGACAGGGAAATTGGGGCAACAGATGAGGGGAAACACAGTGAGAGTGAAAAGCATGAGTTCAGATCTGACAGTGTTGGACTGAGCGACACGGGGCTGATCCCCAGAGAGGCGGCCCATGAGGAGCAAGAGATCGAAAAAAGAGACCTCGTGAAAGCACACTCTACTATTTCCACAGCAGCACCTGATAATCAGAGCCATGATTCAGTATTCTTGCAATCACAGACCCAGGAGGCCCTATGGGGCACAGCACTAGCAAGGGCGCACATAGACACTGAACACACAGACAGCGAGTCAGAGAGAAAGCAAGAAACAGAGGGGGGCAGGGTGGAGAGTCAGTATATGTGTGTAATGGGAAAAGATGGCTCTACCCGTCTGAGATGGCCCGTGAGTTTGCTTAAGTTCACCAAGTCTCAACCACAAATCTCCTACAGTTGCAACCCACTCTTCTTGAACCCACAAGAATCAGAACAACTCACAGAGGATCCGCGGGAGTCACAACAAAATCAGTTGTGTGCTCTCTCAGATGAATCAGATCTACGTGTGTCAGCTATTCTTACACCAGACACTCCTTCCTGTTTACAAAGACAGACAAGACAAGAGCTGAAAGCACACAGACAGGAAAAAGCTGAGGATAATTTCAAGGCAGAACAACATATCGACGCGGAGACGGAAGCACACCTGTTCCTAAAGAACAAAAACCTTTCATTGTCAGAAACAAGAGCAGAGAGAGGTAGATGCACGCTAAGTATGGAGAATTGTGTGAGGGCAGCCTCCCATCCATTTGACCTAGCTCAGAATGACAGCTCTGACACAAACTCCCAGAATCCTCTGGGAGGCAGATTAGGGGGTGCGAGAGGGATCAGGGAGAGAGCCATCATAGCCCTGAGCTGTAAATTAGAGTCTGTCACCCAGCCTGGCACACGGAGGATGTGCATCAGCCCGTCCAGGTGTGAGTGTGGGAGTGAGACAATGTGCAAGTGTGCCAGCGCTCCACAGCCGTACGTGGGTGTCTCAGAAGTGTCACGCAAAAAGAGGAAAGCCAGCACAAAGAAACGCAAGCTGGGAAAGAGGAAGAAGGAAAAAGGTTCAAACAAGCGCCAATCAGCAAGGTGCAAAGTGAGGAGTGTTGTCTCTACAGTCTCCACTGGCAGAGAGAGGAGTGGAGAAGCTGGAGGGAGCTGGGGGAAGAAAAGGAGGCAAAGGGAGACGGGGGAAACGAAGAGGAGGAGGAGGGTGCAGAGAGCAGGGAGCAGCTGTCTCCTGGGGAGATGTGAGGCTGAGCCAGTATCTGTCTCTGTCAGGAAGAGGAGGCCTCACAGGAGCCACAGCACTGAATCCCAGTCACAGCCAGACAGAGAGCAGGCAGAACACTGCAGTGCCGACTCCCAGCTCGCCAGACACACAGCAGACAGACACAACGAGGGGGAGGGAAAGCGAGACGGAGATGCGGTGACTTTTCCCTGGCGGTCTCACTTCTCCTTACACTCCTTCTCACCAGGATGTAACTCAAAGCTGTTTTGGGAAAGGGGTCACCATAGCAACCCCAGGAGTTTCATTGACTGCTGTTACCCTGACAACAGCTGTGGTTGCAGCCCGGCGAGAAAGAGAAAACTCCTCCACAGGGACAGGAAATTCATTCATAGTAAGAGGAAGAGTTCGAGGCATCGTGAAGTCTGGGAGGGGACAGAGAGGGGCAGGAAAATGGGAGGGCGTTCAGGTTGCAGAGACAGGGGCCTGATTTCAGATACAGAACAGTGGGAGTGGATGAGGGGGGGC
Organism: Cephalopholis sonnerati; assembly: GCA_019142605.1. NCBI lineage: Eukaryota > Metazoa > Chordata > Actinopteri > Perciformes > Serranidae > Cephalopholis > Cephalopholis sonnerati. The sequence goes on along the minus strand of JAGQAX010000008.1, from coordinate 24,074,408 downwards.
TGCCCTAGGGGCAGTGAGGAGGGCAGAGCAAGGAGTGGGTGGAGATCAAGAAACAGAGCAGGTGAGTGGGATCGGGTGGCAAGATTTAGCCCCAGTCCTGGCAGCTGGGGCAAGGGAGGCAGACATCGTAGCACAGAAGATGTAGACTGGGACAGGTGCAGTGTGGACAGATGGACGTGGGGCAGCAGCGACAGCTGCGAAGACAGGGGGACACATAGATCAACGTCAGGCTCCAGGACAGGGGCGGACAGCAGAGACAGCCCGGGCTGTGTGTGGAAATGTGCGGGCACCAGACGCTCAAGCTCGAGACACTTCTCCAGCCCTGAGTGGTGGACAAGTAGGCAGACGTATAGCCCCCAGAGTGTGATCAACACACGGGCCAGCAGATGCCACAGCCCGCGCTCCTGCAGCCCCTGCAGCAGCACCAGCATGTCGGAGCTCAGCTGGGAGTGGAGCAGGAGCAGTACCTGCTCGGGAGTCACGGTAGATGGGTTGACAATGAGCTCCAGCAGGACATCCTCAGGTGCTCCAGGACTCTCATCTGAGGCCCCACAGGAGGCAAAGAAGCAGAGCAGCCCCACGTCCACTTCATCCAGCCTTACCTCTTGCTCTCTCTCTCATTCCTCGCCACGCAGATCCTCTCTTGCTTCCACAGCCCCAGGCCTCAACACACACCATTGTGACACAAGACCTTCTCAGCTTAAGGAGCCCAATTCACAGTCTGATCTTGGCCATGAACCGTCCACCCTTGTCAATACAAGCAGGTCAGGCACAGCTCTTCCAGGACTATCCCCCGGTAAGCCACAGAAAGCAGCCAGGATGTTGCTTCTCCCTCTCATAGGGAAACTACCTGCAATCCAGAGAAAGGCTAGGAGGAAAAAAGGGCTGCTGGAGAAGAGTCAGGAGAAGGAGGGAGACGAGGAAGAGGAGGCTAAGGGCAGCGGAGTGGATCCTGGAGTAGTTGTCAACAGTCAAAAATGTCCTCTGGAAATGACTGAGTCAAACCCCAGCAGCACGCCAAATCTCTGCTCGTCACCGATTAGCACTGATGACAAGCAGAAAGGTGGAGAGACAGCTCCGCCAATCAGCTTTACCGCTGAGGAGATGGACAAATATCGTCTCCTGCAAGAGCAGGCAAGAGAGCACATGCAGAAAGTCCTGGAACAGACGCAAGACAGCGCAGACATACACACAGAGACAAATTACACACACACGGCACAGACAGAGAACTGTGGGACTTCAGAGGAACAATACACATCTGCACCCCTGCACAACCCTTCACAGCCTCAGACCCAGCCACTTCACACAGACACGATGCAAACACAAGCACAGCACACCGTCCAGGTCAGTCTCCCGCTTCCACATGTGACCCAGCAAGAAAACTTTACTCAACCCATGGCTCTGAGAGTCCCGAACCTCCCTCCTCTTCCACCGTCCCCCCCTCTCTCCAGCCTCCATCATATCATTTTACAACATGCAGCCCTCTCCATGCCCCCCTCCTCCTCATCCTCTTCTACCTCATCTACCTCTCCCGCCATCCACCCACACCCAGCTCAGCTCCCTCACCCCCTGCCCCCTCTCCATCCCTCACTCCCTCACCACCTCCACCTGTCTCCCTTCTCCATATCATCCCTGTTTCCCTCCATTCTGCTGTCCCATCATCCCATCCCTCTCCTCCACCAGTCCCCCGCTTTTCACGCGACACCACTTGCCCCACTCTCTCCGGTATCCCTTCAACCCCTGAACCCACAGTCTTTCATGGACAGAGCGTGGCCAGTGAGGTTTCAACAGAAGGCGTTGTGATTTTCACAGAGTGGCTGCCATGTTTATTAATCTTCCTTGGCAACACAGACTAGTGAGAGAAAGAGAGGGAATTTTTGGTTTGGACAAAAGCCTGCTATTTGAAATGGCGATGAGTCAGTGCTTTTACTAGCATCAACTCCAACTCTTATTCGCATATGCCCTCACACACATACACACACACACCTACGCGCACGCACACATGCATACACACAAACAGCCCAACTATTGACTGTTTTCAAATGAAAATTTGTTTCTCCATCTAGCCTCTGCTGTGTTGCAGCAGACATTGAGAAAAACCGACTTTGATCCTTTGCTTTTTCCATCATTCCTCATTCAGGCCCAGAATAAAGGGAAAGGTGCACCTGCTATTCAAAGACAAGCTGGGCTTGTGTCATCCTCTCTCTTTCCTTCTGAACCACAGACAGACCAGCTGCCTTTTGAAGTATCCTTCATGCCAGGGACAGAGGGGCAAGAAAGAGTGATAATACTCTCCCCTTATCTCCATTTCATACAAGTTATCTGAGTTAGAGTGTGACTTTCAACAACATAAATAACGTTCCAGGGACCGGGGGGCATAGCACAGCCATTTTAACCTTGATGTACACTGTATTTGTGTGTGTATAAGATAGAGGTAATTCTGAACTGACACACACACAGTACACAGTAGGAAGGACAACAACTAATTTCCATATCTGACACATGTAAAGACCCGTTTTGTCTCTATAGTGTAAATATTCTGACAGTGAGTAATAACATTAGAATCATGGGAAACAATAAATAAAAGGTGGATTTAACCTCGACCAGTGGTGCAATGCTTATTCCACACTCAGTGGCTTCTATGATAACAAACACTTCAACAACTTTTCATATTTATATGTGACATGAGATCATTTTTTTCCAGGCGGCATTTAACCCATGAGTTGTTCAGACAGCAATGAATGAATTGGTTCTGTTACATTAAAACTTGGCTGAAAAAAATAAACAGGCTGCAATGCTTTTTTCTTATTCTGTCTGATTCATGTTGATCATGCAACGTGTTGCAACGCATTCCACATTAAGAATTGATACTTACCACATTTCAAAGGTGTGAGGCCCAGAATTCCTTTGAAAGAGCGTAGAGTTGCAAACCACTCTTGCTCGTCACCACTTAACTGGAAGCAATGTCTACTTTTGACCCATTGTCACCAGGGCGCATGTCTCAACTGGAAGTTGGGACTCGACAGACTTGACAAAATCAAAAAGACTTGCAACTCAACTTGGATTTTAATACCAATGACTCATGACTTCACTTGGATTTTTGGATTGAAAATACTTGATGACTTTCTCAAAGCGCACAAATTAAAAAGTATGTTAATTAAAAAGTGTGCTACAAATCAATTAATTTTCCCTTCATTTCCTGAATCAACTAACATTAATGCTATTCATTCCCACCAAGCTGACACCTCATTTCCCAGATCCACTTTGTCTGAATCAATCTAAACGCATCCAATCAAGTTGCAGGAGAGAATAATGAAGAGCTAATGTTATGTTTCTGAGCGCCAGTGGGGAAAAATGATTACGAAGATAATTTTGATTACGTACAAAAACTAATCAGTGGTCAACAAAAAACAAATTGCAGTGTGCAAAACGTGCTAGTTGAAAATCACAGATGGAGACGCAACGACTTCCAACACATTACGTATTTTAAAAACCATTCTGGAATTTTGTAAATTTAATATAGAAATAATCTTTTCTTACATTACATTACATTTTTTGAAGAGTGCATTATGACTTGTTTAGGACTTGAAACTCAAAGTGTAGGACATGGGACTTGAGACTTATTTGTTACTTGCAAAACAGTGACTTGGTCCCACCTCTGCTATTGAGCATGAGCATGGTAGTTGCAAAGGAATTTTCCTTTATCAGGCACTTTAATTGGAATATGTTTTAGATGTCACAGAAGGTAAAACTATAAAGTGTTTCACATACAAGCAAATATCATAGAAAAAAATTGTGTAGAGGAATTAAAATTTTCTTTTTAACTACACTTGTAATCATTTCACAAGGTTGAAAACTGCTATCCTTAAGTAATGATGGCATTAAATAGGTTTATCTACCAAGCGTAACAACTAATTCAATTTCAAAAAAGGCATGCAAATTAATTTTTAAACTTAAACTAAAATATAGAAGGATCCGTGTGAGAGTGTTTTTGTTCTGTAAGTCACAGACTTAGATGTCGCCCTTTTAAAAGTACCATATTTTCTTTTAACAGTGACCTATTAGTCATTTTTATTGCCAAACAGCTACATCATTATGTCCAAAGAAGCACATTACTTTGACCACATTTCATTATTATGTCCACTGTGGCCTGGTTCACTTCACTGGGGATGTCTAAAGACAGTTTTGAAGTGCATGTTGTGTTTGGAGATCATGCGAGGTAATAAAAAAAAAAATCTTTTTGAATCATTAATGAAACATCGATGAGCTTCTTCCTTGCATGTTTTGCCAAAGGTTATGGTGGTTAGTAACTGTTGCTATGCATCCATGCCTGGTGATTGGGGGAGGCACGGATGTATTAGAGCTGCTTGCCAAACAGTTGATCACTGCAGCGGCCGGCACTCAGGGAGCAGAACACAGAAGAGAACAGAGCGGCATCCAGATGGTCTATGGACTTGGACTACCCAGAGTGCTTTGAGAGATTGGATTGATTTGCCCTCCGTGATATCAGTGAACACAGCCCAGCACACAGGGGGGCTACAGAGAGCGGTGACATAAATACAGACACAAAAACAAGACACAAAATGTAAACTCCCAGTCCTGAGGTGCTGGCTAGAAATATAAGTCAACCCCTGCAGAGATTCAGTAATTAGAGCACAATTCCTCTTTCTCCTCCTCGTGACCCCTGAGCTTGAGTGTGTGTGTGTGTGCGTGTGTGTGTCTGTGTATGTACAAAATGTGTGAGTTTGGGAGAAACAGAGACAGAGAATCCCTATCTCTCTCCACAGGACAGGAGATCAAACAGACTGTGTGAAATATAGAGCAGCAATAATTAGCAGCTGTTACAGCATCAAACCTCCCTATCTCTACCTCTCCCTCTCTCTGATACACACACACACACACACACACACACACACACACACACACTACTGCTGAGTTCTTATCCCAGACTTTAATTTAGAGATACTCAAATGTGCTGCAACTTCTCAGTCCTCCACTCCTGATAATCGTGGAATGATACAAAATCAACCCACTCCATTTTTTGGCTTCATCCTCTCTCCAGTTCATGAGCATTACTCTAAAACCACTCACAAAGTCTAAAGGGGAAAATGCACGAAAAGAATCACATGACGGAAAGCTCTAAAGCAATTACAGAACTTGAAGGAAAAAATGCAGAGAATGTTATTTTAAAAAGCAAATTTATCCATGAATATGGAGCGCTCAAGACCTTCACTGTATTATAATACAAAATTGCAAGTCCCACATACACACAGGAGTTATCAACACAGGGGTCATGTGGAAATTAGTAATCACAATATCACTGTACTTTCTGTCAGTGACTGATTAAATCATTACCTAAGCCTTGGGATTCGCCCCCTGGTGTGTTCGTGTTTTGCTGTTGTGTGTATGCGCATGTGTGTACGCACGCAGGAGTGTGGGTTGATTTATGATCGAGAGGAAACGGTTTCCTCAGTCAATCGCTCCTGTGAATTAATGAGGTATAAAAACTAAAGCTGGCACTCGGTCAAATACACCAGCAGTCACAGAGAGCTCACTGCCGGGGCAGGACCACTTCTATTGGCACCACATTTGATTGTTAGATTGTGGGTATAGATTGCATTGAGCAAAAAAGAGCCCCTCACGGCTACTGAAGCGATCCATCGACCCAAATTGCAGTGCTGTATAAATGAGACACTTCCCATCTCTTGCTCTCTCCCTTTCTTTCCCTCTTTTTTTGTGGTCTCGCCTCTTACCCTTCTCTTTGATTCAACCAGGTCAGTGGGGCTGCGTTCAGCTCCCCCGGCTGTTCTCTGACTGCGCAGAAGAAAAGGCACCATTACACTCCATCCTCTACTTTCCTTCTCATTCAGAGTCTACATATGTTTCTTTTATATGTTTGAATGCTGTACAGCATTGACGCCCACAGCACAATGTGCTTTGCAGTATTATTATTACATAGAGAAAGCCCTTCCCATACCTTTTCTCTTGCAGTGACATTCATTAAAAGTTTTTCTTGAGTCGTGGCAGAGTGTGACACACAGTACCAGGCTGCTCCACTCCAATTTACATCTTTTTACTGAATCTCTGTGCCTCTTAGGGAATAGTAGTTATACTAACAGCAAGGATAAAATTTCAACTCTTCCACTGAGCCAACAAATGACACTCAAAAGTTACAAGCGAAAATAAAGTTCAAAGGGATCAAGCCTCTCAAGATTAGAGTGCACTCAGAACTGAATAGAAATTCTAGTTTCAATTAGTTGAATAGTCAGGTGTCCTCTCAGCCATCACATTGAATGGTATGGCATTCCGTATTTCTGATGATTTTGGGTTGGTGCATCACTTTGTTAACTTTTGTGAGCCTCTGAACTCCCATAAAGGTACACTTCAAAGAGTAATCTGTCACCACTGATGCATCAAGAGACTTTGCTGTTGCTGCAGGTGCAATATATGGAAAGCTAAGTGGCTTCGGGCTGTTTAAAGCTTTTACATCAAAAAGATATATCACTGTGTGTAATTGTGAGCCAGGAAAAGTACTTTTATCCTATAAAACAGCGGTTCTCAACCAGGGGTTTGGGGACTCCCACGGGCCCGTTGAGGGAGATCAACGGGGGTCCCCAGAAAAAAGGGGAGAAGTTTGTTTTCACTATTTTATTCACTACAGAGATGAGCCTAATGTGAGTAAGAGTCAATACAGTGACTATTCTGATTTTAGACTGTATAATAAAGATGGACAACACAACAGCTTTCCAAAAGTGAAGCCAAAAGCTCTCAATCACCCCCTGGTGGCTGGCTGCAGTATAGGTCATAACCCCCACTCCCTCCATGTTAGCAGATGGGACATGGGCCATCTTTTTTTTTTTTTTTTTTCTTACAGGTTTAAAGATTTCAGACTTTTCATGTACTCAATAGATATATTTCTCTTGGATTTCAATCACAATTGTTAACATCTGTGTCAGTAAGCACCTCTCCTTCTCCAAGATAATCCATCCACCTGACAGGAGTGGCGTACTGACATTCTGATTTAACAGCATCATTACTGCACAGGTGTGCCGTGAGATCATCACAAGACAAGGACACTATAAAATGTGTAGTTTGATCACACAACACAATGCCGAAGATGTCACAGGTTTTGAGGGAACATGCCATTAGCATGCTGACTGCAGATTTATTATTTGATGCTATAACAGGGGAATTTGACGTCCTGACTGACAGCTGTGTGTGTCAATCCGTGTGCTTGAGATCAGTGGTGCTGCTCATGATTGCAGTTGACAACTATAGCTCATACTATGGTCATGAGCTCTGGGTAATGACTGAGAGAATGAGGTCGCAGATACAAGCCGCCGATATGAGTTTCCTCAGAAGGGTGGCTGGAGCTCGGGGTTGAGCTGCTGCTCCTACGCGTCGAACGGGGTCAATTGAGGTGGTTCGGGCATCTGATCAGGATGCCTCCTGGGTGCGTCCCAGTAGAGGTGTTCCAGGCACGTCCCACTGGTAGGAGGCCCCAGGGGCAGACCCAGAGTATGCTGGAGGGATTACATATCTCATCTGGCCTGGGAACACCTCGGGGTCCCCAAGGAGGAGCTGGAAAGCGTTGCTGGGGAGAGGGATATCTGAAATACTTTGCTTGGCCTGCTGCCCCTGTGACCCGGCTTTGGATTAGCAGTTGAAAATGGATGGATGGATGGATGACAACTATAGATTTCTGGTCTTGATCATATCTAAGAGCCAAAATCTTTTCAGTTAGAGGTTCCTGCAGTGGAGTCCTAATAAATTGGGATTCCTAACCTAATGTGTTTTAATGTAGGGGTCCTTGACACAATAAAGGTGGAGAACCTCTGCAATAAAACACCATTAATTTTTTGTTTTACTCTGCGCTCCTTTGTTGGGGAGAGACCTGTTTGTATAGGACGTGTATTATGTAGAAATAACTATGTGAATTGCGTTGTACGATGGATTTAAGGATTAGAGGAGGTAGTGGGCTCTGTGATACTCTTAAACTTGGCAGGCACCCCAAGGACATGACACTGTCAGCACATTGCTTACACTCATCTGCACACACACACACACAAACACACACACAGGCATAGAGGTGTAATAGGGTATAATTTAGGAGGCTGTAATAGTGAGATGTGATGCTCCGTTGTAAGACAGCATGGCTAATTCCCCGGTTACGTTATCTCTGAGAGACAGATGTTCCCACCAAAGATTACTATGCGCGCACACACAAAACAAAAACAACGCACACGCGCAAACTGTGTGCATGCAGAGATGCATGAACACGTTCAATCCTCAGACAATAGGAGCGGTAGGATAGTCTAAAATAGCCTTATTGACAGAAAACACAGATCAATGATGAAGACGACTTTTCTGAGAGTTAATTATGTGATGTAATGAGTTTCTGTGGAATACAATGAAGAGAAAAACAACAGTTCTCGTGGAAACTTTCCCTCACCAAGTATTTCTCTTAAAACAATCATTGGAATTATATAATAAATGTTGACCTCTTGCCATATTGATTAGAGGAAAAACACAATTTTTTTCAATAAGACCACTCTAAGACAGACCGTAACACCTTTTAATAGTCATTTTAAGGCCCACAAAGCTGTGAGAGTTAACCCTTTGCATCAGTCCACTGGCCGCAGAGCCTTTCCCAGGTCAGACACACTGCATCCATTACCCAGGAAATTCATCCTACACAGGAAATGGTTTCACTGCGGAGGATAAAGGTCACTTGATTCATGGCTTCTCAGCGCCTGTCAGGAAAACCCTTGGGTCAGATAACCATCACTCCCATTATGTCGTTAATTCACGGTTTGAATGCACAGCCACAGCATAAAGAAAGGGATGTAGATGAGTGGCGTGCAGCTCCTATCAGTCAATCCTCAAGTCAGGGGAGTCGATCTTGTCCTTGGCCGTCTTTGTCCTGCTTGTCTGAATTTCTGTCACCTTACTATCATTGAATATCCATTAAATCTCTCCTGCATCCAAACACGGGGTGTCCATGATTTAAAAACAACCACATAGTGGCTCTGAGAGGTTGGAAAGAAAAGCTTGTACACCTTGAAGCAAATTTGAGTGGTCGCATGGAACTTCAAGAGGACGATTTACACAAATGAACATGTGAATGTGTGCAAACAGTAGAACTGCCTCTCAAACTCCTCTCTCCTCTGAGTCCTGATCTCCCTCCTCCTGTTTCCGTTTAACTGGTTTCAGCTTTAAGTCTCCAGATTCTGATAATTTCCCCCTTAATCCCTTCAGAGGAGCACCCCGCTTAAGTCTCTAATTAAGTCAACGATACACACATACACCAACACGGGATAAACAGCACATGCACACAGCTTGTAGCATTCAGCTATCTGATGCACGGACAATTGGTGGTTGCTGTGTGTGTGCGTGTGTGTGTATGTTTGCTGAGTGTTTGTGTGTATTTCAATGATTAAGTCCCAATCAGGATGTTGTTATGACGACACATGCATTTTTAAGCTGTTAATCCAGGATTATTCTCCCCTCCGCTCATCTCATTACCGTCGATTATTAAAAAACACATAGAGGCACATGCACACGCACACATATACTAATTATGGGTTGGTTTCCTTGGAGATTGAACACATGCTGCTAGGGTCTCCAAAGGCAGTTTGACATACAGGTGAAAAAAAAAAAAGACAAGTGTGCTTAATATATGAATGCACCTCAGGCACTGACTGTGCATACAATGTAAGTTTTTGTTAGGCATATATTTGTTAATTCATGGACATTTCAGACAAGAAAGATCAAACCTTGCAGATATGAGGCGAAGGAGTATACTGTATTTATACAAGGCTGATTATTTCTGTGCTTCGGCCTCTCAGAGAGCCATTTTGGCCTCTCTGAAAGCGATTTTCAGCATGGAGCGGGAAAGAATGCGAGTAAACAGTGAGTGTCCTTTCCCCGTGATTGAATGTGTGTCCTTGTGTAGAAACTGCACTCCCCTCTCACAGCGAGAGAAAACATTCCTGCAATGCTGAGGCTGATGTACAGGTGAGAGAATGGCCAAGGATTTTGAGATCACCCGAGGCTTTGTGTCCACTATGGCCCACTCACACTAGGTCGGCTCAGAATAACCAGAAAGGGCTGACCGCCGATGTTCACTCACCCCTGGAGTCATTAATCACACAGCACTGCAGATGAGCCGCATGGACACACGGTAACACACACACACACACACACACACAAAAATGTCGAAACCCACTAGAGCCCATTTTAATTATAAAGCCAAATGCTAGATGACAGCACCGCTCCAGGTAGTCAGTCCTCTATGCCTGTACTCCTGGTGCATTATCATACATTAAACATCACAGACATGAATATTTCTGAGCAAAGCCGGGGCCACAAATAACAACACATCATATCACATTAAGCTATCAATATCCGCAGCATATATACACACACACAGTATCACTGCTGTTAACGTTTCTCCTGAGCTTTATTTAACGCTCCTTAAACACAATCAGATCGTGGTATCTGAACCCCTGTATTCCCGAACAGGCCTCTCAGCTTGCAGCAGGGTCACTATCGGGAGCAAAATCTCAGATAACGTTCCCATTTACCGGTTATGAAATTCTTCAAAGGGGCCGCGCAGCAGTGGATGCCTGTGGTGTGTTGTGTTTGTTAACAGGCATGGTGCATGGAGATATAGTCTGTGGTATATGTGTGTTACAGAATGTACGCCACATACAGTCCCACTGCTAAAGGTACCTGGGGAGAAAATGTCAGGTTGTAAAAAAAAAAAAAAAAAACCTCCAACGTGCACCAAACATACATCAGGGCTTAAGAAAAGTCCCAACTGCTGTGTATATTTTGCGAGGTGCACAGACGCTACTGTAGGTCTACAAGCTGTTTCAAAAATTTGTTTAAAAATTAAAATTAAATAGACACTAATTAAACTGGGTCAGTCAGTCCTAATCCAGCTAAAGTAACAGTGTGTGTTTGAAAGATTTTGAGACACTAAATAATAATACTTCACCCACAAAATAATCCTTTGCCAGGTTGGACAGTAGAGAAGTACATTTACTTGATTACTGTACTTAAGAACATTTTGCAAGTATCTGTACGTTGCTTGATAATTATTTTTTCTGGAGTTATGACTGTTATGCCACTACATTTGAAAAACAAATATTGTACTTTTGACTCAGCTACATTTTTCAGGTTTCAGTTACTCATTACATTTAAGCTGATTCTTCTTTGCTTTCTAAAATGTGATAGCCCATGTGCTGTGTTCGTCACAGGAGAAAACAAACAGTCAGAGTAAACTACTCCTCCTACGCCGGTCAGTCAAATTCAGAGTGTTTGCTACATTTAATTTAATAGTACAATTTAAACTTGTGGTAATAATGGCACACATGATCATATCTGAAGCCCATGTTGAAGATGTTTGATATAGAGAAAGATTCAAATCATTTTAAATGTTTGCTCCACTTACTGTGCACAAACACAAAAATTTGCCATCCAACCTGAGAGAGCTTGTAGAGGTATGTAAACAGTTGTTTAATTTCAGGGAAACATTTTATTTTTATTCTACTGGTTCTACAAACAAGTGCATTCAGCAGGTTGTTTCAGTCATTAGGATCTGTAAATGTATTGTAGCAACAATACAGCAATGTGTTGACACTAAAAGAAAATGTAATTTTGAATACTTAAGTATTTTGAGAAGCACATACGCTAGCACTTTTACTCAAGTAGAAATTTGAATAACTGAGGCGCTCACTAACTCGTCTGATGGAGCAGGCTCCCCATGTACAAAGGCCATGGCCTGATCCACAGCAGCCACATGTTCGATAGATGGATGGATGACAACAATAGATTTCTGGTTTTGATCATATCTAAGAACCATAATCTTTTCAGATGGAGGTCCCTCCAGCGGAGTCAAATTAAATGGGGATCCCCTACCTAATGTGTTTCAATTTAGGGAGTTTGTGAATAGATGATTTGGTATAGTCTTCCTGTTGATAGACACAATCAATCTTTACTTAAATAGAGAGAGTAATAGAGAGTAATTTGACTCTGCTGAAAAACACAAGGGTGAAGTATTCCTTTAAGGTCTGTGATGTGAAAAAAGTGTCCACTTTTGTCACATGGTAGGTTTGTCTGACATCTCTGGCCTGAATCAATAGCTTGCCATGCTGTCAGTGTCTTACATTTTGAGTTTTTTTGTTGTTAGTTACAAAAAAACATGTTCAAACGTTATCTTTTCTGTCCATAAAAAACTGGCTTTGTGTGTAGCTCTCTACCACAGAGTACAAACTCTTGCTCTTCACCTTTCTGCACTCAATTGTAAAACATATAAAAGAAGTTGAAAAGCATCAGTCCGTTATTGTGTCACTCCATTACACTAACCCATACCATTACACTACATAACCCTGCCTGAGAATTTTAAAAGGCTGCACTCTGAAAACTAGTTGAAAAAAAAAAAAAAAAAAAAGAAGTCAGAGTTGCCCGTTTCTCCTTTCTGAAAGGCTTTGTACCAGCCACTTTGAACAGTCTAGCAGAGAGAGAAACGCATGCTGCATAAGTTAATGTCAAATTCTCTCTATTGTGTCTTGCCTTGTTGAAACCAATGAGTTAACACAAAAGAAGGGGGGACCCAAAGCAGGAGAATAAACTGAATAGCATTAAAATTCAAGAATTACACACAAACTTGGAATATTAGAACTGGTACATGTTAAGATGACATTAACTGTTTGTTGGCAGACACAGTTTTCTAATAATAATAACTTCCCGTTGAGATATTTCACTTTACTGCAGTCTGAGAGGGAGACACTGCTGCTGCTGCTGCTGCTGTATTGAGGAAGAGCAGAAGTAATTAACGTGCAGCTTTTGTGCACTTTGTTTTGTGTGTGTGCGCATGTGCCGTGTGTGTTTGCTTGTAGAAAATCAATGCGTGGGTGCGTATAAGAGGTAAAAGCATTCAAAGGTGTTTTGTTTTTGCTGCTGGTAAGAAGTAAAGCTCTAAAACTAATTTATTTCATCAACATCTGTCAAGGAGATTAAGGGAGGCATTACTCAAGTATGCACTTATTTCACCAAAAGCATTAAACAACCGACTGAAAGAGATTGAGTAGACTGCAGCTTTTAATGCCACTCTTTATGTGCATCTCACTTGATTTCAAATATCGTCTTTGATAAACTGGTGTGAAAGGATAACCGGTACAAAAGGCACTTTAGAGAGTGCACTAGAACACTTTAACTAGAGGGAAACATGACGGGAATTCACAGAGTACAAGGAAGGGGCTGTGGTCAGTGTTCCATGGGTGCCTGTGCATCGTCCTCCTCCTCATCACTACAGGGTTCAAAGTCTTCATCCGCGACTGGGTCTCCCTCCTCTCCCTCCAGCTCTCCTCCCAGATCGCCTAGCAGCTGCTCCACATGCTCCAACATCGGCTGGTCATCACATCGCAGCTTACTGTACAGCTGGGGAAGAGGGAGAGGAGAAAAAAAAGACAAAAAGAGATGATGCAAGTGTGTAATGAGCTAGTAAGTACACTGGAAAAATGGAAATTTTAAATAGAAAGTAGGTTATACAGCAGCAGTGTTGAGACCGAACATGAAGTGCAAAATTATACTGCGGAGGCAATACAAGAAATGAGATATGGTGAGTGAAAAGCTCTCGACTGAGGCTCTTCCGTTGTGTCACTGAAGATAACAGTGCATCACTACGGCATCAGTAAGCAGCAGCTTGGAGTTGAGGGAAGTGAGCAGCCCTGAGGTTTTAAGTCTCCAAGTGCTGGTTAGGCCGCCTGAAATATCCAACAGCAGCTGCATTCTGTCAGCGAGGCAGTCACGGCTCACAAAACGCTGGTAAACAGTTTTTGTCTTTCGTTTGGCAAATCAGCACATTTGATACACCGTTCAGCCGCACAGGAGACAAAAAGACCATTTATCTTCCTCTTGCTGTTGCAATATGCATGCGCACGCGCAGAGGAACTTATCCTGAAGCACATATGGTTATGTGGTGACGTACATGTGCACATACGCACACATAATCAAAGTTGTTATCTCAGTGAAATATGCCGTGAAGAAGCAAGATAAAAAAAAAAAGTCCTGTTTTCAAAGCAGCCAGCAGATTTATCTCTGTAAAATACTCTGCTTGTGTGTAATTACTGAACTCAAAGTGGAGTTGGGTGATAAAACTACTGGAGCTACCACCAAGGACAGCAAAGCATAACACTGCGTTTCTGTGTGTGCATATACAGAGTAAGGGGGGAACTGATACAGCGATTTATATTTATGCTCTTCTTTCCAGCAACAAAACTAGAGAGAAAAAGAGGGCGAGTGGGGAATGGTTTATAAGATCATCTAGGAATATTATTCTATTTAGTCACACACACACACACACATACATATGCACACACACTCCCTAGAGCACACGGACAATAAGCAGCTGAGTGCCATCATTCTCACTAAAAGTGTAACGAGGCCAGGAGAGTGAAGAAGAGTGTGTGTGACTGCTTTGCCCCAGGACCAGTCTCCAAGCAACAGCAGGTCCTGACAGGAGACACGCAGTCACATGGGAACTCATTTAGAGTGTAAGAATGTGCAGTGTGTGTGTGTGCGTGTGTATGGATGTGTGTGTATATATTTAAGTGGATGCTGTCTCTGCAGGATGGAGCTCCAGGGAGGTGGAGCGTGACCCAGGTCCAGTCACAGGGTCTGATACCGAGGGAGAGCTGACCCTCTCAGCCTCCTTAAAGCACCACACACACATACAGGGGGGGAAAAACACTGATTTTCATTCTGCCAATGTCACTCTGAAATGCCTGGAGATGTTTATCCACAACAGGCACTCTGAATAAAAGTTGGGTTTGCTTTACAATAGGCTTGGCTCAATACCCAGAATAATTGCACATTACAGCCTTGGGTAAGAGGTGGAGGGTGTCTTTCATAAGAGTTGCATAAGAGAAATAATGTAAGAAATTCAGTGAACGTGTGCAAAAAAAAAAAACACTGTATGTTCAACAATACTGAATGCCATTTGGAAATTGTATTTCTACGTGGTGATATTTACTACAAATCAATAGCATAGTGTGTCTGCTGGATGGAATGTGATTATTCATTGTGATGCTTTCAGCTAGCTAAACAAACAGGAGCTATTCTTTACACATTCCGCACCGAACGCTGCTGAGATCAGCACCGCCGTCGCAAGAAACACAGGCATTTCTCATTTACAACAGCCTATGTTTTCTCTTCTCACTTTCACGGCCCAGAGAGCTGCCTAGAGAGGGAGGGAGAGAGTGTGTGTGTAGGTGTATGTGTGTGTGTGTGTGTGTGAGCGTATGTAATCGTATAACTCTTTCATGGTCCACTTTGCTCTACTTTCAAGCCCTAAGTCACAGCCCAAAGCACACTTGACCATTGCCATAACAACTCACAAACACACACAACATATTTTACACTTACACATGAAGGGGCACATGGGCACATCTGTTCTCACCGTCAACACCCTATTCTTTTTAACCACGGCTAGCTTCCACAGTTGTAGGGATAGCGATGTCGGTCCACTGCTTTGGACCAGACTGAAATATCTCCACAGTTACAGGATGAATGAAAGAATGACTTCGGTGATCCCCACATTCTTCCTGTAGTGCCACCATAAGGTTGACATTTTTAGTTTCATTGAAATATCTCCACAGCTATTGGAGGGACTACCGTGAAATTTCAGACATACATTTATGTCACCCAGATGATGAATTATAACAACTTTTCCTCAAACACCATCATGAGCTTAAAATTTCACTCAACCACATAGCTAAGAAACTAATGGCATTCCCATCGACCTAGGCTGTACTTTGTGTTTAGTGCTAATTAGCATATGTTAGCATGCTGATTAACTGAACTTAGATTAACTTAGAACATGATAAATATTACACTTACTAAACATTAGCATGTTAGCATTGTTATTGTGAATATATTGGCATGTTAACATTAAGCTCAAAGCCCCGCTGTGCCTTTGTACAAGCTCACAGAGCCGTTAGCACGGCTGTAGACTCTTAGTCGTCTTTATAAGCACATGTGACGTGTTAAGGAGCGTGTTCCAGTAGTTTTCTTTAATTATTATGTATATCCAAACATCCAAATTTTGGTCTTAATATTTTATCATTAAATACTATTTTCTGGTGGCACAGTGGTGCAGTGGTTAGCATTGTCACCTCACAGCAAGAGGGTTCCTGGTTCAAACCCAGGGTGGGAGGTTCGAACCCCTGGGGTGGGGGAGCCCTTTTGTGAGCAGTTTGCACGTTCTCCCTGTGTCAGCCTGGGTTTTCTTTGGGTACTCCTGCTTCCTCAAAGACATGCAGGTTAGGTTCATTGGTGACTCTTAATTGGGCGTAGTTATGATTGTGAGTGTGAATGGTTGCCTGTCTCGGTCAATTAGCCCTGTGATAGTCTGGTGACCTGTCCAGGGTGTACCCCGCTTCTCGCCCAATGTCAGCTAGGACAGGCTCCAACACCGCCGCGACCCATTACAGGATAAACACATATGGAAAATGAATGAATGCTATTTTCCCAAGCCTTTGAAAAACATTTTCCCCAGTGGCCTGACAGGTTTCTGCTTGATGACCTTGCTACAAATAAACATCTTATCCCACCTAACTGCCTCTTCATGTCTGAGCCAAGCCTTCTTTGAGAATTGTGTATTTTATTGATCTTTCAAATTAGCTATACTCCTCCGATCTTGGATTGGATTGGATTGGATTGTCTGATGAAGATAAAGCCTCTGGGGACAAAAGCCAGTATTTCAGGAGACTTGATGTAGCCAGTGGATATCCAGGCCAAGAATTCCTCTTTAGCGCCCCTCATTACAGTTCCACTGGCAACTTGAGATATGTGCAGATAACATTTCGGCTAATCTCTACAAAACAGATATTTTCATATGAATGCACATAAATCAGAAAAAAGTCTAACAAAAAGCTACATTATCATTAGACGACAGCCGATGGGTCCCCCGATTTCACTTCAGCCAAAGCGTTCATGCTCTTTTGTTTTCTACACGGCCTGCAGGCAACCAAAGCCTGCTCAAATGTGACTGGTCAATATTACTCAGACTACAAACACAAACTAGAGTGCTTTCAGACAACAAAATTTTGTACCACTGCCTACGGATTCAGCACACATATGCAGATATAAGTTTATAGAGGATATCCCCCTAACTGTCACAGAAGCTAAGCCTGTGTACTAACTGGTCGAGGCAGCAGTAGACCAACAACTCCTATGCTCTGTGTGGTACAATTACTGTTTTTGTCAATGGATCCTGGTGGCTTTGAATAGAGTGATATAATGACTTCAGTTCCCCATAGGAAAGGGCTGTCAGATGGCAAGGTGAAGCTGTCCAAATATTCTACATTTTGCTGCTACCCCTGTGCACAGCAGTACATTATTTAGCTTCCATGCTGTCTGTCTGTTTCTCCAAATTGGGGGGCATGCCGACCGCCGTCTACTGTAGGTAACACACTGACTATAGATAAATACCTCAAACAACCTCACTTCAAAAAATCCCAACTATCCCTTTCAGCTATCAGCGCTCTAACATACATCACAGCTTTTTGCTGGTAGCTGAGTGGGCGTTTCCATTTGAAAAACCTGGAGAAGAACACCAATATTTTCAACCTCTAATTTAACATTTTTCTGTCATACTAAACAAACAGTCACAGTGAGCCAAAGTTAGCATGATGGATGTAAAAAAGGCCAAATGTCACTCAACTCAAAATAATCTTCCTCAAAATACTAAGTGGACACAATACAGCAGCAATGCTTCCTGGTGAATTTGAGTTATTACTGCATTTCTCTACTTTTAAATAACATCTTTTCTAAATGTCATATGGCTTGCTCCACATATTGTTAAATTCAATGCCATATGCTCCTGAATGTTCACCTGAAAACTGGCAAACTTCTGAACAGAGGAACCAATTTGAAACTTGTGAACTTCCCCGAGTTTCAAAACACGATGTGGCATAAATCAACACGGCAGCATTCATAGGAAAGAAACTATTACAGAGAAGCGCTGGCAAGTTTGACTTCATGATAATGACAACAGCTCCAGTGCTTGGTAACAGAATTGAATAGCCCGATGGATTTTAATACAAAACATAATTACGTTCGCTTAAGGTGCACAATGCAGCGCAAGTGCTTCTGGGGCTGAATGAGGTCTCACCCTGTTTATGGTCATTACATTGCAGCATGCAGGGGCTTTGTGCCTCGCTTTAAAAGGAGAAAGTGAAAATGTGCAGGCATAAAAAAAAAATCTGAAGTGTCCCTTTAATTCATTTCTTTCTCTACCATTATTTAATTTCTTTGGATATATATATAGTATGGTCCAGCATACAGTATCTTTTGTCCAGTGTGCAGTGGACGAACATATAATAAGCACTTATGTACCCTTCATTCCTAAATTGATTCTTTTCTGCTCAATTCTTGATGGAAACCTTTTCCTACAACTCATACGGCAGCATAAAGACAAGGCTAATTAGACGGTGAAAGCCTAATCAGTCCATCATTGTTCACCTTCTGTTTCACATCTGCGCTTAACTTCCCCTTTCATTTCACCTCTTCTTTCATTTCATTTCCCAATGCCTTCATTCTCCTAGATTCTTCTCCTGACCATTTTCCCCTTGTGCACTCTGTCTCTGGCTTTCTTTCGCTCGCACTCGTACACTCTCACCAAATGACCTTCCTGTCAAGGAGATAGATACTTCTTCATACTTTCACATCTTATACTTGCACATGCACACACACATAGTGTCTACCATTCTGGCAGAGTAGTGCCAAAATCTTGCCCTTCCCCTCAGCTTCCCTCTGTATCCTCAATCCTGCTCTCCTCATTCCTTTCCACTCTGACTGTATATCTCTTCATTAGTAAGAGAGCATTAATTAGATGAATTGTTTCAACACACTTTCTTCCTCTTCTCTGTCTCGCTCTGTCATACAAACACATACTTCTTCACTAGCAAGGGTGTGACACTGGTTAAGATTGGACCTTCCTGAGTGTGAACAGAGCATGTCGCTGGAAGTCTCAAGAGGGCTGACCGCAAACTCAAACACACGCACGCACACGCGCGCACACACACACACACACACACACACACAACTTAACACTTCAGTCCTTCAGTCACATCCTTGGTAGGGAAAGGCATTAAAATTACATGAAGAGCACACCTTGGACCAACCCTGCCCACAATCTGTGCTCATGGGATACCCTTTCAGCCACATCAAATAGTAAAGCTTTTGACCTCTGTTTGCCCTAGCTGCCTCTGTGCACACGCACGTACACACTCACACACATGCACACGCGTATATAACGCTGTCCTCTGTGCATACACTGCAGATCCTTCTTCAATCGCACCCTATCTGGCTGAGACTCAAATTCCATTTCACGTCCGGTTTACTATTGATTTTACCCTCGCCACTATTCACCAGCTACACCCCCTGCACCCACACACACACACACACATGCACACAGACACACACACGCACACACACCATCCAATCTGTTCCCTGCCTCGCCTCCCCTTTCATTCTCCCACTCCTGCTCACCCTCCTGCTCCTCTCCTACACTTCTTTCTTGTCCTCTCAACTCATCCATTCCTCCCCATCATTCCTTTTTAGAGTATCTCAGCTGAATGCAGTGTGTGTGTGTGTGTGTGTGTGTGTGTGTGCGCGTGTGCGTGCACAAGTATCGATCACAGAAGAGATGAATAATGAAGACATTTCTTAACAAATAATTAGATATGCAAGTTGGCACACACAACCATAATTAAATATGTGCATCCACATAAGGTGCGCCTACGCATACCCGCATGCTTTCTCTCACTGTCTCATGCACGCACATGCGCGCGCACACACTCACACACATATACACGCACACACACACGCATGCATGCACACTTAGCAAAGTCATAAAGTATGCAGAGAAGTGGACTGGCGCCAAAACAAGCCGTTGGGCTTTGAGGCCTCATTTCCATGTTGGAGCCCATTTTAACTAGCAGACTGACTCATCGTTAATAATTAACACTCACAGTGACGCTCCGAAACAAAGCTCTGATATAAACAAGGGAGAATCTCGACTACACAATGTGCAGATGCACACACATATGAGCAAGAGCTCCTAGCCGAGGAATTAAGTGAACCATGAGGGGGGCCGACTTCTCTCCACATTCCACCTCACCTTTTCAAGGTCTTCGTGCATTTACCTTTCACATTATTCTGCGCCTGTTGCTTCAGTCACTCTACAAAGAAACAGCTATGCTGTTTACTTGTCACGCTCTGACGCCTCACTCAATTCTTTTGCCATTCTTTCACCTTTTTATTCCCTTGCATTCTATCTCCGCGCAAAAATGGTTAAGTACTTAATTCTCTCCATTTCTCAAATCTATTATTTTCAATTTGTTTTTTTTTTCTTTATTAACTCTCACCACAAAGCCGGCAGCTCAAATCTATACGCGCCCTGTGCCTTTTTTTTACATCCCCACAGTTTTTGCCACTCTCCCTCTTGGCAGCTCAAAACCCACCTCGCTCCTGTCTCAGTTGTGGACATCCCCAGTGGATACTGGTTAGACAGGCCTGTCACTACACTGCTGGCCAGAGAGACAGACATCAATATATCGCCACTCTGCTGCCCCTACTCATCTGTACAGGAACAGGATGTGGTGGGAGAGGAGGAGGGAAGGTGGGTAGCTGGGTGGGGAGGTGAAAAGGAGAGGAATCGTAGGTGGGGCCTGCCATCCCTCAGTCTGTGCTGTCTGATTTACAAGCCTATTGGATTTTAGACTAACATGAATCACGGCCCCATAGAGGCATTGCTCCCTGACAGAATGACAGAATGAATGAGACACATCACTCCGAGTGTGTGTGTGAGTGCGCGCGTGTGTGTGTGAGGGGGAATGGGAGAAAGAGGGGGTGTATTTAAACCTCTTTGAGATTGTACTAAAAGACATTTCGGTGGCAACAATGGAGCTTAGTTAGAATCCTCTCATGTTCACAGTACTGCATGTACTCCTGCTCTGACAAGAACTGGTTCTTAGGAGTCTTACGTATTGTTACATTGTACTGGATGTAACTATCTGTACCCAGAGCTGCCACACACAGAGATGGAAAAAGTATCCAAGTCCATTGCTTAAGTAAAACCACCAATATTCAACAACACCACCAATATAACAAGCAACAGTCATGCATTCAAAATTTTACTTAAGTAAAAGCACCTAATTTTTTTTATCAAGAATATGTACTTAGTTGGAAAAGTAAAAGTAATCCAGACAAATGGCCCCTGTGACTGTTTTACTGTTATAAGTTATATAATCAGATTATTGTTATTTATATGCAGCATTTAACCCTTGTTAGTTGAAGTGGAGCTTAATTATTTTCTACAGGTCTGCAACTAATGATATTCATTATGGTTTAATGTGCTATTCATCTTCTTGATCAGTCCATTAAGAGTTTAGTTTGTAGAGTATAAGAAAATACTGAGAATGCCCATCACAATTACCGGAGTGACAACTTCAAATGTCTTGTTTTGTCCAACCAAACAGTTTGAACCTCGAAATTATTCAGTTTCCTGCAATTTAGAACAAATTGTCTGTTTGAGGAGATGAAAACATAAAATGTTTGGCATTTTTGCATTAAAAATGGCTTAATTAATAAGCCAACAAATTGACTCACTCAGAGCTATGAAGTTAGCAGAAACGATAGCAACTAGGGATGATGGCTGTCAAATAAACGCGGAGGTATATAAAGTACAATATCTCCCTCTGAAGTATCGTGGAAAAGAAGTATTAACTATCCTGAAATGAAAATACTCACGTACAAGTTCTTAAAAACAATATATAGACTCATACAAAAGTAATCCCAACCAGCCATTACTTATGAACCACATGAAGTGTGTGGCAGTGTTGCAGAGACTCCAACTTCCCTGCCTGTATTTTCTTATCTCTTCTTATACTGCTGCGTTCGGGCAGAACGCAGCAGGTCTGGATGAGGTCGAGACTTTATAAAAAGGTTGCAACCAGGTGCCAGACCCTAAGCAGCGCACATTCAAAAGGAAGATGCAACAATCAGCACCAAAAAAAATGCAAATATAGAGAGGCAAAACGCCAAGCGGACAAAGCTCGTTCCAAAACGAGAGTGAATCTTGGGTGGGCTTTTATTTTCAATTTTGCTGGCGAGCACTGAAGGAGAGGATGGGGATGAAGAGAGATGCAGAGTTGGCCTGTTCTCTGTTGGATAGGTAGGTGCCAGCGGTTAGCTTAGTTAGCTTGCTAAAGCACTGGCTTTTCCATTACAGTAAAGTGTAACGTTCTTACAATAGAAGTTGCAGTGTTCATACAAGCATTGCTGGGCAAAGTTAGGTGACTGGAAATTCCTGCATCGTGTTCCTTTAAGTACAGTACTTGAGTAAATGTCCTTAGTTACTTTTACCCACTGGCCATGCAGTATTTACGATTTAATCAATTAATCTGGTCGTAGCCACGTAAGAAGTGAACCACAACTATAGTGTAGCTGTATCATAGAAAAGCAGCAATCTTTGGGTTTGTGGGCAGACTGAACCTGAATTACCTTCTTAGCACTGGTCAGGTACGATCTGGCTGCCTCCTTCAATGCCTTCCACTCCTCCGTGTCCTCCTCTGTCACCTCTCCTCCCTCTCTTTCTTGCCTCTCTTTTGCTTTTTCAAGCTGGAGGTAGCACACCCAGCCGGAGAGATACCACACCTGGGAGGCAGAGAGAAAGAGATGTAGGTTGGGGGGTGTTTTCTCAGACACAGAGGAAGTGTTCTTTGTTGCAGTAAGTGAGCTGTGACAAGGAAACAGATTTGTAACCCTCACGGAGCACGTCTGCATGAAATCCCACATCCCTCTTTGACAAACAGGTTTCACACATATGACATGGAATAACACAGACATACAAGCAATCCATCACTGACATAACTGTCAACCTGATACAATCCTGACACATACTGTACTCATTTACAAACGCTGTATCAAAGGAAAGGCACATGTGCACATGCTGTAGCTTCACAATTAATTAAAACCTGACTTGTGACTCCTACCATCTGTCACAACCATTTTGTTTGTTTATCTTTCTATAGTAAAAAATATAATTACTTTGTCGAAACGTACATTTAAACATAATATTATAAAATGAAAAATACGTTCCCCTCAGGCAAATATCTTTTTTGCATTTCAAATCATACTCACCTGTTTTGTTGTGCACAATACCAGCCTGGCTATTAATTTAGAGGAGGAGTATAAAAAAATTCTCTTAATCTGACAGTTAATTATTTTATTCTACACATAATTCTGCCTTGACAGAAACTGTGGAGAAACAGAAGTACCACAGTCCTGAGGCCTGTCTCAGAAAACAGGATTAGCGGGCTAACAAGCTAACTCAGCCTCGACTCTGGTTTTCTGGTTCCACGTTGGTGTGTCATTTTTCAGTAAGGAACATCACCATGGTAACTTCAGCTCCACACAACACCTGCTCCTGAGCAGGATATGATCAGGGCATTGAATGCAAACATGCAAAACACCTCCCTTCTTATGAGTCATCTCTCTGGAAAAACGGCTTCACTGTTCCTGTGGCCATGTTTTGATCAGATTTGATACATTAAAAAACTTAACAGAATAATATTCAGTTACTCAAAGGAACAGTGTGTAGGATTTAGTGGCATGTTGTGGTGAGTTCTACAAATTGCAGCCAGCTGAAACTTCTCCCATGTGCCAAGCATGAGCTCCGAGTTAGGTTTCCCTCGGTGGTCAGTGTTCAGGAGGTTTACCAGCAGCCAAAATATGTGCAGGAGTAGGGTTGGGCGATAAAACAATCTCGAAATGGGATCGCAATAAAATGTATGTCGATGATGATGATAAACTATAGTCATTTTTCCTTGATATGGATGAAGTTAGGGCTGAGGCAAGTGAGCCGAGGTAAGGAGGAAATGAAAGTAGCATGTATATAATAAAAATAGGGGGAAATGGGTGGAAGTGAGGAGCAAAGCGGCGGTGAAGCTGAAGAAGAGAGAAGAGTTATCCACAAAAATGGACGAAATTGTGGATAAAAAAAAGGTTATACAACGTCAATAATTTGGAAGTGGTTTGGCTACTTGGAAGGTGATGATGCACAGACAAAGGCGGTCAGCAAAACATGTCGTCAGTTGGTGCTAACCAGGACAGGAAACACAACAAACGTTTTCCATCACCTGAAAAGGTGGCATCCCAGCGACCACACTGAGAGCATGAAAATCCGGGCCAAAACTGCAGTCAGTCCACCAACAAGTTTTGCTCAACGGCCTAGCACTTCTGCTGCTGTGGGCAGCGCTAGCCAGACTGCGCCAAAACAACATTCAATAGTGTCCTCTTTTGCCGCCGTAACCCCGTATGAGAAGCTAGAGAAACAGACGCAGTGTCATACTTTCTAGCCAAAGACATGATGCCCATGAGCACTGTAGAGAGGTAGCTTTTATTCAGATTTCCCCTCCAAAAGTTGAGCTGTAAAACCAGTTCACTGTACATAATGATTTATTACTTTGTTATTTCCTTTTACGGTTGAGTATTTACATGTCCCAGGTCCTTAACTGTGATCCATGTGATTACATTTCTGTCTTAGGTTGTACCACTACAAACATTCGAGATTGAAATGCTTACTGCCCTGGGAATTTGATGTGATAGAAAGTCACAGGTTTTATTTTTATTTACATTATTTTAATATGTTTTAAGCTGTTTTAATTAGTTGTTCAAAAACTAAGCTAGAGGTACCACTTCCAAAAAATGGAGCCAAAATTGACTGACTGCTCAGGCATAAAACAAAACAAACAAAGAAACTGGAAAATGTTTCCACTGGGTGAAGGAACGAGTACTGCTTTTCTTTATTTTCCTTTGACACTAGAGTGCAATGCACAAAGCATATTTGCATGTTTACAGTGTTATTACAAAATGTTTGCACAATTATTTGCATTATATTACCCAATTTTATGTGAAGAAACTATATTGTAAGCTCAACTAATGAATCGTTTGGTTTCCTCAGGTGTCAGACATTGTCAGGATACTGTTCAAACTCACAGAATTATCAACTCATATATCGTGATAAATATCAATGTCAATCAAGGTAATGAAAACACGACGATTTTTATTTTCAGGTGATTATACACTTAAGAAAACGTGGTTATTATATTATATTCCATTTCTGCCAATAGCATCCCCCTAAATCCTAACGGCTGGATCTTTGAAAAGAAAAGCATCCTCGCACTCCAGTTTGTGCAATATTCATTACCCAAGTCAAGCTTTTGATAAAAGTCTTTCTTCAAGCACCAAGGAGATTCAATTGCCACATTTTCACAAACAATCTTATTTTAAATACAGAGCTTAAGATCCATCAATGTGGCAAATGACTGGCTATTTTTTAAACTCCTCAAAAGCCTCATTTATTCAACTTACCAAGGGCTGGATCAGATTTGTGCAAACACAGAATAACCAGATCAATCACTGGGGGAACAATATAATGTCAGGAATAACAGATCATTATCCTGTGTCACTCCAGTAGGTTATCTGTCTTTCATTATTATACTGAAGCATATTTGCCAAAACAATTACATTTCATTTGTAATACAAAACAGTTTTCCTAGCTCAATGTATTCGCAAGTATTTGGTAATAATTTAGCCTCTTCTCCTGCAAACACACAGCCCCTAGCAAGATTCTGACACAAGATGTTTGAGCACTCAATTCAAGAGAGCAGCATGTAAAGTTAGGTGTTAAGGACCTCTTAACTGGCTGACTGACCTTAACTTGGCACCTCAGGAAAATATGTAAAAAAAAAAAGAAGAAAAAACAGTGCATCATTTTTGAATAATCCTGTTGCTCCACAGAGTTCAAACAGTGAGTGGAGGCATATTTTTAACTGTAAGCTAGTACGCTGCAACACACCAAAAATAATCTTTTCTTTTTTCATAATCACACTTTTTTTCTCCCACATAATTACATACACTGTGCTATGCTTGCTCTTCCACCTCTAAACACAATCATGCTCAACTCTCAGTGAACTTGGAGGTGTGTGTGTGCCTCTCATCTGAGGCCAAAGATCACCCACCCACTGTTCTTCAAGCAACAAGACACAAATATTCACTTTATTCATTATTCATTGAGGGCAGAGGCAGTGGGGACCTGCACCTCTGCCAAATCAACCATTTAGCTAACAAACACATCAAGGCATACCACACTGAATTCAGAATTGCCGCTAAGCATGCTGAGTGGGAGGCTACCCCCTGCAGCCATACTTATCAGAACAACAGCAGCACTAGATAAATGTAGTAATGTTGCAGAACCAGCAGTATGTCATTTATATCAGTGAATTTTTCTGTGAATGCAGAATCTAGAAAAAAAATGCATTCTTGTGTGTACACACTATGCATATAGTCAGGAGAGAAAGAGTAAAATTAGGTCATTTCTATTCAAAATTTTAACTTCTTCACAAATGAGAACCACTGCATGTCTTCAAAACAGCTCGAACCAGGCGAGAAAATTCTTTACAGATGGTCCACTGTGAGATATTTGTGCATGCGGTAAAGACGGCTTTCGCTTCTGCACTCAAAATTAAAACATGAGAAAGTTAGCTAATTAAGAACTTTAGAGAATCCACTCTACCCTACCACAACCCCAGACAGAAGCACACATAATAAAATAAACGTTGTGTCTGTCAATCAAATCACTGAGACTATTGTCATTTCAAAGTGAAGGCACATCTTAGTTCCCATATGGTGCTGCTGAAGGAAGAACAAAAGCATCATGAATCAACTGAATACCTTTGAAACAAGATTTGCAAGGAACTAGCTCAGTTGTTTGTGCAGACTTAACACTTTATAAGTAAGGCTCCAACTTTGAGATATGCAAGAGCAAGAAGACGGAGGCGAGAGCTAACAACTTATCTACCGCACTTAAGAGAGAAAATAAGAAAGAGGGTAAAACAAAGAGGAGAAGAGAGGCGGAGGGGGGGAGGGAGAGAGGGTAGTGTCTGTCATACTCTTCTGACATCACTAATATGACTCCAGCGACGCAACGTAACTGTGGTATGATCTGACAAAACACTTTCTGACCATTAGAACTAGTGACTGTTTGCATGTGTGATTGGCTGCAGGCCTGCTCAAATCGAGTGTCACAGCTGTAAGTCTCTGGAGCAAGTTTAAAAGTTCAGCCCCCCGATGACTGCTCTCAATCTGTCAGCTGAGGGGTGTGTGTGGGAGGCTGAGCCTGAGGGGGAGTGGGGGAGAGAGAGGGAGAGGGAGACACACTGCCGTGCTCTTCTATCTGACACTCAGTGGCACACCTTCACTTCATCTGCCACTGACAGTGGGGATTTGGAGCACACTGACAGCACATACTTCCCACTAAAGCGCAGAAAATACTGCCATTTACGTCACTCTCTAATAAGCATTCAAGTTCTCAGTCATACTCTGTGTGTGAGCAAGCAAGTGTTGGGAGCAAGTAATGCAAAAAGTGTGGGTGTGTAGACACTGCTGTGTGCACGCACACATAAACAGAAGCTCAGCAGAAGCAACTGTGTGTGCAGGTTGAGGCCTTTTCCTTTCCACTGGGGTGATAAAATATTTGCCTACAAGTTCATCTGAGGGTCCTAAAGGACACATAAAAAGACATTGCTTAATTGTGGGCCTTGACAAGTAACACATGTGCACACACACATCCCCCATAACAGAGTTTGCTCAGACTTGGAGCTCTGTGACAGGGCAAAACATATGACCATGATACTTTTTTCCATATTAATCAATACTAATATATATTTTGATAATGCTGACAGTTTGGAGAGTATCTTGATATTGACTGGAGCTTGTATTTTTCAACCTGGATCATACTTTTCCATCTTTGTGTGTCTAAATGACCAAAGGGAACAGCAATTTTTTAAACTGGTCCAGTATTGAGCGAGAGCGCTGCAGCTGGGAAACAGGCTGTAACAGAAGCACTCGAGGCATGTTTGCATCATCAATTTATGTCTACTGAAAGTGCCTGTACACTAAAAGTGCTTGTTTTTGCCACTGACAGGGTCAGATCGTTATTCTAAGTGTCTGGCAACATTACGGAAAGGACCCTTTAGAGACAGACCTTTTTGTTAAGGAGAAAGATCCTTTTTGTTTAACCAGAAACAGCACCTGAAATTGCTATTGCCAAACCCACCAGACTCCATTTAAATAAACAGTAGTTTTACCGTGTGTAGAGCCAACATATTTTCAAATCTATCTGGGTAAATTAAAGGCTTGTTGCAATCAGCGCAGAGTTGGTGATTGTTGGAACAATGGAGAGACAAACCAAAATGGTTTTTGTGAGTTTTATTTTGTTTCTGTTGACTCTAAATGTAGTGTGTCTTACAATCATAAAATTACTGTTTATTTAAATGGAGTCTGGTGGGTTTAGCGGGATCAATTTTGGGGCTGTTTACAATTGAACAAAGTCTCTTACTCTTTCTCTTCTACTCTTTAACAAAGCTATCCTTCCATACTGTTGTCAGACTCATAGACTAACAATCTGAGCCTTTCAGTGGCGAAAAACAGCGCTATTGGTGCTTTTACAAAATATTTAAACAGTGACATTTTTGATAAGTTATCATCAGTAATGTGGATACAATGACTAAGGGAGTAAAGGCAAATAGCACAAAGTATGAACATGCATATTCTGCCAATATATACATGTGTGTACACCTACATACCCATAAATAAATAAATACTTACTTACATATTAATACATTGTTAATTGTGTATTTGGTACTTACTATTTTATACATATACATGGGTTATTTCTGTGTGACAAAGTTAAAAGGTAATAACAATGGTATATTTAGAAAAGTCTTAGGTATAGGTTTAACTATATAAAGAAGCTGTCTGTTTCATTTCACTAAATGACCTATGGAGAAGGGATGGGATTTAATAAGTTTATTCTTCCTCTTGCTCTTTTCTGAATGTGTAAATCAGACTAACTATAAAATGACAATTGCTTTTTATTATTGTAAATATTAATGTCTTTATGTCTGTCTGCTTGTCTGTATGTTCATGTCTTTTTTTACATGTTCAAAATAAAAATCAAATATTAATATCAATATCAAAGGCAAACACAGAAAAGCTAGAACAGTCTGATAAGTTTAGAAAATTATACATCACTTTTCTGTAATGCAGCCTTTAAAACCGGGAGAACACACTGATGACGTTACACTGTACAAAATCTACGACCATATCTAGTCTCATTTCATGAAATCAATGTATCAATAATTTGCCTAGCCTTAACTCCAATGTTGTGTTCATGTTAACCAATTTGTCTTTTGTAGGGATATTTTGTTTGGTTTTGTTGATTTCTTTTGTTTTTTTCGCTCTGGCCAATCGGTACTACAAATGAAGCCGTTGTAGCTGTTGCTATGAGCTGTAAATTTAAGATTTCTAAGCCTACTTGCATCAACACTTTCATCCACATAACATTTTCTGTTGCTGTTTTTCACAGCTTAGTTAGCTAGCTTTGTAGAAAGTTGTTCCCACTGTCAGTCCCTACAAAGGTTAACTGGTTAATTGTCTCTACAACCGAGGCAAACAGCTCTCAGTGTGCACAACACCAGACCAGCTGGTATTGCAGAACAAATTAAAAAGAAGGTCTGGAACCAGGCTGGAGAGAGACATATTGGAAAATATAAAACCAGTAAAAGCAAAATATACCCCCCCAAAAAATCCCTGACTTTAAACAGCTGAAATTTTTAATTAACGTCAGATTTTCAGAGGCACATAACCGGTAACGAAAAATACAAAATGAAAACATGAACGAAAGCTCACCATCACATTTTTAACAAGGCAAAAACAGCTGGGCCATCATCACGTTATTATTACCTGAACGACTTCATCATCCTCCTCCAGAAGACCCTCCAACACGTCTACCGCAATCTAATGCAGAGAGAGGGAGAGAGAGAAAAGAGGATTAAAAGATGGCGTTGAGATTTGAAATTATCTTTAACATCATCAAAAAATAGTCATACAAGAAAATAACTTTCCAGGTTGAGCACATTCATCAGTACACACTCACAGATACAGCCTTGATCCATAGACAAGCAAGCACGCACGGACGGACAAACACGTTGTTGTTGCACACAGTGTTGTGCATCTCCCAGGCGGCTCGATCAATCAGAGTGATCAGAGGGTCTGATAAGCGTATATGAGGTCAGTGTCCCATACACAACATCGTCGATACCAACAAGACAACAGACATGGCCATCGATAGACACACTCACCAGTGCTTATCGTGCAGTCAATAGTCACTTTGGCTGCTCTATTCGACGACCCTTTTAATCCATTTACAGACATTAACTGTCAATATATTCTTGAACCCGCACCACTCCATAGGACGCATTATAAACTTAAATATCACCTCCACACTGCCCCTTCTCCTTTTGAGGTCTAAAAGGAGTTTAATGCGAGGTGACCTTTGCCATAGAGCGTCACTGTCTGGGTCCGTTTCTGTGGGAAGTTTCTATTACAGAAAACAGACCTTGACTAAAGTAGGCTGTGTGTTTGTTTTGCTCTGCCTCTCTCTCCTTGTGGATTCTGCAGTTGTGTGTGTGTGTGTGTGTGTGTATGGGTGTGTGTGTGAGGCCCCAGGTGATGATATATTGATTTTTGTCAACTTCAGGTTGGAGGCGACTGTTAGCCAATCACCCATGGTGAAGGGCAAGAATAAAAGACACGCACGTACCTGTGCGCGCACCGACACACCGCCGCGCAGTCAACACACCACAACAAAGCTACACACAACAGTGAACACAACGAGCAGCACTTGTTTCTTGTTAAGGCAGTCTTATTAGCTGGAGAGCTTCCTAATTTTTTCCCCCTCCTGCTCTTCGGAGCTCTCTTCTCTTTTCATTAAGCCTGCTTGCTTCCGGTGGCGATAAAGAGGTCAGTTGCCCAGGAAGACTGAGGGAGAGTCAGGTTAATTGAGAGTATCTCATTAAGAGTGTGCAAATGTGCATGTCAGGGAGTCAGTTGATTGATTGCTAGACCAATTATCAGCTAAAAAACCCATTGTCTTTAATTAATTAATGACTGATTAAAAATACACAAACAAAAACAACTAATCCCAGTTGATGATGAATGGATTCATGCCCAGCGTCAGAATTATCTACTTGACTTTCATTGTATCGCACCAGTGTGACAGGCAGACACACACATACACACACAGTAATTCGAGCCAAGCACTAGATATAAGAGATAGGAGTAAAGATCTGTCTGGGCATTAAACAACTGATAGAACAGGCAGTTTTGGAGCAACAAAAATAGAACAAGAGATATCTGGGAGCCAGGATAAGTGAGCAATGATAACCATTATATCGTCTCCAACTGCACTCCTTCCTAACTACACTGGTCAACCCAGGGGCGAGTGATTAAAGATTCAGAGATTCCTAAGCCGCTTCACGCTCTAAACAACAACAAGATTAATATTCCCGTGAAGATAAGGGGAAGAGAGGGGGAACTACGAGGGAAAAAGTGCGAAAATTGGAAGGAAGGGCACAAAAAAGTATCTTAATAAACAATGCAAAACTGGTCCATGAACAACAGCGGTGCAACTTGAAGACACACACACAAATACACCGCAAAGACACTACGCACATGCTGTCCTCCTTATTTCAAGACCTGTTAAAGATTTTTTTTTAAAAAGCAGCACTCTGGGGAGGAACTCATTTATAATGGCCATTGTGTGCGTGCACAGTTTGTGTGTGCAGTTTGTGTGTGTGTGTGTGTGTGTGTGATCTTCAGGCAATTTTGTTTAACAGAATCATTTTACCGGAGCGCACAGCAGAGACAGGAGAAAGACAAATCACTTTACAAGCGAGGGCAAGCCGTATCTCTAACACACAGGAACCCGTACAAATGCACACACACACAAACACATGCACGCACAAACAGGAACGTCTACACTTAAGTAAATAAATCCTGGGGATGTCAGTGCTAACTGTACTTGCAAGCAACATTGGAAAGTACAAGCTGCTCTCCATCGTGAGCTACATTTAAGAACAGAAATGTTCAAGGAATAACATGAAAGCAAACAAGAGTGACAACGACAAGGAGAGTAACTAACCATCAGCTGCTGTGACAACTACGGCAAACAGACACCTTAATGGCTGTCACGGGAAGCCGTCTGTCTGTTTGTCTGTCTGTCTGCTATGTGGCAAGTGAATTAGTGGTGGTGATGGGTGATGATGATGGTAATATGTGTGTCTGTGTGTCTGACAGTGACAGTGAGAAAACTGTGGTCTCTGAGGGCTACACTGTTACTACAAAGCACATTTGTTTTTCATTAAAACATCGAGTCACATAACAAGTGATACAGCATGGATTTAGGGCCAAAAGTAATTATTAATTTCATTATCAAATAATCTGTTAATTAACAGATTTACTGTTTAGTCTATCAAATGAAATTAAATTATTAAACATGTCCTAAAATTGATGTTTAGTTCACTGGTTTCCAAGGTGAGAGGAATTGGGTCGCCAGAGCTTCATGAAGGGTCGTGAGGCCTTCTTGAGTTTAAGGGATGTTACAAAACTTTTCAGAAATATATACAGTAGGCCTATACTCAGCATTTCATTCATATCTGTGAAGATTACAAAATAAAATTGTTATTTTTAAAGTTCATATTATTTTTCAAGATATAAACTTACAAAATCTTGCAGGATAAGGGTACGGTGAAGACCTTAAATAAAAGCTCTATTCACAGAGCCTTTGCTCTTTGATAAACAGCCTCATCCTGCATTAGAAAAGTAAGCAGTTAAATATATATTAATATAATCTGTATTTATAAAGAGCTACAAAGTGCTTTACATGTCCATAATTCAAACAGACAAGACATGAAAACAACTTTTAAAAGAACTGATAAAAACACTTCAGTGTTTAAAAACTGAGGAAATAAAAGACAGTCTAAATGAGCTCAACACTTGAGTAAAATCAGGAGAGGCTCTCCAACTAAAGTATGTTTTAAGAGGGGATTTAAAAGAGATCACTGACTCGGCCGACATGATTTCCTCGGGCAGACTGTTCCAGCGCCTCGGGACCCTGACAACAAATGCTCTGTCCCCTTTAGTTTTTTAGCCGGGCCTCTGGAACAGACAAAAAAAACCTTTGCCTGGGGAACTAAGTTAAAACAACCAAAGCGCTAATAAAACAATGGCCAAGTGTCAAGGTGAAGAAAACCCTAAATTTGACAAAAAAGAAGCCTTTAAGTGTGTATAATTATTACAATTTTTTAAAATAACACAATACAGACAGAGAATCATATAAAAAAAACTCTATTAAATCTCTGATTTAATATTTACAGGAAATAATCTGCTCAAAATTGATCCAAATCACTTGTTTTATACCATCTTTTTTTTTTTTTTTTTTTTTTTTTTTTTTTTTTTTTTTTTTTTTTCAAAAAACTGATTATTTTATTTTTATAAATTGGAAAGCAGGTGCAGACCAACATGTCTGTCACTGCAGACAAAAAATATAAACAAGACAAATTCACCTCATTACTGTATACAATTGGCAGAAACGAGTCATAACTAAAACAACAAGAGACAAAATAAATAAAAATAAAAATGAAAAAAATAAAAATGAAAATATAACACAGAACACCTGCATATTTTATCGTCCCCTGACCCTAACCAATCCCATCCCACAGATCTTTCTCTAAATTTCACAGCATGCTGGATATTGCAGATTAATACATAAAAATACAAAATAAAAAGAATTAAATCATAGCTCGAGCTACATCAAGTGCCTCCTTCCTAGCTTTGAGCACACACTGGCCTGCTCCATTTATCTTAGCAACAGAGAGCTCCAGAGATAACATCTCTATTAAGGAGTAAATCCATCGATGTATAGCGAGTGAATGTGGTGGTTGCCACCTAACCGCCAACATCTTTTTAGCTACTGTACATGAAGATAGCCACAGAAACCTTTGCATATGGTTAAAGTTTTGCCCGGAATCATCATTTAAAAGCATACATTTTGGAGAGAGGTCAATCTCTAAGCTGAGTGCATCAGAGAGAAGTTTTACTATTTGTTGCCAGAAATTTTGAACTGATGGACACTCCCACATGATATGCAAGAAAGTCCCTATTTGATTCAAGTCACATAGCTTACAATTTGGAGAAGGAGATAACTTAATCATGAAGCGCCGCTTTGGTGTTAAATAAGTACGATATAGGAAGTTGATATTGGTTAATTTATTATTTAGGTTTTGAGAGGAATGAGAAACATTCCTCCAAACTCTCAGCCAATCTATCGATGATTCAGAGCAGTCTTTATTCCACACATTTGTTACTGCTAAAGGGATCTGCATATGTTCCAGCAAACTGTTATAGATTGCAGAGACGTGTCCTGTAGTTAGCTCCGATATTTTCTTAAATAATTCCATTATTGGATGATTAATAGGTTTCCTGTCAATCAATACACCTGCTGCCCTTAAGGCAGAACGTAATTGCAGATATAAAAAGAAAGAGTTTGAGCACAGTTTAAATGTTTCACTCAAATCCTGAAAGGTTCTCAACCCATCATCATTCATAATATCTCCTAAACTGTGGATACCTGATTTATACCACTGAGGTGAAATAAAATATTCTCCACCAGACTTAAGAAATCTGTTATAGAATATTGGAGTACTTGCATGCCATTTAGATGTCCAATTGTGTATTCTTTCTATTTTCCTGAAATTTTGTATTGCGCTGGCTATTACTGAACCATACTCCAGTTTACATTTATTGACAGATTGTTTTATACCATCTTGATACAGTTATTGCATTCACTATTTGGGTTAATTGTGCAGTTTATCAGTTGTTCTGTTCTGTTCTTGTTGTGCATTGAATATAACAAGAAATATCCATAAAACGTGTCATTATGGGCTGTCAGTTTACTCAATGATAGAAAAGGAGTCACTTAAGGAAAATGCTTGGGAACCGCTGGTTCAGTCCAACATATTCTACTTAGAATTAAAAAAGAAAAGCAGCGAATCTTCAGACTGGAAAAGATTTAGCCAGAGAATGGCTGGTGTTCTTGCTCAATAAATAACCTAAATGATTAAAATATTATCAAAATTGTTAGTGATTGACTAATTGATTTATCAACCATTTGACTGACTGACTGATTGACTGATTGATTTGTATTTGTGTCATGTACATGTGCCCGACCCTGATGGGTTTACAGGACACCATTACAATAATGTTGTAGTAACGATCAAAAATATAAGTTATTTAACCACTCCGTCCAGAAACGTAATACACTGCCTTCTATCCCAGGCCTGGCAAAGAAATTGAGCCACAAAAAACATTCTTCTTTCTGAAACAATACTCAATTTTTTCATGATCTGGCAAAAAGAAATCAGCACAGACAGAGGTCATCTTACTGAAAAGTACATTCCTTATGTCTTCATATACAGGACAGTCAAACAAGAAATTAACCTCATTCTTAACTTCGCCTAAATTACACAACAAACAAAATCTGTCCTCATTGCATCACTAGTTTAGTCTATAAAATATCAGAAAATAAGTGAAAAATACCCATCACAATTTGTCCACAACGATGCCTTTAAATTGTGTATTTTCTGAAACCAACACTCAAACACAAAGATATCAATTCACAGCGACATGAAACAGAGAAAAGCAGCACACTCTTCTATTTCAGAGGCTGGAACTAGAACATGTTCCGCATGTTTGAGTAATAAATGAATAAAAACAATTTATCAGTTGTCAAAACTGTTGTTAATTAATCTTATCCATCAACCAATCTATTAATTACTGGTTGTTTCAGCAGTGGCTATGAAATACTTAAACATAACAACAAGCTGCGGGAAAAAGAAGTCTTCACAGTTGTCTCACTTATGCTGCTTTCAAGCACCCCACGACTAAATTTCCATTACAGCTACGGAAATCACTGACAAATCTGGCATCAATTCAAGTGTTTCTCCTCAAAAGCAATCAAAAGGGAAAAAAGGACCTTGACAAGCAATTTTTGGTGACTTTTTTTCCCCTTCCAAATTAAGTGGCACAGATCCACATCTCGCTGAGACAGAAGACTGAAGAGAAGCAGGGCGATCGTGAAATGTTTGTTTTCAAGAATTTATTAGCCCGAAGTTTTGGAGGGGGGGGTTTAAGTGCCAAATTATTTACAATCTTTGCAGGCGCTGTATTATGTACTTGCATTAGTACCTGTCTCACGCTCTTTTAAAGTGCATGAAGCAAGTACATTAAACAATATATCTACCATCAGATGTCATGAATTCTGTGGTACTGACTCTGAATTACTGGTAACTCAAGCATCATAAAATAAAAACTTTCTTAGCTAAATTTACTTTCATTTTGAACTCTTCATTTGCACAGCTTACAAATTAAAAGCATAACCCTCCTTCAAAAGGATTTACCTCAAAACCATTTCAGAAGTCAATCATTTATGCACAACACTTTCTGACTTTGGGGGTTTGATTGCTATTGCAGAGGCTGCCCACTGGTGCTAAATTGGTGACTACCTCTATTACTGTCATAAGAAATTAATTAGCTTTAATGAAATAAACCTTAAAAACTTTCAAGAAAAAAAGGGAAGAGGTGCTATGTCAGAAAGCAAAGGTCAAATGTTTAATGTGTGAGACTGTCACCTCATAAAGAGAAAGGTGCCATCTTCCTACCATTAGGGCTGCAGTGTTACAACAGGAAACTGTATACCTTGATATGAAGGTTGACTGTTACTATACCGTGTACATTTGCTTGTCTAAGGTATTGAAAAAATAATAATATAACACAACTGCACCTCTCCTTTCCTTCTAGACTGCCTGTCACACTGTTCACACATACGTCCATTTAAAAAATAGTTTCAAGTTCCAGTTATAGTGAAGTGTTCAACCAAAAACACCCTCCTGTTTCATTCCCTTCAAGGTCACTGTAACTAATAATAATTATAATAACAACTGTGTAATACTGCATACCATGATACCATGTAACTGATATTTTCTGAGAAGGTTATTGGACCATGAAAATCTCTAACCATAGCAACCCTTCTTACCATCGAAAGCCTTTGGGAAGACACCAAATTCTGTGATATAGTCTGTCACCACCATGCTCTACATTGATTGTTTTCTCAAGATAATATCATTCACCAAGACAATTTGGCCAAAATAATCACGCTATTTTGCCAAACGCCAAATGTGCTCCAATTCAAACTCAAACCACATAATGAACAAAACTTACAAGCCCAAACTACATTCATCAGACAAAGAGCTTAATCTCCAACAGAGACAGACAAATGCTTTTTGGCAAAGAACATGGAAGTTATTCTACCACTTTCGCGATTCTAAAAGAAACTATTATTTACCAGAAATAGCCGTATGCTCTATGCTGCTACAGAAAACAAACACAAAAAAATGCTTCAGTGTGTTTCTTTGGCATATATATTAATCAAATTTCAAAAGCCTCGGCCTTGGCGCAGTTTGGAAGACCAAACAAAACAGTCAATAGGGAAAAATGCAGGCAAATTGTCGCATTCTGGCACCCTGCTAAGAAGGTAGCCTTCAAACTAATACAGACTGGAAGCGCACAACTTTACACAGAGTTTACTTGTGAATAGATTTATGGTCCACAGGGAGAGATAGTGAGCACAAAAATGAGTGAGTGTGTGTATGTGTGACAGACTAGTAGAGGAAGGAAAAAGAAGAGAGGATGTTCCTATCAAATCCGGCTAAGTCCCAGTCTGGGAGAGACGGACAGAAAATAGCTTGCTTCTACTCCACTCCCATCCTTAAGCTCAGTTTCCATCAGAAACTTTTTACATAAGTGATGGTTAAAAGCAAATATGACCAACCTTGTGCATGGCTGTGTATATGCATACAGCAAAATAAAGCACTCAGGATGTGTGCAGTTTGTGTTCCGGGCTTGATGACACCAACAGGAGGATGAAGACAAACGACATGTCAGAAACTGTGGACCGAGACGTTGTCATTTTACTGATACACCTGACAGCCCATCTCCCACACACACACACGCGCACACACAAAGATATAGCTGCAGCTGAGCCGTTTGGGAGTGAGGGGGGGAAAAAAAGGACACTGTTCTCATTTCCTGTCAGTAATAACCATAAACCACTCAACAAGAGTGACTACAAATTAATCACTGGATCACAACAGAAAATAGCTGAACCGCTGTTGGTGTGGCAGTAATCACAGAAAATGACTTCAAGCGTTAATGACTGTTAGGGGTTTTAGCACTGAACTGAAGGCAGTGAGCCACTAAAATCAAGGCCATTAATACTGGAAATTGATGAGTGATCTGGAAGTGCGCCGTATCACAGATATGGCAGCAATTCATCAGACTAGAGCTTCCTTCCACTCCCCGCCTCACCACCATCCCTCCTCCCCTGTGCGCCCCCTTACCCCTGTCCCTCTCTGTAAATACCACTCTTCAATTATTGACGCTGAACTCTGGAGGGGATAAAGACCAGGCAAGGCCTTCCCACCTTCAATGCTATTCACCAGAAAGGAAAGCACACATGTGCACGAACACACATACAAATGCCAGGCCGCCCTCGCTCCCACCATGAAACATACACAGACCAACGACAGCAGAGTGCACGAGCAGGACATTTTACCTCGTATTCCTCGGACTCGATGAGCAGTTTGGCTGTGGTGACGCGAGACTCATATGGCGGGATGTCATTCTGGAGAAAACAGACAACACTGTCACCTCTACTGTGTTTACACAAACATCCACAAACATAGTTCTTCCTTTGTCTGATAATAACACGATCCAATTTCAAGGTACAAAACATTCTGCAGCTACGTGGCTGTTAATCACAGCGAAAGTGTGGGCAGGCTGTGTTCAGATCAGCCTGCTCCTGAAGATAAGAGTCATAACAGTGGTGCCACTGGGATTTTTTGACTCAAATCATCAACCCAACCCCTCTTATATCACAATTGCTCAGTATTTGAATGTCAGGTGTTATTTAGACCCCATCCTTACTTTGACATTATGGCCGTTCCTTTCTCTTCCTAACTCCCTGTAGTAATTTGCTTACTTATCCTTGTACACTTTCCTGGTTTTGCCTCGTGCTTTCATATCTGCTCTCTCTTTACACAGGCACGCACACACACACAAAAGCACACACAGGTTTGCAAAGTATTTGTTCCATCTTTTATTTTTTATTATCCCTCGTTTCATTATCTCTTACTTTTTATCTCTACTGGTGTCCTTATGTTTGTGCTCGCTGCAAAGCACACTGTGACAATCCCGTTAGTTGAAAGTGCTTTATAAATAAACTGGGATCTTATGAGCGTCGGTTGCTGTCAGAGAAATACTAAGCACAGCTCCGACTCACCTGCATGTCTTCCTCTGAGCTGGAAGAAGCTGCACTCTGTTTCTGGGCAGGAAGCCACGATCCAACACTTTTCAACAGGTATTCTTTGCCTTCCTGAGGACAGCAAAATGCGTATGTGTGTAAATTCACTGGTGCATGTATGACAATAAAACTAAACCCACATATATAGAGACACAGATGAAAAAACACAAATTCACTTGATGAATGATGAATTTAAATACTATTACATGCCAGATTCTGCTCTAGATGTCAACGATCTTTTGATCAATGTGAGGTCAAATTTATTGTTATTCAAAATAATTACCACAGTATTCCAAAATAGACCGTTGCTGAATGTGAGGTGCTAGAAAGTGTGACTGGAGCCAGCCTGACCCCTACAGCTAACACCTAGTACTACACATCCACCTCAGCTCTTCACATAAACTACATGACGCTACAGAACCTCCTGTTTTTCCTCAGTTTGGTGTTGTAAGAGAGTGAAGAATACTTTTTGAAGATAGCTCGCTTTTATTTACTCAGGTTTTGAGAGATCCACTGCTGACACATTTCCAATACAAACAGGGTGTCCTGAATTTTATTTGTGGTGCTCACAGCAGTGAAAAATTATATGAAAAGAAAAGTGCCTTTCTATTAACAATGCACTGGTTACTCAGGATAATCCACAGATGGTGCTGTGAACAATTTACACTATACTTTCTCTTTTGTATTAAATGGTTTTCAGGAAACACTGGAAAAGGTTTTTATGTATTAAAAAATGAAATCCCAGGCTTGGAGCACATTTTATTCTACAACATAAAAGGACTGGAAATGGATGAAAATCATGTGTTTTATTCATCTCAAAGATACATTAGTGACCTCAATAACTCACAGGTTGCAACGTCTTCCCACTTTTAAATTTCTTGCAAAATGGTATGCGTTCTCAAAGAAAGGTTCTGCCTTGAAAAATGTCTGCCTATGATAATAGTTAGTAAAGCAGCAATACTTTGTCTTGAAAATAAGATGTCTTTAAAAAATGGGGGAAAAAAAGAGAAAAATGGGACATTCTTCCAAACTCATTGTGAAACGCTTCACACTGCAAAGTTCTTGTGGTATCTTTTTTTTAAATTGAGTCCAATAGGCAGCACTCTCATCTCTCTCTCATTTATTAGATGACTATATGACCTCAATGATCTGCCCAGTAATTAACATTCCTATCGGCATGACCTGTCTGTGTGTGTGCGTGTTAATGCAAGTGTCCATCTGCTGATTAATGGCATACAATTCAATTTGCTCAGAATAATTAACTCAGCAGATTCCCGCTTTAATGTGGTGATAACTCATCCTCAGTGTGCGTGTGTGTGTATGTGTGTGTGTGTGTGTGTGTGTGTGTGTGTGCGTGCGTGTCGACTGACCTGGTTTCTCTCGGTACTGAACAGGTAACTTGCCATGAGCTGTAGAGCCTCAGGGTTGTCATGGTGATACTGTAATGCTCGCTCAATGAACTCTCTGCACTTGTCTGCAGCTCCCTCTTCCATGCTACGTGCGCGCGTGCACACACACACACACACACAAAGAAAGACAAATCTCAGCTCATTATCATAGCAGTAGCATAAAATGGGGTTACAAGCATCAAGAGTGCGACTCTGTATTCTCCAGTACCAGAGGTCTGTTAGGTAAATCTCGGCGATGGAGCAGTGGGCTACACAAACATCCTTGGCTGTGGGGAGCTCAGCGTCCTCATCTGGTGGGGCAGCAGCTGCAGCCTGAGCCTGCTTAAAGAACAGGGGGCAGATGTCTTGAAAGGTGTCAAAAGTTCTATTGAGGATAATTAATCAAAGGACAGTAAACAAGGCGTGCACATTTCTTTTAATAATAATGAAATTATTTCATAACAGAAAACTGCACAACTTCCCTATATTCACCAAGAAACTCCCTTTGAGTCTTACAGAGGACATTTTGACATGTCACAGTAGGAAAAGCGCAGGTGGAAATAATCAAATTAATGGCAGCTGAATTACATTTAGCCGCTTCGGTTTCAGGGTCATGGTAGTGTCAATGCTGGCTTGCTGTCACGGCTTACTGGGACACTTGAATAAAATGGAGCCATTGTTAATGTTATTAGTAACAGCTGTGCTTTTCCTCCTATGACAAGTCAAAATGTCTGCTGTGAAAAAAGGCCTATAATGATTTGAATTATACAGAACAGCCCATGCCTTTTCCTTTTTATACATAACACATGCTATGAAAATAATAGAGTGCCAAGTCAAACATTTTTATGTTATTTCTTATTCATACTTTAAGAAATGTCTTTAAATTGACGCCAATAATAAACATGATATAATCTAATTAGATACCTTGTGAATTCAAATGGAGAAAATAAGATAGATTGATTTAACACCTGAATTATATCCTATTATATTTTCTCCTTTGCCTTACCTTCTCCCATCAGTTTGTTTCTGGTTTAATATTTAATTTTTGTTAGATGGAATATTATTATTGCGTGCCGTGTATGCTGAAATATTCTCTGGATGCTTGCTTAAGTAATTCTATGAGCAAATTCATAGGTAATGTGGAAAAATACTGTTTTCTAATATTGAACAGGGGAATCAAAAAATAAGCCAAAAATCAAAAGAAAAGTTAGAAAAAAAATCCCCTGGAAACTTAAAACCTAAGTGTCAGCCCAGTGCTGTAAATGATCCACACAAAAGCTCAGAGAATGTCTCCTGTGTGTGAGTAATGCAAGTCCTTGGATGATGATTTATATCGTAGCCATTACGTTCCCGGACACAGGAGTAATGGAATCAAATGTTTGGTCTTCTTTTAACAGTAATGAACACTATTTTGATAGTTCTTGGTACTTCTGAGCACTCAAGTAAACTTCAGACTACCCAGCAACAACTCCTGTTGTGTGGCATGCTAAATGTAAAGACATATATACTGATGTTCTGCAAAAAGAAAGGAACACCATCACTTAAACAGCCGCAGACTGCATTGACAGATACTTTGGAGAGGATCAGATATGTCCTTTGTATTTGGAAGGGATGTAAAGCTAAGTTGGGTGTTGGGTGATTAGAAGAGGGAGGGAAGGAGAGGCTTGTGTTAAAATATTGTTCCATCTGTGTATCTGTGTTTGTATTTTGTATATGTGGTTGGATTTTTGTTGCTGTTGTATTCTCATACATTGCTGTATGATGTTGTGTCAAAATAGAAACTAGAATTGCCAAAGGTCCACTGGTTTACATTCTTATAATAATATACCAGTTGTTGCAGATTGGTGACTTCAATGTTCAACGTGTTTTCAAATTACCTGTAATTTTTATATGATTAGTAACATTTTTAACAGAGAATGAAGCACAAGTGGCTGTAACACTACAGATAACTATAATGTACGTATAATAACTATGTGCTGAGCATATCCACGACCATGCAATCAATTTATTAACATTCAGTTGAATTAACACCACTCAACAGACGCCTGTCATGACAAGGTGACTTGATGCATGCAACAGATAGATAGATAGATAGATAGATAGACAGATAGATAGATAGATGGATAGATAGATAGATGGATATTTCAGGAATTGATCAACAGCACCCTCTTGTGAAGCTAAATACCATTACACTAGCATTAAGCCTTAAGTGCATTAGCATTTCTCCCTTGTACGTATGAATATGTCTAAGTATGTGTAACTAAATAAACCATAGAGGGAATGCGAGTGTGTCTGGGGTTGCACTCACTGTGGTCTGTGCTTGTCTGTCCAATGCAGACAGCAGGACTTGTATTCCTTTCGTGTAGTAGTCCACAGCCTCCTGGCCTGTGTGGATTTGTCCCAGGTACATGTACTTACTGTGGCCTACATCTGGGCTCAGCTCCACTGCACGCAGAAAAGCTTAGACATAATTGGTCAAGGATGCTCACTGCACTCAAATCGCATGGGATTATAACAGTTTTAGTTTCTGACATGCACACAACAATAAAGAGGAAACCTGCACATAAGGATATTCCCTTAGCTTTCTGTGTGTCTCCTAGCTCAGAGCAAATGTGTCCCAGCATATCTAGGGCTTGCAGGTTGGTGGCGTCTACATCCAGGGCTCGTTGACAGAAGAGGCCAGCCATCTCAAAGTCAAAGCTGTCCATGTATTCCTCTGTCTGTGCAACAGATGACCACATGACATCATAAACATGCAGTAGAGTTAAAAAGGCATTTTTGAAAAGCATGACAAATCTGGGTCATGTCTTTATTGTGGCTAACTTGTCACTGTTACCTTTTCTAGAAGCTGTCTCACAGAGTACTTCTCAGCTGTCTTCTTCTTGGCTTTTTCA
Source organism: Cephalopholis sonnerati (assembly GCA_019142605.1). Classification (NCBI taxonomy): domain Eukaryota; kingdom Metazoa; phylum Chordata; class Actinopteri; order Perciformes; family Serranidae; genus Cephalopholis; species Cephalopholis sonnerati. Next base: position 24,030,732 of record JAGQAX010000008.1, on the reverse strand, counting down.
TGTACTCTCAGTTTCATCCTTTCTTGAGGTGACAAGCCAACAAACCCTGCATTACCTGTAATTAAATGAGTAAAGAGTCAACATTACTTTTGTCTCATTTGATCTTGTAGGAGGTTAAAATCAAAGCACAACAGGTTAATTTCTATTAGCTGCCTGAGAGGTTGATGTAACACACTGTAAATAACTAGCAAATAACTGTCAAAGCACTGAGCAAAATTACTGTTTGGGCGGTTGTCTTTCCTCTTCGGCTTGCTTTTCTTTTTTCCCTTTGCCTGTCCTCCCATAGTGGTGACAAATATGTCTTATATTTTCACAATTTCTGCCCTCAAAACAGACTTTTCCCAAAGTGTGAACCTTACACACGCGTGGAAAGCAAGTATAGTTGAGCTAAAGGAGTACACTGCGCATGCTCTAAGCAGTGACTAGGTGGCTGCTACGGAAAGAGGTAGTGGACATAATATGAGCGGTTTTGAAATAACCTTTTTTTGCACTGAAGCCCAAAAAACATGCAATTTAAACGGTCCGACATTGCCAAAAAACCTTTTAAACGTAAGCTTTAAAACTTTAATAACATTAAAAGTCCATCATTCACATTTTCTTTCTCCAAGGTGCTGATTTCGTAAGGCGGGCTTTAAATGAATTAAACGGTTCCCTGTTTGTGGGCGGGTGCTCAATATGATTGACAAGTCTGTCGACCAATGAGATGATTCGTTGAAGCTGTGCCCCTTGACGCATCTGGAACTGTCTTGATTTCAACCAATGGGCAGTCACGTCAAATGTACGCACCGTTTTTTTTCTTTACAATTCTGTTGTAAATAAACGAATGACAGAGACGCTGTTGATAGTGAAATTGCTACCAAAATATATAATAAATACGGAATCCCAACACTCGACTGTGTATCAAGGTAATTACGCTTTAACGTTATCGAACTAATGACAAACAGTATGAATTCATACAACCGTTATCGGCATCGCTGTGCCGTAAGAAGTGACTGAATGACAAAGCAATGAAAGATTAGCTGCTAGTAGTGATGCTAATGCTAACTGGTGACATTACCAATCCAACTCAGCTCTTAATACATTTCACTCTCTCAGTTATTTCTAAACAGTTTAATAAGGTAACAACGCTGCCACAGAAAAAGCTAACCGTTGTCCCACTGTGAGTACTCTAATTACCCACCGTCCGTTGTAACTATTTGACGTTAACGCTACGGTTAGCCTTCTTGTATGTTAATAATACGAGCGAGTATATAGCATTACAGTGATGTATAAACTACCTTTCTATCTACCGTTTTCGCCTTAGATATGCAATGAAGTTATCTGTGCTAAAAACTGTGCTCCCTTATAAGCAGTGACATTAGCGTACGCCTTTGTCCCATTACTTTGCAGGCTAGTGTGGCTACGTTGATGTCACTCCTACCCGCCAGTTTGCTGCCAGCCACTAAAGTAAGACTGTGTCGTGCAACACAGGTAGCTTGTGGCCAATGCCACAGGCTCGACCTGCTCAGAGAAGTGGACTGTCATCCTCGGAAAGGGCTTGCAAGTTGGCCTCAACAGACCTCTCTTTTCCCCTTGTGGCTGTTGGGACTGAAGAAGGAGTGCCTGTGGACTCACCAGCAGTAAAAATTGTCATGTCGGAGTTGAATAAAGAGGTGGTGGATTTGGTTTGGGGGAGACCCTCCAGTGGGGGAGTGTCTGCCTCCATCTTCCGTAGATGGACCCAAGGTATAATGCTTTGTCTCAGTATAATAATATGAATAAAATGTTTTGCAGAGCAGGGTTTTCATCCATGTGCAGTGGGGAGCCAAGTGTATCCTGGTTTTTAATTCTAATCAGAAGAATACATCAGGTGATTTATTTTGTTAGGTCATCCTCTCCAGCTGAAGATCAGATAAGCAGTAAAATATCATGCTGTTAAGTATGTCGTTAGTATGATCATGATCATTCATGCTCTAGCGTTTAGTTTGCATTTGCTCTCTGGCCTTCAATGTGAGCGTGCAAGAACTTGTGGCTTTCAAATGTGTACAGGGTGAAAGTGTCTAAAAATGCTTTTTGTTATTACTGTGATTTCCTTTTTTAAGGTTTTGTCTTTCTCTTTACCACAGGATTTGTTTTTTGTGAGAATGAGCAGACAGCACTGGAGCAGTTTGAAGGAGGGCCATGTGCTGTCATTGCACCTGTCCAGGTATGGTCTAGTTCACCCTCCTTGCAGTATTATCAGGGCTCAGACTCAATTTCCAGCATATCCCCTGATTATTGAGCCCTCAAAGACCTCCTATAGAACATGCTCAGCAGGTGGGAGGGCTTAAAATTATATTGCGAAGAATTAGTCTGTAACATTGCACTATTGCAGAATGTACACCTTCCCCAAGTTCACTTGAGGATTTTACAGTGAGCCAGCTTTTAAACCTGACAGACTGGCTTGGAATTAGCATCTTAGGGTCTTATAGGTGTATACATTGGTGGCAATGCTTATGTGACAGAAAAAGGGTTGATCATATATAACAAAATATTTTCAAAGTCTATGAATATGGTCAAGCAAGTGTAGCATATTGCACTATAGAATGTTTTCCTGCAAATTTAGAGACTGAATGTGTGTTTCTTTGCAGGCTTTCCTCTTAAAGAACATTCTCTTCAACAGAGAAAGTCCCAACTGGAGACAGATGACAGGTACATTTTCCACAGAAAAAGCCAAACCATTGTTTTTTCCTGTTGTTTTATGTAGTTGTACAGCTTGTTAAATCATGCATCTTTTATGTTTGTCTGTTAGAGGAGGAACAGAAAACAGCACTGTGTTCCACACTGAGTGAAATCTTGGAGTCAGCCTGCTCCAGCCCCTCCACAGGGTTCTGCCTGGTGACTTGGGCCAAGGGACAAAGCCCTCACACCAGCACACATACTAACACACAGACACAGTCACAGTCGCAAACACAGGACATGCCAGCACCAGAGAGCAGCCAGCCACCACAGGAACAGCAACCCAGTGAGTCCTACGTCTGTCACATTGGGAATAACAGTGCACAAACAAATGTTCACCTTTTCACCCAAGCCTTGTCTTAACCTTTAATCGCAAAAATATTAACTTTTACTGATGAACGTTTTAACAGTGTGGATTTTTTCTGTGACGTGCTCTAATACTACAGTGTGTGTATGTCTTCTTGTGTGTAGCTGCTTTGGCTGCCGAGGACCTTGGCTTTGAGCGATTTCACAGTGTTCTCCAGTAAGTGGCACTTAATATTCTCACTGCAGATAACACCTTGCATCTTTACACTCATGACTGTCTCATCCTCAAAGCAGATAATCCTGACATTAAATAATACTGTGGGTTTCTGGAGGGATTAAGACCTCACAAATCCTTGTTTTGGCAATTGCCAATATGGAGTACTGAGATAAAGAACTACATATTTCTCAGAAGATAGTGTCAGTGGAGGCGAGGGGAGGGGTGCTATTTGATTCATCTAGCCTGCAAGGATTGGCTTTCACATTGAATTAGCTATTTCACTCTGCTCACAAGTTGCTGACTCAGCACTTTTCACTGATTGCCTAATAAAAAAAAACTACCTCTCACTACCTTTCTTACACACATACTGTCTGTCACACACGCACAAACTAAGTGTATGCAAGACTGCATTTGCCAGAGGAATATTGAAATTTCATCACACACTATACTGGCAGCTGAGACCACAGTCAGCAAAAAGCAGTGCTGACTCACAGTGAAGAAGTGCATGCTAACTAAGACGGACAACTTCACTAGCAAGCTTCCAGGGTGGAGCAAAAGAAGGCAGTGGCTCCACATAGACAACATCACATTTTTCTTCGCCCTCTGATGCTTTTAATTGATTTCCTCCCTAGTGTGAAAGTTATCTTAACCAACCTGGGGGTACAAATACAATTAATACATCAGTCTTATTGATCCTAAAACCAAACTAATGTTTTGTCTTTTGAGTGTTTCATAAATCAACCTGACATTTGTTCCCTACCTGCAGTAAGCGGACTGTAATGTCAGTGTCGGGTCTCAGAGAGGAGGTGTTGTCTCTTTACCACACCTGGAGGGGGTGCTGTGGAGTCTTGCTTTTCCTCTACTCCGTCATCCTCACCAAGGTAAAAAGAAGAAATAGCTAGATAGAGAGATGGATAGACATTTTGAATACTGAAGTATACGGACGTAATGGGATTGGGGATGTTGTCTTTGATGATACATGTTTATCAAGTAATTTGAATGATGCGATACAGACATAAGACATTTTTAAAAACCTGAAACACACAATAAAAGTTTTCCTTCTATTAATGAGCTTTTAATCAGTGTGTTATATCATTTTAAATCATTTTTCCTGTGTGTTCTATCTATGTCCAAATACACAAAAATGAAATGCACATTTATCTCTTCTGTGCAGGGCATAGAGAATATAAGAAATGAGATCCAGGACACAATGGAGCCTCTCATAGACCCTGTGCATGGCCATGGCAGGTATAAAAACACCTCTTTTCATCAATTGTCTTCATCAGGTAGCCTGACACAGAAAGTTATGGATAGTTGGAAGGTCATTCTTGTGTGGTAAAGCATACAGAATATCTTATAGTTTCTCTGAAACAGCTGATTTCTCCTTTCTTATCTATCTTTTCAGTCAGAGCCTGGTGAACCTCCTTGTAACCGGCCACGCTGTCTCTAATGTCTGGGATGGAGACAGAGAGTGCTCTGGCATGAGTAAGACTTCCACAAAGTTACTGCATATTCACACAACAGAAACATGCACACGCATCACGCTTACAGAACTCATTTTGTTGCCCCATACTAAAAACCATATCCACCAGAGGGCAATCATTCTTAAATCCCACAGCAATGCACAAAAGGCATAAATTAATGCCAGTTTGACGCAAGTTAACTTATTCCGATTTTGCTGCTCTTTTTTTCTTCCTGTCTTGTAGAACTGCATGGTATTCATAAACAGGCATCAGTTGGCTTCCTCACGCTTATGGAGTCACTACGCTACTGCAAGGTATGGATGCACACAGGTTCTTAAAACATGATGCAAAAGCAAATTGTTCAATAGTTTTATGGCAGATATACAGAGGGTTTGTGTTTTTATTTTGTGATGAAAATTCTATGAATTGATATGGGCACCCACTGTATATGCTAAGAAAATACAAGTAAACACACAAATGCTGTTAACTTGTGACTCTAAGATGTGGGACATATCCAACGTGTGAACACAAAACACAGTGAGAGCTCCCGTGTGAAAGTATGTGTCTGGACGATGGAGTCCCAGCAGACTAACTGTAATCCCTGTCTCGCTCTTTCTCACTACATGTTTATTTTCTGGCACACTTGTACCTTAACACAAACTGACCAAAAATAGATTACAAAAGAGATTTATAAATACACGTGACATGGCACATTTTAGTCATCTAGAAGGAACAACAGGAATCTTGGCTATTTATTTATCATTGCCAAGATAAGCAAGCCCAAAGAAAGCTGGAGTTGGGAGACATGAACTCTGTAAATAAGCAAAGTAAGCAGCTATAAAAAGTTAATAGCAAGTAGATGGTTGCCAAAGAGAGCTGTTAAAAGTGATTTAAGAGACCAAGTCATATCAAATCAGAAAAGGTCGGCTCATATGTGCCCTGTTTAAATAGTTGATTTATTGTTCCTGTAAGAAAAGTTCAAGCTGCATATGAAGAACAGCCAATGACTAATGAGCGATGAGCCAAGTGAAAATTAGTTGTGTATTGATATTGATAATATACATTTTATTGCGCAGTACTATTTGTTAAGGATCCAGAGAAGTAACATGCTGCTCATTAGCTGTAGGAATCACAGAGTAACTCACAATACGATACCATTATGTTGCCTGTGATAGCAATGGTACCACAATACAACGATTCTGTAGTACTTGATTCATTGCAAGACAATCTTCCATGATACATGATGTTTCTGTGTAACTGTAGAAGGGAAAATACCCCTTAAAGGCAAAAAAATCAGGAATTATGTATTTATTTACTGCGTTGCTGTGTCAGTTTCACAGAATTTGACAACTGAGATGAAGCAATGTGTAAAAAGTGCATTAGAGTCTTAGCTTACTGCCTCTTTAACACAGGTGTGGTAGCTTTAACAGTTTTATGACGAATCAGGTGGCCATACACGTTCATTGTGCCGCCCATTCACTTTATTTTCACGAGACAGTTCTTGCACATCTCATAGTCTTTATCAATATTGTTTGTCCCATCTACATTGTAAAAGTCATGGTGGGCCCAGACTTTCGTTTTAAAAGATGACAGTGCCTCTCTGGTTTGTTTTCCCTGGCACCAACTCCAAACTGTCCACCATTTTCCCCCACTGTGATTTTCTGTATTAAAACAAGTTAGTTAACTCCCATTCACTTTACCCTAATTCATTTCATAAGCACCACCATGAGGAGTCATGGAGTGGTGACTCTGGTAAGTCAAATTGGCAGGGGAATCCATTAAGAGGGCCTGCATGTTTTCATAAAAATATCGATATTTGGCACAAGTTCATCGACAATGTATCCCAAGAGGACGTAATACAGTATATTCCCGCATTCCCGCTACTGTTCACATACTGTGTCATGTAATCTCTGTTCAAATATTAATATTCTTCATGCAAAAGACTTGAGTTAACCTTTAAACAATTACTGATTAAAACTAAAAATAGACACTCATTCTTTACACATTCCTTTCTGTGTGTGTGTGTGTGTGTTTCAGGTCGGGGCATTCCTCAAGTCTCCAAAGTTCCCTATTTGGATCCTTGGCAGTGAAACTCACCTCTCTGTGTTTTTCACCAAGGCAAGTTCAATACACTCATCTATAAGCAACACATATTTCACTCACACAGACACACGGTGTGTAACGTAAGCCAAGTCTCCTCAGCAGGTTTGAAAAACCAAAATATGGAATGCGCTTAAAAGATTTAATATAGTGCTGGTCAGATATCAATGTGGGGGGAAAAGAGAGGCTGAAAGAGAGGGGAGGGAGAAATGAGCGCAGGAGATAGTCATATATGGCCAGTGCTGTTTCTTGGCTTTTCACCTATCCAGCATTGAGGGGGGAAGAAAAGCTCTGTTTCCAAAAGAAGAACTTAACAAGTGCAGACACACACACACACACACACACACACACACACACACACACTTTTCATCTTCATGCTCTCTCACTCTCACGAAAACACAATTTTAGTTTCTCAGCCATCTGTGATCAACTAAACAATGTGTAGTTCATAATATATGACCGTGATGTAAACTGCTGAATTTGGACTCCAGTGAGAGCCTCCATTTACAACAGTACCTCTGTCTACCTTCACTGTCAGGTTAATTCCAACAAAATAGATCACACATTTTTCGGTCTTGGCTCTTGTTCATAAGAATTTTTTTTGTCCTGGGAACTAAGGAGCTGCAGAAACAACACTTTGGAACTAAATCACAGACAGTTCTTGCAGCATTTTCATGTTCGAGTTTCCACTGCATCTCAACAGATGTAAAAGACTTATTAAAAAAAAAAGTCATATTTGCTAAAAGTGTCACTATATTCACACGGCACTAAATGAGACAGATAACCCTGCTGTGTAGCGCTTCTAATGGTCTTACTGCACATAAAAGAAAAACGACCAGTCAGAGCTGTGGAGTCTCTAGCACAGCTGTCAATCATGTCAGTCACGGCTTGTGAACTGTGGTCAAACTGTCAAAGGCAGTGCTAATCAAACTTTGATAAAGATTCTGTTACTGCATTGCCTGTTTCTCTCCTCAGATGTTTTCAGAAAGGTATTTAGTGTACAGTTAAGCTGTAAAATGGGGAAATTAGTCCGGCTGGTGGGTATTGCTTAGTACTTTGGTCGACTGTATCCAACATGGCGGCCGATTCGCAAATTTTACAGCTACACCGTACACTAAAATGTGTTTCTAAGAACATTTGAAGAAAGAAATAGGCAATGTAGTAATAGAATCGTGATTCACACTTGATCAGTGCTGTCTAGTTTGACAGTTTGACAACAGCTCACAAGCAGTGATTGACATGACTGACAGCTACATTAAAGACTCCTCTGCTCTGATTGGTTGTTGTCAGTGCGCCGCATACATTCTAGCAAATGCCATTAGAAGCAGTAGGAAGAGGAGGAGGGACATTATTTCTTTCACAGACTATCTGTCTCCTGTACTTCTTTCAGAATTTAGTGACAGAAGTTGTTTTCATAAATGTTACTAACTGTAGCTTTAAGAACAGGAAAACTAGTCTAAGATTTAAGAGCAACTGCTTGGATTGAGAAATAATTAAACACGGAATAAGACAACACACTGCTGCTTGACTGGAATTTAATTAAACGTCAGAACAGAGATGTTTGAGATAAAAGGAGAGATTGAAAGTACCAAAAAGGCAAGAAATCTGTCTCGAAAGAAATGAGGATCTTGCTCAGTGTTTTTCTGGGTCATTTTTCCATATTAGTACGTAACCACATTGACAACAATCAACAAACGGTTCACCCAGTTCCTGGTTTGTAGGTAGATTAATTGTTTTCATGTCAGTAACATTAAACAAGAATCCCATCTTCACTCATATTATAGCACTTACAGGGGCTGGCGTAGAAGCTGGATGTCTGTCAAAGTTATTGCTTTCTGGGGGCTTGTGTTTGACAAATATGTGACGTTCTGAGCTGCAGAATGCACTATTGAGCCATCAGAAAGTACCACATCAAAGTAGCTTCTGGGTACAAGGAATTACGGTCCAGGAAGGGAAACTGGAACCAGGCTCATGTGATCAAAATGCATGAAAAATATCTAGACTTCTTACAAAGGCTCACAAGTTCCTGAAAAAGGACCATGAGACCCTGCTCCTACAACATCAACTCAAATATACGCAATGCCACAAGCTATATAATCTAATACACGCCCTTACTGAAGTCAACCTTTGAGACAAACTTTAACTCTTGGGTAGAAGTTTGAATCATCAGATCACTGCGCCAGTGGGGATGTGTGTGTATGCATGTGTACACGCTCATCCAGTTTGCACTCAAACAAGCATGTTTATCATCTCTATCGGTGAACATGTAACATGATACATTGCTGTAGCCCGAGTAGTAAAGCTGGCAGGTTTGGTTGTAGCAAATCGATTCTCCCTGCTGTTGTGAAAATGGCACCAGAGAGGCAGAAAAATCCCAGGCAATCATCTCCATCATAGCGCCACACCCTTAATATACCATTGATTAAAAGCTCAGTTACATGCATTAAGCTCAAGCCTGCTAGGCGAGTAGATCATATGTTGGCTCAGTGAAGAACCAAAGTCGTCATGCATGTACTGATGACTTACCGATTGCTACAACTCCCTCGGCACTAGTGACATGTTCACATATACACACCGCACACACACACACATTCCAGAGCACAGGGAACCTAATCCTGATTAGCATTAGTGTTGTGTGCATTTGTGTGTGTGGTTTCAGGTGGATAGCTTCCTGTAGGGAATGTGATTCCAGAGTTCCCATCTGGATCCATTTGTCCCACTGGAGACTGGGAACACTCTTGAACACACACACGCATGCATTTGTAGTGACGTATATGGCTGACGCTACACTTTGCCGCCTTTACAACTTTGAGCCCAGGCTGAAGGGGGAAGACTTGGGGAAAGGGCGCTATGCTGGCAGACCGCACTCAGTGTGACCCCGTCCTCCGTGAAAGGGAATCTATGTTTGGAGCTAATTTGAAGCACACTGCGATTTCCCAGGCTTGGTGATACAAAAATACACGCTACCTGGTTATGTAGCTTTTAGCTCCGATATGGAGCCATCCCCACAAAAGCAGAAAACCTGATCCCCGCCTCTGATGTGTCAGCGGCTCCTTCTGTCTGCCATTGGGGACGGGTGTGTATTCCCCCGAGCCACTGTCAGTGTGTGACTGTGGCTTTCAGACCATCAGCTTAATAGCATTAGTGTTTTTATCTAATCTACCTACACAAAGGCCATTCCACCATCTCTGATCCCTACCCACAACACCCCCCACACTCTCTGTCCTTGGTTGTATTAATGTGTGTGTGTGTGCATGTGAGAAAGAAGCTGAGTGTGTATAATGGCATGTAATGGGATCTGTTTTTGGACAAGAGTTTCTGAGACACCAGAGGAAGGAGAAAAAGGAAGAAAGACAGACAGAGAGTGAAGGAAAAGAGGGATTGGTGATGTATGAGACACATCATGCAGTATATTTAAAAAAAAGATTCTTTCTTCCTTCCTTGTCCTCCTCCTGTCTTTGAAGTAACTACTCACTCCAGTGTGCAGTAGGTTGGTTGCCCAAGTGAAGGATTCCCTTGTGCACCTCAGCTAACCTCTTCAGATTATTGGTCCCTCATGGGAAGGGAAGAGGAAGAAAGGAAGTAGAAAGGAAGGATGCACTTTAAAGAGTGGTGCAGTGGTCACTCGGGAAAGGAGAGGGGGGTGATCCTCCTGTGACATTTCTCATCACTCTTTCCTCTCCTCTCACTGAGTGATGAGGTTCACAGGCTGTATCTGCTTCTCAAGGGAGTTACTTGTGTGTTTTTGTGTGTGTATGTGTACAGTAGTTGTGTTCTGGGTCAGTGATTTACTAGGAGACAGAGCAGCCGTTGTGGCGCTTTGTGTCCCTTAAGACTCCAGCGCCTGTCTGCAGAATGTCCTTCGTGGACTGGTTAGGAGCAGGAACTTATAGCACAAGTTAATGTGGGTCACTTTCCTTCAGTGAGGCTCTACTGGCAAAACCACAGTAAAATTATAGTATTGTCAATAGGGCTTGGGCTTGGTCGTTGAAAATTATGATAACGTTAGAAATATTTGTGTAATAAAATAAACCATTTTTCCAGAGCTTTTGACTGCATCCTGCAACAGTCAGTTAAAGTTGTTCAGGCGTCAAAAGGCATTTTCGGACCAAACAGTTCTGGGGACTTTCTGGGAAGACTGCCCACTGGTGCATATGGCACCACCAATAACAACACTGAATGAACGCACTAGAAGCCGGCCAGCGGTTGATATAGCAACACCACTTTTGCTTTGACCAGTCAAAATCATGTTGTTAACATAGTTAACAGCAGGGTTCCTATGGTCCTGGAAAAGTCATAGAATTTGTAAAAATCCTTAAAAGTTTTGGAAAAGGTATGGAATTTTAATGTGTGGTATGAAATTAATTGTTAAAGTAATCTCCTGTGGATAACCTTCCAGGTAATGCAATATAAAATCTGTAGCTGTCAGTTCTACTCTATGCATCAGTTCTTTACATTTTGTTTACCATCACATGTTTCTTCATTGTCTCACCACGTTCGGTCTCTCCCTCCATGTACGCCAGTTAGCTAGAATTATGTTTAAATAGTTTGAATCTGTTATATTTCAACAACACCAGGCAAGTGCGGCAAGAAAAATAATGCAGTGAGAGCATGACTTAACATGTAGGGTCACAAATCCCAAAGTTTCCATACTTATGCCTCCATAGTTTTAAACTGTACATCATTTTGCAGATTACGCAGTTTAAATGGGCAGCCCAGGGCTTTCACTTGTCACTCGGAGCACAAATGCATACTTTGATTTAGTTTTAACTGCTCTGAAAATAGAGCTTGTTAGTTCAAGGAACAGACCATTCTTCTTTTTAGCTGTTGTACTCATTTATTTATGTTCTGGCAAATGTATGACTTTATAATCTCAGAGTATATTTAGGGTTTTTTTTTGTATTGTAAATTCATGACTTCAATCTTGGAAATTTTTTAGGTTTTTTCTTTTCCTGAGAGTATTACCCCCTTCCCCCAGTTTCTTAAGCACAATTGTACATCCCTCCAGTGTACTAAAAGGTAGTTAGAACAAGTTTTTGCTTTCTGTTACAGAGGATTATTTTCTGCTCTTAGTATGATCAGAGGGTGCGGGCCACACATAAATGCAAAAACAACAAAGCGGTGTACATTAACGGTCATTAATAATCTGTGACAGGTCAGACCATGGGCCATCCCTTTTCCCCTGTGTGTCGTTCTCTGTTATAGGACCCATCATTAAGCTATATAACTATCCTCTGGTGTCGCCTCTCTTTTATGGTGAGACACAGTCTTTCTCATCCAAGACAGCTCCATAAATCACAGCTTTGTCCTGTCTGTCACACCTGAAACACACACACACACACAAACATACAGTAGATACTGCAGACACTCCTTATGTACAAGAGAGATAGGTTTTCCAACGTTTTCTGTTCTCCAAATCACACGGGACACAGGCTAGTTGAGGTGAACAAAACAAACACACATACAAGCACATATACACTCTGTATAACAAGCCCTCACACACAGACTCCCTCCTCAGTTTCCTCCTTAGCCTGTCATGTAGTGAGGCTGTCGCTGCCTGCTAGGAACAAGGCTGGAGACACTGTCCGAGACCTCTGCTTTGTTGTCTTGAAACCGATCCCTTCAGACGCACTCTATGGCCACTCAGAGCCTCTCAGCACGCACAATAGCTCTTTGGCTGGACCGGAGGGAAAGAAAGAGTAACTCTAGTAAAGTACCATGCCTACCTGTCTTTCCTGAAGTACCTACCTGCATGAGGAGATAAAGGACAAAGGGGGGAAGCAAGAATGGAAGAAAAAGTCAAGGGTTGCAGGGGAGGAAATACTCCAAAAGTAGAGTAGCTACTTAGCACAGGAAAAGGCAGGTAAAAAGGGGTAGAGCTGAGCAATAGAAACAACAACAGAGGAAAGAGGCCTACAGGGGATGAGTTGTCAACCTAAGAGGCTTGACTCTACTCAGTTTACTTTTGGTACCTGTCCTTTTCTCTATTTCATTTTCCTCTGAAGATACTGCACTGCGTAGCTTTGTGGGCTGCTGTTTTTTTAGAAATGGGTTGTTGGAATTGACAAATTGTGGTCGCTATTAATGGTAGCTTGGCTATTTAAAAATGGAAGTTGTGTGCAGGTTGTCCCGTGTGGCTCTAGTGACGATTCTCTCTACACATTCAGTGGTCTGCAGTGTTTTAACTACACCTTTTAGTATCGGCTTAACTTGCTTAAAGAGACAGATACCAGGTACTATCCACAACTTTTGCAAATGGAAAACTAAAAAAGCGAGTGACGGTGAGTAGACACGTGCCGCACCCTGCATCGGAGGAGAGAGTAACAGAAGTGCAGATGTCGAGAGGTGAATGTCAAGGCAGTGGTCAGTAGAGTCTCCCGAAAAACACAAAAATGATAAAGAGGTTACATAGGGAGCTCGGTTCTTTATCTAGCAGGGTGTGATGCAGGAAATCTGGTCCGATGATAAGAATACCAGGCTCACACACAAATACACACTGTAGAGTGCATACAGTACAGTGCAGATTAAATCTTGTACTACGGGACAAGTCTGGATGTGTCAGTATTCGTGACTTAACTGCAAAGACACACAAACACCCCTGCTTACTCCAAAGCTTTTTATGGTCAGTTGAAATTGTTGGCTCTTAAACAAGACATGTTTGATGTCAGCAAATGTATTTTTGTTTTGCTCCGAGCAAATGGTCTGCATTACTTTGTGTATTCAAGTCATTGGGGTGGTGCATGTGTTGTTCTTGCTTTGTTCCTATGTAGGGTAGCTTGTTGTTGCTCTGTTAAGGGGGTAAAGGGTTTGTGCAAAAAAACGTCAGACTGTGGGGATTGGAATGTGCTCCTTGATTTCATAAGGCACACTTACAAAGAACCTGGCATCAGCGCAAAAGTGTGAGTGTGCGTCATTGTGCTGCATCTCTGCAGGAGTATGAATATCTGCACACATCCAGAAAACAGCACGCCAGCTTGTATTTGACTATAAGCAAACAAATTTCGGCAGGGGACAGGCCTAATTATTGCACAGATTCTCTGTCTTACACAGACACAGTCATGTAGTCACACACACTGTGGAGAGGAAAGAAACACAAAGACACCAAAACACACACTTACACACACACACACACACACACCTTCCCTGTGGAGTGTGTTAGCTCCATGACATGTTTTCCAACTCAGCAGCATCTTCCTCGGGCCTCTAATAAAACACACATCAAAGAGAGCCAGAGCCAGGCAGACCTGTCATCACATACACACACGCGTAATCACGTAATTCCTGTTCCCATTATGTACGTCTGCATGTTTCTGTATGATCTTATGTTCACGTGAGTCACTGTCTTTATCATGTGTTCATTAGCCTCATTTTAGCATGTATAGTTCAGCAATAATGGTATGTTTTGTGTTGTTTTGTCTGTTGAAGACCACTTACAAGTGTTCCAGTGGAGCGTTGACATATAGTAACTGTGGTATTACCTGGTGATTTACACAGGCTGTGTCCATCCTGCTCTGGGAGACAATAAACATTGTTAGCCGAGCTGTGCTTCACGAGACTTACTGGGGTTGTATACGGCAGCCTAAGATCGATTCAGCTTCTCATCACTTTGGGAAGAGATATGTGTTTTTGTAGTTAAGGTATGCTGTTTATAAATGTAATGTAAGTAAAGGTCTAGCTACAGTTCATGTTTTAAGACACATACGTTCATATTTAGACTGCAGTCAACCACTTTTTTTTTAGCATGTTATTCCTCCCAGGACAGCAAAATGACCCTTGTCCACCCCTGTAAGTGAAACACAGACGTATCTAGCTAATGACAAATCTACCGTCAGATTTATGTAGCCTGTAATGTTAACACACCAGGACCTTGCTACACTCTATGTGACAGAACTGTGTGTGAGCGCGTGTTCGCCGGCCTGTGCATGTTTTTCTTTGCATCTGAAGAGCCGGCAGCTGGGAGTCATCTCTTCTCGGTGTGTCCCCCTAAACCCCTCTCTCCCCCGTTCTGTCTCCCTCTTCCCCCGAGTAAAACCCTGAACACGGTAATAAGTGGACCATGAAACCTTAAGCAGCCTGCGTGGATCAGAGGCTCAAGCTTTAATAAAGGCCAGCTAAAGGAGATGAGCAGGGTTCATTTACTCTCCTAAAACATTGTGTGTTTGTCCAGCGCTTCGTTGTCATAAATACACTCCCTCTCTCACTCATAAGAAAGAACAGTGAGAACTTTCTGACTTTCACCCACACACTTTGCATGAGTGTGTGTCTGTGTGACAGCTTAGGCTAAAAAGCCATATTTTGAGAAGTATCTTATTTCATCCTCTTGCAAATAATTTCCCTGCTATCTCTTCTAAGCATCTTTAACTTCTTTAAATGGTTCTATCATGTAAGATATTTTTAAGGATCCATGATACTCTTGCACTCCTTATCATTGTTTGCTTACATTGTTGATTATCTTAACTGACGATTGTCCAGCTGTTTAACTTGCTGTGAGCTCTGAACAAGGTCTGACAGTTTAACGATTAAAGATATCAGATAATGCTTAAAAATGTGTGAGAGGGCATGAGAAGATGCTCCCACATGATCTGTGAGTGTTAAGGGTTTAGTATGCTCAAAACAAACAGGCAGTTCAGCATGTCCTTTAAACACATCCAAAGGCAAAATGTTAATATGTGTTCTGAATGGCCACGCTCCGTGGAAGTCCTGGCTGTGTCACATTGCTTCCAAGAAACTTGTGTTTTGATGTGTCTTTATGGTTTCAGTGCAGTGAATCTTACAAATGGGGATGACACATGCACACTTTTGGATAATTTTTCCTCTGTGGCATTAATGTTAGACACTTAAAAAGTGATGGAAGTAGTTGCATAAAAAATGGAAAAGGCCCAGATGATGTCTGACAGCTTTTCTGTTTCAAAAGGTTACAAAAATTGTCAAATGCAGAAGTTGAATGAATGTGAGCTGAGGGGGTTTTATATGCTGTTACATGATCTGACAAGCATTTTATTTGAAGCATGCTGAGGCCCGTAGTGTAGAGAGAACAAGGAAGTGTTCATTTAATCAGCATCTACATTGCAGGCCAGTCAAAAGGGGCATCAGCTTTTTCTAAATGTACATACACCCCAAGTTCTGATCTCCCTGCCAGCACTGCTCTTTCTGAATTCCACCAACAAACAAACACTGTAGAGCTCGTCATAAATCACGTTCTGTATATGTAAGACTTGATTTCCTGATTGTGTGTTTGGAGTGAAAACAAGCCGTCTAACTTTATCAGCAGATCAGTTAATAACCCGATGGGTTCCAGTGATTGCGCTGGCCCCTCCGATTACACATAGTCACACACACATATGCATGCACAATGTACATTCTCAGAGCATCACACACTGCTGTAATGGATGATGCTGTGTGCTGACTGCTCACTGCAGTGTGTTGTACATTAGTGCTGCTAAAACTTGACAAGAACAATCAAAGTCTGTTAGTTGTGAGTAGATCTAGATGGTTGTTCTAATGTTTCGGCACTGATGAAGCCACAATGTGATCTAATTCTTCCTCCCCTCCCTGCTTTATCCGTCTGTTCACTGTCTTACTGCAACACTCCCTGTCTCCTCATTTTAGTCACAGATCTCTTGCGTGGCCCCTTTTAGGTCAAATCTCTTTATGATGTCATGGACAATCTCTCGCCTTTTGCTCTTGTCTTTCTCCTTCCAATGCATTTCTACCTATCTTTCTGTTTCTACTCTCTTATAGGAGATGTCCCTGGTAGGTCCAGAGTCTCCATCAGAACAGGCAAGGAGGGTCTTCCAGTCATTCGATCCTGAAGGTAATGAACAAGTATATACTGTACTCATTATCATTATGTTGCTCTCCTGTCCTTCACCCCGTGCGCATTAGTTTTTACAGACCATTATTTGCTCATTAGTACATCAGCTATTCGAAAATCCAGGACACACAGATGTACTTGAATTCGTCCAAACTTTCGCCCTAACACAGCTACACACACTGATCAAACAATATCCTGGCCCTATTGTCTTTCTCTTGCCTTCTCCCTCGATGAGCAGATGCATTCATAACCTCCACTGCCCTCCTCGCCTCTTCTTTTCTGCTTGTCTCCATAATTTTCCTCTGCAGGAAGAACGAGGGTCTGTTTCTCTCCTCTCATCTCCGCTGTTGTTGTTTAGGTTGGTGAGATCAGCTCCTCTTACAGCTGAGTCAACCATCCCGCTCCTTCATTCTCTTCCTCGCTTTCCCGTGCCTCCTGTATTGTCACTTCCAGGTGGCTGGGGTAAAAGGCGAAGGAACAGAAACAGAGAGTGACACAAAGACAGTAGAAAGTTAAAGAGAGGACATTCCATTGTGTCAGATGAAGTCTGCAGCATTCATTTGTGTAGCCTCAAAATTATAGTGTGGGATGTTTGCGTGTGTTCGTGAGCACTTAGACACAAAAAGAGTATTCAAATGAAGCATTTAGTCCTAGCAGCTGTTGTATAATGTTTTTCTTCTGAGACGAGAGAAAGAAGGGAGAGAGAGATGCAGAACATGAGCATGTTAACATCACACACTTAGAGCTACCCATGTTGCAAGAGTGTTCAGCTAAGGACCTTGTCGTAATGCGTACCTTCATATTTATGTGTTTTTATTGTGAAATGAAGTGTGCTCTGCTCTGTCGCCATAAACAACATTATTCACTATCAGGCTCATTGGAGCAACATGCTGATTTGTAGAGATCTGTGTGTGTGGTGCGAAACACTGTTGTAGTGAGATAAAACCTACCAGCTGAAAGCAGCCTCGCCTGCTCCAGCAACTTCGACAACAAAATATGTAAACTTAACTGTTTGACATCTTTTTTTCTTTTCCTTGTTCTTCATCTGTCTTTTCCTGTTGCACTAAATACGGCTTTGCATATTCTCAAATCCACTTCTCCCATCATCTGCCAGGACATTCTGCAAGCCATATGGTCTTTTCTTACACACACACTTGTGCAAATACGCACATGCATGGGCCACAGTAGGTGCATCAACAGACATAAAAGCACATTTATGCACACATGCAAAGAGGATGTACTCTACATGATGCACATACATTTGCACACCGCAGTGTATAGACACATGGCTTTGCCAGCAGCACAGTAAAAGGCCCATAAATCTGTCTGTGTCACATGTAGAGTCAGCACAGCTCCCTGTGTTGTGGAAAAGGGGCGCCAGACACATTCACATGCACTACAGTGACTCACCACACATACACACGCAGCGACCAACTGTCTCAGGATGTTCCTCAATATATGGTGTTTGTCATTGTCCCTGTGTAAAGTGTGTGTGTGTTTGTGTCTGTGCTGGCTGCCAGACTGTCAATTGTCACTCTGCGAAAATAACATCTGGCATTGAGAAGGGTGAGATTGAGTTGCTTGAGAGCGGACAAGCAGAGTGCTTGTCAGTTAATCTCCACAACACACTAGGGGTTTATGTATGTATCTAAACAAGAGGCCACACAGGCTCACATGCTGAGGTTTAAAGGAGACAAATCTGTAAGTGCCCAGACACACAGAAATACTCTTTGGGGCAAAAACACATGTTAGTGTTTAAAGCTTCTGCTCTCAGGTAAAGCAATCATCACGGCCATGGAATGTAGGTCAGAGAGAAAGGACAAGGTGTGTGTGCGCTTGTGTTTGAGATATTTTTTTCTTTTAGTTCTGTCAGATGAGTTCATTCCCCAGGGCCCATGATGTAAATACTTCTTGTGCCATATATGTAGGTGAAGGCTTCCCCTGGTTTTTTTTTTTACTGAAGCCTGTATTTTATGTTCTGTGCGGGGTCAGCCAGTGCATCAGCCCCACTTTATGTCTCTTCCTCTCCCTCTCTCTCCAGATAATGGCTTCATCCCAGAGTCTCTGCTAGAAGACGTGATGAAAGCCCTTGACCTTGTCTCAGAGCCCGAGTAGTAAGTGCTTGCATGTTTAAGGCTTTATGTTTGTGTGTGAATTTCAGCTTGTGTGTGTGTGTGTGTGTGTGTGTGTGTGTGTGGCACCTGTAGAGCTTCTTAAGTTCTAACTCCTAAGTCACGGCCAGGCCAGGTCAGCAGCCCTGTGCTCATGTTTCACTACCAGGCTACTATAAAGTAGGACCAGAGAGAGCCCACTATAAAAGCTGAGGAAGAAAGAAAGACGGAGAGAAAGAAAGTCAGAAACAGAGGCTTAGAAGGAGATCATTAACTGCAGGAAGAAAGATTGTGAGACGGAGGAAATGCTTTAAAGTGCCGCTTCAAACAGAAGCACGTTCTCATCTGAGGAATAGTAAGCCCTAACACTGCAGACGTGGGCCTCGGCCAAGTAACTGGACCACTGATTTGCTCCGCAGACCCCCAGATGGGCAATAGATCACAACAACAACATAGCAAACTGGGGAGAGACTCCCAGTGCAAACAGGCCAGTCTCATTCCTTACCACACAATGAGAGAGTTATTGTAGGGATTCCACCATGTGAAAAAGCAACATCTTTAGTGCTTGGGGAGAGGGGTGTGATTAATTTGAGTATCTAGGAGTACTAAATCGAGGTCTTTCATCACTCTTTGAAGAGTGCATACTGTTTTCAGGTTGCCTGTGACTTAGTAGTCCTACATATCCCATGACCAATGGCCATCAGCTGTGGTAATTTGTGGTAAACCAACTTAGTGAACATTGAATGTTCTCAGCAAAAGTCAGGATACAGCTACAGGGATTTACGTCTCTTGATTATCTGCTTTGTAGTGTTTGGAATCAAGGTAATCATACTCAAGCCCTTTAAAACATAAATTCATGTTAATTGTGATTTTTTTTTTTTTTTTTTTTTTTTTTTATGTAATTAAACTTAAAAGTAGGATTTAAATTAAATATAAAGCCACAAAATAAACATAATGCCTCAAGGTTTTTCCTGCATTTTCAAACAGTTTATTATTGAACTATCAAATGATCACTCTCTAATTAAATAATTTGCAAACTGACAAGACAGATGTGCAAAACATGAATTAATCAAAAATATTTTCATTGTGACAGGAATACAAAGATGTGTTACTACTCCCATATAAATCACCGTGGGTATCATTACTGTATCCACAATGTCACTCTGCCATTTACTGTACATGAAGTGAATCCAGGACATCCAATCCACTGTCACTCAGTGACTACATTTAAATGCATGCTATTATTCCAAATATGACCGTATTCTTAATTTCAGTCAGACAACTCAGGTTTTAAATGTTTATTTCAACAGCAGAACGTAGTCAGAGTTTGACATCTAGCCTCATCGCTCCCCGCAGATATGTTCACATGAGATACTGGGGAGTGATGATTAAATATTCCCCTCCTAACCAGAGCCTGCAGGTGGATGCTGGGGTGGATGTGGGGCTGAAAGAGCGAGCTGCAGTACTGATGCAGGGCAGCAGCGGCATAGACAGTGCAAAGGAGAGCTAGGAAGACTTTGCAGCTTAAATAGACCGCCAGATTGGGAGGGTGTGTTTTGTAGATGACATGGAGAGTGACATATGACGTGTGTGTATGAATGAGTGCAGCTCGAGTTGACTGCCTGAACTAGCTCGCAGGTGTCGCTCCATTTGATAGGTTGTGTCACCAGCATATTCCATTTGGATTGTCCGAATTAGGCCTTTTCTGAATGTAGCATTTTACGATTAAGACGTTTGGAATATAGCAATAGTATTTGGGTTTTAATAGCATTTATTGGACATGCGCATAGTGCACTTGGAGTATGCATCTCCATCAAGGTTTTTACTGCAGTTTGCGACATGCTGACCTTTGCCTGTTTGCGTCAGCTCTGTGCGTTGTACACAAGCCAACTGACCAACAGTTTGCAAGGCTGTGGGGTATAGATGCATGCCTTAAAGAACAGCCCAAATTTCTGGTGGTAAGGGGAAATACACCTACTTTTAAACATTATAAAGACTAGGATATTAACAGGTTTCTGGAAATGCGCAAATATTGCGACACCAACCATTTCAAGAAGGTGGTCGAAGGAATGAAAGAAGGAGGCAGTGTTCGCACGGTCAAACAAGTCTGCCACCAGTGGGAAACTTTGAAACAAATCCTACTGTGATGCAAAGAATACTGGATACTTAGTGAATGTAAATGTGACTTCAGTAACATTTTTAAGCGTTATTCACAGATTGAAATGCTAGACTATTCCAGCAAATGTAACGCTGAAATTAATGAAAAATATGGACAGATTGTTACTCACTGTCTCTATGTAATTCTTCCAGAAGTCAATGCACAGTTACTAATAATAGATAAACACCAGTCCATACAAACATCAGCTGATTAAATAACACCCTAGGAGGATAAATTGGACACAACCACTAACTGTGACATGATCAAAAAAGGCTTTTGCTTGCACCATGATCTCGTGTCCAGTCCATTTTTTAAGCGATGAAGTCATATCCAGTCATGCAGTAGATACTGTGCAAACCCACTGCAAACAACTGATTCCCATGATCCCCGTCGATACAAAACCACTTGTTGATATAAAAACGAGATATTTTATTCATCCCTGAGGAGATGTTCTCTTTTTCTCACTCCCCTGTAAAGGGAGCAGAAGGTTGACTGACGCTTTTAGGGATTTATGATGTTGCTCAGTGACACATCAGCAGGGTCGCTGTCTTCTCTGTATGCTCTCCTGCTGCATATGCTACTTGTAAAAATCGATGGATGAAAAAACATTGCTTTCCCTCTGTGTCTTGGCATAAACCTCACGTCTCTCCTCACTGCCTTAAAAGGGCAATCTGACCAGATTTTTTTATCACGGTGGAATAATAATAACACTGATCTAACACGCAGGAATGTCTGGAAAGAGGTATATTTAGTTGCACCACGATATTCATGAAAACATGCAGGCACGTACCAAACACGGGTCCATATTGAGTGATGAGCTGATCATAAATTTGACTCGGTTTTCATACACAAGACATCGCAGACTGTTCCTTTTGTTTTTTGGACTCAGACGATGGCTCCCTCCAAATCCCTGCTCTTTTGACTCACATGTTTTCTCTCTCTGGATTTCTTGATCTGTTTTCCTCTGCTCACTTTTATTTACTTCCTTTCCTGTCCATCTCTGTTTCTATCTCTGTGCCTTCTCAGTGTCAGTCTGGTGAAGACTAAGCTGGATCCAGAGAGTTTGGGCATAATTCTTTTGGGCCCGTTCCTGTTGGAGTTTTTCCCTGATCAGGTACGTGTGTGCGAGCAGAAGTGGACTTCCACCTCAAAGACATACACACAGCATGACGAATACCTTCCACCAGTCACACAATCCATATCACAGTTAAAACACATGGACAAAGAGTCGTACACACACATAATGGTGACACTGATGTCTTTTTCCCAAGCTTATGTGGAGAACTGTTTTCGCAAATCAAAGGTTTTTATGCCCAAAACATTCCTGTGGTGTCTCATGTGAAATGTATGCGTGTGTTCACCATCATATGACGTTACTTGCCGAGAAGCTTACACAGAGCGGTAAGACGCTTTTATGAGGCAGAGCAAGCGAAGAAGACAGGAGAGGGAGAGATAGAGGGGAACTGTGTTAAAGTGATCAGGGCTTTAGGGACTCACCAGAGGAACGGCCCCGAGCCGCAAAGAAATTATACTACCATTAGCCAACTGGACACACACACTCAGACACACGTGGGATTGGGGTGAGGGTTAGGGTTTCATATATAGGCTTATAAACACGAGAGGCTGGACACGCTCTTAGACAACACACCCTATTAGCATTTTGCACCTTTAGGCCAAAGTCACGGGAAGTGTTTTGGCTCAATGTCATTGTTCGGACGTTTTTCTAGTGTTGGATGTTTTCTGGTAATTGAAGTTGGGGCTTTGTTTCAGTGCACAAATACACACACACGTTTAAAATTGAACACGCGGGATTTAACATTAAGCTTTGGTTGCACGCAGAGATGTGTCGGTTTGACTTTTCGGTTCAAAAATGTTCTGCCTCTGTGGTGCTTTACCTCCGATCTCTGTGAGAACAGTTTGCCCAGAGACTCTTGAACAACATTGCTTTTTTTCACTCTGCTCCCTGCCTGTGTTTCAGGATTCAGGAATCCCAGACTCATTTCCCATCTACCACTACAATGGGCTTAAACAGTCCAACCACAACGAGAGGGTAAGACACTATATTATGTACAGGTTTGTCATAGCAGCTGATGGTGGTGGTTCTTTTTCATATTCTCTCTGTCTTTCAGCCTACTACCTCTCTTCTTTTCCTGTCATCATTCATACACACATGCACGCACACACACACACAGTTGGAGGCGGCCGGCCACTCCAAAATAAACAGTAGCTATTGCGAGCCTAATAGCCTGTCCATCCATCCAAAAACCCTGGCTTAGCCTCCTATTTCTCCGAGTCCTTTCAACACGGAGGCCACTGTCAGCGGCCTCGCTGTGATAAATGTTCAAACACAGGCCTATTAAGGAAGCTTAGGTTGATGGATGATTGTCATTGGATGTAGTTGGTGGCTGTGCAAAAAGCCTGGTACTCAGGAATATCACTTTCTTCATCTGTCAACTTTGTCTAGTCTGTAAAGCAGATTTTTTTCCATACCGCTACCTGAAAATGTAAGAATGGCACCACATGTGTGCCCACACTAAAGCACACGCCTACACACACACATGCACATGGCAGCAAGGCGCCTATAAGGTTATGATGACGATTCCATTCCTGTAGCTCCAGATGGGAATAACAGACCTGCTGACAGCAGTCCCCTGCAGCTGGTGTGTGAGGGTCTGTTGTATACTTGCATCCACCTCTGGCATCTCAACCCTGACCCCTTCAGAGGAAGTGTGGGAGAAGAGATTGATGGAGATGGAGTAAAGTGTGTGTGTTTAGTTACCTCTGCATTAGAGCTTTGATCGAGCCCAGAAAATCAGGCCTTATCCTACACAACCCGAGCCTGAACCACAGCAGCAATTAGGGCCCGAGCCTGATTAAAAACACAAATTTCTACTCTTAAAAATATATGTATTGACTGACGTGTTTCCTCGCACCACTTTTCTTTGTGTTCTTCCTTCTGTTATTTTGATAGTCTGTTGTTGGCTCTGCGTCTCACACACAACAGGTTCAGCAGAGCGGGCTGTGCCCCTCGGTGCATTTCCATCTTGGAGTGCACACAGCGGTTCATGGGGATGCATCGCGCAGATGATGTCTTCACTCTCCACTGCATGTTTTGCACATCTCTCCCTCTGCAGGGGAAGCAGAAGCAAACACTGCCAACCAAGTCACCCTGCAGCCTCTCTGTCATTTTCCATCCCTCTTTCGTGCACGCTCTCTCTATCCCATACAGTTCTCCACTATATTGCTCTGTTGTTCCATTACTCTCACTCTACACCGCCCCCCTGCAAACCCAGCGGGTGGAGTCGGGCCCAACCGGGCTCGGGCAAAGACTTACAGCTCTACTCTGCATTAACTATGTACTGACCTGCATGTGTGTGTGTGTGTTTTCAGGTAGAGTATGTGGAAGGAACGGCTCTGGTGCTGGGTTTTGAGGACCCCCATGTTCGGACAGACGACACTCCAGTCAAGCGCTGCCTACAGACCAAGTGGCCCTACATCGAGCTGCTGTGGACCACTGACCGCTCCCCGTCACTGAACTAGCACTTACACAGTGTGTGTGTGTCTGTGTACGTGGATGGACCACTACTACTCCACACACACACACACCCCTCTCCGGCTTCCCCTCTGCACGCTGACCCTGAAAGGTCAGCAGGTTACAACTATTGGCACACATGCACATAAACAACACAGATGAATGAGAAAAACACAAACGCACACAAGAGACTGAGACAAACACTTTTGTGAACTAAACATACATATAATGCCTGAGATCCATTCTTCCATCCTAACTCACACATTCCACAACAAATCCAACTCACCTTTCCAGTTCATGCTATTGTCTGTTCACCATGGCTTGTAATTGACATGCAGGATGTTGATAATTATTTAAGAAAAGAAAAAAAAAATGAATGACTGTTTATTTTTACAGCTCTGCTCTGTGCCGACACCTCTGCTACAGTAAGCAGTAGACAGCTAGAAACTGTTTAGGGAGCAAACTGGTTTGGTTCAGCAGCTCAAGTGTGTCACCAAAACACACGCTGAACCACATGTACAGCCAGTCGACTGTGAAACACTACTGTTAATCCAGCTATAGGACTGTTCGAGGGAAAACCTACCAAAGCCTTCCACACATAAGAACACACACACACACAAACACACACGCATACACACAAATGGACTCACACATACACACATACCATCACACTCACTGATAAGCGTTTACAGCGTAAAGGGACCAACCCAGACGCAGAGAACTGGAGATGTGAACACGAGGTTTCTTCAGTGTTTTCACCAAGATGAAGCTGGTTTACGTGCTGTGTGTGCGCGTGTGTGTGTGTGTGTGTTTCGTGCACCACACTAGGATGTTGGCCAAGTGTTCATGTATTTATTATCACACTCAAAGGTTCTGGAATAAACACTTTTTTTGTTCAAATGTAGTGTGGTCTGGTAGCTTTGAAATCATAGATGTCCGCCTCCATGTGTCTTTTTCTCATAAATATCTTGACCTCGACATTGGACAGCTTCAGGTTTCAGGATGCCCAAGGTCTTTCTTGATCCCCTTAACACAAAGTCACACACCAACTTATGTTTTGTCTCCCCAGAGACTCTAAATCAGTAATTCACTAAACTCCAAGACACTGTTGGAGACTTAAAGGAACACTTCAACCACAAAATGATAATTTGTGTATCAGTAACTCACCCCGTGTTTTGTTGAAGTCAAGAAGAAAACTTTGTTTTCCTCACATGCCTCCATGGATGTACAAAGAATCCATAAACGGACAAAATTGTTGATGAATGAAAGTAAAAGGGGTCCATGTCTAACAACAGTAAAACTATATCCATTTACAGACTCAAGCTCTTTTACAAGCTCTCTTCAATGCCAGACTCCATTGACAAAAACAATAGTTTTACCTTTCTAAACACAGGAGTTGCTGGTCTACCACTGCGTCAATCTGTTCATTTGTTTATTATGTTTTTTTTTTGTTTTTTTTTTTAAAGAGTTAGTTCAGATTCACCAAAGTCACACAGTAACACAAACATACTACTGATCGAGGCAGCAGTAGACCCGCAGCTCCTGTGTTCACCCAGGTAAAACGACTGTTTTTGTCAATGGAGTCTGGCTCTGAAGAGAGAAAATAAGTTTCACTTTCAGTTCAGTTTGTTTAAGAATTACTGAGCATACAACTGGATAAATGAGATTTGGATTATAGTGTGCGAGTTGTTTGAGTTTGTCAATTGATGTTTGGAAGTAGTTTTGCTGTTGTTCAACACAGTGGCCTGTGACTTTAGTTCATTAAGAATTTTCTTTGTTTTGGGATTTTTCGCTCACAATGGAGGCATGCAACAATAATCAACTTAACACGGGATCAGTAATTGATCTATAAATGACATTTGGGGTGTCAGGTAATCCTTTATTTGCCTCTCTGTAAACCGAAAATAATCTTTCTTAGACAGAAAACTGCATGTTTTGTTTGCGCATCATCGAAAGTCACCAAAAGAAGACAAATGAAAAATTGACTTTTTATAATGCATCCTAAAACACAGTGGAAGGTTACTACAATTCTGTTTGTTATTAAGTCGCCACTCAAGACAAGCAGCAAGTGTTTGAGTAATAGCACTTTATACCATTTAAGTACTTAGTTCTGGCTCAGGAGTTCTTAACTCAATATTTATGCATTTGTGTTTGTGTATCTGCAGATATCCTGGCTCCTGTATGCATCTGTGCACAGGAGTGTTGTAATATTGGCTGGGTGTGTGTCTAATGGATTTGTCTAATGCAAAAAGGATGTGGGCCTAATCTGACACAACAGTCTGCTTAACAGTCTCATTAGGAGTTTGTAAAGAGAGAAGGGGAACATGGGCACAGTGTGTAGAATATAAAGCACTACTCTGTGTGTGTGTGTGTGTGTGTGTGTGTGTGTGTAGTGAATGTGTGTATTCCTGGAAATGGGATATCTGTGAGAATTTTATTGGATGTAAGACAGTTAAGAAAGTGATTACAGATGAAAGTGCGCACACACTGAAACTGAGCTGCGTTAAAGCGCTTGTTACCTGGCGTGGCAACACACCCGCACTAAAGCCAACTGGGGCAAAAGAACAGGAATGTGTCTGCTGCCTCCTCACTCCATCATCCTCACTCACCAGCTCTTTCTTTTCCTCCTTTGTGCTCATGTTTTGCAGAAGTTCCCCTCGGTTCATCTTAGATCAACATAGAAACAGCTGAGAAAGAACAGACCCTCTGCCATGCTCCCTTCTTTCTCACACACACTCCACCGTTGCACACAAAGGGATCATGGAAATGTGACGAGGTGAACCAAGTTTGCACGTATTAAATGAAACCATAAAGGAAGGAGACAGGGTTACTAGAAGGGATTGATGGATGGAAGGAAGGAAATGTGTTGAAGGAGAAGAGGAGGGCAGGTAGAGGGCGTGGAGGTGAGAAACTCCTCCATCTGGCAGGTCAAGGTTTGGGTTCTCCTCATTCACTCTTTACCTTAACTTCTCACCTGGTTCTTATCAACTCTCCTGACAGAAAACACACTCCACTGACTGTAGTGATGCCCTGCTGCAACTGTTTTACTGCACCATGAGGCTGGCGGTGCAGCTTAATTCATCATTAATGTGCCCATAAAGCACAGTTTAATTAAAACAAACTCCCCAAGCTGATAAACAGCTGAGTGGGAGTTGGCCTGGAAGTGGGTGCAACATTCATCTCTCTTCATCTCTGCCCTGCACATGCACAGAGCTGTTTGATAAGAAGAAGTGTGTTGAGCTAAATATACAAAAAGCAGCCTGCTCTGGCCCGTCACCTCTTTAAACTGTTTTTCATTGCAGGATATTATTTTCAGCAAGAGCGAAGTATGTTACCTCGGAGGTTTAGGGGGAAATCGCCTGGTGTTGAGTGAAAGAGTGAGCGGGCCAAAACTGCCTAAACTTGCACAGCTCAAGAGATCTCTGCTGTGAGTCGACGTAATAATTACTGACATAATTACAAGAGATTATTCTCCAAGGAAGGAAATGCAGCCCTGTTTTTACTGGTAGGACCGAACAAAGCTGCCAATAAAAAGAAAAAGGTGGTTTAATTTATGAACAGATCGTTGCGTTTGCGTGCGCGCGCGCCAAGTCTCCGCGTGCGCCTGCCTGTGACTGTATATCTGAGATGTTGGCTGTAAATCTCACTTTGATATTATTTATTGTATCAGGCTGAAGCGCCCAATTCGCCACAGAAAATTGGTCAGTGCCATAAAAGGAGCGGTGACGCGCCAGCCCGTTGCGCGCTCAGATGTGGTCTGTGCCTTATAATGTGTGTGTGTGTGTATGTGTGTGTGTAGGGGGTAAAGTTTTGAGCAGAGGGCGGGGGCGCGGCTGTGTAGTCTCGTAGCTGAGACTCTGGGCAGACCTGGTGGTTTCAGGGTGTCAGGAGGCAGTTTTTTGGGGGGAGCGCGGTGATCCAGTGACAGCCAGTTGGCGGACTGAACCCGGGACAAACCTACCTCACCTGCACGGAGGAAACTCTCTCTCCCACTCTTTCCCCCTGTTCCCTCTAATTTTTGGGGAATAGTGCGCAGCTGGCTGTTTCATTTTGGGGATGGAGCGCGTCTGGGACTGTGTTTCCTCCGCTGGGATGTTTATTCTCGGGGTGCTGTCGGTGTTGTGTCCGGCGCTAAATGGAGTTTGGAGTTTTAACCTTTACGCAGAGCATCCTACGGTTTACAGAGGACCCGATGGAAGTTATTTCGGCTATTCTTTGGACTTCTATCAAGCTACCTCCGACAGCAACACGTGAGTGGTAACATCACGACTGAAGTTGTCCCATCAGGGTTCAGAAGCAGGAGTTATGTTCCTTAACTTAGACTGTACCTGTACTTCTAGTTTGACATCTTACAGTAGATTCAGCTGAATAGAAGTATTAGAGGTGGGAATAAATATAACTCAAATCATCATCTCTGTGGCTGCACATGCTGCATATCATACTGTAACAGGGCAGAAGAAGCATGAATGACTCAGATTTATGTTGCACAGACCAAAACAGTGAGCCAAACTGTGCATTGACTGCACAAGTTTGCATAATGCTTTGTAAACTTTCCTGCATGTCTTGCATGTTCCTTTTCCTCCCCACCAGGTTCAGTGTGTTGGTGGGGGCTCCTAAGGCGAACACTTCTCAGCCCGGCATTGTGGAGGCTGGGGCTGTCTACTACTGCCCCTGGCCTGGACTCCCCGACAGCTGCAGACAGATACCTTTTGATAATTCCAGTGAGTAACCTGAAAGCTTTTCCAAATTTTTTATATCATGGATCAAAATGAATTCATGACAGACCTCCTGGGGGCCCCACTGGGAATAATCGTGTTCCATCCTGGACATGGAAAGGGATAACTTCAGACACATGCTCAACAATGTCATTGTTTTATGAGCCGTATTTTAGGGAATAACAGAGATGAAATTTAACAAGCGTTCGTTTCTCTGAGGTCCAAGTGGATCCTTTTAAAGCCGTAGGTGGCCCCAGATGTTACTCCATTTGGACCTGTGTGTCTGGTATGTGTGTGGCTATGAGTTGGCACACGTGCTGTTGCATAAAAAAAGAGAGATAAGAAGACATATGGGTCTCATCAGCTTCATCTAAAGGTGGCTGGCGGGTTTGCTCGTACATCATGTTGATTATTGTTTTCAATAAATTATCATCAAGGTTAACTGTCCAATCAGCCTGTGTTTGTGCCTCTAATGTCTCTGATGCACGCTTTTCCATCTGAGTTGTAAGTGTGTGTTTGCACGAGGTAGAGAGGGAGAACAAGTGAGAAAGAGAGAAAGAGAGGAGGGGGGGTAAACTGTATGCACATGGGAATTTAGTTCCCCTTCAGGAGGAAAGGGGGATTGGGTGAGGTCTGCTTTTTATTAGATCTTGAAAATATATCCCTGTCTCCTTTTCCCCACCCCTTGTCTCCCTCTCTTGCTCTCCATCAGTCTATCCCTCTCTCTGTTTCTTTCTCTTTGTTTTTTTGTCTCTTTTTGTGATACTTCTATCATCTTTGTGAGGACCACATCAAGAGGGATGGAGGAGGAAGTTGACTTTGTAAATGTACATGAACATCAGATTGTTGCAGAGTTAACAGCATCAAAAGCTCAAGTTTTAGTGAGGGAGTTTTAGTTGTGATTTTAGTTGTTGTTTAGTAGTTGTAGTTGTTTCGTACACCACTGTGTGCACATGTATGAATATGAATGATGCTCGTAGTCAGCTGTTTGCCCATCGGCTGATTTATCAATGGCGCATGAATGAAACAGCTGATAGCCGATCAGCTGATGCAAGCAGACGTCATTGTTCTGCCTGAACTAAAGCTCAAGGCTCCCTGCAGATGAGGGTAAACCTCCAAAGGGAGGACTATTTTCTTGTCTTTCCCTAAAGTTAATTATGTGTTATTTTTCACAAAGGGGTTTAGATTTAGTGTGAAGTGTTTGGGGGAAAATTTCAGGTTTAGGGGATCAAAGAATAAACACAGAGGAACAAATGTGTGCGCAGTCACGTGCGTGTGTGTATCTATTCACTAGAATGGGTGGGTGATTGATGACAGTGGCCACGGTGGATATTTCTAGAGTTACAGCAGACCCTTTATTACAGGTATAAACCAGACTAAGAGACACATATACACTCATGCACACTGTAAAAAATATGAGCCCGAGTGGTGAACATCTGTGTGCACTGTGCTGGTTAATATCCATACATCAGCCTCACATGTGCCTCAGTATGTGTGTGTACCTGTGTGTGTGTGTGTGTGTGTGTGTGTGTGTGTGTGTGTGTGGCTTTAGTGACGTTATGCAGATGTGTCCAGTCATGCCAGTGGGACAGGAGGGGGGGGGGTCAGACAGGGATTGATGTGGTGATGATTAGAGAAACGAAACCTGGTGTCTGGATTCATCTCTCTGATCTATTGCTTTTCAGTCTGTCACAAAATGAAGCACAGATTTATTTAGAGAAACAAACATTTATTGGTACATTTCTCTTTTCCTTTGCCAAAGAAAATTGATGTTGCAATCTCGCTCTTCTCTCCAACATGTCCTTCATATTCAAACACAAATTTGAGAGCTTCACACTCCAACTAAACCTCTACTGTGGCCTCAGAGCAGCTACACAGGATTGGATGTTTCTAGTAGAATATTCAGCTTTCACTACCTTCAGCCGCAGTTTCAGAATCTGTCCTGGGATTAAAATAAATTTACTTTCAGTCATGAGCCTAGTTTTTAACAAAACCTTTGGGTGTATTATATTGCTGCTGACAGAATGGTGGGCTTTCTTTTTCAATATAGTACAGATTTTTCATGAGATATTAGGATAAGTTATGTAAAAGCACGCAAACATATAAATTGAAGTAGGTAGGATCTACCATATGTCCTGAAAAAAAGGGGATGGTGACAAGAAATTCATTAAATTATGAGATATAGAATCAGGTCAGCACAGTGGTGCAGTGATAGCACTGTTTCCTCCCCAGTTTTGAACCCACTTGGTGGCTCTTCTGGTTGGAGTTTGCATGTCCCAGTGTTAGTGTTCTGGGTTCTTCAGCTTCCGTAAGTGAAGGCACAGACACACCAAACCGATGTCAAAGAACTATCGGTGACGAAGGCCTCATGCCGCTTGTGTCTCGGCCAGAAAGTTGCTCATGAACACACTGCAAAGACTACAGCCAACTAACTAGGGCCAACTAGCTCATACGTTCTGCACCTGCATGAGAGGAAATAATTCTCCATACCAGCAGCCGGTAGTGATCTGTGTTCATCATTAAAAAGGGAAACTGGAAGACTGACAGTTTGCACATTAATGACACAACCTGATGTTGAGAGAACAAATGATACTTACCGTGCGCCAGCAAACAATAACACAAACCATTTCTGCTACAGAGCCCAATGGTTAAAAAAAATCTGACCTATTATATAACAAGTTTGTTTCAATGTCATGCTCTTTTGGCTCAAGTCTTTCGTTTACTTCCCTCATTTCCATTTCTCTTCTCGTCCAATGAGCTAAACTGAATCACCTGAAAAAAGGCAGACAAGGGCCGATTAGTGCCAACGGTGCAGGGCACACCACAAAAACTGGGGCAGGTTAGATTAATTGTTGACTCTAAATTGTGGGTGTAGGTTTGAATGTGAACATGAATGATTGTCTGTCTCTGTCTCAAAGTGTCGGTCCTGTGATAGTCTGGCAAACCTGTCCAGAGTGTATCCCACCTCCCGGGATTCAGAATCAAATAAACTCTAAAACAGTCCACAGTACACCTGCTTTTATGCATTTACTGTCAACCTGAGTGTGTATGTGTGTGTGTGTGTGTGTGTGTGTGTGTGTGTGTGTGTGTGTGTGTGTGCCTATTTAAGTGTGCTAAAAGAAGGTGTTTAATGTGGAGGGGTCTGCACAGCTCTAAAGAGACCCAGCTGCTCTTTAATAACGCTGGAAAATATCTACAACAGAACAAAGACGCACATGCACATGCACGTACACCAAAACTGACACTCTACTGTGAGCCAGCTGGGAAATACTCATTATGTGCACATACAAGCTTGTGTGTGTGAGTCTGAGTATGTGTGTGTGTGTTACTTTATAGGAAAAGCTCTGACTGAAAAAAAAGCCTCCAGCATCCTGACAAATGTCTGTTTCTGGGGGGCAAATAGTGTTTTGATGTTTCTTATAGGCCTGTTTAAGACTGTTGCTGTTTGTTCTTGCTTATCAAGGACAAATGCTTTCCATTCACACAGGCGGAGCTGCAAGCCCGGACCCACATTACCACGGTCTCTATCAGCTTTTACTGGCGTCATTATAAAATGTCTTTTATTCTTTTTTTAATGTCTTTCCCGCTTCCTCTCTCTGTCTCCGTCTGCAGATAACAGAATGATAAAGGTAAACGGCACCAGAGAGCCTCTGGAGTTTAAGTCTCACCAGTGGTTTGGAGCATCAGTCAGAACACACAAAGGAAAAGTGGTGGTGGGTAGCTGCGACGTTAATATCCGACATGCCACCTGTATTACCATACATATTTAAAAACTACACACCCATTTTGCTCCGTTTCTTTTTAAGGCTTTTAAGATAGTATTTCTTGAAATTTGTTGTGCAGGCATGTGCTCCTCTCTACCACTGGCGGACGGTGAAACTGAGTGGGGAGAAGGATCCCGTGGGGACCTGCTACGTTGCCGTCCAGAACTTCAGCGCCTACGCAGAGTACTCACCCTGCAGGACCAGTGAGTCACTCTGCAGCCCCGTCTCCAACTGTCTCCATCTCCCTTTTACGGCCCTCCGTCCTCACTTCCTTTGTTTTCTCTTTCTCTCTCTGCTGTCAGTATGACCACAAATTAACCAGCATTTAGCATTTTTATTCTAGGGCTGATATACTGTATCTTCCATGAGTGTAATATATTATAATATCACATAAAGTCTTAATACGAGGCATCGATTTTTATGTCAGCCTGTAAAACATAATATCCAGGCCTCAAGTGTAAAGGGTCAGTTCACCCAAAACATTTCTCATATATCTTTTACCATGCTTATAATTTAGGCTCTATTTGTCCCGGTTTTTCTGCCTCCACCTTGCTACAGCTAAAGTAAATGATTTTGTTGGTGACATTGCAATATGTATTTAAATAATTCAACTGCACACACTTACATCTATGCATTGTTTCACTTTATCTTTTAGCTTTCGGTCTATTAGACCTTCATCAGAGCACACAAGAGGCAGCAACAGGTGGTTCGGGGGGGTTCAGTCTAATCTTTGGCAGTTGCATACTACCAGTGATTAGACTGAGATTGCTTACTTTTACCAGCCTGTCCATTGTTGCCTCATGTATACTCTGATGAAGGTCCAATAGACCAAAAGCTCAACGATAAAGGGAAACACTGGATAGCGCACCTTGCCAAAACCAAGCTGGGTGGAGCCTCTTCCCTGAAACAGTGTGCTTGTTGCTCCACCAGGGTTATAGGCGTTACTTTAAACTGACTTACTTTTAACTAACATCTTTAGCTGACTGGATTTCTGTGTAGCTAACGATAGCAGTTGGTCTTTCTTACCTGTAAATTTTTCTTTGAACTAAGTGTTGAGTCCTTGGATGATGACAGCATTTTCACACCTTAAAGGCATAACTAATGAAATGAGAACTGTCAGCTATAGTTTCATTCCAGGCCAGTGTTGGTGTTGTGTGAGACCCGGGAATTGTTATGATGTCTGTGCATGTGCACGGCAGTAAATCGTTTATAATCGCCACTTTATGCATCACTAATCTAGGTACATCTTTTTTTTCCCCTGTATTTTAAACAGAATACAGTTACCTTTTTGTACCCTGATTAAGTAACGTTATTCCATGTTATTCCAGTGTCCGCTGATGCTACTATCTGTTGAAGAATTGCTCCCAATGTTTCTTCAGCTTTCAGGTCATTTTTTAAGTCATTGTTTTTAACAAACACAATTTTGTTTACTTCTATTGTATTTGCGTGGTATCAGAAATCTCAGAGATGGATATCACAAAACCTGGCTGAATAAAACCATCATTTTTAAACCGCTACCCCTTTTTCTACCAAATTACTTCTGGTTCTGGTTCTTGGAAACTTGATGCTCTCTAAACAAACCAGTTTTGAGCAGACCCATTGTAATCAAGGTTGCGCCATTAATAGAGGAAGTTGCAAGATGCACAATGGAAGTAAACAGTAGTGGGAAGATTGTGGATCACAGTGAGATTAGAAGCCAAAATGGTTTATAAAGATCCCGCCCCTATTAAATAACATCAATCATACATAAAATAAAAAGACAAAAATGATGATTGCAGAATCGAATAAGAGTACTTAAACCTTTGGTTTCAGCTGGGAATCAAGGTTTCAGGTTCCAAACTAATTAACTTTGGGTTTAAATGCTCTAAACGGTTTAAAATTAGGTGTGCGAAACAGATTAGAGTTCACTCCATGTTGGTGGAAAAGGAGGTAACTGTGTATTTTTGTAATGTGGTTTAAAAGACTGGTTTGTTTCCCAGCGGATTACCTTGCCTGTCCCTATATTTTAAAAGTTACCACAGCAACCTGATAATCTGTCTCTGTGACAGTATCTGGTTCTCTCTCTGGTCCTCTTCTCTCTGTCATCGGTTCTCTAAATGGGATTCATGGGATTTTCCTAGCCCCCTCCTCCTCCCTTTCTTCATCTCCATTTTTTTTCTTTCTCGCCTGCTTTCTTCCTGCGACCCCTCTCACCCGGCGCAGTGATATGAGGCACCAGCCGAGTATGATAAGGAGAAATGGAGGCTATCAGGTGGCACATCTTAAACAGCAGATCAAACGCAGCCCTTATCATCCACTCCATCATCCGCTCTGCATAAAAACCCCTCACTGTTCACAGTCATGCCCTCACATACTTACACTCCCACTAGTAATTGAAGGTTGTTTAAGATCTCTTTTTTGTTGTTTATGTCGGTTCTGACTAATCAAGACGAGAATAATCACATTGTAAACTCAATTGTTCTCAAGGGGGGGATATCTGCTGCTGAGGAAGTATTTCTTTATTATGTGTATGATTTTTCTGCTTCCAACAGCTTTCTTTGCTTCATCTCAACATGAATCTATGACCACTCAAACTATTTCTTTAACTTGCACTTTATTTATATGTGCACGTGTGTCGTTATGCATCATTAAGCTTCACCTCAGGGGTGCCTCTGAAATGGAGAACAATTTATTGTAAGCACATAAGTTTCGTGTGCTCATGCAGTTTAACGCAGTAATTTAAACGGAAACACACCTCGGTGGTACTTTTTAATGTAAACTGTAATAGGTTTTTCTTCATTTTTGTAGTAATAAAAGTTTCATCGGATGGAAGTAATGGTCTCTGCAATGTTTGTTTAGTGCTTTGTTCCAGAAAATGTATTTTTTTAACAATTAAGATGCTTTTTTTGTAGTGTCTGAAAGTGTGTGTGTTTGTGTGGTTTTCAGATGATCCAGATCCAGAGGGACAGGGGTTCTGCCAAGCTGGCTTCAGTGTGGATTTCACCAAGGTAAAGATAGCAGCAACAATCATCAACACTCAACACATCATGATAACCCCCCTGCACACATCTTGTCCCCTGTCAAAGGGCAAGCAGAGAGGTTCCTTCAAACACGAGACTCCCTTCAGAGATTTATGGACACTGGGAAGATGAGAGCACGGTTGTCCCTTGAGGAGCCTGTACTCCTGATGTGACCCATCGCCTGTGAACACAATAGACCAAACACACATACACCCAACGCATTCTTTCACTGTATAGTCAATGTGAACTTCGACCTCTGTCTCTTGGTCCAACTCTACCCTCCTGTACGGGAAGCTGTCATTCTCTGCAGGATGTCAACAGGCATGACAGCAGGAATAACATGTTAACGCACACACAGCTACGCTTGTTATATACCCCTCTGGTCTCAAACAAACACGCAAACATCTGTCACATGACTAACCCTTACTAATTGTATTTGTTCCAGGAAGGAATGCTGGTGGTAGGAGGACCTGGAAGCTTTTACTGGCAAGGTAACTACAGCAACAGTAAACCTGCATTTGTTCTCTCTTGTGCAGTGATTTCATAGATGGGAAGGTGTTCAAATGACAGAATAGATGGAGATGAGTTTAACAGTCAGAGCAGCCCACATACACACACATGGGCTCGGACACACGTGCCAAATCTGTAATTTCATTACAGGAGTCTTACGTACAGGAGAGGGTGGAAAGAAATGTGTCTCCTTCTCTTTTTCTTTGCTGCTTTCCTTAACTTTTTCCCTCCCTCGCTCGCTCCTTTACTTCATGCCGCTTTCTGTCTGTAACAGTGTAACAGGAAATGGGTGTTTGGGCTCTGTAATGAGCTGATCGGGGGGTAATGGAGTGTGGAGGAACTGCCCCTCTGCCCCGTGATAAAGCGCAGAGGGGCTTGGAATGGCTTCAAGGAGAGGAAGAAGCTCAAGGGCAGGCTATGGGGGTTGAGGAGGACATAGGGAAGGTGGAGAAAATTTAAAGACTGATGGAGAAAGAGAGCAGGGAGGACAGCGGGAGCGGCAGAGGATCGCTAAGGAGATGATAGAAATGTGTTGCAGCGGGGAGAGGGAAAGATGAGATGTGAGGGAGTAAGACACAGAGAAAGAAGAAGAAAGATGGATGTCCTGCGCGATAGAAGCAGCGCTGAGGTCAGCTAGCTCGCTGGATGAGCAGGGCTGGTCGAAGCAGAGGGATGAAGTGTCTCAATAGATGTAGACACAGCTAGAGTGTGTCAGAGTTCAGCTGTTTAAGTGTGGCGCGACTCCCCCATCTCCAGGTGTGTGACAGTGTGTGGGTGTGTTACCCAAATTTAGAAGAGTTCTGCAGATGTTTCTTAAGAGCAAGGAGACAGTTAGGGGACATTTGCACAAACTAATTTCTTTCTCCGTTCTTTGTTACACCTCATCTGTCACTTCATTTGTTTAGAACAGAAAGATGGAGCAAGAGTTTTAAAAAAAGAAATCAGAAAAAGGATAGAAAAGAGAAAAGTGGTTCAGTGACGGATATTTCTAAACTGCTACACAAGTTGTCATGATTTGGGGTTGTTGTTTGGCATCACTGTTGTTATTTCATATGGTTAAATAATAAATGTTCCAACATACAAGACCGCACTAGACAGGCGTCACAGACAGCCTAATGGACTGCTCCCTCTCTGTGCCCTCAGCGTGGCAAGGCTGGCTGCCTCCAGTTAAAACACTTCCTCCAAATGTTTATAAAAGCACTCAGTCTGGATTTTATGGCCTCTAATATACAACGATTATCTTCAGCCTTCAGCCTGAGTCATCATTAGAAAAACTCTTTTATATACAATCTTGTTATCTCTGGGTGTAAAGGACACTTCAAATTAGCTGCAGTGACTTATGTATCTGTGTTAACAGTTTGTAACACTGTGTCTCATTAATCAGATAGAGGTTTAATAATGAGTTGATATAGTGATGTGTTATTCTGGGAGATAAACTCATAGCACGGTGCGAGAGAGAAAAAGAGGGTGGGAGGGTTTTGAGGGCACATTTTCCTCCCCGTCGCTGCATACACACACACTCACATTAAGGAGGATTTATGGACGGTTGAAGGCGGCCGTAGATAAAATCATTTGTTTGTTTGACCTCTTGTTTCAACAGCAGAGGAAGGGTGCTGTTTGTGCGCACTCACCTATATTTCAGAATCCTCGCTGCGCAGAGGACAGGCGTTTTCTTGAGGGTTTTTTAAAGGAACGTTGGAGTATTTATTCCAGCTTTTACTTTGCAAATGATGTGTTTTAGCTTTCCTTAGGGAAGACTTCCATGTGTCGTTAGCTCTGTGCATCATTCATGTAGAGCAGATGGGCCAGCTCCAGCAGGTTTCTATAGAAGAGGGCAGCGGTGCTCCCTTCATGGGGTCGGAGCTGGAACCACTGGCCATGAACAGATGTGACTCTTACCCTGAGTGTTTGTTTTTCTCTATCTATTTATCTGTGTGGTGTGTGTGTGTGCCTGTGCGTGTGTGTGTGTGTGTATGTGCAGGTCAGGTAATGACAGCGGGGATAGCTGAGATACTGAACGGCTACTCTTTGAAGGCAGTGCTGAGACGGGTTCCAGGAGAGAAATACACTCGAGCTGCTGAAGACTCCCATGATGACAGCTACCTTGGTAACGCATACAAAACAAACTCTGACAAATAGTAATCATTTGGGGTGTAAATCACCGGCGTAAAGAGGATGATATGGATCAGTGTTTTCACTTTGCATCAATAATATTGGATTGTTGATC
Source organism: Cephalopholis sonnerati (assembly GCA_019142605.1). Lineage (NCBI taxonomy): Eukaryota > Metazoa > Chordata > Actinopteri > Perciformes > Serranidae > Cephalopholis > Cephalopholis sonnerati. Next base: position 23,992,119 of record JAGQAX010000008.1, on the reverse strand, counting down.
ACTGAATCGATACATGGATCGAGATTGATGGATCATTACACCCCCAGTAAACATACATGAGATTACACCTATCACATACAGTTTACACAGCGTTGAGCACAGAGTTAATTTCACCCATATGTCATCATGTGCAAACGATTTCTCTCTAGGTTACTCTGTGGCAGTGGGAGAGTTTACTGGAGACTCCGAACAAGGTGAGAAAGCCAACAATTCATTACAACTAACCACATGCAGCACCAGAGGAATCACACATCAGCAGGCGCCCTGCGTCACGCTCTTTATGCTCTCCCGGCTAAACGCCAGGACCACTGTGAGGGGTGTTTTAGGGTGAGCGATAGGGAGCGGACAGCTGGGTGACAGTGTCTTGGTCTGAACTCAGAGGCAGATAATGAGAACCGTCTCTGTGTGTCTGGGTCGCGACCCTGAGGGGACAGGACTTCGGGAACTGCTGATAAAGGGATTTCCTCTCCTCCATTTTGGCTGATTAGAATGATTAGTGGCAGTCTCCGCAGACCTCCTCAGGTCTAGAGTGAGTCCAGAATCTCCTCTTGTCTTGAAATATTAGGTGGAAAGAGCGACCAGCTTGCATGTAACAGTTACAGCATCATTTTATTAAAAGGCAGTGCAGGTGGGGAGAAGTGGCTTTGAGTTCATCTTTGCTAAGGCCAAAGTAAATGTATAGAAGTCATGATTAATCTACAAATCGTTTTATTTTTCTTGGTTTCACTTATATACACACTCTGGTGTCTTGCCAGCAGCGTGGCATTTTGATTCACATTTCTGTGCAAGCTTCAGGTCCTGCTGACGTTCATTCCCATGCCATCAGTTTGTCAGGCAACACGAATGAAACACAAGTAATTCAACAAGAAGCTCTGCTCTTTTATTAAAGAAAATGAGAGAAATAAAAAATGTATCCAGCCACAGTCACGCTACATCATTTTTAAGCTTTTTTTATTGCTTTCTCTTCAGACAGTGTCACCACACACTCACTCTTCTTCAGCTCTGTCACACGCATAAGACCCTCCTCCCCCAATGCCACTGCAGCTTCCCATTCATAATTTCCTGTGTATCAGAGCCTCTTTGCAAATCGCCATTTAGTGGGATCTTTACGGGACAAACTTGCGTTTACATACCCCCATACCAACCCCGCAAAGGCCCTGAACCCCCTCCGGCACAACACATGTCAGAGAGTCTTAAAGTGAGCCTTAAGAGGTTACACATGCCTGTTGATGTGTTGTGTTGTGGTACAAAGCTTGTTGTGGTCTTGTTCCCCAAACCCCTCTTCAGACTGGAGAACTGGTCTTAACTGGGAGTTCTGAGTGAAGATGGAGCTGGGAAGTCCTGGTTTATAGGCTCGTGGTTGAGCCTTTTGGGTAGAACTGGAGGGCAGGAAGGGGGGACCCTGTCTTCTCTCTCTGGGTGGGTCCCTCAGATCGTCCCTATAAGTCCACAGCACCACACTCATCAATCAATACGCAAGCATCCAATCACTCAGTGCGTTCTCAGCAACACTCGGTCCTTCTGACAGGGTGGGCTGGGTAGGGGATTTGAGGGCCTTTGAGCAAACCTCTGTCTACCCTTTTCTTTCTTTGTAAGTCTATTTCACACATACACACAGGCTAATTTAAGACTTTCTTTGTTTTTATGTTTTCCAGAGCTGATAGCCGGAGTCCCAAGAGGAGCACAGAACTTTGGATATGTGAGTAATAAACCACAAGCAAATTTAGGTCGACAAAAAATTTGTAAAAAAAAAAAGACTTTGTTTGGTCATTTGGCAGCAACAAAATTGTTAAGGACAGGAGACGAATTTAAGAAGTGATTCATGCAGATGTGCGGTACAGGACAGAACTGTTCACTGAATGGTTTGATGAAAATGATGTGAATCATATGCCAGCCCCACCAGGACATCGCAACAGTCAACACAAATTCAACCAATCCCTGTGAATTCTACAAGGCCTAGCAAATTTGTCCATCACCACAACTTTTACGCAAAACAAATCAATCAACGTAGTTTCCTGTGGTGACTTTTCCCGATCATAGCAGTCCCCTGTATAACGTCACCAAACTCACTTCCTTGTTTCGGGTTGTGAAGATGCAGGTATGTGCAACATGGACGTCTCACATTTACCAACAAAAAATACTACTGAAGATACTCTAATGTGACCACAAAACACAGGCTGTTGCATCCAGATCTACTGTAAGTGCTGAAATAGTTAAGTTGCGTCAGACTAAATATGCATGGTTAGTGCTAACGTTAGTGTATCATACATCACAGACTCAGAATGGTGCGGTTTTATTCTCACTGGAAGAAGTTGCCTTTGATTTTTAAGGAATTATACAAAAAAAAATCCCAAATATTTTTGCAATTTTCACTTGCTCCCGCAATCTTATTGCACAGAAAGCCTAAAGCATTGCGACATGCATTGAAATTTTGTCGCTGCCATGAAATCAGACATTTTAGGCCACAACAATCCCAGAAAAAAGCCCACGAAATCCAGGGGGGACTTATATGCTATGGCCTTCGCAGTCATGTGATCTCAACCTAGTCGAACACCAATTGCAGATTTAGGTGTGTTCAACAGCGCTCCCCCACCACCATTATCAAAACACCAAATTAGGGAATATCTTTTGGACAGGTGGTGTTTATTTTATGGAGTTTACTAATCTACACCAAAGAACTTTTAATTTGTTTTGGTGGTTTATGGTGACACTTTATGTCTTCTGTATTCTGTGTCTGACTTCTGTTTCTCTCTACCATCTGTAAGCCGTATATAAACCTGACATTTGTTGAATAATGTATGTGTGACAGTCTATGTTCTGAGTGAGATAAGAAGTGCACTACAGGCTTTTTTGTGCAGGCACGCAGGCAATTAGTCTTCTAGTGTTGCGTGTAGTGTTTCTAATAGGATTACAGCTTTACTGTACACATAAATATATGCATTTACACAGCTATGAGATATACTGTATGTGCGTCTTTGTAAACTTAAGTGTGTCTCATGTTCTCTTATGGGAACATGTCCCCGGGGCTGACAGTGTCAATCCTCCTTAATAACACACAGCTTCCGCTGCATGTGGAGGGCGGTGACCCCACCTAACCCCACTAACCCTTCTCCACACACACACGACCTCTAACCCTAACCTGCAGTGCAACCGCAGGACTCGCACACACGCCGCAACAGTGTGTTTTATGTCTGGACATTGTAGCTGGTGCAAGAAAGCTCCTTCCTGTACAGACAGTGAACTGTGAGTGTCATAGAGGAGGGGGCCTGCAGCTCGCAGCAGGGGGAGTGTTATACGGGAAGGCAGGTAGGCCATGTTAGGGGCTGGGCACTGGAGTAGCTGTCAGCTCTGATCGGGTTACCTCTGTGACCAATGTGACAACTCAAAGTGCATGAAAGTTAACGTTCAAGCTAGTGATTCAATATTTGTGTTTACACATCCTCATCTGTCTGTGTTCATAAGTCTGTCCCCGTTTAGTATGTCTTTGAGACATCTGTGATTGGGTCAACGTGTATCCTCCTGCATGTGTGTGCGCTTGTGCATGTGTGTGTACGTGGAGCCCCCGGCTGTCTCCATGTGGTTGTTATTTTAGGTCTTATGAAGGAATTCTCAGCCTCCCCCCTCCGTCTCTCCCCACGACCGGGGTTAGGATGGGGGGAAGGAGAGAAAGATGAGGGGGGAAATGGTAAAGGCACAAAGATGATGTTGGTGGGGGAGGGCAGGGAAAAGAAAAAGGGGTTTCAGTAGAATAAAATCTTTTTTTGTGCGGTTTCTGACTTTTTTCCAGCATTCTTCATGTGCCTGTTTGTCAGACGGCCTGGCCGTGTTTGTTCCGGGAGCACTACGAGGACAAAGCCTGGTGTTTTGTTAGTCACGCCAAATTTTATCTGACAGTCTGTCTGCTTGTTTTAGGTGGCAATGATCAACTCCACCAATCTGACCTTCATCCAGAACTTCACAGGGGAACAGGTAGAGCATCATCCCAGTCACACATACTGTAGGGCTGCTTATAAACTACTGCACCGTGAGCACCAGCTGATATGGATTTTCTTCCATATTTGAATGAATTCAATTTAAATGTGGATGAAAATGAAAGTAGATCAAAATCATGTAACCATATTTACAATCAAAAACACTGATGTTCCTTTCTTGCCTGTGTCTCAGATGGCCTCCTATTTTGGCTACTCAGTTGCTGTCACTGACCTTAATGGAGACGGGTAAGTAGTACATTTCCACGCCACTCCAGACACACACTCTCTTCTGTCGTTTGTAGTATTAAAACTGCAGCTTATGTCCTCAGGACCGACGATGTGCTGGTTGGAGCGCCTCTCTACATGGAGAGAGAGATGGAGAGCAAACCCAGAGAGGTGGGGAGAGTGTACCTGTACCTGCAGACGGCCCCGCTCACTTTCTCTAAACCTTTCGCCCTCACCGGCACACACCTCTTCGGGCGCTTCGGCACGGCTATAGCACCCCTGGGAGACGTCAACCAGGATGGATACAATGGTATGTTGAATGGATGAAAGTCAGACAGAGGGGGAGAAGAAAGGGAAAGATGAGATAAAAAGGAAATTGAACCAGATGAAATTCATCTGAGAAACATAAATGTGCAAGATGAGAGAGACAATAAAAAGAAAAAAGAGAAGGAGATTAGAAAATTAAACAAAAGTCTGTTATATATTTGTGTGCCTGTGCATGACCCTCTTTCCCCTGTATTTCTCAGCCCATGTGCGGCTGGTGTTTCCAGGTAAACTCAATGACAGACAAATCTTTTTCGGTGTTTCCCGTGCCTCGTGGACTGTTTTGTCTCTGACTGAGGAAATCCTATCAGATGCTGCTGCTTGAGAAAACTTTAAGCTCTTCAGCCAATCAGGAAGTGCGGTGATGAAAGGTTGTCTGCGTGAACTTGTTTCCTCCTGTGATGATCAGGGATAAGGCCATGTGTGTGTAAGTGTGTGTTGGAGTTATTTTTAACTCACCAGATGTGCCCTGAGATAAAATCATCTGGGAGTTTCTGTCCTGCAGCCCAGAGTTCATTCCTCTTCAATGTGTTTGTTTTATCTTCACATTGATTGGACAAGGACATATGTGCACACACACAAACTGTGCAGTCTGCGGCCCAAATGCTCCACGAAGCTGTTTCTGCTATTTTAAAAATGAATGGACCGATGCACATCTGGCCCTCGTATGACATCAATCACACTGATTTATTTTTAATTTATTCATGGACAGCGAGCGTTAATGTGTGTCCCACCCCTTTAAACACTTTAACCATAGGATCAATACACACTGGATCAATACTGAAGCTTTCTCTGGCCTGAAACATAAATCACGTCAGGCTGTCTGTCAGGATGTGACTGTCTCCGAGGGGTGGTGATGTGGCCTGAGGAGACATGGCGCCTCTCTTCCAGCTGCAGTGACATGCAGAGAGAAGACTTGTTGAGAGTTAATCTAATGAGTACAAGTCCATGTCCGTGCATGATTTCATTATTCCCCATCACATTATGGCGTCACCATGGAAACATCGTGATCAGGGATCTCAGCAGCATGTCAAACTTGTGCATTCAAGTACACCTGTGCCCTCGTGTGTGTCTGTGCATAATCACTGACAGATCCCTTTTATGTCTGCGATGGCACTGAGCTGCTTCCTCCTCCCATCACAGAGACTTCATCACTCCATTTCCAGAATTCTTTATAAAAACAGAACCATACCCGTGTCCTCTCCTCTTCATCGCCTCATGAATGTCAGCTGTAGAGAGACATCTTACAATTTAGCAAATTCAATTTGCCATGTGGCTCTTATTGTTTTTAATTTTTTATCAAACAGCACTGGGTGTCTGTCACCATTGCTCCCAGAGTGTAAGCCTGTTTCTGCCTGTGAGTAACAATCTCCTGTAGTTTTGGTCTCAGTGATCACAGTGGGTGTTCTGCTGTTTTGCTGTGGATGTCTGCATTGTGTGGGATGTTGTTGAGCAATGCCCATGAGCAACTTTCACATTATTTGAAGACTTTTTTTAAAGTAAGTTTTTTTTTTTTTTACACAGCTCTTCAGTTATGTACACATACCCACGCATAGACATAAGGTCTCGTGCACACACGGGCTCATATATACACTTGCATACACACATGGTTGCATTTATCCTTTCTACCCCACAATCTGCTTCATGTGGAACTAGTTGTTTAGGCTAAAAGAGAGGGGGTCCAGAGACAAACAGGATGTCTAGAGGTGTTTGGACAGTTACAGAACTGAGGGATGCTTTTATGCAAGATGTGTGGACATTAAGAGGTTAAATAGTAAACAACAACATCTGTTTGTATGGTAAAAGAATCTATGGCTTTTCATATCAGGACAGGTGCTTGCAGTATGTTGATTGTTATACCTCTGTTTTCATGTTGGTCTATGTCATGTTCTTACTATTAGCAATAGGGTCTTCCATAAAACATAGTTTTGGGGCAAAGTTTAAAAAGTTTAACAATGTTATTGTTTAACATTTTTGGATGTACACTTATTAGGGGTGGTGGAAAAAATCAATTCTTATAAGTATTGCAAAGCGGATGTAGATGATTTGGCATTGATTCACAAACGTCAATGGCCGATTATCTTAATTTTTGTTGATTACATGATGTTACCAGACTCACACACTCCAGCAAGCAAGGTATTTTTTTCCTTGGATGGCGAAGGCATTAACTGCCCTACTCTGTATTACTCTGCTTTTGATTGGCTTACCCTGATATTCTTACCCCAACTGTAACCAATATCACTCCTCACCAACGGAGTAGTAGCTAATCAGCGGGAGAGTAGAGCGGGTCAAATCTTTGCCATCCTAGAAAAAAGAATTAACATCCTGCAAGGATCGACCTAAACCGAGGCCCCAAGGAACGTCACTTAGCCTTGTATCATGAGTCCTAAAACCTGGAAATGAGTTAGCATTTTCACACTGCTGGTTCCTTCACCTCAAAGTCAGTGGGTTTTTTGAATGGGTTTTTGGTTAAATACCTGAAATAAGATGCCTATGGTTAACACAAGCAGAGACTTTCATGTTTTGTGCTAAAACTTAAAATACGTCAGTAAACATGTCCAAAATCAAATGGAAAAATTCTATGGACTTTTTTAACGAGGGAACCAGGGTGATGCTTTTCTATTGTCTGGCCTCGGACGATAGAAAAATGTCATCCCTGAAGCATTCTGTTGGTGCGTCACCCAGAGGTAAACCTGCAAGCTAGAAGCTTTTTTGGTGTATGCGCCAGGCGTGCAGTTTCATTGGACTGAATAGGCGCCATCTTGGAGTCAGACATTTACCTTAGCGTTAGCTTAAAGACTGGAAGCAGGGAAGCAGTTAGCTCATCTCTGTGTAAACTTGGTAAAGAGCCAGCACCTCTGAAGCCCACTTATTAACATCATATATCTTGTTTGTTTAACTTGTACACAAACAGCTGATGATTGTGGGTATGTAAGCATGCTGACGGCTAAGTAGAGCCTCACAGAGCTGTCAGTTTGGCACCTGACAGTCCTCTTGGCCTTCATTTCTGTTTGTTAACCTGATTTCCAGCAGAGCACAATACTTAGTGACCAAGAATCAGAGCAATGACCTGGAAAAGAAAGGTAGATTCAAGACAAGATTAAAAGATGAGTAAAGCAAATGAAGATTAATGAAAAGAGGTGAATGACCACGCTGACAGAGTCCCTCAGTGCAGGTAAAGGAAGGTCAAGCTCTTTTCCTTCTCTCTTTCTTTTTACCTGCATGCTTTCCTCTGCCTCTGTCTCGGAGGGGCCTTAACCCTGCTGATGTCTAAACCATGCCTGTGTGTGTGTCATCCCTTAGACGTGGCGGTGGGCTGTCCATTCGGAGGTGAGGAACGTGGAGGCAGAGTATTGATCTTTAATGGTAACAGAGATGTATCCACGCAAGGCCTGACGCTGAGCCAAGAGCTGAAAGCAGCCGGGACCCCCAGTGGCAGCTTGCCTGGATATGGATTCACTCTGAGAGGAGGCCAAGACCTGGACAACAATCAGTATCCTGGTAAATACTCACACTCAACAGGTCGATCCTTCTCCACTCAACTCCCCATGTTCTAATCAAAATTCTTTCTGAGACTTGCATTCCTTCACTTTTCCACTTTCCTTCCAGCTCCTCTCATTACAGCCTCCCTCCTCTTCATTCTTGACCTCCACATTTCATGCCCCTCCTTGCACTCCTCCACTACCATCCCCATGTTTTCCTGTATTGCTTTCCTCCTCTTCTCTGGTAAAGTCATCAGTCAGAAGAAGGGGGTATAGGGATCAGTGCCAATGAACTGCTGCCGCATCCATTCTTTAGGGATTTACAGTGCTCAAGAAGGGGAGAAAACATAAGATTGAAAGAAAGAAGTATAATAATACATTATCCGCATGTTCAGTCTGCCAGACATTCAAACCTTGGCCCATATCCCTAAAACTATGAGCGGACAATGCAGCATTCAATCAAATTACATTCAGGCAACTCAATACTTTATGTGCCACCTACTTACTTTACCAGACACCTCCACATTCTGCCTTTACAGAACCCATTAGAAAGCTCACAACAATCATAAGAAACCTGAAAAGAAGAGGATATTTTATACGAGCGTGAAGCTGTTTATATACAAGAGTTTTTAGTACTGAAAAAAAATCCATTTGAAACAAAGCAGGTCTGTAAAACCACTGTTTTACTACCTCATTTTCTCCCTAATTTAGAGCCACTCTGCTCTCAGCATTACTCTGGCTTTGTGCTCCCACAGATTATGCTGAAAAGGAGAATTTGTTTAGTTTTACCTTTTCTTTTCTTCGCTCCCACTCCTGTTACCCCCTTTCTCCTTTTCATTCTGCTGTAATAACAGATTTCTTCATTCCACAAACAGGATATCAAGGGAAGTACACACACTGGAGTGCACACAAGTTCACATGCGTGGCTTGTGATCAGTTTCACTGGCGGCTATGAAGTGTGTGTTGAGCGTGTGCCAGGCTCCAGGTCAAAGCTACAGACCTTTTGTAGACCCACTGCAAATCAGACATCCCGAATTAAAAACATTGCAGATTAAATACACACACACACGGGGTTACAGGTTAAAACTTAGAGGAGGAAGTGGAGCAGAAACTCATGGGTGGCACAGCTTTCTGCCAACACACACGCCATATAAACATGCACACACACGAACGTGCAGTGCTTTTGTCGTCTGTCATTAGAGAGCTGGCTGGCGGAAGTGAAGCACACACACGCACATGGAGTGTCGTTAGCAGAGTAGTAAAGTCACACTGTTCAAAGCAGCCAGGGATGTTTGATCAGTATTATGAGAGGACTGCACAGGCGTCTGGGAGGCCTGCTAAAGCCACCATATGCTCCCATCAACGTTAAATGTCACTGCAGGAACAGAGAGAGAAGGAAGGACGATGATTAAGCGCCACTTTTAGCTTTAATGGATTGTTTCTAAGATTGTGTCATATATTGGTGTTTTTATTTGATAGCTTACAGGTTAGGGAATGAAAGATGGAAGAGGCATAAGATGAGAAAGTATAAAGAACAGGCACAAAAATGACACCCACACATAAGCTGTACTGAAATAAGCTTCATTAAATTACAGGCAAAGCAGCAGTGTTTGGCTACAAGCTAAAGACTAGAGTAAAGGTTAGGGTCAGCTGTGTATCAGCAGGAGGTCAGAATGCCTCGGGCTACATTTCAGGTTCAACTGAGGGGGTCAAAAGTCAAAAACTGACAATGTTTTACCTGTCAATCACACCGACCTTCTGAGAGAGTTACAGACACAGGGACATGTTGGGGTCGGTGATTTGGATGTGTTTGGTGGCGAGGGGTCATTAGGTGGGTCATTAGGTTGGAAGGTAGGTGTAAAATTAATTACCTGGCTCCATGTCTACTCATATATGTAGTGACCTTTATTTTCAGCTTCATTTTTTTAATTACATTTATGTAGCTGACACTTAAATCCAAAGTTTAAGATCTGAACCTCGACTGAGCGTCTTTGGGTCAAGCAGTCATTTTGATTTTGTTGGGTTAGTGTGCAGTTAAACCTGGGGATGTCTCGCACCCAAGATCTAGCTGCTGCGTGAGCACTCCTCGCATTCACGCTGCTCTCAGATACAGGCAGCTGCAAACCCCAACTCTCAGTGACGGCTTACCAGCTCCGAACCGTAGTTGGCCTATTAACATTTATTTAGCTTGGCATATTATTAGCTGGTAACTAACTCCCAGCGGTCTGGAGCACTCCACTGAAGAAAGGATAGCGAGGCGTTTGAGTGCCGTTCACCAACAATGGCTTTATTGCAGTCCTCACCACAAAACAATAAACTTGGCCTTCTCATGAGGTTCAAATGTAGCCCTGGGCTAATCTGGACACTTAATTCTACTACTATCATCGCTTGTTGCCCAATGCGGTCTTCACCATGACAACTCAAGAGAGAGCTGCTTCTCCACCACACACACACTCACAGGTTACCCACAAGGCCATTGCCCTTAAAGGGTGAGCCGCTAACACCAGGGTGAGTCTGAGTGAGATGGAGGCAGCTGCCCAGAGGAAGAGAGGCTTTGCCCGGTCAGACTCTGAGATAACGTTATCTGCTGCCCTCTACTTAGAAGTGGTGAATTTACAGCTCGAAACAACTTGATATGATACAGTCTCTGGCTTTTGTTTCATATCTAGTGTCGGCAATAATGTTGTTGTGAATAGCATAGTTAACCCGCATTAGCTCAGAGGGCTAACTTGGCTTGTTTACAATATGACGTGAACATCACTGTTACCCTGAACGTCACGCTGAACCCTATTCAAACTCTCAAACTGGAAAAAAAAGGAGCAAATAGTCACATTTTCATATTGAACACCCAAATTTGATTTGACTGGCATAATTCTGAGACAAGGACAGCCCTATAATCATGTGGGTACATCTGCAGTTCAGTAAAAGTAGACCAAATTTTTAACTTTCTTGCCTTTTAGCAGTTTTTTTGCAAGTTTCTTGTTCCCCTCCATATGAAAGTTATATACCCCAAATGTACCTTTCAACAAAGTCTGCCACATTAGTCAATCACAAAACCCTCCCTAATTTGGATCAGCCAATTCCCCCCGCCTGCAGTGTGACAGATGTACTGTTCAGCACAAAAAATGTATGTTGAAAATATGCATTATAGCTGGCAAGTTACCGAATGGCCCTAACATCCCACACATGCATCCAAGAATTAAGAAGTCCTCCATTTCTCTCTTAAAGCCGCCTCCTTTTCCACTGAGCACCATTGACCTTTGGCATTTCATCATGGAGGCCAGTCCCCTGCAGCCAAACAGGCAGTCAGGGCAGGCAGCCAGTGACAGCTTGACAGTCTGTCTAAACTCTGGATGGAGGTTGTGTTTTCACAGCCCAGGACAGACACCATCAGCTAAAGCAGCTCAGTTACAGGCTATACCTGCACCTAGACCTGCCATGAATGAATGGAGTGTATACCAGAGTGTACACACTGATGTGTCAGCCCATTTGTGTGTGGGTATGGTTTGCTGTGTCTCTATACGCACACACACTAACCTCAAATCAACAGTGGCAGGCAAGCTTTCCCGTGTGTAGGGAAATGGGATTGACATGAAAAGGAAAGTGGGCCGTTATTTGATTTAGCCCTCGGTGCAGCCATGCGCACACTCACACCCTCACACACACTTAACCCCAAAGGTGCCCTGTCCACAAATCAGTTTCATGTCATGCAGTGGTTTTGAGAGCAAACAAAAGAGTGTGGATAAGGAGTACAGACAACCACTGTATCAAAAACACACAGCTAACGCAGGAGCGGAGTTGGATTTCCAGGTTACACAACTCCAGCAGCAGGATGGATAAAGGAATTTGGACTGGGACTGAGGTGGTCCCTCTCTGTCTCTCTCCCTCTGCTGAAAACACACCTTGCTTTTGATGACTTTCACAGATTGCGGTTTAAAGGCCAAGTGCACTATCCTCTGCCCTCCCTTTTCTTTCTATCATCCCCCTCTTCCTCCTGCGCTCTTTTTCCCCCTTTTCCGTACCTCTCCAACTGCCCCAAAAAACCCACATGTTGAGGTCCTTTCTGGGCTTTTCGATACAGTACACACTCACAGAGCCACACACTCACATAGCGACATAGCACACACCCCAGGGGAAGAGGGACAGGGCCTAAATGTTTAATGTTGTGGTTTCAGGGGGACTCAGTGACTGCAGCCAAAGGCAGAAACAGATGTGCCTCTCTCAGATTCAATTAGTTCCTTTCTTCTTAAATACGCAGGAGAGGAAAGACACAGCAAATGACAAGCAAGGAGTACAAGAGTACACTTCCACCAGCGTAGTTAAATACTGCAGCAGGTTACCATAGCATTTACTGCTTCTAGTTAGTTTCCTCTCAAATATGAATATTTTTGTGTTTTTCGCAGTTTTATTGCATTGTAAACTAAATAAATTCTATTTTTGGGTCATTTTTATGTCATTCTTTGCAATGTTTCTATCATTTAATTGGCCAAACAATTAATCAATCATTAAAAAAAAGTAATAAAAGTAGATTAATTTATAATGAAAATAATCATTAGCTGCAGCCCCAGTCGCCTCTCATCGGGCAGCATGACTTTACTCCATCTTTCTCAGGATCACACAGCTCAGTTTTGCTGCATCTGGCAGAAGTGGCTTGTATCCATTAAGTGCCTCTCTGCAGTTTCACATTGTTTTAATCAGCACTTGTATGTGTGCATGTCTGTGTCTATGTGTGTGTGTGTATGTGCGGCTTTCATTGGTATGTGTCCCCTAACCGCAGCCATTAAATACCAGTCTCTATTTTAAACTCATGAGAGCCAATTAAAAAATGTGTGTTCGTCACAAAAGCCATGAAAACAAATAAAAATCACATATAGATGAGATCTGTTGCTGCTTACAATTAGGAGCTGTTGGGAAATGTTGTTGCCTAGCGAAATGTGATTGGAGCGATGTGAACTTTCTAATGGCACTGGAATGCAGCGCGGGGTCCCTGTCTCGCAGCAAGAGCACACACAAACATATGGACACACACATACATGTACGGTGAACTCGCAAACATTAGCGCATGTTGTGTTTATGAATTGAGTCTGGGCTGGGTCATGTGTGAACGGAGAAGTATGGTGATATCAGCATGTCAAGGCTATATCAGTGTGTGTGTTTGTGTATGTGTGTATTAAACGTGAGAGGTCTGTGTTTCATGGAGATTGCTGGAGACCTTGAAATCAGTCCCATCTGTGGCATTCTTTGAAGCTCTCTATTCCCCATCTCTCTCTTTCTCTCTTTCTCTCTTTCTCTCTTTCTCTCCCTGCAGATCTGATCGTGGGGGCGTTTGGTGCAGGCGAGGTGTCCGTCTACAGGTAAGAATGTACAAGGTGTCTCGTTTTGAAATGCTTTTCAAGGTAAAGATATGTTTTGCACATTTGTGCTTCTTTTAGAGATCTGTGAGACTTTCAGGTTTTCTTATGTCGGATTGTGTTACAGTGTGTGTATTTGTGTGTGTGTGTAGGTCTCGAGCTGTGGTGTCTGTGGAAGCTGCAATGATCTTGACTCCCAGAATCCTGAACCCTGATGACCGACAGTGTCACTTACCTGAAACAGATATTATGGTTACCTGGTAAGAAGAGCATGCCTATTCCAAATCCATACTATATATTTATAATATCAGAGGGGTGACTAAAGTTTTGAGCCTCAAGGAAACAAAACAAGATACAGATTTTTCAGTACTTTTATTTTTCAACATAATGCAAGGGCAACACTCTTGCTACAGCGATGCTGAAGCGCCTTTATCCAAGTGGAAAATATCTCTTCAGGTTGGGACCCTACACACACACACTCTCTGCCACGCTTGAATTCTTGTACCCAGTGTTTGACTGTGGCATATGAAGGGGCATTGTCATGTAAAGTATTGAGCATATCTTGGTGGATTTCAGATGGTGACATTCTTTTGAGACAGGGATATTTGATCACACCATGATACTCTAATTTCTCCATTTTCAACAAATCACTGACCACGATTCACTTCAAGAATCTGCAAAAATAAAACAAAAAGAGTTCCAAACATGAACATGGTTAATGATAACAAGGAAAGGTGGTAGATTATAAGAAAATATTATTTGGCCTGCCTAGCTACCCATTTTCAGGGTTGGGCACAGAACTTTTCTGTCACCCCTTGTATATTGTCCTGTGTGTATCAGAGATTCCTAGTGGTTGACTTTATATATATAAGTCTGTCCTTTGGTTGGTTCCTCTTAACTTGTGTACATTCAAAGTAAGTGGGGCAAAAAAAGCTTTTTATTCACTGCAAATTGTCGGTTTTAAAGAATCTGGAAAAAGCACTTTACTGTTCTTCCCTCATTTTAGATTTGACTTTTGGAAACTCACACTATTTATGCATTTTTAAGGAGAAATTGATGACATTTTAAGTGGATATCTAATCAGTGTTGATGGTAAATGCGGTCAATTGAAGCCAAAAATCCTCAGTGTGGGCTGTATCAAAAGAAAGCTGGGTTTTTCCTGAGTTTTCTGTCGTGCACAGCCGTTATTACAGTGCCTGCATGTACAGGGATGCTCTGTGCCAAACTCCTGACGCTCAACCCCAAAATGCTTCCCAAACCTGCCCAGCATGTGGAGGTGGGCATTTTAAATGCGGCTCTGTTAGCAAAAAGTAAAGACATCTGAAGTTACTTCACTGTTTGACCAGAACACCCACATAAAAACAGCATTAACTTAATAACACTGGTGTTATCAACAACAAACATACCTTATTGGAAAGTGCCTGGAACCTGTGTATCACCACTCGCACCAAAAGCTATTACTCTGTTGGCTAAAACATAGCATTAGGGGACAAAAATACTCTCTCAGTGGTCATCTGCACCCTCAGCCTGCTAGTCTTAGTTGTTTTTTCCATTTTATCTTCGAGAAGCCTGAAGAAGGTCTCCAGCTATTTTACAACCGTCGGCCAAAGTAAGCCCAACAACCAGTGATTGCAGATTTAATGAAGCACTTTATTCTGACTCGACAGAAACAAATAAAATTCACTAAAACCGCCATGGTTAGTTAGTTCACTGTTCCAGCAATCACCAGCTCTGGTTTGGTTGAAATAAAACCCTTAATTCAACAAGATGTGAAATGCTCTACATACTGTATTTCCCTGCTTTCTCTCAGCTGCCGGCAGAGCAGCAGCTCTCAGTCATTCTTCAGAGGCAGAGGCAAAACAACAACAAAAACAACCAGCGACGTACTCAGGCAATTGTCAATATATTCATCCTGTAGTCCAGCTGTCTCCAGCACACCTCTGTCCAAGAGAGGAGCAAAACTTTAATGCTTAGTGATGCACACACAGACTCTCTCTGGTTTGTAGTTGGCAACAGCATGCAACAAAAACTGCCCCCGCGTTAATTCAGTGCAGCAGAATTATTCAGTTTCTGTTGGCATCAGAGAGCAATTAGAGCAAAGCACCACCAGTCGCTGTTTACTCTCAGCAGCTCAGGTTCTGGAGGGTCCCACCGGCGGTATCCTCTTGCATGGCTCAGCTGCAGCCTTGGCTGCTCTCTGCTGCATTTCTTCAGGTGGGTCGTGTAAATACCCTGCCTAAAAATCTGAGTCGCCCGATCACTGTCTCAGCTCCACCTGGGGGACCCCAAGGCGTTCCCAGGCCAGATGAGATATGTAATCCCTCCAGCATGTTCTGGGTCTGCCCCGTGGTCTCCTACCAGTGGGACGTGCCTGGAACACCTCCAGTGGGAGGTGCTTAGGAGGCATCCTGATCAGATGCCCGAACCACCTCAACTGACCCCTTTCGATGCGAAGGAGCAGCGGCTCTACTCCGAGCTCCCTCTGGATGTCGGAGCTCCTTACCCTATCTCTAAGGCTGAGCCCAGCCACCCCACGGAGGAAACTCATTTTGGCCGCTTGTATCCGCGATCTCATTCTTTCGGTCACTACCCAGAGCTCGTGACCATAGGTGAGGGTTGGGACGTAGATGGACCAGTAAATGGAAAGCTTCACCTTCCGGCTCTGTTCCTTCTTCACCACGACAGCCCGGCGCAGCGCCCGCATCACTGCGGAAGCCGCCCCAAACCGCCGATCCATCTCACGCTCCATTCTACCCTCACTTGTGAACAAGACCCCGAGATACTTGAACTCTCCCCCAATCCGGAGGGGGCAATCCACCAGTTTCC
Source organism: Cephalopholis sonnerati (assembly GCA_019142605.1). Classification (NCBI taxonomy): domain Eukaryota; kingdom Metazoa; phylum Chordata; class Actinopteri; order Perciformes; family Serranidae; genus Cephalopholis; species Cephalopholis sonnerati. The sequence goes on along the minus strand of JAGQAX010000008.1, from coordinate 23,975,940 downwards.
GGCAGAGAACCATGGCCTCAGACTTGGAGGTGCTGACTCTCATCCCGACTGCTTCACACTCGGCTGCAAACCGCCCCAGTGCATTCTGGAGGTCACGATGTGATGAAGCCAGCAGAACCACATCATCTGCAAATAGCAGAGATGCAATTCTGAGGTCACCAAACCGGACCCCTCCCCCCCCTGGCTGTGCCTCGAGATCCTGTCCATGAAAATCACCAACAGGATCGGTGACAAGGGACAACCTTGGCGGAGGCCCACACCCACCAAGAACGTGTTTGACTTTACACCAAGTATGCGGACACAGCTCTCATTTTGGTCATACGTTGTTTTGTTTTGCTTTCTATAATGTTACTCTAGCTCTTAACCATTGTGCACAGTTTAATGTAATCTCTTTCCGGCTGTGTGAAGCTCCTCCACTTCCATTTGGCATTGCATTATGGGACTAAAGCGTCCATCGACACCCCACTCATGTCAAGCTAAAAATATCAGGGTTGAAATCTTGGAGTATATTTAATTTAATAACACTCCAGATACTCACTTATAATTAGTTTGTAGTTTTAGAGACAGACCGTGTGTGTGCGTGTGTGTGCAGGTGAATTAAAGCTAAAGGGATCTTAAAGTCTTAAAGAACTAGAAGACTAATAAGGCCCTCTGCTGCACTAAACCCCAGAGCTGTACCACAAATCTCACTGCTTATACTGTATCATAAAGTGGTATGCAGTATAAAGTACACACATTCACAAATCAACTCCACACTGACAGATGTGACAAATATTTCACCCCTGTGCTCTAGACGTCTGCCATCAGCCAAGGTCTGTTTGTCTGTGTGTCTAATGCAATAATTTAGAAGCCCACTGAAAAAGCGGACTCATATAACCTGAAAATGCAGATTTATTAGACTCTGCTATTAATTTGAAACGGCATAATTCTATTTTGATTATGTTATTGTTCCTGTGGGTAGCAGGCTGGCTTTGAACCGTCTGGGGGTGAGTTTAGTTGAGGGGAACGGGTCTGAAGGCTCCTGCTGCTTCGCCACAGTCTATTGTTGGTCCTAACTTATTGGAGCAGGAACCGCTGTTGGAGCATTTGGATGGGAGAAGTGTGCTCGGCTAGTTGCCATCATAGTTTCTGTGTGTGTGTGTGCGTGGTGGTGTGTGAGTGTTGGCAGCGACTGGGAAAGGAACAGGGTTTGGGTCGGATTGACAGAAAGCACTAAACTGTGGAATTCTGTCAAAACATAACTCAGCTTATTTAAATAAACCGCCATAAAGTTTTGGTCGGAGGTATGGAATCAGATAGGACATAGGACACACACACACACACACACTGACACACACATGCAGAGAGTCAAACAGCAGCTTGCAGAATTAAGAGATGTCTGAGGCTCATGTGTTACAGAGGGGTGAAGAGTTTTGGACATTTTAGTTGTTTTCCTGCGGTGAGAGCTGGAGAGACGCTTGATGGGAGGTTAGCTCCAGTTTGAGCCGCTCATGTATTACCGTTACATTTGAGTCACAGGGTTAAACATCAGATTTTTGGAAAAATAATTACCCAGCAATTGTTGAAAACCCAGATGGTTCTGAAGGTATTTACAGAGTCCTCAAAGACCCTTGTAATCATCCATATGAAACAGACGGCAACCTCCTGGGCTGAAAAATGAAGCCGACATGAAAGTGTTGCAGCTCTTCGAATGGCCACTTGAGGCAGGCTCCGGAGGCGAGTCAGTCTCCATGTTAACCCCTTGAAACCTGGCGCGACATTACTTTTTTTGTTCTGCATTCAGGCGCCCTTAACAAGTATTTAAATCTTTGAATCCTGAGCAAATTGGTTTGATTTCTTACAAAAACATGAGAAAAAGGCACTGAGCAAATGTTCTGCAAACTGCAAGAAGTTAGTACATTTCTAAATTATTTTTTAAAAAAGCTATGAAAAAAATCTTCACAAACCTGCACTTATAATTATCATAGGCATATGTTTAAAATTATGTTACAAAGTTGTTTTTATTTTTAAGCACTTTTTCAGTTCATTCCCTTTTTATGAATAGTTTTTAGGTGATTTTTTTCAAACCATTTTTTCTCAAGTTGCTGGCCTAAAGAGTTTCTTATGGCCTAAAACATAAGACCACGCCTTCTGGCCTCAGAAAAATTTAATTATTGTGGCAAGCCGCTGCTGCTTGTTGTGTTTTCAGCATAAAGAGCAGGAAGTTTTGGAGTTGGTGGAGACCAAAAACAGAGCAGAAAGACAGTGAATATTTGACTTACATTCATCAGGTGGCCACACGCCTCGACTACAAATGAATGCTACTGTTGCTCCTGATCTGTTGGGTGTGTAAAAGGAAGGGCTGCCCCTGGCTAAGAATTTTTCTAGTTGACTAATAATGTCATTTAGAGCCATTAGTTGACTAGTTGCCTGCATGTTTACGATATTAATTTAATTATTATATATTTTGGGCGGGGCAACACACTGGTTTGAGTTGAAGGTGTGAGAAAGAATAGTATCAGTAACATTGTTAACACTGTGCTACATTACAGAGAAATACAAAACCGTACTAATGAACCTTCATCAGTATAGGCCTATATTTTATCTACATGTGAACGTCACACATCTTCTTATAGAGTTTCACATTGTGTTTTTGTTTGTTTGTTTGTTTTGGGGGGTTTTTTGCGACTAAGAGACTAATGAAATCTGACTAATAACCTTTCTGGTCGACTAACGTTTGGTCAACTATCAGGGGCAGACCAAGTAAAAGAGTTTGCCAACATGTTCGCCATACCAATTTAAGAAGTAATAATATGTCAAAGTTGTGTTCACATCTCTCTGCTGCCCCCAAATGGACAAAAATCTGCAGGGACAAAAGTCACAGGGAAATAATTTTTCACAAAATCCAACGTTTAGCTTCATGACTTGAATGTAATGGTGATGCATGAGAGGCACAAGCTGGAGCTAGATGGATGAAGGAGTGGTGGAGAGGGAGGGGCAGCTACTTAATGACCAGGCTTAAATTGAACGTTCTTACTCATTAAGCAGATACAGGGTATTCAGGGAAGGGATTTATGTGTGTATGTTTGCAGGGAGGGCCGGCGGTGGAGCACAGATGCATTTTGGGGAAAATTACAGTAATGACTAACCAAGCACAAGAGCTGTTGTCAGTAAAATGGGGGTCATTTCCGCGCTGCATACACTTAAATTTGACACACAGTGCTTATTAGAGTCACACTTGAGCATACCCACCCAAAAAATATGAAACCCGCACATAGTTACATGCAACATATATTAAACACACATGAAACCACCTGGAGAGGTCAAAATGACTTAAGGGAGGGATTTTTAAAATAGGAACCTGTATTTTATCACACACGTAAATTCACATCTGCACCCCACACATTCTGAACGCAGGAAAACTAGCTCATCATTATTGTGTCATCTAATGGGGATCCTAATTATTAACAAACACACCAGCATCCACAACATCTGCTTTTTAGATGTTGGGGTTTGTGGACTAAAACCAAACAAACAATAATCACATGAATTCATTTGCCTCATGTTGCTTAGTCCTCCAAATCAGGAGCGTTGCATCCGTAAGCTTCCACAGATTACTGCATATTAATAGTGCAGAGCTCCCTGTGTGGGAGTCACTTTCCTGTTCTTGATTAAAGAGGTGATAACACACACACAAACACACATTCTTACACATACATCCATACACACTTAAATAGAGGAAATGCAGAAATGTTTCCCAGTCTCCCATGTCTGTGTGTCTAATTGAAGGGCTCACAGGGCTTTCGGCGGTATTTCCCGCTGGCCCTGAGGCACAGGAAGGAACAAATGTCTTGCTTATGGATAGTGTATTTAATTTGTTTATTTTTTATGATTTTGTCATGCATACAAATGTGAAGGAGTGTGGTTGAAAAGTCTGCAATGAAAAAATAAACTGGACTTTAGTGTGCAGTCATGATTTCTTCAGAAGAAGTCACTGCTGTTACCAGCACCTCATTTTTGATGTGTATTCACCACATGCTGAATGCGTTAACAAATGTGACCAGCCTGCAGTGGCTTGCAAGACAACACAAATGAATACAAACCACAATCAAAATGCATTGCATACATTTTAAAATAACGCTAAAGTGTAAAGATAAGGGATACCAATTTACATAATGTTTTCTGATCTTTATTTCTACAAGTAAATCAACCAGCATAATGTAATTGTGACATACAAGAGAAATCAGAGTAAAGACGAGTTAAATACTCCTTATTGCCTTCTTTTTCAAACTTTTGAGACAAAGTTAGCTGCCTATAAAACTGTGATTCCCAACAAGTCTGGCAATGGGATCCAGATTTCCCCTTAGTAATTAGTTCAAGGTCCACACAGTTTAATTTATTTGGTGTCATACTTGCGTTTGGCCAAGCTAGTTTGCTGTCTCTGTTTAGTAGCTGTCCATGAGTCACTTATTATACAGCAGGAAACGACACTTCAAAATTAAAGCTCTTTGCTGGAAATTTACTGTACTTCAAAATAAAGTGTGTTTTTTACTAGCTTGACACATTCATGAGTCACTTAAGGTCCGTTCAGGGTGGACCCGAGACCCACCAGTTGGAGCCACTGCTATAAGTTAAGCAGCCATTCTAGACTGATCATTATGCTGAGCCATTTTGAAGAACTCTTATTGTATTCATAAGCTTCGTTAGAGGCTAGAGGTTATGGCGTACTATTCTTACATGCAACAAGCTATTTAAGGGGGTAGGACAGAGGATGACGCCTCTCCATTCCCATGGTTTGAACCCGGGCACTGTCCTACCTGAACCCAGATCTTTAAGTAGTTGAGAATTAATACATTTTGATGGATCTTCTCAATTTTAACATCTGTACTGTGACACTGGTTTAGCGACCAGGAAGCTCACAGACCAGTTGCATACATTAATCATCTCACATGACACTAGTCAGCCAATCAACACTCTGCATTGCGATGAGAACTGCAATTCAAGTGAGTAAGCTACACACACACAGGAGAGAGACAAAACAAAAGACAGCAGTTGGAGAAATACAAGAGTCAGAGAAAAGTAGTTTCATGTGGCGTGTTCTGAAGAGGGAAAATAAAAGAGTGAAAACAGCTTTTAATCAAGAATGAACAGACTTTTACATGTTCAGTGTTCTCACAGGCTGTTCAGGACCAGTGTATCTAATCATATGTTCCAAGTCCTGGACGATTATTAAAAGCAGCAATGTGCAGTCCCACTACAAGACAAAGTACAGAGCGTCTTTCGAGCAAACATAGTCACTCAAATCCAGAATGAGGGCACAGGAAATTAAATATTTTATATCAATCAGTTTATGTAGTTGTCACTTGAAATCATACAAGGTACAGCTCCAGTGAAATGGCACTGAATCATTGAATCATAACGCAAATTGGACATGAGACGAGGGGGCTGTTAAAACTCAATAAATCGCCTACTGCTTAGAGGTGTCATATCCAGTATGATTTATCGGCACACTTGTATTGAAAAAGAACCCCATGGTATCATGAGAGGGTAATTATTTCAAGATAAAGGGTCCCAGAGGGATTTGGACCCAAGATGTCGGCACCTGTACATTTTATATACATGTCAGTGTGAATGTGGAGGTCAATAGACAGCGTGAGTGTCACAATAATATGCTAACAGTTATCTGATTCTTCTCCTTGTCTCTCTCGTCTGTCTGTCTTCCTCATATTCTCTCCTTTCAGTCTAAAAGTGGATGTGTGTGCAGCAGTGAGCGGAGTGGGGATCCCCAGCTCTGTAGGTAAGCAGCTGTGCACAATGTGGTGGGATGAGAGAGGGAGGCAGAGAGGAAAAGTAAAGAGGGTGGGACAGTAGTCACAGCCACCTCCAGAGTACATCTCATTAGAGTCTCCTGCTGTGAAACTGCTGCTCTGCTGCACGGATCAGACTGGAGAACAAAGGCAGGAGGGAGGGTGGAAACAAGAATAGGGCAGACAGACACAGACTGTGGAGGTGTAAAGCACATTGTTTCCACTGTCTAATGATGCTCTGTAGAGTAAAACGCCTACAAATGGAAAGTCACGTACACATGTGTCGGGACACACACACAGACAGGGATAGGACCATGTGGATTCAACAGTTAAGGAGTGTTTGATTGACCTGATTGCCTCATTCACTCTCCTTTTCACTATCCTCATGCTTTCCTCTCACCTCCCATCCATCTGCATCTTCACCGTCTGTCCAGACCTGAGAGCAGAGCTGCAGCTGGACTGGTTGAAAGGCACCAGAGGTGGAGTTAAGAGAGTTTTGTTCCTGGACACCCAGCAGCCTCAGCGCACAGGACTCCTAAAGCTGGGACATAACCGCCCACGTGCATGTCTGCGTTACACCATTTACCTGAGAGTGAGCAAATCACACACAAACACAAACTTATGAGCTTTGCATAATGTTGTGTATCTAACAAAGGAATCAGCTGTCCAACCGCTCAGTTTACTATTTCAACCAAAGTTAACTAACTGCATATTTCTCACCTCTTTGTGTTTCAGGAGGAGGAGGATTTCAGGGACAAATTAACCCCAATCTCATTGGCTCTAAACTATAGCTTAGCTCCACCCACTCATGGCCAAAATCTCCCGCCTGTCCTCAACCATTACAGTAGCACCTTCCTTCAAGAGCATGTGAGTATATGTTATGTATATACAGAAGAAGCATAACATGTACATATACAGTATGATATTGTCCTGCTTTCCATATTGTGATTTTGCTGTATCAGTTCCAGCTATGTTTGCTCATCCAGGAAGAGGGATTCCTCCTCTGTTGCTCTTTCTTCCTTTTTTTCCTCGGTTACAGATTTTCATTTTAGGGAGTTTTGTCTTACCTGGCTCAAGGGTCTAAGAATAGAGGGTGTCATATGCTGGATACATTGTAAAACCTCTTGAGGCAAACTTGTGATTTGTGATATTGGGCTAAATAAATAAAACTGTCTTGACTTGACAAGACTAAGCCCAGCTCTGAGCACATACCGCCAAATATGATACTTGAAATCCAACCTGATGATATATTTCAGTCACTCGTTCTTCGATGAAAATGCTTGCCTTAGACACAAAAAAATCATCTGCTTTAACCGTTAATGTCAAGCTCAATTTTGTCTTTTCATGGGGTAGATCACAACTTCCTTCCAAGCGAAACTTTACAGATCAAGAACTTCACCATAAGAAAATCAGGAGTTCACTGCACAGCAGGTGCTGGCAGTGTAAAAGAATAAAAAATTAAAAAGAGGGCTTGCTGCGTGCCAAAAGCTCAGCTCTGGAACAATTTAAAACAATTTATTTGTCAAACAAGCCAGCCTGATTTAAAAAAAAAACATGGAACACATTGTGTGCTCTTTCACTTGCAGAAAGCGTTAAAATAAATTCTAAGAATAGTAAAGTAATCACAGAGAAAGTCAGAGAGGAGAAGAAGTTTTGTTACTCTTTAATGGGGCTGTACTGAATGTCATTTTTTTACATTCAAAGCTTCTATTGAGGTTTTCAAATGAAGCTCGAATGTCTGTCATCATATTTTATGACGTCATCACCCTTAAAAAAATCCTTGAACAAAATCCTCAATTTGAATAAACTGACTCATCAGATTAAAATAGTTCATCCTTTTTTAATAAATGAAAATATTATTATTATTATATTTTTGAAAGAATGCTAAAAACGTATCTGTTTATTTTAGCCTGTAACTAGCGCTGACTTCCTGATACAGTGACAGAATGTTAATTCACAATTTGAGAGTCATTATTGTGAATGAAGTTTCAAACTATTTGGTTTAGACCCAACCTCAGCCCACAGCTGGGTGCAAACCTAATCCAAAACATATTTCGCTGGCATGGGTATCCAAACTCTAGTGTGCATGTTATGTTTCAGCATGTATGCAGCACCTGCATCCTGGGGTGTCCCACTTGGGTTTATTTCTATTTTTAGCTTCATGATGATGTCCAGTCTACCTCAACAGTTTTCTCATGACAACCTCTCCTCTCTCTGTGCCCCTCTTCCTCTCAGGCCTACATTCTCCTCGACTGTGGTGACGACAACATTTGCATCCCCGACCTCCAGCTCTCTGCCAGCATGTAAGACTGACACTGCCACGCCCCTCTGACCTTAACCTGTGAACACTCAACACTTCACACGGCCAAACAGCGACACACATGCACACACAGCTAAACCATGGAGAGCATGTCTGTTATTCCTCACACAATGAGCAAAGTTTACACTGAAGCTGCACACATTATAGTTCCATTTACCATGTGGTGTGTGTGTGAGGATGTTTGTGTGCATATGTGTATGTGAATTAGCTGATTCTCTATAGTGTTTCCAGCTGTGCGATATCTCCATGGCAGCATTATACAAACATCCTGTCACCCTCTACTGACTCACACACACACAGACACACACACATTATTGTTGGGGTCAGGGGTATTGCATTCCATGCAGCAGAGCGAATTGCACATTCAGGGAAGCCCCAAAAATTAGAAACTGAATTTTACAAAAAACAAAGGACAAGAGTTGCAGATTGTTTTCTGTAACTGCAGTGAAGTGCTTTATTTTCTGTGTCTTCTGCATGATTGAAGAGATTTATTTTCTTAGTGCACTGTTCTCTCTTTTTGTAAATAAAACACACACAGGGACCGCTCAGAGCTGGTGATTGGAGACGACAATCTGGTCATGTTGACCATCACTGCGGTGAACCGAGGAGAAGGGGCCTATGAGACGGAGCTCCACACACTGATACCATTAGAGGCTGACTATATCGGAGTAGAGCGCAGAGTGGAGGTAAATAAACACACACTTACACACACATTTGTTTAATATTAAAGGAATACTTCACCCACAAAATGATCATTTGTATATCAGTTACTCATCCCGTGTTATGTTAAATTAGTGATGAAAACTTTGCTCATCTCACAGGCCTCCATGGTGAGCGAAGAATCCAAAAAAAGTGAGAAAATTCTGGATGAATTAAAGTCATAGGGGTCCATGTTTAACAACAGCCAAACAAACAAACTCACACAACTCATGCAGCATAATCCAAGTCTCATTTACCCAGTTGTATGCTCGATACTTCCCAAACACATTCACTGTTGCTAAACCTTTCTGTTTAAAGCAATTCCACATAAACAGTCTCATGCATGGACGAGTAGAGCTCCAGGACAAGCGCATATGTTTGAGCTCTGCTCATTGAAATGGAGGGGCAGTGTTCAAACGCAAGGGCTTGCCCAGGAGCGCTACTCACAAACTTAAGTGTTTAAAATAGTAAGGTTTTAGCGAAAATGTATGAGTTTGGTAAGTACTGAGCATATGACTAGATACTGCATGAGTTGTGTGAGTGTTTGTAAATGGATGTTTCGATACAGTTTTGCTGTTATTAAACCCAGACCCCATTTACTTCTGTTTATCGAATTTTCTCTATTTTTGGATGTTTGTGTTCATCGTGGAGGCATGCGTGAGAAACAAAGATCTCTTCACGCATTCAGCGTGACACGGGATGAGACACTGACATACAAATATCTTTTTGTGGGTGAAGTATTTCAGTGAGTAGAGCGGATACTGAAATTAGACACACAGCGCCGAGGCAGTGGCAAGTGTGAGGTATGTGCCAACTACGTGATTGTACAAAATGAAGAAGGGAGCTATTTGAGGCTGTTGTTACAGTATGACATCACATCCTGTTGTGTCTTTGAGGTGCGTGTTTGTTTGGGGTGATTAAGGCGAGGCTATCAGCAGGCTATGCTTTACTGGCAACAGCCCAAAAGCCCCTATTATGATTTACAAGCTGCATTAGTGACCACGGAAATGGATAGGGTCAACTGCTGTGAGTGTGTGCGTGTGTGTGTATGTGTCTGTGTGTGTGTGTTTGCACGAGTGTGTGCACTAATGAGTGTGTAATGGGGCTGTTTGATTGATGAGGTTGTTACTGTCAGAGCATTCATCACTCTTCCTCTCTTGCCTTCCCCCTCCCATCCTTCTTTCCTTCTTCACTCCCTTGCTCCCTTCCCCCTTTGATGCTGATCTACATCCCTCCCTTGTTCTTTTTTTCCCCCCTCTTGACTCTCAATACTCCCTATTTGTCTTTTCCATTGACTTTTGCCTCATCATCTCACCCTTTCCCCTCCTCTGTGCTCCTCTTTAGTCCCTGTCTCAGCTAAACTGCGAGTACAAGATGGTAAATGAGTCCAGAATGGTGGTGTGTGACCTCGGGAACCCGATGGTGGCAGGGACAGAGGTGAGTTTTAACACAAAAAAGCACACACACACTTTTCCACTAAAACATCCCTTTGAAAACATCTGCGCGAAGAAGCTGTGACTGTTACTCCTCAGGTTTAATTCACACTGATTGATGGTTTCCAATGATTACTGATTATCACCTTGACCCCCATTCCACACACTTTGACTCCCTCAGCTATGCTTCACTCACAGTGTGTATGTGTGTGTGCATAAGTGTGTGTGTAATAATAATCCATTTAGCTCTTAGGTGGATGACACATGCAGGAAGTCAAGGCTTTGTAAAATAAAGAGTGGTCCCTTCCTACATGAAATTCTACCACACCGGTATATTAGTATGTGTGCCACAAAAGCACGTCACACATGCTTTAGTGTGTGTGTGTGATCAAGTGTGTGTATAACTGTGACTGTAGGGTTTTTATAAATGTGTCAAGGCCGGCATAGAGGTGTGTTTGAGCTCTGGAGGTGACACCCGGCGTCCTGATAAATCAATTATGTGGTCATGTTTCAGTGTTGGGGGAGGAGAGCAAAACAAGGCATGTGAAAGGGACAAGGCATGTGCATGTGTGCATGTGTGCATGTGTGCATGTGTGCATGTGTGTGTGTTCCCACCATCCGTCCAGATGTTTCCCATATTTAACTCTCCCCTTGCCCCATTGGATGTTCAGGAATCCGTGAGCTTATGCAGAACATACTTCCATATACCCCATACAGACTGTTGTGATATTGTGCAATGGAATAGTTGTCATCACTGGAGTTCATTCCTTGTGCCACATGACACAGCTGTAGTGCCTCACTGAGCAGGGTCAGTGTAGGAGGTACATGCCCAAAGGGAAGCTGGTTTTGGCTTCAGTATTTGCGCCTGTCTGCCTGCATCTCTTAAGCTTGTCTTCTGTGTCTGTTTTTATTTTAGTTCAATGAGATTTGGTGACGTTAAGTAGAGCCTCAAATTCGATTTAAATTCTATTGTTGTTATATGATCATATTGTGTGAACTGTTAAACAAAATACCAGTGTTTGAATTATTGGTTCAGGGCTAAACATAAATGAGTTGTTTATGTTTTTGCTTTTTGAGGAATGCAGTTATATGCACATCACATGGAGGTGCAAAGCTGATGGAAACTAAACCACATAGTTATTTAAATAAAATGGTTGAGAGTCAGATGTGCAGGCATTAAGTTTTTGCTTTACACATGTGGAGTCCAAGTCTAGTGTTGTGTAAAGCATGAGAGTGTAACATGGTTTGATGAATTTAGTTACATTTTTACTGTGATTTTTTGTAAACGTGTCAGATTGTGAATATTTTTTGTCAATAATGTGACAGCAGCCATGTCCCACAAGCCCCATTGTCCTCCATCTAAGATGTTTTGAGTATCAAACAACCCCTGTAGGCTTTAAAGTTATACTGTGCAGGAAATGTCGGTTACTGTTACACACCAACATTCAAACTTGACCCCTCCTCCTGGGCTTGATGCGACTTATTGTGTACGTACACTGAAAGCTACTATTGTGAGAACATTACATTTTTTGTAGTAGAAAACCCAATAATATAGCAAGCTAACTAAGCTAACCACATACCCCCGCATTGCTCGTCATCCCAATCCTCTCCTTCAGTGCTCACCAGGAGGTGAAAGCCAACCACAGATTCACATTCAATTTCAAATGAGCCTTGTCTGCTTGGCCTTTCGCCTCACTATGTTTGCATATTTTTGGCACTGTGTCCACTGTTTTCATAGCTTCCTCCTGGATGCATGCTGCCTGCAGCCTGGCACTTAGACGCTACCTTTTTATTAGGACCCAACCTCACCTGTGTGCTATTACTGGCTGGGGGCTACGTAGCCACTGCCCAAAGGCTGCAGCCCAGGAACATCCTGATCACAGCAAAATAAGAATAAAATGCAGGCAGAGGGCAGAGTCTCTGCAGATACATACACCACCACACACTTCTAGTGGCTCATAAGTGATGATTGAGAGGGATTACTTTTGTATTATTCTGTGCCATAGACTAGTAGTTACTGTGACATCACCCATTGGTTTGTGGACTTCCGTTTTGAAGCCTCAAGCCAACTGTTTTTTGTACCAGGCTGTAAACATGTTTTTTTCTACTGTAAAGTTGGGCATTTTAACATGGAGGTCTATGGGGAATGAATTACTTCTGGACCGGTTGCGTATCATGCCAATGTTAAAAGACTGCTTTTTTTGTCAGTGTCTGACAGCGCAAGTCACTGCCCAAGCGCTGGATTTCTACAGCTTCATAGTGAGACTGGGCTCGCTTGGTCTATACATTGGTTTTTTTTTTTAAATCCTACATAGTATACCTTTAAGCCCAGCAGGTAGCTGTTAAAAGTTTGTAGTTTAATACCTCTGTAAGCACAGCAGCATTGGTCAGTAGAGTTCTTGTTTGAATGGATGTCAATACTGACAACTCTGCATGGCTGACATAAAGTATAATGATGTCTGTAGAAACTTCTCAACCCACTGTTTCAGCATAAAACCACTTCTCTCAGCCTTGTTCCAAAGAATCATCATTTTATGCCAAGATGTGGCTGAAAACATTGCTTGTGGCGAAGCTTTGTAGCTTCAAGGAGGGCAACAGCCCAACACAGAAGCAGTGCATTCAGCCATATTGTGGCAAAATCATAATTATTTAGAATACAAATACAGCAGAGCATCTGACAACATTGCGGGAGTGTTTTAAGGAGATTTCTGTGGATGTTTTGATGATTTTTCTCCACCATGTAAATGTACAACCCAATATAACCAACATAAATCCAAGCTGTCCACAGCTGCTGGACTCCTTAAAGGACCAAACTACAAAGTTAACAGCCACCTTTTAAGATGGGGTGTGATGCTCTGAAGACAGATTTTAAGAGAAGCATTTGACCTCTTCTTCTTCTTCTTCTCCTCCTCTGGCTATGACAGTATCATAGCTGATGGTGACGTCTTCTCTCTAAACGACTCATCTGGTGTCTGTCTCTTTAGATCTTTTCTGCCTGACTTTGTAGTCCCGCGCCCCACCCTCACCCCCCCGCAGGCCTGCCTCGTGAAGTGTTAGCTGCGCGTCTGCATGCTGTCATTTCCCTCCCTGGACCATGTGTTTGACCTGTTGCTCAGTAGAGCTCACACACACTCAGACGTGCACACTGTCACACGGCAACGAGCACGTACACACACACTGTTGTCGTACAGTTGATGATGAATTAAATCCTCCATGTGTTTTGAGTTAGCCCAGAGGACAGGGGATTTAAACCGGGGAGAGACAAGAAACTTAGCTGTAGCTTTTAAGTGTATGCAGTCTGGATTTTCTCCGATTTTAGAATTCTTCTGTTGTCAACACAAACATACACACACACACACACACAATCTTCTGCCTATCATGTAACAACACAGGAGGATGTAGCCTAGTTAACAGGGCTTTTACTGTCTATTACTGGTCACTTTAAACACTGATATAGCCTTTCATGTACAGATGCATCTTATTTCTGTCCTTTTTTCCTCTCTGTCATTTCTTTTAAACTGTCCTCCTCCTCCTTCTCCTGTCACATGTTTTTTATATTCTCTCTCTTTTTTTACGTTTTCCCCACACTCTTGCCCAGCTGTCTGTTGGTTTGAGGTTTTCTGTCCAAAGGCTGGAAGATGCTGGACCGAAGATCAGCTTTGAGCTACAGATCCACAGGTGACACGCCCACCAACTCTTACACACAAACACACACACATACACAAAGAGCTGCTTGTCTTTCTGAGCCATGTAAATAAGTTCTATGTCTGTCCCGATCCTGTCGCTGTGGTTTGATGAAACTAACCGCAGAGACAGAAAAAGGCAGATGGCCCAGAGGAACATCAGAGAGAAGACGAGCTCTACACAACATGTCCACTGTTTGCTTCATTTAATTGATTTCGATGCATCGCGTCACTAGACACAGACAGTTAACTGCTGGCCAAGCTTGCTGCCAGGGAAATTCTTCTCGGAGTCAGCTGAACATAAAAACACAGCTTTATTATGAGCTTTTGTTTTGACACGTTTTGTATCGCAGCCTCCTGTGAAATGTTTGCAGATAGATACAGGATGTACAGCTTTGTCGGTGTGATGTGTGATTTATTTTATGCCTTCATTTAAAGTCCCTGTGAATCTCTCCACAGCTCAAACAGAGATAACTCCGACAGCAACCCAGTCAGTTTGAATCTGTCCATCGCTGCCAAAGCTCAGCTGGATTTACGTGGGTGAGTCAAGCATCTTTGCACGTAAGCGTGGCGTCTTCTCCGAGAAATGGTGACAACATTCTTTGTTGCCGTGTCTGCTTCACAGAGATACACTTGATCTGGTTTCAGCCTAAACTTTTCAGTGTTTGCAGGATATTACTGCCCCTTTTATAATGTTTAAATTTGCGCAGCATGTTTATATACAGATGGAAAACACCATGAAAGCGCATCTCTAGAAATAAATTTGACTAATCATGTGCACATGGGATACTTGTGAGCCTTTGACATATTCATTGATGCCCATGTGCCCACTGATACACACACAAACACACACACACACTTCAAAGCTTTGAGCCTTGCATGGCGTTGTTTGGGTGTGGTCAGCTGTACATACAAACAGAGGAGGACCTGGGATGAGACAGACGAGGACACACAGGTTCCTGTGTTTGTGCTGTGCAAGTGTCCTACCTCAGCTGTGTCCAAATAGCATTTTGAATCATACATCACAGTTATGGATTTGAAAATGAACCAAAGTAAGATAGGATAGTTGGGTTTGTGACTCGTTGCGTTGTTGCTGCCCATTTAGCTGACAAACATTACGTCACCAGTTGGTGTAAACAGTTTTGCCCACTTGCGTCAGACTACCTTGAGTGTTGTCATCAAATGGAATCACATTTGCAGCAGTTACATTTCTAAACCAGGTGGAAACCAGTTTATTAGGTACACCTGCGCGATCTAATGCAACCCAAGGTTTTGTCGACATTGTTGTAGAGGTAAAACTGAATTATATGTTTTAGCATTGAGGTCACAGTTGTGTCTCAGATCTGTTTGTTTTACATAACAGTGTGAGCTGCACATATCACTTGGAATCTTATCTTTTCAATTTCTATTGGGGCCATTTTTTGTGTAGTCCTAAATCAGATACAGGTCTTATTTTTAGTGATGCGACCTCAGTCTGAATAGTCATATCAAAATTCATGCTACTTTTACTTCACTCGCCTGAGTAGCACCCATTACTACACAAAAAGCCATAATTAAAATGTTGGCTCCCTTTTAAATCAACTTATAAATGAAACCGTGAACTTCAGTTGCCCTCATGTTCACTTAAATACAACAGCGTTTTGTGTGTGACATCTCTGTTATTGTTCTTGAGCGCATGTGGGTCTGTTCAGGACCTTGACCTGTTCACACTGGAATCGAATATTGGAGATTTTTTACAAATAATAACAAAACAAATTGGACTTGGCAATAAATCCAAATTGATCATCAGGGCTTACAGTGTAAATGTAGAAATAATGTCCAGTACAGCAACACCTTTAAACATGACTACTATAACAAATGTATCATTTAATTTACACATTTCCAACAATGTCAACACAACGGGAACAATATAAACTTCATAAAGGCAGAATTTATGGCAGAGCTGTAGTATTGAATTGCAATACATTGTGCAGATGTGGCTATTAAAGTGACCACTGTGTATATATCTTGCAGACATAAAACTCCAGGCCCTCCAATATGACAGGATAGCTGGTAAAGGACAGATTCAGAATTTTAAGGACTGCTTATTGCCCATAGGTACAGTACGTTGATATACAGAGTTCCCACGGTCATAGAAAACTTGGGAAAGTCATGGAATTGTGAAGACCTTGAAAGTTTTGAAAAAAGTCAGGGATTTTGTTGTGTGTAATGAAATTAATTTTTACAGTACATAATGTAACATAACAGCAAATTTATTTTCTGTAGCTGTTGAGCCCTGATATGCGTCCATGTGTTCCCGCATTCTGTCTCTCCCTCCATGTTTGCAAGCTAGCTGGAATTATGTTTGAATGAAGTTTGAATCTGATATGTTTAAATAGGAGAAAATAATGTGACCGTGTGATACAGCATGAGGGGTGATGAATCCCATTGTTTCCATATCTGTGTAAAGCCCCACTATTTCTAATAAGCTGCACTGCAAGATGGAGCAATGTTCCTGTTATACATTGTGAACGGTCATGGAAATTTTAGTATGGGTCCTTGAAAAGTTATGGAAAAGTTTTGAAATATTGTCCATGAAAATACGTGGGAACTGTGGTTACAGTTATTGGTCTCTGTAGCCATGCTACTTTACTGCACTAGACATGACATGTTCCCATCCCTCTGCGACTATAAAAAATGGGGCCAAAAACACTTCAGCAAATGATCACAGTGACCAATAACACTGTCAACATTCATATGGTCTGTGAGCGTGTGTATGCATCAGTGTCACCAAGCTGTTTCTCCTCTCTACAGGGTGTCTCATCCGTCTCAGGTGGTGCTGCCATTCCCACGCTGGGAACCCAAAGAGAAGCCTGTCAAAGAGGACGATGTGGGACCGCAAGTAACACACATCTATGAGGTAAGCGCACGGCCTACGTCCAAACAGCTAAATCTCATGAGAAGGTGAAGGTGGAGGTACTGTGAGACGACGAGATGAGGAAGGAGAAAGTTTGGTTGTTTTGTTTGTGTTGTTGCTGGTCAGAAAGTCGTGGAGTGTTGAGATGAAAAGAGCAGAAAAATAGGTGTGGGAAGTTGTAAATTAAGCTACAGCAAGCGGGGGGTGGGGGGGCTCTGCAAGGTGAAGTAAACAGCAACACACACACACACACACACACAGTAAAACCAGTAGCTCTATAAAGGATTGAGCTCTGGCTGATCAAAGGTCTCCAGCTCAGGAGTAATTACTGCTGTGAAGGCGGGAAAACAGAGGAGGGGGGGAAACAGAAGGGAATAAGGAGCAAGGCAAAGAGGGTGAAGGAAGGAAGGGAAAGAGGATTATCCTAAAGACTGGACGCAGCGTAATGAGTAATAATCACTGGGAGGAAAAACAAGGTCAAGCAGAGGCACAGACAAATAGATAGATAGAAGGAGGGAGGATGGTAGACAGACTGGCGACAGTTTACAATAGGGGTATGTGCGCGTCTGCGTCCGTGCGCCATACATGTGATTTCCCTTTGTTTTAAAGGGACGGCTGCTTCATTGAACCAGAGTGCAGCCGCGTCTGGCCTGTCCTGCAGCTGATAATGATTTTCATTTGCGGTACTTTTCCCAGTTGGCAGCTGCTTCTAGTTAGAGAGGACGGAGTTTTTTTGCTGTTGCAGAATTCCTGCCCTGCAGCACCAGGATCATGTCCTGTTTGGATGACTTGCTTCGGTGTTAATGACCGTGTGTGTGCATGTGTGTGTTTGTGCAGAGAGAGAGAAAGACAGAATACAGGTCGGGGTAAAACATGAGGATTTATTGAATTGATGGTTCATTTAAGCTCATAATTCATTTATCCTAAATTTGATGTGGATCGTGAGCCAGGTGATGCTGTAGGTTCTTACTTGTCTTGTATTTCAATCCCCAGTGACGTTTTAGCATTAGCTTCACTAAAACACAGGTGGCCTGTGTCATCATCCCACAGTTATGATAACCTAATTATAGCCTCAGTCACATGAGACCCACTAACAAGACAGAAAAGAGCGCAATACTGACAGGTCTTTGTATTTTTTTCTTCCTGGTTCCTCTCTTTGTCTCCAGCTCCATAACTCTGGTCCCAGCAGTATTCGAGAGGCTGAGCTCCAGATCGGCTGGCCTTCCCGTTTCCGTGACGAGAACCTGCTGTATGCTATGGAGATTCAAACTGACGGCCCAATTAGCTGCCGGACGAACACCAGCCTCAACCCACTCGGCCTTCAGGTAACACAACAATATACGAACATATACACACTCATGCATGGAGACATCAAAAACTCATTACAAGACCCAGATATATAATTATGGACATATTGCCTGCAGTGGAAATAAATATGCTTCATAGTATTTCTAACCACTTTGTTGTCTTCTATGAGACCACTGCAATTTCAGGCTTTTATTTATTATATTGCTAGCGGGTTATTCATCTATCCATTTCTCCATCATTTAAAACCTGCTTATTTAAAAACATAATTGTACCCGTTGTTCTGGCTGCGTTCCATGCTCTTTGCCAGTTGGCTCAAAACGACGGGGGACGGAGTATTACGCTTATTAGCAGAAATTAGACCTGGAATAGTTTCCAATATCTATGATATCATCTGCAGAGTAATTCAAAAAGAAAACACACAGTGATTTTTAAAAGTGCATAATTATGTCAGAAAGTGAAATGCTACGAGCTGTAATCATATAGGAAAACAAAATGAGGCCGATACACAGCATGTGGTCAAAGATCAGATTTTTGGGGGGGGGGTTCTTTCCAGTTTCCCAACATCTCCCAGTGTCCCTGTCACTGTCATTCCCTGTGTGTAGACTGGACTGATGGAAACACACTGGGTCAGCAGACACTTCTTTCACCTGACAGTGAGGAGTGTATGAAGAGCTGTTGCTCACACAGGAATTTTAAGATGTCAGTTTGGTCTCTGGTAACTTACAACAGATGTTAGCCAAGTTTCAACATTTAATAGCTTAATAATTAATCAGTAAATCTGAAAAGAATATATTAAGTCATTTGTGCCTGCAACAGAAATGTGTATTTCCTTTAGTGAAGGTGTTCTCTAAGCACAAATTTAAAGATATTTTCAAAACCGGTCAAACCATTTGGCAGAAAAGTGAGTTTTTCTTATCATGCTATATTTAGTCTTTGGGTACATAGAACTACTTTTATATATTTCATTATTTCTTCGGAAAAACAGTAGTCAAATGTGCCCAAAGACTACACAGGCTAAACTAACTGTATCTCAGAAACTACGAGGAGCACAATCAAGTGTTTGGTATCTATGAACTGATAACAAGTTGAATATCAAATATATTCATTCATTCATTTACCGTAACCGCTTATCCTGTTGGGAGTCGCGGGGGGCTGGAGGTGGGGTGCACCCTGGACAGACTATCACAGGGCTAACACAGAGAGACAGACAACCATTCACAGTTACACTCACGGTCAATTCAGAGTCACATATTAACCTAACCTGCATGTCGTTGGACTGTGGGAGGAAGCTGGAGTACCTGCAGAAAACCCACGCTGACTCAGTGAGAACATGCTAACTCCGTACATTTGAAAGAGCCAAACTGGCAGCACCACTCCTTATATGAAACATTTTACTACTGGAAGTAAATGGTAAATGGACTGCACTTGTGTAGCGCCTTTCTAGTCTTTACCACTCAAAGCGCTTCAACACTACATGTCACGTCCACCCATTCATACACACATTCACACACACTAATGGTACAGTCATCGGAGGAATTTGAGGATACTTCGGCATGCGGACTGGAAGAGCTGGGGGTCAGATGATCTTCTGATTAGTGGACGACCCGCTCTACCTCAGAGCCACAGTCGTCTGGAGTCAGTATGCACCGAAAATGACTGAATATGGAAATAAAGGAATTATTGGAAACACATGCAATATAAAGATAATTGGTGAATTGACAAAACTCATACAGACCCCATTCTACTTTTTGGGGGCTTATAGAAAATAACACAGCAGAAGAAATGGAAAGAATAGAAAGAAAGAGGTGGGAGAAAAAAAGGCAAAACACCCAATGTAGACACCCAAACCAAAATCAAATATATTGTATTGGTAACAAGAATCTGCAAATAGCTTTAGACTCTGTTATCTTCTCCAAATATTTAATGAAAGGTTGCCAGATGGCATTAAATACGTTTATCTGCTCATTTCTAATATATCTAATCCTCTCCATCTCATCATCAAGCCACGTTTTATTAATAGGAGTATCTTTACCCTTCCACAACATCATCACACATTTCTCAGCTGACATAAGGCAACAGTTGATAGAGGCACTGCTGTTACTGGGAAATGAACCCAGCCCTCCCCTGTGTTGGCAGGCCATTGTGTTTGCCTCTATGCCGCCCAGGTGCCCTGCAGGGTGAGACATTTGAGCAAGGTGACATTTAGTAAAACATTTATTTTACCATAATACATTTACACACCTGAAAGTATTTGCCAAAATACCGTTATTGTCCTCCGTGGGCTGTTTCTGCAGCTGCTACCCACTGAGCTGCAGGAGGAAAAGGAGAAAACTGTCGTTGCTAGGCTGCACTTCCAAAATTAGTTGAGAGGAATAAGCAAGTCATGTCCTACACATACTCGGATTTTCAAAATATTTTTGCTCTCCCAGGCCTCCGTCCGAAGCCAGACTCCTTGTGGAGAAACAATTAAAATATCTGGCTGTTATCTTTCTGTGAGCTGTGCCTCGGGTCATTCTGTCTCATTGGTTGTCTGCTGTCTGTCTTCTGTTGCTGTCAGCTTTACTGTATGAGCTCTAATCAGGAAATCTCTTCGAATCCCTCTTTCAATAAAAGACCTTCTGATCAGATCAGTAAATGTCACACGTTTCCACAGCTGGTGATTTGTGTTATTTTATTACATCTCTTAAAACGTCTTCAAAATCTTACTTTACAAGCACTCTCTGTCTTCAGGTCCAACGTCATCTCCTTCTCGTTGGCTGTCTGGGCTGTATCAGAGCCCATGTGCACCACAGATCATGCTAAACCACCAAAGTGTGATAATCAGTGTGTTCTGACTAATAACTGTCCTCAAAAGGCCAAAACACATGCTGTAGAAGGAATGCTAAAAGATAAAAGAGAGGACTGAGCAGGAAAGCAACATTTTCCTTTGTTAATCGGACCCATTTGCAAAAAAAATGTGATCATCTTCTCTCTCCAGATTCATCCAAATGTTGACAGCACTCTCTTGTACTTGTCTCAGATCTCCTCTCTCCAGGACACACCTGAATTATTGGGGTTCTTGAGGAACACCAGCGCTCCTCCTCACCGCCACAAACGAGCTGCCACTGCCGCAGAGAGTTACAGCGGTAAAACCTTGGTGAGCCTTTCACATGTACATTCTCTTAAGAAACTAAACCAAACGTTCATTTGTGATTCACAGGTGTGTAACGTCTCTTTGCTTTCTCTGCAGAACTGCACCAATATCTCCTGCCTGAGGATCATGTGTATCGTCGGCCGGTTGGATCGTGGGCACAGCGCCGTGGTCAAGATCCGCTCGAGACTCTGGGCGCACACTTTCCTGCAGGTCAGTCTCTTCATATGTTATCTTGAAATTTTTGGTTGACTATTTGCCTGATGCTTTACCTCTAAAACAGCAGTTATGAAGGCAACTTTACAATCAGGTGCATTTAGTAGCAGTTCTTGCTCATATCATTTAATCTTCATCAGCAGATAGAGTTTGCCCAGTTGTCATGGAACTGTTGATGTTCACATTATCACTTTATTGGGCACTTTAGGAACTTCTCATCCATATTGCCTTAAAACCAAAAGTTCAAACTAAACTTTTCTATATGTCTTACAAACCAACATAATAATCTTTGCCAAGGAGGTTGTGTTTTTGGTTCAGTTTGTTTGTTTGTCAGCAGGATTACAGGCCCAATTTTCATTAAACTTGGTGGAAAGGTGCAGCATGAGCCAAGGAGGAACCCATTAAATTTTGTAGCAGAGCCAAATCACATGGCAGATACACAAATTATGTTTCCACCTTCATTAACATTGTGAGATAGGGCATTTGGCCTTGGTGGAGTAAATACCATACACTAATTAAATTAAAGGACATGGTGCTAAACCTGCACTATATGAAAAGTGTCCTGAGATAACTTTTGTTATGATTTGGTGCTATATAAATAAAACTGACTTGACTTGACTTGACATCTTAAGATCCAGCAGATGGTGGTAAAGTTCAGTAGTAAGAAAATCAATAGTAAAGCCAACTGTAGAAATACGAAGACTCCATATTATAATCCACATTTGCAGACCAGAACAACACTAACATCACTTTTCTGGCATGGTGCGGCTATGGAAACGTAAATACATGTTATTTCAGTCTAAGCATTTGATTTGGAAGGTACATATAAAATACACAGCTGACCATTTTTGATGTTATCCTATAGTTTGGGAAATATATCCAGACACATATAGCGGCTGCACTTGCAGCTTTGTATATTATAGGAGACTGGACTATTGGCCTTCACAGAGGTCTGCGCTCTGTGCCCTTCTAGTGGAAATATGTGATTGGTCAAAATCTGCTTTTTATGTAAATATCAATGTTACATATTTATCTTACAGCGGCGTAACGACCCCTACATCCTCAACTCCACTGTGTCCTTCATGGTCATAGCCATGCCGTACCGCATTCAACCCTCCACCCTGCCTCAACACACCACCTCGGTAAGATGCAGGCAGTGACAGAAGTGTGTTATTTTTAAGGAAAAGGACATGTATCAGCACTTCAGAACGTCTAACTGTCTGTGTGTGTCCTGCAGATGGGGACCCTGGTGTTATGGGGGACTCCTGATGTGTCGTTTGCTGTTCCACTCTGGGTCATCATCCTGGCCATCCTGCTGGGGCTGCTGGTGCTGGCCATGCTAACATTAGCCATGTGGAAGGTACATACACACATCACCCAGCATTCCTTGTGGTAACGTGACTATCCAGTATTACACTAATGGGTTAATGTGATTCCCTCAGTGTGGGTTCTTTGACCGGGCGCGGCCACCAGCCGATGATGACATCTCCGACCAGGAGCAGCTGACGTCTGATCAAACAGGCGATGCCTAAGACGATACATGACAGCTCCCGATTGGAGGACCACGGTTTGGGAGGGATATGCACCTTCTGAGTAACTTAAATCAGATCTGAGATCTGTATTAGTTGGACCCTACATTCCTCGGCTGGAGGTCTTCTGCCTCTAATGAAACTGACAGACTGAAGACTGCAGCGCCAAACAGACTGGGACCAAAGAACGAGGTTCAAACCAGACAGAGTGGGACCAAAACACACTTAACAGGCTCAAGCACACACACACACACACATGTCCATTGTTAAATGTATCCATTGTGATGAAGCAACACAGCTGAAGACAGGATGGACTTTGTTGTGAAGACAATACTTTAAATGTGTCGGATCATTTCAGTGTGTCTGTGTGAGTGAGGCACAGAGAGACTTGAGATCAATGCACAAGTGGTTTTGTGAGTGTGAGAGTGTCTATGTGTGTGTGTAGGTACTGTACATGTGTGTGCCCCTTAGGCGCCTTTTGTGTCATCCTTTCATTCAATTATGAAATTCTTTCCCCAAGTGATTTTATTTATCCTAGTCTTCTTTTTACTGGGCTGTATACAGATTTATCACACACACACACACACACACACACAGATGCAGCCACATGCGTAAACACAAAGGCACAAAGTTGATGTCTATATTTATGAATGTATGTGCAATATTTGGGCGTTGCGTGATACTGAAGCTTGTTTACACTGGCATTATTTTATTAGAGCTTAATGTTTCCATTGTTTATGTATATAAATGATTAATTGGTATAATAGATTTTAGTGTTGCTGAAAAACAAAAGCAATTGTTTGGACTGGTTTACAGTAAAGCCCCACCACACGAGTTCAGAAAAGTGAGTCGACAAATAACTAACTTATTATTGTCTTGATAGAATAACTTTAGAATTTTATCTTTGAAGAAACAGATCATATCTCCACAGCCAAAGCCCTGCCCTGCTACTTCAAGGTTCACGTGTATCTGTTACTTTGGATATTTTTTTTTAACGTGGCAGTCATTAAGACTTCAAAAACTCGCTGCAAAGATAAACAGTCCGTATGAAAAACACACTGTAGACGGTCTGAGACTGTGTACATGACTGCACGTGCTGTATGGCATTTAACAGTGTGTTTAATGTTGTCACTCGCTTATCTGATATTAAGTTATCATGCATAGGCAGGTAGAACAAAGCAGTCAGGGCATCAACGGCACCCTGAATTTAGAATGAACTTGTAATGTGTCATGTTTGAGTTGTATTTGGTTTCTGTATCAAGTGTGAAGTTTTATCAGAATAAAGTGTTGTTTGATTATTTGTCTCATCCTCTGTTGTATATTAGGTAACTAAACACTCACACACATAAAACTGCATAAAATCCAGACAGAAAAAAAAGAGAAAAAATTAAAAAGAACTTAATTAACTGACATATTTCAGAAAAATGCAACAAAAATGAATGAAAACCAATCAGTCCACAGCACTCCAATTAAAGCAAAGAAATGTATAAAACACAATGCTGAGAAAAGAAGAAGAAAAAAATATGTATTTTGTTGCAAAAAAGAGCACCGAAAGATGATTAGACATTAAAAAATGTGTTTGGTATGAAACATAAGAACATAAGAATTACATATAACTGTAGTGTCAGAGTTCCCAAAATCTTTTCTTGTGAGCCCTGTCTAATAAGAACTCATTAGAGTGAAGGCGGCTGTCTCCACCTCAGAGGAAGGACTCTTGCTCCCCCAGCTGGTGCAGTGTAAAATTAAACCTGCATGAATGTTAACAGGAGGGGCAGCACAGTAAAATGTGGAGGTGACATGAGCGGCAGGACAGGGACCTCTTGTGGTGATGACTTGAACAAAGCTCTGTGTTAGACCTTGTGATGTCAGCATAAATTAAACAGAAAACACAAGTGACTCTAGTATTTTCCTGAAACAAGATGGTGCTGTCAATAGAGAATTACGCTTGTGGTCATTGGTGTCGTGGTAGTTGATGAGGTGGGTGTACTCCTTTGTAGATGGTGTAGGTTACTGAGGAGGAAGAGGGTTATACATGATGGGAGATTGGGTTTGTGAAGCAACTAAATGTTTAGTATCAAAGGGGCAATTCACCCCAGAATAAAGATACATATTTGTCCTCTTACCTGTAGAGCTGTTTATCAGTCTAGACTGTTTTGGTGTGAGTTGCAGAGTGTTGGAGATAACGACTGTAGAGATGTCTGCCTTCTCTCCAATATAATGGAACTACATGGCACTCAGCTTGTGGTGCTCAAAGCACCAAAAAATGCATTTGAACAACTCAACAGCAATGCCTCTCTCTAGAAATTATGACTCAGCTACTTTAGATAATCCAAAGACCTTGTTGTGAGCAGTTTCATATAGAAACTATTTTCTCTCTGATGAACTACACTCACCAACCGTATCCCCACACAGAAAAAAGCATGCATCTACTCATGGACAAGAAGCGTATGCACAAAATGTAAACATTAACAGCATCCTCCTCAGATGGGCTGTAAGGTTAGCGAGCTCAGTGGTGCTAGGAGAGCTAGCAGTAGATGCACGCTTCCTTCTGTGCGGTGATACGGTTGGCAGGTGTAGTTCATCAGAAAGAAAATAGTTCCTACATGAAACTGCTCACAACAAGATCTGTGGATTATCTTGAGTAACCAGGTCGTGATTTCTGGAAAGAGACATTGCTGTTGAGTTTGTCAAATGAATTTTTTGGCACTTTGCGCACCACAAGCTGAGTGCCATCTAGATCCAGACATCTCTAGAGACAATATCTCCAACACTCAGCAACTTAAAACAAAACACTCTAGACTGATAAATAGCACTACAGGTAAGAGAGAAAACATGTATTTTTGATTTGGGGGTAAACTGTCCCTTTAAATTTTATGAGGCAAACTCCCATCATCTCTCCAAATTCATTATCTGTGTAGCAGCTTCAAATATTTGTTGGACCGGCACAGTGCCTACAGATAACCCACAGAAAGTGAATCCACACTGCACGTCTAACTTGAATATACCTTTAACAAAACATTCTCTTATCTACTTACATTCAATGCAGAGTAATGCATGTTTCTATTCCACATTAAACCAAGAATGTAAAATTTAAAAAGTAATATCTGTATATCTGTAAATTTAGAGCCAACTTGTACATGAATAATTTATTTACAGAGTTGTTTGAATGGTCAGAAGAGGTCAAAATAGTGCAGCACATCAAGTTAGAGCTTTCTTGTGGCATGAACTGTGAATAAATCCATGCACACTTAGATCCGACTGCTGCGGATATTTAATCTTTAGATTTTTCCACAGCAGCATGAATCCAAACATTATTTGTCATTTTTGAGTTATTAAACTGCAAATCGTATTATTATTCATCAGAAGTGAAGCTAGGAGCCCCGATCATTTTGAAACACCAATTTACATGTCATCTATTCTTCCCTTTAACTGAAGGCCTGTGTGCATGTTCTCAATATAATTGGAGACACAACAGGCAGCCTTTCAGGCCGTGACCTTTCATGCGCACTTCATGTGACTGAGGCAGTTTAATAATATGTAATGATGCTGCTCATGGGAAATGTCTTTTTGATGATTTATCACGTTGATCATCATTGCAGAGTACTGATGACTTTCAAGTTCATTCTAATTTTTTTCCCTCATTCTGTAGGTTTGTGATTCTTGATTTATTTTAAACGATTAATTACATTAAATTAAGTTGAATTAAATTAAATCAAATTAAATTAAATTAGATTAAATTAAATATATTGTAGGAAAAAACCCTAAAAAACAGAGACAGACAAGAAATCAATGAGAAATATAAATTCACATTTCATGTCCGAAAAGGAGCAGGAAGAAGCAACATGCTTTTCTAGTCCTACCGCCAATCTCAAACAAGAGCTGCCTTGTACATATATCTAATGTTATATTTTATATTTAAGAGTAAAGTGATCAGGAAAAAAAGGAAATACGGAAAGATTATTTATTAAGGAAATGCAATTTTTAAAAAAAACTCTCTAAAAGAAAAAGATCTTGATGATTAATGTGTTATATAAAAACATCTGTTGTAGCGAGAAAAACTACAAAACGCAGAACAGTATCGGTAATTTTGCAATCAGAAATTCTGCAGTCACTCTCTCCAAATAGTCCCCAGTTCAGTCTTATCATGGCTGGTATTCAGAATATGAAAGTTTCTTTTGGGAAATATCAAAGCAGGAGAGTGGAGGTGAAGATATTATCAGGCATATCTCAAGTGGAAACATTTATCACAGCCGCACAGCTGACAAACCACAGAGTGCTGCCAAAACACACTGTCTCCGTCTCTGTCAATCTCACAAAAAAAGAGACATACTGCATGTTTTTTTCTTTATACTCTTTTATTTCTTTGAATATATTTGATCAAATGTAAAATCAAACATTTGAAGTAAAGATTTAACAGTTTTTGACTAGCAAACCTCAACACCATCAAAATAAGGGAACATTATTGATACTTACTACATACTGTACGTAGGACGATACATACTGTATCTTAGCTGAGATTTATCCAACAAACAGACCCGAATTACAAAATCTTTTTTTAAAAGTCTTTTACTCCCATAATTTCCCGTTTTTCTTTTTTTGAGCTGGTGCGAAAGAAAACATCTTAGGTGAAGCAATATCCTGTATTTCTTTTCAAATAAATGATGATGTATTTTTTTTAAATTAAACTTCACTTCAAAGGTCTGTACATGGGGATCAGTGTTTATCCTCTCCACTGGTAACAAGGTCATACCAACATTATAATGGAAGACTTTGGCTATTTACAAATCGCTGAGATGCTGTACTGTTAGTGTACAGTTTCTCTCAGACATGCTGTACATTACTTCTGTGTATTAGTTAGACTAAAACACCCCCCACCCCATATAACAAAGTGCAATTCCATAGATCACCACAAGGCGGTGCTTTTACACCATATTCAACATTATTTAGAAAGGCTCTGAAAATTACAAATTTTAAGGGGCCCATCTTGAGCTTATTTGTGAGCAAAAGGGGTGTATAGTTATTACTAAACCTTTCAACTCAAAGCCCCTGCACACCTGTGATCCACCTTCAGGGGTGTTATGCTCTGATTAGACCTCTTCTCAGGACTCTGACAGCATGGACAGACTGCACTTAATTTGTAATCTCCTTGATATACATGTTGGGGCCTATCAACTTCCAGCTTTATTCCTATGCACTGAGTTTAGTGACTCGACCTGAGCTGAGGTCTGATCAGCCAGGACACCTTTGTGGGTGTGCAGGGCATGTTAGGAACATTTAAACATTTTGGGGAAATACAGTTACTTGCTGTCCTGCCAAAAGGTAGATGTGAAGATTGATACCACGGTTGTGTTTATAAGCTACCCCCAGCAGCCAGTTAGCTTAGCTTAGCACAAAGACTATAATCAGGGGGAGCCAGCTAGCCTGGCTACATGCTAGTTTGTTTAATTTATTCAAAAACTGACATGTAATAATGGTACCTTGTGATTTTACAGGGTTGAATGTGCCGGACTATTTCCTGGAGTTTCCACATGTTGCCTGACAAACTTACAAGATTTCAGGGAAGTTTTGGCACCCAGTCAAGAAATAGTCTGGCACATTACATCTCCATGAAACCACAATGTGACGCTTTTTACTCCTCGTGTCCGGGCACAGTCACACATTAGCAAATGCAGGTGAGTGACCATCACCTGCGGGGCCATATTTGTGCTGAGTGTGGGTAGTGCCAGTTGGGACGCACACGGAAAGCTAGCTTGCTAATTAATGCAATGAAATATGATGTTATTGGTGTATTTTAGATTTCCTTATGTTCCGTGCTTGTCTCCTAACTCACTACCAGCCAGGCAGCATCTCTTATGTGGGGTAGTTTACATTTTTCATAGCCGATATCATACAATGTTGACTTGGTTTGACACAGCAAAAATCACACACGTAGGCTACAACCTCACTAAGTTCACTAAAGTCGATATTAGCATGATGCAAGGATGCAAATTTGCTTTGCTGCCGGAAGAGAATGTTTTATTCACCCCTTCCCTTACATGGAATGGAAGGTGAACAGGAAGTGAATATTCGCCAATGTTAATTTTAGACTTGTGTGGCCTCACTCTTACATCTCGTTCAAACTGACAAGTGAGTGAACATCAGATTGTTTCAGTGTATCCCAATGAAGTTATCCTAACCTGCTCCATGCATCAGCAACTGCTTGCCCTGCCGCTATTTTAGCGAAGCTTCTCGCACCTCCAACCTATTTTCAGAACAATAACAAGCCATTGCTTAGGCTCACTCAGGGCTTGATAGGCTCCCTGAATGCTGTTGCCGCTTGCAGTATATCAGGACACTTTTCGAGTTTGCTCTCTCACTGTATGTTAGGAAAAGGTGTGACATGTTTGTCAGTGAGCTTTACTTGTGCCACTAGGTGGCTGATATTACCTTAGGACAGAGCAGAGTCTTTATGTACAGTCCATGGGAAAGAGCCATGCTAGCTGTTTACCCGTTTCAAGTCTTTATGCTCAGCTAAGCTAACTGGCTGCTGCTGCCTCGTATTTATCAATCAATCAATAAATTTTTATTTATAAAGCCCAATATCACAAATCACAATTTGCCTCAGAGGGCTTTACAGCATACAACATTCCTCTGTCCTTTGGACCCTCACAGCAGATAAGGAAAAACTCCCCCAAAAAAAACCCTTTAACGGGGAAAAAAAAAAAAAAAAGAATTTACTATTCGAATGTTAGAGTGGTATCAATCTTCTCAACTTGACTTTATTTATAAAGCATCTCTCATACCCAAAGTGCATCCAAAGTTCTTGTATAACTCTCAGCAAGTAAACTAATTAGTGTATTTCCCAAAATCTGAAATTGCTCCTTTAAGCATCAATCCTACATTTCACAGATTTGTCTGCGTCATTAAGTCATTTCAGCTTTGTAATTGAAAACTAACAATTTCTTAACAAAAAAAAAATAGAAATACAAACACAGGCCAGGCTCACAAGAGAAATGGCTACAAAGACAAACTGATGAAACAGTACCTCTACTTTGTAACAGTGAAGAATATAAGACCACATCATTTTTGGAGAAGAACAGTCACTGGGCAGTGTTTAGCCTGAGCAGTCAAACACAAACAGAAGAGAACAGTCTGGGTTTACAATAAACACCTTTCAGGAGTTAGAAAAGGTTAATGGCTATTATGATCAATTGCAGTTCATATTCACACCTACTGCATGTTACAGTGTGCAAGTCAAATTCGATTCTGAGGAGGCCAAATGTATGAGGATGTTCCCAAAAGAACTGTAGCACATTCATGAACATTAGATCAATACCTGAACTGACAAAAACAATAGCAGGACCACTTAATATTGGTGAGCTAATAGAATGATTGAAGAAGGAGGCGCTGTGGCACATACAGTACATAGGCTACATAAGGGTAAGAATATCTATACACACACTGTACACTCTCTAGGATACAATTTACTGTACATGATCAACTCTAGCTGGCTCTTCTCTTTCATTCTCTGTATAGTAGCTCTATCAGTCATCAAAAATAAAGTTGAGATAGTTTGCCCGATGTGTTTACATTCCCTGCCCTGGTATATAATGTTTTCTCTCAATGATAAACCTGTAAGACAGATGAAAAACAGTCAGTTGATTATTCTCATTTTATCTGACAGCTGAGGAACAGGGACACCACAACAACCACCACTACTACTACCACCACACTCCTGCTGGATGCTTCATCAAAGTGCTGCTGCTCAGAAAACACACACACACACATGACTGTGGACATGCACATACTGTCTCAGGCCTACACAAACACACGCACACACACATACAGACACACATTGTTCCTGAGTATGAACTGTAAGATCTTTATTTTGGCTGTACTCTAAAAAGAAATGACATTATGTATGCTGACCTAAGAGAAAGAAAGCTGTTTTAATCCAAACAGCCATACTCTGATATAACAGGTATGGACTTAAGAAAGGCATACCATCACTGAAAAAATAAGTTTTAATGTTAAAACCCTAAAAACATGCTGCTGTGAACTAGGTACATATATCTAAGGCCATAGCTTCTGTAAAGACATCAACAGGACAGATCAAAAGGATGGGAAAGTACAATTTTTTCCATCAATAAGTAAGTATCATGTCATTTTAATCTTATGGTGTGTTTGCATTTTAAGTTGCTTTAATCAATATTTTATACTAACAATGGGTCACACTGCTATGTGCAATTTGAAAGGGAGATCATTATTAGCAGACTCTGTGCATCTCTCAGCTCTACAGAGCTGTTTAGCCTCCTTCAGCTCATCAGTTTTTGTTTTATGTCCTGCAACATTTTCTCACTGCTCTCATCGGGCATGGCAGCTAGTCAGTTCTAATAAACCCATTCTGAACTACCTGCACATCACCAAACAGCAAACAGATAACGTTAGCAACTAGCTTGTGATCATGACGGAGAATTTAGCGGCTTAAAGGTAGAGTAAAGAAATCTGGTTTTCACACCCAATCCTGGTTCTGTGAATAAGAAACAAGAGAAGTAGCACACAACAGTATTCCAGCCAATCAGCATCAGGTTGTTATTGTTGTGCATAGGGGAAAGACCATGGATGTACAAAGAGAAAGGCAGTGTGAGCAAGAGGGACAGTACAACTGAGCTTCTGAAGGAGAACTGATGGGAGGGGTGTATTTGTTTGGGTGCTGAGTTTGACTATTAACAATCTTTCTCCAGAATTGCTTACTCCACCTTTAAGGGCTAGAGATTTGTTGCAGGAGTTGGTTGAGACCAAAACAGAGCAAAAAAGGTAGGGTGAACTGGTCTGCATCACATGACTCCAAACAAATGATTATCTGTGTTGCTGGATCTGTTGTTGTTTTCTCTGTTTGCTGTATCAAATCTAAAAAGTGGTATCACAACAGTGTTGTGTTTACAGTTTACTGTGCTGCCCCCAAGTGGCCAAAACATCTATACAGTTAGCCAGCTATAGTTTAAATCGCAAAATGAGTCTATGCATAAATTGGCTAAAAACTCATCGGCAGGTAGATGAGAAATACCTCGACTTCCCTATGTGTACAGATTTGAAATGCTGCACAAAGCAGTCCTTATGGACGAACATCAACAGGTGATGCATGCTGTCCTTGAAAGAAAGTATGAAACTTATAAACTACTGCGGTAAATTTGACTGAGGAACGTCATCAGAGAAGTGCACCCATGTCCAACTGCTGTCACACACACATTGCAAAAGCAATGGTATCAAATTCTACATTGATTGAGAACTAATTCAGTGATTTACATTCAGGCCTTTTCAGTCTTGATATTTGCAGGTTTAATTGACTACTGAGCTCACAGCTACAGCCACACAAACACAACTTAATTCTGTGCTCTGTTTGACAGCCACACAGAAAAACACAAACACGCACAGGCACATACGCAGAAAGACAAGTGGCACAACGCCACCTGTGGCAGCGCACACACCTGCAATGGTATGAAGATGAAAAATAGTAACAAAATTAAACTTATGAGATACACAAGGCAGCAGAGATCACAGCCATGATGATTGAGCAATATCACTGAAACACCAAAGGTCTCTCTTTGACTCCAACCACTCACAAACGCCACTCACTGCAACCCAAATAAACAAACAAAATGAGAGTCAAAATATGGTTACCCACTTTCTACAAGCTGACATCGGGGTCTGTGCTTGTTCATGTGATAAGAGGAATGGTCAACTGGTCTGTATCCAACAGGTTTGAGCCACGTGACAAAAGAGATCCAGCTCATGATATGTGACACCCCACTCAAGTGTCTCTCAGGTGTCTGACCGCCACTCATACTCAACATTCACGCTGCATTCATTTTTGCTTTCAGCATTGATTGCACTGATCTCGCGTGTGATACCACTTATGAAGGTGCTCTACTGTACTTCATCGTAGATATCAGACTTGTGTGAAAGAAAAAGAAAACATGTAAATACTGTGTAAACTCAGCCTATATTACAGTAGTCTGGATAGAGACGAAAGAGAGGGGATAAACACAAAGCAAACCACAGGTAATCAAAATTCCTTTAAAAGTTCTCTCAACAGTCTATTCTTTTGTTCAAGCACCTTTCACTCCCGGTACTGGAGTGGCCCTCTATGCTGATTTTAACCTCCTGAGGGATGAAGGAGGGTTTGGGCAGAGTCAGAGGAGGCTCCTCCTCCGCTCTCTCAGTCTGGTCTCGCTCTGGAGCTGACCAGCGTCTCTTGCGGACTGTGGGTCTCTCTGGATCACCACATTGTATTTTGGTAAGTGCAGGCATGTCTGTTTTAACTGATTCCTGTCTTACTTCAGTCCCAGAGACTGCCAGCATTGGTCCAGTTCCGTAGATCCCCTCCCCTGGTCCTGGAGCTAGTCCCAATCCTGGTGGTAGCTCTAGTCCTGGTCCCGGTCCAGTAACCTGCTCCCTCTCCAACCTGTCTGCACTGGAAGCCTTCATGAGAAGGCCACCGTTTCTGCCTGCAGTGTTTGGACTCACACTGTTTCTTACAGCGGCATCCACATTGTGACAGGAGTCAGAGAGGTGACCGGTCTTCAGCTTGGTCCCCAAAGCCTGGCTGTCTGTTACTGTTGTGGTCCTCAAGCCGCGGAGGGTCAGCGACACGCATACATCGCCCACACACAGCTTGGCGCAAGACAGCTCAAACAGCTGGGTGGTCCTGTCTGGGCAGCAGGACGACCAGCCCTGGCCAAACACAAAGAAGGGATACTCCACCAGCACCTCTACACACACCTGGAGATGAGCAAACACACCAATAAACACAGTCAGCTTTTAGCTCAATACAGACTGAAATATGGGTTAAGGATTTATATAAGAAACACATCTGTTTAAAGCCACTGTGTGCACATTTGTATGGGATAATGCATCTTGGAAATTATTCTGTTGGCATAGGTTTTTGTTTGTAGAACAACAAGCCTTAGGCCCTTTCCACAGAAGACATTTTGACGTGCCGCAGCGGGAACTCACAGGTATGATAATAAAATTAATGATTGCTGAGTTTCATCCAGCTGCTTCAGTTTCTGGGTCCTGGTACTGTGCATGCTGGCTCACTGTCACACTGTCATAGCTTACTGTGACACTTAATGGAGTGGAGCCATCGTTAATGTTATTATTTACACCTGTGCTTTTCCTGCTTTGACAAGTCAAAATGTCTGCTGTGAAAAGGGTCTACTGGTGCAGTCTGCTCTAGAGCCAGAGCAACATATTGGCACAGCTAATAAAATCTTAGTTTACCACAGATATGTCAGTGTTGCCATACATGTCTGTCTAAAAATAAGACTGCAGTACTGACAGGCAAAACATGTTTCAGGTCATTTTTAAATGATGTCCTCATTTGTCTATCAGGGGGCAATGACTAATTTTCCATAAAAAATCAATTATATATGTATGTAAATTTTCCCACTCAGTACAACTCTTTACAGGAGCTGTATGTGACAGTCACAGCATACAGCTTTGATTCAGGGTCTGGAGCTGGATTGTCTACACACAGTTCTCAACATGGAGGTGGCTGAGCCAACAGCTAGCAGCTAACAGTGCTAACTGAATAAACAGCACTAACAGTGGCAGCAGGGTTGACAGAGCTAACACTGTTACCTGGGGGGAAGCCAGAGCACAGTGCAGAGCACAGGTGATTAGTTAGGCAATGGGATACACACTCACATGAGAGGTTTGCTTATACAGGTTTCTGCCAGACAGACATTTCTAGCAGATATCTATTCATTATACCCAAACCACGATAGTTTAACTAACCTTCACCAACTAATCCCTTTCTAGGAGCAAACTTCTCCCAACAGTGATGCGCACACAGGGACTCACATGCACAAATATGCCCGCACAGATGGACTGTCTACCACAACATCAGACAGAAAAGCTTTGATTACAACACACACAGAGGTAGAGTAAGTTAATTCTCTGCTCAGGATGCCATTACAACACTATATCTTTACAAAGTAAATAGTGGTTTGCTGCTGTATAAATGCCCTGAATGTTGCATACAGCTCCTTATAAAACCAAATTCAACAAATCCTCATCAAAAAGGTTTTTTTTGTGGCATGTATTTATTTATTTAAACAAAAAATCCCTTTAAACGTGTAGTGTGTTAATCTGGAGAAATCTGTTTGTCGAGTCTCATTCCCAGCTCATCAAATACTAACACTTTGGGTTGATGGTTCAGTCCGACGACCACCAGATGACCTGGGAATGCGATTTCTCCAGAATTGCAAACTGAACCTTTAACTCTAAAATCTCAGTATTAGAATCCAGTATCAGTGGAGTTCTGTAGCCATTTTAAGACATGGGGTCCATAACATTGCTCCCTTTATTTATCTATGACAGTAATGACTTTTGGCCTTTCAAAAGCCAAGCTCTGTGTAAATAAATGTCATATTTTGGCATATGTTTCACAGGCAGGAGCCGTGTTGGTTGCTGGAGAATAATCAGTAGGTTGTAAAACAATAATATGAAGGAAGAAGAGTGTAAAACAACGTTATGAGGGAAGAAGAGTGTTGGCAATTCTCTCAGTTCTGCATCAGAGATGGATTTCATGGATTTTTATTTTGCAGCTGAGGACTTAATGGATGATCAGAGTGAGCACAAGGGGAGCTCAACCGTGCTTGTCGCTAATGGATCCCTTCATTCATTTTCTCATCAACTTCAATACATTTAGACAGAACATAAAATTCTGGTGACTTCATATTTATGTGTGAATTGCAATCTGTCACAGTGGCTTTCCAATACTGTCACTGGGGGGCGCCAAAGACTTTCACATTCTATACATAGTGGCTTTAAAAATTAAATACATGATTAATCATTTAAGAATGATGATGAATGATGAATAACTTACCTGAGCTTTGAGCTCTCCCACAGAAAACTGTATGACCACAGCATTGGGACTCTGTCCACTGTCAATACGCTCAACAGTGCTGGAGTCGATCTTCAGCTCGCTGCTTATCTCAGCACTCTGGATGAAGTCTTCCGTCTTGAGGTCCTCCACACGCTTCAGCTCCCCATCGGCCAGCTGGATGATGGAGCCTCGCATGAAGAATGGAGGAAGCGCCACAGGGGAAGAGGGAGAGGAGATGGAGTGGGAGGCCTGGATGGAAACAGGGGCGGGACTGGGGACAGGAGCAGGAGTTGGGGAGGGAGCTGCCACCACTGCAGGAGCCGGGTTAGAGGGCAGGACTGGCATCGCTGGTGCCTGTGCGATGGCAGGGGGTGGTTGATTTCCATCTGGCCCAAGTGCCTCACACTTAGACAGGGCTGTGGCCAGATAAGCATGCGGCATGGCGGTGGATATTTGAGGGGCAGTGGTAGCAGTCAGGGCACTGACAGTACGACTGACCTCAATTTCTGTGCCGTTATTAGTGCCACTGACTGGGATGAGGAGGGACTGGCCACTCGGGATGACCAGGTGCTGAGGCAGTGCCGCATGGTAGCTGACAGCGTGCTGATTTGCACTGGTGATATAGCCGATGATTGGTGGCTGTGTGGAGGAATAAAGACTGGCTGGCAGCTCCTCGGGGGGTAGAGTGGTTTGGATGACTGTATGAGGAGCAACAGACTTCACCACATCTGAAGAAGAGAGGGAGGTGAAGGAGGAAGATCTGGACACTGGCTTCCCCAAACAGATGCCTCCTTTTTCAGTCTGGACTAAAGAGATTTTATTTGAGCCAGTTTCCCGTTCAGCTCCATGGTTGGGCTGGGCCAACAGCACCAAGGAGGTCTGGAGTCCTGCAGGGTTTTGGCCGTAGTCTGCAGGCAGGAGGATATGTCTGGCCTCATAGCTCTGGACCTGCTGATGGTTCACTTGATGACTGGGAGTTTTAGTCTGTTTGACCACCTCTAATTCCCCGTTCAATACACCCTTAGTATGCCCCTCTGGTTTCTTTCCAACTGAACCATCTGCATACTGAACCACCAGTTGTGAGGGAGCGATGGTGAGCGTTTGAGGGAGGACGGCTGTGTGAGGGTGGAGCTGGAGGTGGGCTGTGGGTGAAGTGACGGCATTTCCGCTGACAGTCAGAGGCGTTCTGCTGTCGAGATGAATGTACTGGCTGGTGACTTGGGGGGAGCTTGGAAGTGACACAGGAGCAAGTTCTGTGGGGGAGAGGCCTATTTGAAACTGCTGCTCCCCTTTGGTGTTGGGGGAGATGAGGGCAGTGGTGTAACCATCCAGCTGGGGACGCTGTCCTATGGCTGAGCTGTTAGGTGCAGAACCAGCATTGGCAGAGATGATGTGAGAGGAAATGTAGCCAGCATAGGGTCCAGAGCTGATGAACTGAACGTTGGGTCCCAGCTGGGCAAACTGGATAGTCCCGGCCTGCTGGGGAAGGGCTGTGGGGTAAACTGCAGGCAGAGAGGCCAGGGGTACGGCAGAGAGAGGAGTGGCAGAGGAAGGGATAGAAGTAGAAGGAGAAGAGGAGGAAGTGGAGGAGATGGGACATCTCGGACTCTCTGCGTCCCTGGATCTGCAGCGCTCGCTGGCTACACTTGCCAGCCATGCTAGGTTCTCTGTGTGGGGACTGTCAGTGACTACTGCAGCTGGAGGTGTTGCTGTGGCTACTACCACGGGCCTCTGCTCCAGAGCCAGGATCTCACGCTTCTTAGGCGGCAGGCATCCATTACTCCGCTCCTGGTTGGACTTCATTGTGCCAGCGTGGTTCTAATATTCCCAGGTATTAATTCTAAATTCTTCTGGGTCTGTCTTTCTCTCTCCTCGATTATGTGCAGCAGTCGGCCTCTCTGTGTGCTGTGTGGCTCTGGCTCTTCTTGTGTTCACTGGTGGTCAGCTCCAGGTCTCAGACCAGAGAAGATGGAGTCACTCCAGCTCACAAAATGAGCTCCATAGACTTCATGAGGAATCATCTCTGACCGATCCACCTCTTCCACGATGTCGACAGGAATCTGATGGCAGAGAGAAACTCAAATGAGACACTAAAAATCAAATTTATAAGTTTAAATCATATGCTGTGCATGTTTTTAAGCCCTCTAGGACAGCTTCTAAATTGGGGCAATATAGATAAACTTGACTTTACTTGACTTGAAAATCAATTCAGTCTCATTAGTCTAATTGCACTGCAGAGCTAGCTCAGTAAGCACAGTCTGTGTTTATGAACCATATTCACAAAATGTTCCTGCAGGGCTGCAAATGCAAAACAGCAAACACCAAAATACTTCACTGTTAAAAATGCCCTCACTTTCATGTCAGTTAAGGTGTTGTTCTTTGTTTTGCCACAAGGTGGTACCTGATATAACAACTGCATCTGATTTGTGTTAATGCACTTGAACACTACATGTAGGCCATTCTGTGTACATGTTTTTCCGAGATCAGCTTCTAAAGATGCCCCTCGAGGATCTACATGGACTAATCTGTCAAAATTCAACCAGCCTTTCCATGAGTAATGATATATGACTTGCAGGAAAGTACAGTACGATGTTGTGTGTCATCATTTACATAACATGGAAAAAGCTCTTTCGTGTTTTCACCAGGCAGGAGTTTCCTGAACTGCGGTGTTTGTGTGTCTGGCTGTGTGTGTGTGTGCGTACGCACTCGTGTGTACAGGCTAAGTGTATGTGCGTTGCTGTTGGCTGTTATCTTGCTCCAGGCTCTAGGGTAAGAAAGCAGAGCAGTGAAAGGAGAACAGCACAGAGTAACAGCCTCAGAGGAGCTTATGTTTTTGTCTTTGTTTTAACACTCCCTCGGTCTTGTGTTGAGTCAGTGGGGCTACTGTAAATATAACATCCACCTCCAGACAGGAACTCTGGGTCAGTGGGCACATCGGAAAAAAAATGAAGTGAAAACAATATGGCTTGCAATTTGATTATGGAACATTCTGCAAGAAGTGTAAATGGGCCTCACTGAAGTGCTTCAAAATATTTTAACAATGGCTTTCCGCTGTACCCCGTTTGAGTGGTGTTTCAAAGTTCAAGGGAATACAAAGTGGACAACAAACAATGAATGAGTAGGTCCTCTTAGAGTTTGGTTTGTTGAGAGGCAGACTGAAGGCTGGGTTAAATGAGTAATGGAAAAAGCTCTTTATTCCCAACAAGATGGAGAGGTTAGTGGAACTCATGACATATAGAAGATGGATTAGTGAAAGGTAACAAACTATGTCAACGATCCCCAGCAGCAGCTAGCCATTATCAATGTTTCACTGTAGGGCTACCCCAAAATCTGGTCTGATATACTGTTGATTATTATGTATGCATGGTCACCTAGCAAAACACGACAATATGCAGTGCATCCATTAAAGCAACGACGATAAAATGCAGCTTTTAGCTTCCCATGAGCTGATTTTTTTTCACAGTTTCTTTTTCAGATTGACTGTTCTTTCCTGCAGGCTTATCTGTGGGTCAATGCACACGACTCTGAGTTGTTCATTAGCCAGAGGCACCACAGAGATGGAGTGTATGACACACACTCTCACACATCCATCCATTCATTTTTCTCCCCCTACATTCCATTCAGAGGTGCCGGGCTATTTGACAGTGCTAAATTGTATTTTCACATTACAGAGGAGGTTCACTACAGCAGGCAGACATGTTACATAAAGACAGAGGGGGGAAACAAACACAGAAGGCGACCTTGGTCAGTTTCTATTGAGATGCATCTACCTTTAGTGTTGGCTGTGACAAGGTCACTGCATCCATAAGCAACGAAAAACCTCCGTTCAATTCATCTAACCATACAGCCTGGTAGATCCAACAGATGTAACAAAGGGGGAGAGCAGCAGAGCTGGAGATACAGAAACAGAAAAGAGGAGAGTGAGGGGGAGGAGAGGGAGGCAATGGAAGATGACAGAACTGTGTAGAAGGAGGAAAGGGAGTAAGAAGGGAGGGGGGTGAGAGTAGAAAGAAGATTAGGAATGAGAAAGAGGAAGAGAGAATGGGGAATGGGGAGAAGACAGAGTGCTGCTTCTCCTGACCCACATTGAGCAGCGCCTGCAGCACCAGAGCGCCATAGCCCCCGCCTCGCTGAGAGATTCCCGATCAGCAACACAGCCGCCGCTACAGCCTGAGCTACACTGTGCAGCATCGCTCAGTGGCAACAACCCCACCTCAGCAACACCGTGTCAACACTGTAATGACATCACATCTGAAGCACAAGTACCTCCTATGATTATCGCAGCGTTGGAAGACAAAGCCGGCATGATCTGATTTTCAAAAAAAAAAAAAAAAACACCATTACTGTCAACAGACCACAGGTACAACAGGATGCTCTTAAAGGAGGTGTCTTTCATTCCCTCATATGACCTGTACACAGCACTCTCTGCACATGGTCACACACACACAGCGCAGCAGCCAAAAGCCTCTCTAGATTTTCCAGCGTCAGCCTATTATTAGGACACTGACACCAACAAACATACGGCCTATGTGGTACTATGGAGAACAAAGGCAATCTTACAAGACGTGACTGTCACACCGAGCCAGACAGCACGGGAGCCCTGAGTCAGTCTCCTGACCCAGGACTGTCACCTCTGAGACATGTATGGAGGGATGACAACAGAGAGTGAGGGGGACAGGTCGCTCTCTGTTCCGCTCATCACACTGATGCTTTTCAGCTCAGACAGAATGATTGAGCCAGCCTCGCATGTGATCCTCTTTCAACCTACCACAAAAAAAAACTGCACAAACCAGAGAAATAGGTTTGTGCGGCGGTGCTTGTCTGCCGTCACTGTGTGCGCAGGAGGGCAGACGAGATGTTTTCATTCAACCTCCTCTCTGTTGTCTCCAGGTGAGAGGCCCCCCAGCAGAGTTACATCTCCTCTCTTACGCAGCAGTCGCCAGCTCCTCCAATCCCCCACCTTCACTCCTTCCGCCTGAGTCTTCTCTCGTGCTCCCAGACCCACTATTTACTCCTCGCATTGATCCACGGCTTCATAGCAATAACATTTCTCTGCGGCAGGATGGTGCAGGGAGGTGATAGAAAGGCAACAAAATTATTTAGTGACACAAGATTAGTGCAGAAAAGCTAATGTTATGACCCTGGGGTATTAAACCTGTTGTCAATTGTGGTATACATCATGTTTCACCTGCTAGACCAGTCATAGATACACAGTGAATACCCAGTACAGCAAATGGCTATATATAGAAAACAAAAACATCATTATCAATCTGAGCTCTGGCATGAAACAGAGGGGGAGGTACCGTGGATAACAATCTGTACGAGCGTGAATGTGTGATTTGCTGCATATAAATAGGACCTCCCCTCAATCCCCTTACAAACACAGCTGCTTTAACCACAGAGCAGATCAATACAGTGTACTGCTTTTTCCTAATACCCAAAAGAGCCATTTTACTGCCCCTTCTCGATACAACAGTGCTGCCTGTGCCTTTAAGAGGCGGACCGACCGTGTGGCAGACTGAAGCAGACAGTAAGAACAGGCAGTGGGTTCAGGCTGTTTGTCTTCACAATGACTCCAGAGTCCTGCATCACTGCCCGACACACACCGATCACACAGTATACAAGCAGTGCCGGTGTCCCAGTCAGCGAACACAACTACAACCAAACGGGGTCAACGCTGTTGAATCCCACCACAGTGACTCTGGACAAATGCTGTGACTGTAGCCTCTGAGGGCTTTAGAATGACAGTTAGAGCGCATGAGTGTAGTAGCAGGGCAGAAAATACTACTATGCCACAAATCAAGAGGAAAAGAGACAACCCCCACCCCTCCTCCCCTCCTCTGGTTAGAGTACTAAGAATAGCTCACCAGTCCCTCCACAGCCACTGCTTGCAGAGCATGTCCAAGGATTCTTCCTGCCTCTCAGTGTGTGTGTCTGTGTGTATGTGTTGGAGACGTGTTTCCTAGGACTCCTCTTCCTGAATCTCTCCTTTGTGCTGCTCTCCTCTCCTGGAGCCTGTGCTGTAGCTGCTCCAGCTCTGCCCTCCTCTCTGGACTCTCCGGTTTGGAGGCTACGCTGCCCCTGCAACGGGGCTGACGGTAAAGGAAGTTCCCCGCTGCTGGTGCTAACACCAAGTCCTGCGTTCAAGGCTGCTCCAACGCGTGTTATGCAAGGCCACCAGACCGCCAGCTCCCTCTCTGCCTGGCTGCTTCTCTCTCTCGCTCTCTGTCTCTCTCCCTTTCCCTCTCTACCTCCCTCCCTCCCTCCTGTTTCTTTCTCTCTCTCAGTACTCCACTGACACAGCTCCTCCCCCAGCCAGCCTCATCAGCCGCATCAGGTATTCATTCAAAAAAACACACTCTACTTGGCTTAGCGCCCAGACTACGCTCACACAGAGAGGGAAGGAGGGGGAGGGAGCAACAGACGGAGGGTGAGGGAGGGAGAGGGAGAGCTGGAGATTCAGAAAGCGTTTGCTCAGACAGACATACTGCATGAATGTGAATAACTGTGGGATATTCACATTGGCATATAAATGCAGAGACACTAACACATATGCACGTACACAAGCCGACAGAGGATTAAATTGTTCAGTGTGTTAGCACGTCAAAGCTGTTTTAATGCACTGCTTCGTTCTTGTTCATTTTCATATGCATTTTCCCTGCAGAGACAAATCTCTTCCTAATCTGCCCCTGTGAGCCGCTCTACAATTACAGTCTCAACCTCTATTCAGCTGCAAAGTGACTCGGAGTAACCTGCCATCCCCTCCCCAGGTCTCCCCAGGCCTCCCCATCTCTTCCCCAGAGATATTTCCCTCAGTGCAGGCAGGCAGCGCTGATAAACACCCCCCCGCCCAGCCACTTGGCACTGGGGGCCTCCTCACCCGAAGGCCTCCTCCTTATCCTGTACAGCACACAGCAGAGAGAGCCAGGCTGCAGACAGGCACTTCACCACCAGGCCA
Organism: Cephalopholis sonnerati; assembly: GCA_019142605.1. Taxonomy (NCBI): domain Eukaryota; kingdom Metazoa; phylum Chordata; class Actinopteri; order Perciformes; family Serranidae; genus Cephalopholis; species Cephalopholis sonnerati. The sequence continues at coordinate 23,933,111 of JAGQAX010000008.1, read as the reverse complement.
GCCAGCTATCTGCTCCTCTGCAGGCGGGACAAGCAGGGTGTCCCCTCCACCTAAACTGCAGACTGGGGAAAACACAGAGTGCAACCAATCACACAATGCTGCTACTACAACAAGCCTAGTGAATAGCATTATACCCACAAAGGCTCCTGGGTGGGGGGTTCCCAAACTTTCTCACGGGTGCATCCTACAAGAGGTTTAACATGTGTAACTAAAGAAACCGGGCTCAACTACTGTGTCATACACACACATATTGAACCACTTAAGTGATCAGATGTGTTTTACCAGCTGTTGAACCTGTGAAAAAACTTGAGCTGTATGTCTTCCTTGCCAAGGGGCTACAGCCTCATCTTCCTACTGTGACGATTAGTCCTTCAAAGAAGCTGCCAAGCCAATGTAAACCTCCGCAGCTACACAATCCTGAATGGAAAGAAACATGGCAGAACCCCATGGTGAAACATGAGGGCACCTACAGGAGATTGCGGTTTCCTTGCCTCAAAATGTCTCACTGTACATTGAAGGTCAGAAGTAATGTCAGCCAAGTGAGCTGAAATAAGCTTTCCCGTGAGAATTCATAAATCCAGCTGGAGTTGCATGGAGCAATAATGTTCACTGCACTGAGCAGATCAAGAGTGAAATTGCACATAGCTCTATCAAAAACTTCCTCTGCAATTCTGCACAGGGAGTCAGTAACACTTTAGATTACTAGAACAGTACATACTGATATATACATGTAGGTACTGTACAAGGGAACAAGATGTGAAGTTTGGGAATAGGAAGGTTACAATCTTGTGACTTCATTTTTAACTAATGGATGCCTACTGTAATAGTACAGGGTACAATACGACCACTACTGAGCAACAATCTAGAATTTGGGTAGGAACTTAAAGAGACCTTATAATGAAAGTATCTTTAAAACTACTGCCTGACCATCCATAAGAGCTGCACACAGGTCACAAACAAGCCTCCACATTGCGGGTGAAGTGAATGGCAGCTGCAACTGTTTCACACTTAGCTGTTTTTTAAGGGACTCGATGGCGATGTTTTGTATAGGCAGATATTTGCCTGTTGCTATCACACTGTTAAACTCTTGGTTTTTAGCTCAGCTGCATTTACTGAGAAACTTCATCATTACTGTACTCCAGCTGTCCACATAAACCTGAACCAACTCAAGCTGTTTAAGTCCCTTGTAAGTACAATGCTGTACCCCATACTTAGGCCTACATTACAACATACAAAGTAACATATAGTTTAAAGGACTACACTATGATCCTGACAATGCTCCCAGATTGTTTCCCCCTCATTACCTAACTTCACATTTTGTCCCCTAGTACCTACATGTATCAGTACATACTGTACTGTTAGTACAAAAAAATCACACTGTTAAATTGTAAAGAATTACATTAAGCGCTACAGGGCACTGATCTAAAGTGATGAGGTCTTCCACACAGATCAGGAATATTTAATCTTTGCTTAAAGTTTTTCAGATATGACTAAACACTACTGGATGCTGATTACTGTGGTCCAACCAGACAGAGGGGTTTTGCTGGCCTAGCTGTCACTTGCTCTTTTACTCTGAGCACACACAACCAAGTGTAACATTCCTCAGTGTGGTGTACACAAAATAAAAGGGAGTGCTCCAAACCATAACAAGATCTAGCCTACGTCATCTTACAAACATTAACTACTGAAAGCTGGTGATCCTCTGAGTGAGAGTAGGTAGTAGGTAATATTAGTGAAGTAATAATAGACATGGTAAAAGCACTTGCAGCATAGCACTCTCCTTCACTATCTCAACAAATCAGCATTGCATTACGCTTACATTCCTCCATTTTTAAACACACAGATGTCTGTGCACACTGCCTCTCAGTGCTCTCTCTTACTCATACACTGTAGCCTTCAGCAGAAAACACAATGAAAACTCAAGTGGGCTCCAGTTGCTGCAGGTTATAACACTGCGTGACCTTTCCTGCAAAGCAAAACACAAGTTCCAATTTAAGTTCTGGGTGAACTTTTTCAACCGCAACCTCCTCTCAAATCTGAAGAGATGAATCACATTACCTTGAAACTGTTGTGTTCAGTGTCCGGCAAACAATTATCCAAGCATCATTACCCACACTCTGCTCTGCATCCTCACCGTACACTCACTGGTGCTAACTGAGCCTCCTCTATGCAACAGACATGTCCAGACATGTTAACACTGATCCTCAAACACACAGGACAGGGAAGCATGATGCAAACAGTCACATATGGGAAATAGTAAGCTGTACATGGTGTTTGCATTAATTAACTTACACATACCTTTAAGACAGTTCCAGGAACACCAATTAGCAAAACTACTGCAAAGTTTGGTTCAGGCGTTAGCATGGAGTTGGTGAGGGTTTTTAACTTTTAAAACAGTGGTGTCACAAATACTGTTTACTCGCTTGTGAAATTAAAACAACGCTGCTTAATTTATCAGCAAGCTAATGTTTACAATATTAGCTTGATAGCCGTGTTAGCTAGCTACATACCAATAACAACCCATTCTGAAACACTGCTAGCAAGTTGTGTTGATAGTTTCTGATGTTTCCTTTTTCACTCTGCCTTCTCCTCCTTTGATATCCCGGTTTCCCTTTTGTTTTAATTACATAATTAGTTAAAAGTTCAACGAAAGCCTTAAGAACTAGCAAAGATCCTACATCGCAGCTGCAGACAGCGAATTTACCGTCGTAAGTGGATTAAACCGTGTGTACCCTCAGGGGGACTTTGACACTATTTACTTACACAAAAAAGTTGGGACACTGTTTAAAACATAAATAAAAACAAAGTGCAATGATTTGGAAATGTTATTTTTAGCCTATATTCAATTGATTTTAGTACAAAGCCAAGAGGATAATTGGTGTTCAAACGTATAAACGTTTTAAGTTTAATTGCAGGAATACCAATTAGCAAAAATACTGCATCGTTTGGGTTAGAAGTTAGCATAGAGTTGGTAGGGTTTTAAACATAAAAACAGTGGTGGAACAAATAATTATTACTCACTTCTGAAACTTAAGGCAACGATGCTAAATTTATCAGCAAGCTAACTTTTGCAATGTTAGCTTGTTAGCCGTGTTAGCTAGCTAGTACACACCAATAATGACCCATTCTGAAACACTCCTAGCTAGTTGTGTTAGCTCTCTCTGTTACTTTCTTTCTCACTCTGCCATCCTACTGTCTTTTGATAGCCAGGCTTTCCCTTTGTTTTATGTACATAATTAATTAAAAGTTCAACGAGAGCCCTAAAAGCTAGCACCAAAAATACCTAACCTCTGCTACAGACAGCGAGATTACCATTAAGAGTGGACTAAACCATGTGCACCCTCTAGAGGGGAGAGGCTCTAATATGGTTTTGGAAATTGAAATTCTATTTACTCACTCATTGATGTTCAAACTGGGAAGCTTTATTGTTTTCTGTATATATACACTGATTCTGAAATTGGTGCATGCAAGACACTCCAAAAAAGTTGGAAACAGGGGCAACAAAAGACTGGGAAAGTTGTGGGATGCTCATAAACACCTGCTTGGAACATATCACAGGTAAACAGGTTAACTGGTGACAGGTGCATCCTCAGAAGGCTTAGTTCATCAAAACAAGGATGATGCTAGGTTCACCACTCTATTGTAAGGCAGCATCTACAATCCATATTATCATCAACAGATTCAGAGAATCCAGAGAAATCTCTGCACATACGGGGCAAGGCTCAAAATCAATACTGGGCTCAGGAACCCTTTGGAAAACCGTTGTCGGCAAACATGGTTTGTCATGCTAGTTAAGACTCTACCACATAAAATGAAAGCCATATATCAACAACATCCAGAAATGCTGCCGACCTCTCTGGACCCAAGCTCATCTGAGATGGACTGACACAAAGTGGAAAAGTGTGCTGCTGTCTGATGAGTCCACATTTCAAATTGTTTTTGGAAACAATCGGGGTAAAGATGTAGTTCAAAGCTAATGTCTGTGATGGTATGGAGGTGTGTTGGTGCCCATGGCATCATGCGTAACTTCATATCTGTGAAAGCACCATGAATGCTGAAAGGTACATAACGTTTTGGAGTAACATATGCTGCCATTCAGATGGCGTCTTTTTCAGGGGCGTTCCTGCTTATTCCAACAAAATCCCAAGCCACATTCTGCACGTTACAACAGAGTGGCCTCGTAGTAAAATTCCATTTAATATGTGGTGCATTATGACAACAGAGGCCCTGGACTGTTGAGCAACTGAAGTCGTATATCAGGCAAGAATGGGAAATAATTTCACTTTCAAAACTTCAACAATTAGTGTCCTCAGTTCCCAAATGCTTACTAAGTGTTGTGAAAAGAAAAGGTGATGTAACACAGTGGTAAACATGCCCCCGTTCAAACTATTTTGGGACATGTTGCAGGCATAAAATTCAGAATGAGTGTGTATTTACAAAAACAGTAAAGTTTATCAGTTTGAACACTAAATATCTCGTCTTTGTTCTGCATTCAGTTGAATATAGGGCAAAAAGGATTTGCAAATCATTGCATTTGGTTTTTATTTTTGTAATAACACTGCATCCTATCTTTATTTTACAATTTTAATAACATAAAATCTCAATATTGCAGGAAAAAACAAACTAATATCAGGTTTTTTGATGGCCTTTCCATGAATATCTCAGAGCTCTAGTTAGTCCCACTATTACGCTCACTACAAAGCCCAAAGAAATATAAAAAAGTAAGTTCTGGAGCAAAGTTCAGTTCAGTATGTAAGAGCAGCCAATGGGAAATACTATGCATTAGTAATAAAGAGCATGGAAAGTAGAGTGTGGGTGGTTGGATTAAGAGGGCATCTGGTATCAGAGCAGGAGGTAAATAACCCTGGCTCGGTCCTGTCTGAGAGCAGACCTGTCTCTGCTGTGGCGCGCTCCAGTTTGGAGGGAACAACATGCACACTCCACGCTATGTGGGGAGAATGTGAAAGCGCTTGCTGCCATGGCAACAAGGCAGCTCCACAGTCTCCAGTCCCCATTAAGAAAGATGGGTGGCAACGTGGCTGTAGCTCAATGGTGGTGTAGCATGACACGCTGAAAGAGCCTATTGAAAGCCAGTGAATTCAGCAGTTAATGAAAAGAGCAAGGGGACAGCGAATCCACCAGGCAGGTGATACTGACCTCACCTCTCCGTTTGGGGGCATGCACTTGTGATAGTGTGTGAATATTACATCTACTTTGCTTCACTATTTTGATCAGCAGGCACGGTACACTTTGGCCTTAAAATCAATGAGACTGTCATTTAATTCCAGCTGTAATTACAATGAGCAATTGTTGAGTGCTGCTGAGTTCAAAGTGACCTTGAACAGAGTCCTCGCATCAGCATTAGATGTCTAAAGATGAAACAGATGACGGGTAAGCAAGGGGTTATATCTCTGCAAACCGACAAAAATTGTCCTGGTTCTTTTTAAAATAAGATAAAGAAAACAGTGTATAATTTATTTTAAGGTTATTATAAGGTCAAGGTCTTTCATTCATAGAGTCCAGGAAGTGGTTATCTACACAAGCCTGTAAAAAAACAGGGGGCTGTGGTGTCATTTATTTCTGTCTACTATATAATTGTGTGTCATTTTGCATCAGAAGTGACGTGTTTGGAAATTTTGTTTATTCAGGGACTGAATGTTTTCCTTATAAAAACAACTGAATGTGATTCATAGTTGAGGCAGTGCCTGCTTGATATGAGGAAGTACATCAACCTGTTACATCAAACAGATTACTACTATTACCACTTCGTACAGACGTCTCACAAACAAATATACTCAATCAGCCAAAAACATAGACATTTGTCTGTCATGAGGATGGTACGTGTATGTATGTTACTAAGGATAACATATTCCAAACAGATGATTTGACAGTCATGCTTCTCAGTCAAATGATTGTGGTTTTACTGTAGGACAACATTAACTGAGTTCTTTAACTCTGTTACATGCAGATACTGTGCATGTGGTGAAAGCCAAATTCAGCAGAACAAAACAGATTTCATCCTGAGTCCAAGTGCCAAGACTCTTTTCATTCAGCTGAAAATAGCAAGCCACTGCTTACGCACATCTCCAGTCCAGAACATAGTTTAGGCAACTAAAGGATTGGGTGGGAGTGATTTGTGGAGGAGGAATACAGCCACTGAAGGAACTCAGTAGAGTTTGTTCAAACACATGAACCAAATCAATCAGAAAAACACCAAATGGTGTTAAGAAGGAAAAAAAAAATCATTGAGCACAATGCGCAGCCAGGAAGTTACTGCTGGTTTTAGTTTCTGAAGTTGTTTACAAAGATGTTGGGTGGGTAACAGAAGTGAGCCAAGAAAACTCTTATCTGTCACATTTTATGACATGCACGTCATTATAGATTACAAGTAATCAACATGGTCCATGCTGTTTCTTTCGTGAGTGCCTGAGCTGGGTATTCACGCGAGGAACTTGAGTATTATTGAAATGACCTCAGTGACCTCAGTGAAAGCCTGCCCACTCCTCCTGCTGTGGTGTAGATCCAGTACCAGTTTCACACAACAGAGGGCAGTGTGTGGACTGCTTCACCTACAGATGGGTGAGTGCTGTACATGGATCTTTAATGCAAAAATATGTTTATCTCAGCATTATGTTTACTATGAGAGCAAACTAATATTTGCCTGCAGCTACTCCTTTTCACATTTCATGCCTTGTTTCCAAGGTATTCTTCCACCTGCCGTGATCACCTGTCTAACACTGAGGGGGGACAATTTTCAATCCACACCCTCTACGACTCAACCCTTTAGGGGCTTCTGCGGAGAACTCCCTCAGGATACTTTTTAAAAATTTAGCAGCTTAACTGACAGAAATCTTTGATTGGGGGTTTCTAAGTTTTGGTGACTAGGTGCCATTTTAGGGAGCCAGTATGACTGAGGGCACACAGGAAAAGTGGGTGCACATATTTTAGGGGAGACCAGGGTTGATTGGCACACTTAACACTCTGCGGTATTTCTCTGGCAAAATTTACATTAGAATATCTAGCCAGCTGTGAATGAAAGGTCATGGCCACAGCTATTTTCCTTTGTGGGATTAATAAAGTGTATAAAATTAAAAAAATAAATAAATAGATATTTTAATGCAGTGAGTGGTTCTTAACTGGTGGGTCGCAGTCCAAAAGTGGGTCACGAATCCATTCTGACTGGACCGCAAGTGACTCGCGAATGTGTCAAGTTTGTAAAAAACACACTTTATTTTGAAGTACAGTAAATTTCCAGCACAGAGCTTTTAGGTTGAGGTGCTGTTTCCTGCTGTAGAGTGAGAGACTAAGGGACAGCTACTTGACAGAGACAACAAACTAGCTGGACGACATGGCCAAACGCAAGTTTAATGCTGTATATTTTAAAATGTGTGGATTTCAAACCAATGACTAAGGAGAAATCTGGACCCCGTGGCTGGACCAGTTGGGAACCACTGTTTGAATGTTCACAAATATTTTCTAAAGTTAGATAGTTTGTGATCAAAGTCAAATTGTGCATTTTGCAAGGCTATATTTAAGATAATAAACAATTTGAACATTTAATTCAAACAAGAATCACAAAACATGAGCCTTTAATAGAATAACTGCCCATTTAAAATTGAAGATTTTAAGCAGGTCATCAGTAGGAATGTCTAATTGATTTTACCATCAACAATTCAAAATAATAAAAAATACTGACATATAAGCATTGTTTTCAATCTGTCAAATTAGTTTTAATATCTTAAAATACAATTACAGTTGCAACTGTAACCTTTACAGTTGGATGGCACATGAACCAACCATCCTGCTCATATTTGACCTGCTTTGTGTTGAAATTATGTTTAACAGCTACAATTATTCATCACAGACTTTCAAAACGTATATCAAAATGTCCAGAAATAACACATTTCTAATATCTCTATCCAACACAGTTTTATAATACATTTAAGGACCACTTTTTTTTTACTTTCAATACCATATAACTGAAATTTCATCCTCACCAAAAGTTAGTGACTCTCAGATGTTTCAATGTAGCAGATGAGTGCAGGTGAAGAAAGAACCAGTATTAGTAGTTGTAATGATTTAATTTTATTCAGGATTATGATTATATTTGCTAACGATTATTTCCGACGGTAGTGGGGGGTTCATCATCTTTAATTAAAGATACAGAGACCAGTTCATAACAAGTGAGATGAGTACATCAGTACTGAGGTTCATCTAGCTTGGATTCTGTGACATATTATAATATTTAAACAAACAATCTCACCAGCTAGCCTTAATTAGCCGGAGTTCGTTTTTAGTCCTTGCAATTTTTACGTGCTAATTTTCCCCATAAATTACCATATACCATAATAATTTGTGTAGTAGTTTTGACTTTTCTGGGGCAGCACAGTCTCTTTTACATCGCTACATCAGACAACATGTTAGGAAAGACATCTTTCAGTCCCTTGGTGTCTCTTTGTTTGTTTCCCTGTCATCTTTAAAAAGGTCTTGAGAGTGTTGTGTTGATTATATTGTAAATAATGCAGCTGTTGCCAGGCAAATGTATTCAGCATCTCCTTAGTCCAAATCAGTGGTGTGAAGTGGAATGGCGGCCCAGTCTCTCTTGACATGAGGGAGACTGCCAAAGTTACCAAGCAGCTTTTGAGAAGATACCAGGAGGCAAACATATTTTAGGCTAATTTCTACCACTCAGTTTCTCTTTAAACATATATGTACAGAAAATGTACATCAGATATTATGTTACCCTAAAGCAGCACTGTCAGAGGAGAGAAAAAGCTGAATTTCTCTGCAGTAACTAACGCAGCCTCCGTGGTTGTCTTGACAACTCAAGCATCTCGCTGCCTTGAGCAGAAATCTACTGTGTTCAAAAACACAAACACCCAGAAACCTAATGTTATGTCATAGAAAAATGGTATGCTGTACCGCGCCCCCTCAACACACATACACACTCACGGTCTCTCTTTATGCTTCTACATCACTCATCCTGAGTTTGTACTCACCTCATATTCACATCTATTTTTATACCCGGAAAATGAACTCCAGCACAGGCAGCGTACTATTCCGGAAAAAGTTTATTCATATCACACTCACTGGTGTTTATTCACTTGCCTAGAAATGAGTTCATTCATAATTTATTGGTGTTGTAAATGGCAGTACCTCCAAATGGTACAGTGCTGTTGTGATGCCCACATCTAGTTTAAACTGGCTCAGGACCTGTATCAAAATGATTGGGATAAGACAGCTGAACATAGTAGCTTTGTTTCCACCAAGCAGTCTGGTTTGATTCAGTTCACTTCATTACACACTATTTTTGCATTTTCGTTGGGGATGGTACCAGTAGAACCGTTCCAGACTGTCCCCGCTTTTAAGCCCAGCACACTGACCTGATACTTAAAGGTGCTGCAATCCATTGATTGCTCAATATATAATCGACACCCTTGCTCGATGAGGACTCAAACCACAAATCTGCTGTTTTTAAATATCCTATCATTTGTAAGGGAGTCTCCAGTCTGTTCTATTTTGTTTGGAAAATGTGCATCCCTGTTCCATCAACAATCAGCAAGGTGCAGGAAGTACAGTAAGAGCTGGACAGAGCAGTGACCCATCTATCACCATCTGGTACCAACTCCACCTTCAATTTAGAGGACTGTCTGTGGTGAAAAGGAAAAAAGTTATGGTTTAGGCACAAGTCTGCAGGGGTTACACACAATTCTAAGAGTACTAAAATGAAAGTGTTTGATGGAAATGCAGCAAATGAATCACTTTTTTAGAGAGCAAGGCCCTCTCCAGCTTTAATAAATTTTTCAGTGAACCCTCCTCTTGACTTTGATGAAAACTGCAACACCTTGCTCCCTAATATCTCAAAGAAATATAATAATATAACAGCATTAAAAAAGGCACAACCCTCCCTCTTGTTTTTACCCACTACCATCATAATAATTTCCGTACAGTCCCTTATACATAGAAATTAGCCAGCAGTAAGTCAATATTCAACACATTGCTTAATTAAATTAACATCAATGTATGTCAATTAAATTGTTAGTCCCAAAAGTCCTCAAAAGAATAACAAACATTCAAAGTGTGTGTGCAAATGTGTGTGTATTTATGCACTTATACATGCGTGTGTCCCCCATGACACTTCTAGTGTTGGAGCGGGCGCTTGCATCGCTCCCCAGTCAACAGGTCTCCTCTTCATCAACAGCCCTCTCCACTCAGGCAGAACCCAGCCAGCATGTAATTACTGACTCCACTTGAGAGGAATACCAACAGGCGCAGACACACTGGGAGAAACAACAACAACGCTGAGCAGCATTTCAGTTCGCAGCACCTTTCCACAACTTCCCAACACCTGGAGCCTGCTGCTGTGTGTGTGTGTGTGTGTGAGGAGCAAAAGCCAGCTGCCATTTTAGTACCTCTAATGAGTGACTTTAAAGGACACAAATTGTGTCATTCACAGAGAATATTTTGGTCCAGTTGAGCCCAGATTGTTTACCTTATCCCTCTGCCCTGTACGTGGCTCTGTTCAGAAACAGACACATGGCTGTCAGAGAAAGCTGTGAGCCCTCCATGCTGCCTGTAGATGACTCCCTTGTTAAAAGAGCCAGAGAGGGTGGCAGGAACTCAGGCTGGACACCTCACCAACTCGATGCCGTATGGCATGCCATGTGGCAGCAAGGAACTAGATCTGTCAAGCAACAAACAACAGACATAGAAAATGGGGGATGGAAAAGGCTGTTGTTGCACAGAGTTGAAGTGAGGATACGCTCACCTTTTCTCAGCCCTTTTTGTCTGAGTTCACCCTCTTCATCTGAGGTGATTTATAATTGAACAAAGAACAAAGTAAGCCATTTGATGGATGGACCTCACATTTATTTTTATAGTCAATGGCAATAGCAGTAATCACTTCCCCGCGCTGCCATCATTACTGCCACATTAGGATTCCTATTCATAGAGACAAGGATGATCTTCAGTGTGATTTAAATACATTATTAGTGGTTTTAATAATAACTGATTGATATTTGTTAATTCACTGTGGGGCTGTGAGGTTTATTGCAACATTAAGTAGTTTCACACAAAGGTCTGTCGTAAATTACAGTAATAATTGTTCCCTTGAGCTTTTCTGAAATCTTCCTCCTGCACATTCCCTTTGGATACAAGCCAGAGCATGTCGATACAAAAATAGATTACAAACATGCCTCAACTCCAAATAAAGCTACACTCTCACTCATCAGTATACAGTGCAGTAATGGCTGTGGGTGGTGTCTGCCCACACTTTTCTCTTCCTCAGTAAAGCCCTTCACAACCACGAGTTATATTATTCCGTTGCCTACAGTAATGGCACAGTGCATGGCAGCAGCATGCGGAGGGGGGTTCGCTCAGTAATCTGGGAGTACCATCTGCGGCTGTCAGCTGAAGCTGCCACTTAGTGGGTCTAACACAATCACCACGTCAACACTTTGCCAACAATTGGAGCTTCAACAGTTCTCTCCGAGTATAGGTGGCATGCCAGGAAAGTCAAAAGATGGGAGAAATGTCTTGAAACGAGTTGATTCAGGCTGTGCCTCCATTTAGAAGAAATTATTAGTTTTCTGGGCAGATGGTTGAGCATGATTAACTTTCTGTGATGCTAAATTGGGATCAGATTTTAGTTTAAAAATATTACACGCAGGTAACAGTGCTGAGGGCTTGTTCTGCATGATGCATCAACCCAGGCAGAGAGATGTCTGTATAACCAATAAATATACACTAGGTGGAGCCAAACCCCTGTAACTAGGAGGATGTGATTGCTGTGTTTTGCAGTACATCATTTTTATAATTTCAGCTTCTCACAACAGAGCAAATAATCAATTAAAAATCACTGTTATTTATAGATTGCAATGATTAGGTTGCAAGGTTAATTTATTGTGACATATTTAACTGGAAAAACACCTTTGCATTGTATTTTCTTAGAGAAATTAGAGTGGAATATCTTCACAAACTTTTACTGTGGAAGTAAAAAGCAATTTGAATATTTTACTGTGGCATACTAAATGAAAATTATACAAATGACCACATTGAGGCCACTTAATTAGTATCAAAAGCTTTGTAAGAATTATCGAACAGCACACAGACTGCTAAAAGACACACATCTCAAACATGCAGGTAAATAGTGGTGATTTCATTTAATTTTCTTGAATGCAAAAACCAGTTAATCACATAAAATGTGTCATACATTAACTTTTCAGTCACACACATGCTGTCAGAGTAAAGGAAGAGCAATTGTGATCAGGTTTACATTTCCTTTCAATACATTTGAATGTGCCTTAGAACCACAGCATTTCAGCAGCTGCAAAAGCTGGTCATGATCCATTACTCCTGTGGTGATGAAGGTCAGCAACTTAAAATTAAAAGGTCTGAGCATCAAAATCTTTAGACAAAGTTTTAAATATAAAGAGATACTGAAGGTATAATCTCATGAATGCATGAATAGCAACTTTAATACTTGTGATACGAGACATTCACCCTTAATCTGGAAGATTAGTATTTAAAAAGAGGCAAATGTTGTGTTATTGAAATTGTGGAAAATACCATCGTCATTCCTGTCTTCAAAAGGAGACATAAATTTGGCACAGGAACATTTTCTGAAAGCAGCATGTGGAAATACATGCAGAAATACAGTATGTGTCTGAGACAAACCAAACCCGAGTTGTAGGGAACTGAAATAGTTCATACTGATGTGTATCAAACTCTTTGCAATCATCTTAATGCTCCTGCGTGTTCTGACGATACCTTGAAAGGCTGAAGTCTGAGTTCTGCAGGCATTTAAAGAAAACACACACAGTGCCTGCTCAGCGTTATTGTACGGCTCTCTTCTAGGTCCTTCTACGTCATCTGATCCTGGAGCGCTTCACGACAATTGTACCAGCTACCATATCATACACAGTCCTGTTGTGCTGGAAGAACAGAAGTGTGATGAAGGCCGGGAAAAAGAAGGCAATTGAAAAGTTCTTGTTCAAGGCTCGGACAGTTGATCTGTAGAAGCAGACAGAGACAGTGATTACGATACATACAGGGGAGACAAACAGGGTCACATTCATTATGAAAATTCTGAGAGATAACTTTTAAAATGAACTACTCACGCAGAGAGGGACACATTAGTTGCTGGCACTACAAGCACCCTGTTAGGCTGAACCAGAACTGATGAGTCACATGTGACAACTCTGAGTCCAACGAGAAACTTCCCTGGAGTGGCTCCTCCTGCTCCCCAAATGCACACAATCTGTAGGGAGAACGGTGTAGCAGCTGTCATTTAACTGCATGAGAAGCCTTTCCAAAATGTATAGAGAAACACAAACAGTTAAGGTTGAGACAGCTGTTTTGTCTCACCTTTCCTGTGTTAGTGTTAGTCCACATGGACATGGGCACATTTGTAAACGTAGCTTTTATTTAATGCATTTTGGCCTTCCGTCCACATGCAAACTGCGTTTTAGGTCATTATAAACAAACCTTTTGTAAAACTCTAGTTTACAGCGTTGACGTGTAGACAGGGAAAACTGAATTTTTGTCTTTAGACAGCAAAGTGTGTGCCGTTATGTCCTCTGTGAGGTGTCACAAATGAGGCAGTATTTTGTGCATGACCAAAACAGTGCTGCTTCTAACCTTGCTAGCAGGACTTTTAACATGTTTTCACATAAATGTACAGTTACTCTTCCACTATATTGAGGAAAAGAGGCGGCAGAATGCACTGTGGGGGTCACTGCTCCAGGTAGCCTTCAGATAATAGCTTTTTTTTCAAGCTGCTGATTGGCAATCATCATCATCTTCTTCACATGGTTTTCACGTTTTGGTTAACTCACTGCCTGTGGGATTGCTGTGCTCATGACAGTGTTTCAATTGTGTCTTCCCATTTGGAAGGAGATTTTTTTTATGACAGTGTGAACAGGATTATTTTGACAAATAAAGAGGGAAAACCCTGTTTACAAAACACCCGTGTCCATGTGCATATAACTCACATATGAACACTTACCTCATAAAAACACACTAATATCCGGTACACGAGTGCAACAAGCATCATTTTCTGTAGCTCCTCCATCGACGTGTCCTCATCTATTTCCTCCACTATGAAATGCATGGCAAACTTTGAAACATCCCTGAAAAACAAATATGTTTTTATGTTATTAATCCAAATAGTGTTTATTCAAGTACAGATTAGTTTTGTTTCTTTAAATGGATGAAAAACACAAGCCTAATCATTTCACCACTGCTTTCAGAAATTAAAGAAACTCACTTGATTCCACTCAGATGCATAATACTGATGATTATGGTTGCTTTGATGAAAAACAGAATGAAGAAATCCACCATCTCGGCCAGGAGTCTTTGGAGAGGTGAAGGAATGCTGTACTCGCGACCTGGTGAAAAGGAGCCAAAAAAAAAGCAAAGTCAAGCAGGTACAGTAAACTATATGGCCAAACATCCTAACGATACACACCATAATGTGATTGTTGAATGTGTCATTACAAAAACTTTCTCATATGTGCTGCTGTAACAGTCCACACTCAGGCTGCATGGATTTACTTTCATTAAGTCACAACAGCATTTGATATGATTTCATTTCCCTTTATTATCAGAAAAAGACTCTGAAATTTGTCTTGTGTTGCATTAATACAAAACATTCTTAGATATAAAAATACAAAGCAACATTTAACCGAACAATAAAACCATACCACAAATGCTACAAACCCCATCAGGCCTTACACACAGTGGGTGCAGTGCAACAGATTAATCATTCCTATTACGTTCAGTGTTTGATTCAGGTACACTTAGGCTAATTAAAGGCCATAATCGGATTGAATAGGTTTGACCGACTGTGGAACAAAAGAGTTCCTCAACCTGTTCAATCAAGCCTGTGGATCTCTAAATCCTCCGTGTGATGGCAAGGGCTGATATTTTTCAATTAAAATGTGAGAGGGATTTGACGTAATAGTACCTATCAGAGACAGTATTATTTTAGTATCTCAGCTTGAAAACTTGACTCAAGCATTTGACCCATTCTCTCTGAGCAGACAAGTAGCTGTCTAGCCAGTCTTTCTTTTTTTTAAGATTGTTTTTTGGGCATTTTTTGACTTTAATGGACACTATCCACTAAACCACCGACACCCCCCTTGCCAGTCTATTTTTAAGCTGAACAGAGAGATGTCTTTACCATGCACTGATTCCATTCCACATAATACTCTGTATTATAGTGGAAAAACAATGACAGGATCTGTTTGTTTGCTCCAAATGACCCAAGTCTTTAGAGGGGAAACACAACCTAAAACTTCCAATATGTTATTCCCATGGCCTTGGAAAGTTCAATCAATATTTGGGAACATAACCTACTCTTTCTCAAAGCCAGAAACCAGAGAAGTAAGACTCAACTTGTGATGTCATCAAGTAAAAAACCTGGAGATGCTCCATACACAATGAAGCGTAGACTGATTTTGTGGACACACAGAATGTTTGTCTTTTTTTTTTTTTTAACCCAAATTAGCTTTATTCAATTGTAGTGCTCTCAGTTCTGAAACAGAAAATGTCCCCATACGCTTAGAACATCGTGCTAAAAGATCTTTCACAATTCATTGCCAACACAGCAGCTCCAGACTTTATACTCTATGACCAGGGGCGTAAATATAGACAGTGCAGGCAGTGCAGCTGCACTGGGGCCCATGGGGTGGAGGGGCCCAATTGCCACCTGGAAATTCGCCCATGTTAAATAAAAAAATGGTGCGATTTTCAACATATGCCCTAAAAAAAGCAGACCCATCTCCATTATGGCTTTCTGTTTTTAGAAAATAGTATCAGTCTGTAACAAAATTATATGCTTATTCTACATAAACTATAAAAATATATAATTTGACTATAAAAGGAAATATTTAATTAAACTAATAATGACCTATTTTCTTTAATTGTTTTTGTCATATACAGATATGTAATGATGATTGCTGGGTAATATGTATGTTGATCATGTCTTATATCTGTCTATTTAATCGTGTGATGAGACGATACGACATACAGTAGCCAGTTTAGGTGCAATATCTCTCAAGACTGACAAGCTGGGCACGTCTACAAGTGGATATAGCATAAAAGCAGCAGTAAGACACACTGTTGGTAAAACATCTATACACCTAAAACTTTGTGCATGTGTGTGTGCTTCATAACCAATAACTACAGCACATTAGGGCCTGTCCTCATACCTTGCACTGGGGCCCATCGTAACTTCCTTAGGCCACTGACTATGACATTACAAATTTGCGTTTTAGCACTCTAGTTTTGGGAATTGGAGGACAGCTGCTCATTTACTAATATTTATGCACTGTCTTAAATCTTTGGAATAACATGTATGAAATTTTAAAATGAGTGTAGCTTTCATTTAAGAAAGTAAATGCGTTGCTGCACTTTACTACAAATGTAATATGTGCACTCAAGAAGCAGCGTCCACATAGAAGCTCAAATATGTGTAGGTGGATACTTGTTCAATCTGTGTGTTATGGACATGTAAGTGATGGAGGATATGGGTTTGCTGCCTGAGAGACCAAAAAGTTCACCCTTGAAGTGTTCAAAAGGGCATTAAATGCACGCTAACCATGCCAATAATGTGACCAAACCATCATCTGATATGTTTGTCACGTTGTATAAAAATATTTACCTGTCATTTATTTGCTTACACGCTATGGTGCACATTGTGTCCTGTGCCCTGTGCAATAAAAGCTGGCCTGAAGTCGACCTGTTAACCTGTCTAAGTACTGTGGACACAGCACATTCATATACTCACATTCATGCACCTTAAAATACAGTAACTCTTTGTACCGTTATTTGGTTGTTGGGCAACGTAAAGTGATTGTCTGTAACCTCACATTTTAACAACCTGGAGACTAAACAGTCATTCAAATCCAGCAGCTTTTACCTGGTCTCTGTGCATTTCCATTCTCCTGCGGCTGCTGCTGCGGCTGAGCGGCCACCGCACCCCCGCCAGCGGCTTCACCTGCCCGGCTGCTTTGGGAGGAGACGGCAGGCGGATAAGGCGACAGCGGAAGACCAAACGCACCGGTGTACCAGTTCTGGGCGTTGATATCAAGCGGTGTCGTCGGGGTCCCACTGTCTGACTGTAAATAGTAAGGGTAGGACATGGCTGACGCTGCCATCCAGCTCTGCCAGTTCATGTATCCTGTGTAGTACTGCCACATCCACCCCTGCAGCTTCTCGCAGTATTCCGTTGTGGAGCGGCTCTCACCGGCGTCTTTCTTGCCGTCGACATTCTTATAACTGCCTATTCTTTGGGTAACCTCGTCAACGAGTGGCTTAACTGGGTTAGCAAAAGGTTTATTCTTTTCCTTATTGACTTCCATGTTTGTGTTTTCTTCGTCAGCCATGTTTGATGATTGCGTCGCGTCACGTACGACGTCTTCCGGATCATTTCATCTGGATGCGGACAAGATAACTGAAAAGTGAACATTATGACCGTGGAAACATTACTGTTGCTGAGTTAAATTAATTAAATATTCATTTACTAAAGACAGACAAACGCTTATAAAAGTCTTGTCCATTTCGCGACTAAATATTCTCGCCCATCCCACCCCTTTATGTGGATATAGTGGTACAGTCCAATCATTGCCTGCTATTACAAGTATCAGCCGCAAGGGGGTAGCATTGCTGCGAGATGTAAACTGCAGTGAGATGATAACGTGCACATTATGTAATAATCTAAATAAGTAATGCAGCAAAACGACACATGTTACTTAAATTCATTTTGCTATATGCAACTATGATTATTACATCATTAATTAATACTGAAGTGATCAGTAGACGATTTGAAAATTGTTGTAGCCTAGTTTGAAAATAATTTTCATTATTTATTGCTGCAAACATTTGCTGAAATAAATATTTCACATTGTTGGCCGCTGCTCAGACTCAAACACTTTAATACATCACTTTAGATCCTGTTAATTTGTTATAACATAAATAATTATAACCACTAGAACTATTTAATATGACCAATAAAATTAAATAATAGAGGATATCTGTGCATAACCAGTGGGTACTTTCAACAAAGCAGCTCAGTCGAGCAAGAACAGTTTCTCAGAATTCATCAGCTCATGGTGTGATTGTGTTTAAAGGGGTAAACCCATTTCAAAAGGAGGTCTACTGCTTAAAACCTTCACCCAAACACTACCCCAAGTAGGCTTAATCCTTAACAATAGGGTATTCAGAAATATAAAATGAGTTTGTGAGGACTCAACGTCCTCTCCCTGCCCTCTCTGTAATGTGAAAACTTTGAGACATAAGCAATATTCCTAAAACAACGTGTGTGCATGTGGCATGGTCTTATTTAACATGGCACTCGAGATAATGAATCAGCTTTTCATTAGTCCATACTCATTGTTGCCTGACCGCCACCCGGGGTCACAGTCATTCACCAAATCCTGGAAATCTTTTGGAGAATCTGGGCCTCAACCTACTGCCCCAAAGAACCCTAATTAACACAAATTATGTGCACTTGCTTGAACTCCACGTCTGTGCATCCAAGACAAGAGGGGCCTGGCACAAATGAGAGGTCAGTGCTCTGACCCCAAGCAGGGATTTGGCCTTTCCACCTCCCATTCACCCACATCTTTGTCATGAGAGGGCTGCCCTGATATGACATGTTGCTTTTCCGTGTTTGAACAATAGGCCTCTGTAAAGCCCCCTGACTGTGTCTAATAGCTTTAAAGATTGGAAGCTATGGAGGGGTTTTAAAAATTAAGCAGCCATTGTATTGAATGTTATACCAAAATGTCGGAAATACTAACAGCATTCAAGCTTAATAAAATGTAATGAGCACATGATTAGTTTAAAATGAGAAGGTTGGTGTTCTTATTTGCCGAGAGTTAAGTTCTTAGTTATATTTTGAAAATATTTTTAGCAATGGCAAGAGCTTGACACACTGCAGTTTTAATTCAGCTTTGATTCGTTCTCCCTGTAAGTGTATACCAGCATTTAAAACTCATGAGAAGTGAAAAAAATGGAAGCATGCAAATCACATTTCCATATAATGTACAAATGTGCAACCCAACACACAGCACTAATTTGAAGTGCTAAGATTGAAGTGTCACAGTTCAGACTTTATTGGCATGTTTGGCATCAGTGCATTTGGCATCTTGTAGTGGAACAAAGGTCCATACTGAACATGAGGTTTAATTAAGCTCTCTCATAAGTCCTCACTGCAACCACATCGTCCATGATGCATTTCTGTTGAGACAACAGTCAAAATGTTAGAAATATATTAATTTAAAAGATGCATATGAAAATAACATCCACAAACATGTTGCACAAGTTAAATGACTCACAGCTGTTAGTTTTCCATCTTGAATCTCTCTCTCTAGCGTCGTCTTCTTTCCATCCCAGCTCTGTTCTTGCACGAGTTTGCCATTATCAAAAGTGATGACAGTCTACAGGAAATTACAAACACATTGGGCTCGTTGTCAGAAGCAGTATGATAGGAGTCTTTAAATTGAGGCTGACTAAAGATAACCCACCTTGGTCTTTCGGCCGTCTGCAGTCGTCTCCTCGAACTCTTCACTCAGCTTGAACTTGATCTCTGTAGTCTTAAAAGTCGTCTCAGACTTCATGGAAACAACTCCATCGGCCACGCTGATCACCAGGTTAGGCTTCGCCATGTTGCCCATCTGCCGGGTGGCGAAGCCCACACCTTCAACACAGTCAATAAGATGCTGATGGACTCACAGCCTTCACGTGCTCATAAAGACCCCATTCTTACACTTACAATACAATACTTTAATATTAAACATGCACCTACCGAGTGCCTTCATGTACTCATCGAAGTTCTCGCTGGAAATCAGAGTCCAGGTCCCGACGAACTGCTCGACCATGATGGTGAGGATGAATCTCAGTCTGCTACACAAACACAAGAACCGTCAGGATCCACTGTTGAAGCGCAGAGAGACTGAGGCTCAGGGGAAATGACATATTTGAAGCCTGGTCAGACACGTGCTTGATTCGGGCCCGACCAATAAAGAGCAGGTGCTGCCGTTGCCACGGAAACGACGGGGGATTAGGGGGGCGTGTCTTTTAAATCAGATTTTCATGATGTGTTTGATAGAGGCAGTGAAAATGGGAGTTTATCCCGGGTCTGCTGACTTCAGCATAAAAGTGCTGCAATAATATGACCTGATAGGATTTTGGTGTGTGTGTGTGTGTGTGTGTGTGTGTGTGTGTGTGTGTGTGTGTGTGTGTGCGTGTGTGTGTGTGTGTGTGTGTGCGTGCTTCCTGCAGGAGCAAAGATGCAGACGTTTTTTTTTCCCTTGACTGACCAGCAGCCAGATACATTATGCTTAACTGTGCAAATAAACATAATGAATTTACCTTTATATAAAATAGGTTAATAAATAACTTTTTAAAAACTAGCATTCAACATTTACAGTAAAATAATAATCAAATGAACAATAAAAACTGAACTATTTACATTATATGAAAAAGTCTACTCTTTTGTCATGATCATGTGATGCTGATCATGTTGATCATGTTGAATGTTGATATTGATGGATGCTGTTTATGACCATTGTTGTTACACATCACTGTATTTGGTTCCCACTGCCTCTCCCTGATTGCTGAGAATTTATATTGTGTTTTCTTATATCTTATTACGTGTGTTTTTCCTTGCTGTGCCCTCTAGGGACAAAATAAAGTTGAAGTTGAAGTTGAAAAAATTAGAAATTTGCCCTTTTTTGTAGGCAAGGTGAAATTGATTTAGTATGCTTTACAAAGAACAGTTTATATTACAATATCTTTAACTACAATTGTAACAGAATGCCAGTGTGTATTGATCATAAACCCCTGTACATCTGTGTATAACTTACTCAGGTTTCACATATCACATCACAGCCAGCACCACTCCCTCTGAGTGAGTGATGATACTGGATTTGACCAGCAGATGGCGCCTGTGAAAAGCAAATAAAGGTCCTGAGAGGTTCTCCTCATAACTGAGTAGTTTTAGCACACTGTAAAATATGTAAGAGTTGAAATGCATCTCCGAATTTAATCTACTGGGTTATTTTTTTTCTTTATTTAGCACAGGGAAAATGTAATGAAGGATAAAATTCAATTAGCAGTGGTGGAAATAATGCTACAACCCTTATTTTATACAGCCAAAAATAAACAACAGAGGTACCATTATACTGGAAATACAGACAAAGAAAAAATATATAATTCAAGTTAAACATTTGTCATTGTATGCACAAGGCATTTACAATAAAAATTGCTTGACATTTAATAAGTCACATAGATAGATAAATAGATAGATAGATAGATAGATAGACAGAAAGATAGATAGATAGACAGAAAGATAGATAGTAACGTGGTGCTTTACCAACACTGTATAATAACACTGCAGCAGAAAACAATCAGACACCAGTGGATTGTGTCTAAATATCAGACTGTGCAGGGCTGCCTCCCAATGGTTTCATTGATACATTACACAGTAGGCCTTACATGAGGTCTTGTAAAACACACAGCCTGTGAGTTAAAGATGCATTTGAGAGAAAACAAAACACAAAATCAAAAGCTGATCAAGTTCATCGTCTTGTTCTGCTGTTTGAGTCACTATCCGATCTACTTCGAGGCTTTTGCAGCCATTAATAAAACAATATGTCCCGAACAAGTTGTAAACAAGTACAGACTCAGCTGCTGTATAATAGATGAGACTTCATTTATTTATGTATTTATTTATTTCATCGAAATCCTCTCTATGAAGGCAGACAGTGCGTGCAGTCAGTTTCACTCATCAAACAATAAAACCAAGAGAAAACAGGCTATAAATGCCTCTTCTTTTCATGTGGGTCGTCGGTTGAGGTGATGGAGTTCCTGAGTGCCGCTGCTGAATGTCTCAAGGAGATCAAAGTGGGAACGAGTCTACAGACAGAAATGATTGGCGATGCTCAAAGCAAATCAGATACAGATCAGATGAGTGCCCTGTGACACATATCCTCTGTGGATTAAAATGGATTCAGTTGTTACATCTTCCTCTGGCGGCCTCCAACCACGCAGTACCTTCACATTTGGGCCTGGAAAGTCTTTTAGACCTTATTTGGGAGCAAAGTGGCGCTTTATAAAATCTAGAGACTGATCTGTCACTGCCTGCAACTTGTGAAATGGTTGTTACAACATGAACGCCTACAAATGAAAGACAAAAGCAAAAGTGTCCAGGAATTAGTCAGGTTTTGTAAACTGTGCATTCTCTGCTTTACTGTGGTCGAGAAATGATGACATGAATCTTGTGCGAGCATGCAATTCTGTTATGAGATTAAAAACTGTAAGAGCCTTTTTTTATTCTATCATGAGCCTAAAATAGTTCAAACAGAAATAGCAATGCCCTGCTGGTTATGTAATAAGTATGCATAATAATAATGGAGCTACTGACAGTGATATAGTTGCAGTGAGATGTCCCCTGAGAGCCCATTTTTAGCCTGCTCACTTTAAGAAGAAGAAGAAAACAGTTTTGCAGCCCCAAATGAGTCAGTCTGGCTCCAGGTTCTGCATGCCATTATAATTTAGGCTCAGTGTTTCTAGCTTTTGATGAGAGATGCTGGTTTTTATGAATATTAATTAAACTGTCTAAGAGCACGGGGTATAACATACATGACAGCCCCTTTGAGGTGGATTCACCCTTTTATCACGGCAGATGCTTGATGTATAATGCAAAATTAGCCATCAATATGAAACCAGAGAAACTGGAATCAATGCATGCCGTATAGAAAGGCTGTAATGAGACTGTCACATGGCTGCACTATTTGATTTCATGGTCCAAATGCATTAATTATTCATTAACTTCAATGACAGCCAGTAATGATGTGATCGTCAAAGGGGCCGGGCTGTGATATATCATGGAATGTTGTTTACCAATCCAATAAGCCGATTACTTGTTGTTCTGTCACCCGGGGGGTTTTCTGCATACATACAGGTGCCATCCAGCAGGCGCAGTGCCCATCTAATGAACATGAACTCTCACTGGCAGCCACAGAGAAGTCCTTTCCTCCTGGTTTTCATCAACACTTCAGCCCCCATTGATGGGAGAACAGTGGCCACGGACAAAAGCTGTATATACTGTACAAACACAGCTCTGAGCGGCAGCACACTGACTCATTCTTCAGTGTGTGTGAGAACGGAGGGGGACCCCTTTCAGCTCCTTTGTGTTGGTGTCTGTCAACAGTGTAGTTGGAGGCAGAGCCCATTGTGGCGGCCAGTGTTTCGTATTGACACAGGGCCTCGCTCAGCTTGTTCCCAGGGTCCAACCTGAGGACTCATGAATAATGGAGAGAGGATCCTCAGGGCCAAGGGGGAGTTCGCAAGTCTGACTGGGCTCGTTATAAACCTGAACTACAGCTTTATATGCCGGCAGGTAAAACTGCGGTCACCACTGATCATGTTGACGGTGAACTTTGCTGCACCTCTCTGCAGCCAACGATCTGACACTGTGAGAATATGGCAGAGGAGTGGTGCTTCATGAAGCACAAGAAATAGAAAGGGCACAAAACATTTAAAGGTTCAGGGTGGAGGATTCAGGGGAATGTATTGGCAGGAATGGGATGTAATATAAGAACTGCTGTATTTCCATTACCTTATGGGAGATTTATACTTCTGCGTTGAATTGACGTTGTACTTACGGTGTAGGCTCTTACCGTATCGCGGTGACGCAGGCCTCCTGTCTATTGTTGTAAGCTGAAACTATTTCCCTCAGTGGAAACAAAGCTATTATTTACTTAAATTCCACAGATAAAAAACAATAAATTGTGAAGACAATAAAGCCTCCACAAAATAGCATTTTAAGTCATGTGTGATTTATCCTTTGGGGATTTATACTTTGGGATTTATCTCTCCACTCGTTGCTCGGCTAATTTATACAATGTAAAATGCCATAGGCTTGTGCAAATAACGTTAGCATGTTACATTTGTTTGGAAAACGACTTAAGTATAAGACAGTTGTTTTGTCGCTGAACCTTGTGAGCTGTAATGGAGCCAAATTTTGTAACGTTACCTTTGTTAAATGTTGCTGTTGTCCCTGGCTTCATATGAGTAGAGGAAACGTCCGCTAGCCGCTAGGCTACTTTATGCAATGTAAAATGCCATAGGCTGGTGCTAAAAACATTAGCATGTTGCATTTGTGGGGAAAACGTGTCCAGATAAAGACAAGTGCTTTGTCTGTGAATGCTGTGAGTTATAGTGAAGCCAAATTTCCAATTTCCAATTCAGCTCTTGGTAAAAACCTCCTGAATGTCTGGATCTTAAGTTAACAGAGAAAAAAGGTGAGCACGCGTTAGCAGGTGCTGCGTTAGCGTCCCGTCTCCAACATGCCAAACAGCATCGAGGAAACACTGATTTGTATCATGAAACTGCTTCATTCAGCTGGTCCATTTGTTTTGGAGAGAAGGAGAAATAACAACCTATAACACCTGTTTCCAGACCACGTACAGTAAGTCTTTTTCACATCCCCATCTTGTTTGAGTACATTTTACTGTAGTTCCCTCCCTTCTACACTTAAGCCTTTGCCTGAGGTAGGGGATAAATTTCCTCTATGTAGAGATTTATGAAAGCCTGTCAGCAGTGTCTTTCATGCATTGTAGTTGAGACATGTCCATAATCTGTTTACTTCTTGAACCAAACTCCACAGATGATTCAATCATTTTTAGGAGACCTCCTGCTGGCTTGTCCGGGAACCAAAAACAAAGTGTTTAAACCGATGCATCTGAGTCATGATTTTGATTTGAAACAATTTTCTGTAATAGAAAAGTTTTCATGCCATCCCTCTCTGTACAAGATCTTAACAATAAAAATATGTCATCAATGTCAATAATGAAAAGCCATGCAGTAAATACAGAACATTCACAGAGTAAACACATTCACTTTAAAGGCCTGTTGCACAAAGCTTTTAAATGCTGGAAAGATACATTCAAGTTTGATGAGTAAGAGGGACCAGCCAAAATTGGATGTGCACAGTTCAGGTCTGGTTCCCAGCAGGTCCCAACCATCTGCTGAGAGGCTCACACGACCTGAGCGACGTGCCCTCTCCTCTTTGCCTTTTTACACGGCTGCTGGATGAGAGGGAACCAGAGGATCGTTCTGTACAGCCAGGATGAAGAGTGTGTGTGTGTGTGTGTGTGTGTGTGTGTGGCGGAGGTCAGAGAGGTGCCTCTTGCTTGTGTGCTTTGAGCTGTTTCATGCTTCCTGCTTTGATCTTCTCTCTCATCCCTTCATCCCACACGCTCCCTGTGCCTCAGGCTTCTGGTTTGCAGCACACCGACGGTGGGGCTGGAGGGGGATGAAGGGAGGGGGGGGATGACTGCCTCTCACAGAGACACTGCTTGTTCTGTCGATACAGGGAGAGGTGCAGGGAGAGCTGCCCATGGGGCACAGCCACCGGGTGCAGAGGGCAGTGGGCGGAGGGTTCATTAGGAGCTAAAGTGATGCATACTGTACAGTTCTCTGCTGCTGCTCCTCTTTCATGCTCTCTTAGATCCCCCAGCAGTGGGTTGGAATTCTTGTGTGAAAAACAACTGCCACAGTGCTTAGAGGACGGCCTCCTGACCCCTTACAACATGGGAAAGTGCACCCCTCAGCTGGTAGTTATATAAAGCCCGCCAGAGTCATGAGAATCCCTGATAAATCACTCGGCTTGAGGCCTCTCGTGTCTCTCTGCATCTCACATGGAACGATTATTTTCTATGGGTCAATGTAATATGCTTTCTGCTAAAGCTTTACACAGGCTGGGTTCAAAGTGTTTTGCCATGTAATCAGTGTGGCAGGAAGTGATAGTTGTGGGACTGCATGACAGTCATCATGTGAATATGTGTCTGAAAAAATCATTTTAGCCCAATCCTGTGTCCCCCCTGGAGCCTGAAAATCCTCATATAACCCCTCTCTCTCTCTCTCTCTCTCTCTCTCTCTCACACACACACACAGAGTCCCCACCATACCCCACCTGCTGAGCCGAGACTGGGAAACACAAAAGCAGAGGCACAGAGCAGAACCCCTAATTGAAGATTAATTGTAAGGGGGGAGCACTTACCTTTATTTGGACATGTGGTAAGTGTTAGGCCGTGACAATTAAGTCAACCATCTCAGCAGATGACTGCACTTAATATTTCATGACACACTCTGAGGGAGGGGGGTTTTCAGCAGGTTCTGCTGTGCAGCTCTGCAGCCAGATAACCAAGGCTGTCATCCCTTTTAAGAAGATGACAGGGATCATAAATATCTGTGGCGTTTCTCTGGTAAACCAGCAAGTGCTCTATAACCTTTACTGTCAATTCAAAACATCATTGAGTCGTATGGACGTAATGATGACTGTGGAGTGGACTAGGTAGCAGTAGATGCATGTAACAAGTGTAATTCGCTATTCTCTTTTTTTTTTTTTTAAACAAAAGCCACTAAATACTTGAAAAATAATTAAGGTCATTGATGCAGTTACATGGTTTTTTAAACAATTAATTACTTATTTTCACAATAAAACAGCAGAAATATTAAATAAAGTAAACAAACGAGCAAACAGTCAAAAAACAAACATAAAACAGGCAACATAAATCGAGCAAAAATTAGATAAAATAACGAAGTGGAACATAATGTTTCCAAGGACAGATTGGCCGATAAATACAGAACATTTAATTGTTGTCAGCATTTCATGAAAACTATCTAAAGACATTTAAAGTCAAATTCTACATGATTAATTGAAAAAAGAGCAAAAAAGGGTTGCACAAAGGTTGCACAAAGCTTGTTAATTATACAACTGTAGTGTAAAACTAATGTATAGAGACAGATAGGAATTAACAGTAGGACTTGGTGGGATTCGGATGCATGTTTGTGTGACTGGGAGAGGGAGAGAAAGAAAGAGTAAAGGGGCTGTGCTAACAGGCTTTCTGCAGATCACTGGCAGTTTGACTGCAGTGGAGAGTAATGGGGCTGGCAGGGCGGAATCAATTACTGGCCACAACAGATTTTCCCACAGGTCGGAGCTTGGGAAAGCAGTACTTTACTGCAGCGCAGACAGCTGGCACAGAGCATCCACTGGGAAAGGAGCCGGCTTGCAAAAAAAGACAGCTTTTTTTTTTTTTGATAAACTTGTGACACACCATAAATTGACTCTTTTCTGTTTCTCAGTTCTGTCAAAAATATAAGTTGTTATGGTCGGATAATCAGATTTGATTTCTAAATTGCATCAGGCAAATAGCAAACTGCACACAACCCCACAAAAAAACCTTGGCTGAGGGGTTGGAGGCAAGGGCGTAGGTTTTGTTTCAACACATATGAAACGAGGGGGTGTCTTTCACCAGAGAATTTTGAGCATCAAACACTTAATGTCCTGCATTCTGTTTTTTATGCACCAGTTTGTGTCTCACTTTATGGTGTAAATGTCCTTAATGTTGTCAAAATAAAAGTCCTCTTTTCATGTTTTTATTAGGATCTAAATACTGAGGGGGATATGTCCCCTGTACATCTATGCTTTGAGGTAAAGGACTAACTCATACTGTGACACCTTCAGAGACAGACCTATTCTAAAACACAGATTTCCCCTGGCAGTGACCAATCATGTCTTGTAAAGCACTGCGTACACACACAAAGCAGAGAGAATAGTCTACAGCCTCACTCTACTAATAATTCATACGGCCAGTGCCTGTGAGGTTCCCTTTGCGTGATGTAAACCCGGAGATACATTTCAATTAGAGCCCAAAACACCCCCCCAACCTTGCCTTACACACTCTCTCACACACACACACACACACGAACACACACACTCCATTGATATGCAAACAATGTTTTTCCTGTGGCAACACAATGTGTGGCCTTAAAAGTAGCTCACTCCGCGGTCCTCCTTTCTCTGTGTGGACATCACGTGCCGTCTCCTGTTGCGCTTATTTGGGAAACCAGTCTTGTGATCTGCCTTCCCTCTATTGTGCACTTGCATAAGTTAACTGGTAATGGGCAGCATACTGGTAAACCTTATGAACAATATAATTGTCAGGGGCCATTGTGAAGGAGTGTGCGCCATTGTGGAAAAACTAATGGAATAGATTTTTTATTTATGCAAGAGTGACTCAGGTCATCCACATTTATTTCAAGAGAGGCTCATATGGTTGTACGTATCAGAGTTCAAAGATGAGTTTGAATGTTTTCTAAATGCTGTTCATGCCCTGTAATTGACTCTGAGCCCTGTAATTGGCAGCCGGTAGTGAGATGCTGGTGTCAGTTTTATGACCTGAGGAGCTGTCCTTAAAAAAAAAGATGTTTTTTTTAAAAGAAAGCTCCTGCTATACAAAGAAACAAGGAAGTTAACATATCCTCCCTGGCTTTACCTATCCAAAAAGCACAGGGAGAATGGATGCCAACAAAGGCAGGAAGGTAAAGAATGAGAAGGCGGGTGTATTACAATCAAACAGTGGGAATGGGTCTCAGGCTCGGTCTGGTCCCTGCCCAATATAGCGCCTGGGTGCTGACTGGAACAAGAGGGGACAGACAGGAAGCTGTGGCCCAAAGGATAACATTGTTGCATGGAAGTTGTCTGGGAGACATTTCCCTCAGTCAGACAAGTTATTTAGGACCAACATGGGTGGCATTTTCTCTGCCTTACATAATGCATAGCTCATGCAGCAAAGTTAATACTCTTTTTTACACGCAACTCTATTTGAATAAAGTATGGGCAAGGCATGATCTCACACACAGAAATATCCCCCAGATGCCCCCCCCCTTCAACACACACACAAATGCAAACTTCACTGCAGCAGTTGTTGAATGACAGGTATAAGATGTCAGGATGGTGTGCACACAGGATGCAGGCACGGCTGCGAGCGTCGCTGCTGCCGACAGCCCCAACGGTTGACATAGTAAATCAATCCTGATGGGAGGGTGGGTAGGACGGAGGCGGAGGGGGGGGGTCCAATGGGACTGAGCTGGCCTCTGTCAGACACACTCAGCCACTCAGCCAGCCAGAGAGAGACTGTCGACGGGTGGGAGAACACTCGCCGGGAAGCGCTCACACGGAGATTGAGTTACCACGGAATTAGATCAGGGCTGTGGGAAACAGCACCTCCTAAACACACTCGCACACTCTCGGTCACACACACATAAACACATGCAGACACACCAGCACACACTCAGGCCGCACTCTCGCACACAAAGAGTCACCAAGGGAAACCTGAGGGAAGATTGAGGAAGGCAGCTGGGCACACGCCAGTTTCAAACAAATGCTTGCTTATACCTCTTAGCTTCCTGGCACTGGTTTGAGAGTGGTTTCTTCAAATTGGTGCCGAGTTAGGCCCACGGTCAACAGGCAGACTGGCATGTCCGAGTTATTAAATGTAGAAGATTTAGATGGCAATCACAGACAAATGAGCTCAGACCGAACACTCTTTCTCACATACAAAATCATCAGAAGTCAACTGGAGTGGAGGCAGAGAAAATGTTGTGATGCCACAGTTGAAAAGTCAAGGTTTTTTGGAGGAAAAATCATAATTATGTTTAATGGATCACAGGAATGTCAGGGCTAATGTGAAGGACCTTGACAGTCAGGTGTGAGGAGAGTGGTTTGTGTCTGCTTAATGGAGACCACATGAACCTGCCTGTCCTGCAGAGCTGGCTGCACTGTAGAGCCCTATTACCATAATAGCATCATAAACAATACTGAAGTGATCCCAAATATACTCAAGCTGCCTATCAACAGAGAGTCATGGGAAGGCCATGTATGGCTTAGTCTGGGGTAGAAGGCAAGGAGTAGGGTTTGCACTGCAGCTCGCTGAGGATTTATGTACGTATCTGTCGCACAAGCACCAAACTTTGTGAAGAGCAATGTAGATGCCCACATGAGAAACACCATCCAGAAAGGGAGTGTGCAGGCCGCGGGAGTTTTTCACCACAGGATTATGCACATGTTAAGGTCTATAAATCGACCATGTGGGAGTACAGGAGCATATAAACGCATGAAATGGATGAAGGCAGGCGTGATTTTTAGTGAAAGTGTATGCTGACAGCGAGGGGAGGGGAGTGTCAGGGTTAGTGTGAGGGTTCATCCACACTCTGAATGACTGAAGCTTGCACATTGTATCTGTCACCACTGACACCCCTCTGACATTCTGGGAACAGCGTGTTGGCCTGCAGTTGCTCCCTGGAATCAAGCTCTCATCCGCACTTGTCTAGATCCCAACGCACCAAGTTAACAACTGACCTGATGGACAGAGCGGAGAAACAGCTGCTGCTCTACAAGGTACTGGAATGGAAGACAGCAGCAGGGGGGTCACGCTCCCACTGATGGCCTTACCAGACACGTCAGACTCAGGATGCAGGAATTATACCAGCCTCGAGTGCTGTCGTTTCCCAGACCTGACATTTGGCTGCTGTTTTTATATGGTATTTCATGTATTTTATATGTCTATCTATATGATGGCTCGGTCACGTTAAAGTAGCAATACCACACTATAAAAACACTCCATTACATCTAAATGTCCTTGAAAAATATACTTGAGGAAATGTACAGAAGCGTTGGCAACAAAGTGTCAAAAGTAAAAGTAGTCATAATCCAGAATGGCGTCTGGAAAATAAATATTATAGAAGTGAATCATTATTATTCATGAACTGAAATGTGAGCAGTATTTAAGTGTTCTAAAAACTGTACTTAAGTACAGTATTACAGTATTACAGTATGACAGTGTTACTGTGCACCACTGTATGATTGTTTCATTATATACAACAAAACATTAAAGGAATACTCCACACACAAACTGACCACGTGTATACCAGTTAGTCATGCTGTGTTAGTTTGAATTTGGGAAGGAAACTTTGGGTTTTTTTGCATGCCTCCATGGAAAATGGCAAAATTCACTTATTCACTGATTTACCTAGGCGTTCCTTTTTTTTTTTAACAACAGCAAACCTATGTTAAAGCACCTGTTTACAGACTCTCAGGCAACTCCTGTAGTATAGTCCAAGTCTCATTAATCCAGTTGAATGCTCAGTACTACCCAAACACATGCACTTTAGTAAACATCTTACTATTTAAAACTGAACTTAAATTCAAACTTATCTATGCTCCCAAAGACAGACTCCAATACTAAGTTTGTTTTAGCAGAAATGCGTGTGTTTGGAAAGTATTGAGCATATGACTGGATAAATAAAACTTTAGCCATATTCAGACAACACTAGTATTACCTGGAGACCTCTAGTTGTAATAATAGTGAAGTTCCAACGTGATCTTAATCCTGTGCAAATTTGCCACATCCGTAATTTGTCAATTTGGCATCTGTGATTTGGGGTTGTATGTAGGGCTGCCCCCGACTAAAAATTTTCAATAGTTGTCATTTAGGGCCATTAGTTGACTAGTCGCCCACATGTTTACGATATTAATTTGATTATTAAATTCTATATTTTGGGCAGGGCAATGCAAAGGTCTGAGTTCAGGGTGTGAGAAAGAATAGTATCAGTAACATTGTTAACACTGTGCTACATTACAGAGAAATACAAACCGTACTAATGAACCTTCATTAATATAGGCCTATATTTTATCTACAAGTGCACGTCACACACTGAGCGAGCCGCCTGTTAATGATGCTGTCAGCAAAGCAGTAATGATTGTGCTAAGTGGCTAATGGGCATGTAGCTACTTACATGTCTCAGATGATACGTCATGTTTGTAGTCGACCAATGAAGATGAGTTTACATATCACCTTGGGTTCATCCTTCACCTTCTCAAAATGATCCCACACTTTGGATTTCCTGCCCGACATGTTATTAACTAGCCTGTGGAATAACCGCAGGTACCAGCCCTGGAAATCAATGTGACTCCCGTGCGACTGCTAAACATACCCACTTCCTGTATCCTTCCTGTCCTTTCAAATTAAATTCCCACATGGTCCAGTCATATAGGTTTTGATTTATTTTGACAAGGCGCAGCTCCTAATAGAGTGTCACGTTTTTTTCTTTGTTTGTTTGTTTGGAGGTTTTTTTGCGACTAAGCAACCAATGAAATCTTGCCGACTAATGACCTTTCTGGTCGACTAACGTTTGATCGACTATCAGGGGGCAGCCCAAGTTGTATTTAGGTTTTCCGTTGTCTCCGAGCCTCGTTTCTGCCTCATTCTGGTCGAAAATTACCGAGGCTGCATTGGCATTGATGAATGAAAGTTTTGACTTCTGACTTGAAAGTTTTAACATCTGACATGTCTCAAAATTTCGAAAGATGATGAGATGACTAACGTGGCAGAATCAGTTCTGTTTAACCACCATTTACAAGAAAAAACAAAGTTAACACTGCACATCACCCTAGTGGTGCTGTGTAGTGCTTCTGTGTTGTGTGGAGCGGAGTTACAAATGACTGCGCAAAATGCTGACTTCACTTATCCCGTGAGATCATTCACTTTAAACATTTGCTTGTATTTAAATATAAATATATGTGTATATATGGGCAGAAATATCTGTATCTCTCGTCTCTTTCTCCCTGATTCATACTAGATAAACAGTCAGAGGGGATCAGTTACACAGTGGAACATAAACATTGAAAGCTCCCATGTTTTATATAGTTTACCCTCTGACCCGAGCACATTAGTGGTGTCAAAATTTTCACACCTTCTTCAGACCACCCCTGCTGCCCATCCAGAGTGAGGCACTTGTGCTTTGCCGCTTGTGCCCAATGGACTGGTGTGTTTTTTTTTTAATGCAGCTCATGAGCAAACATTGATCTATGGTTGCATGTAGCTTGAGCTTCTAAAAACACGTCTGTTTCTCTTTCCCACTACACGGCAAAGCGAGGTTCACTGTTTTCACCCACTGAGGATGAATGATTCCCTGGGAAGGTCTGTGTGCGCCAGTCAGTTGACCTGTTTGCAGGGACTGGGGACGAGGTGGGGGGTGGAGTGGTGGAGGGATGGAGGGGAGGGTTTCCTAGGAGAGCCTGGCAACGCTGACTGACTAATGTTGGGCCTCCCGGCTGATCAATGCTGTTTTGGAACCACACAGCTGACAGCAGACAATGAACAACACACTCTGCTAATAGGCCGTGTGTCCTCCACAACACCAAAGAAGAAGAGGGCTCCTGCTATAATGGGGCCTGTTGCTCATGAACTGGGGTCTCAGCAGGGAGACCGGGGACCTGAGGCCAGGAGTCTACCGGCCAGTCTGAGCTGTCGGGCCTCAGACTCAATACTCTCTATTTAAAGTATTGATTTTTGCAGGCCCTGTGGAAGTGTTTCCTGGAATTAAGACCACAACTCCAATGAGTAGCACCGTCCCTTGGTGTAAAGATCTTGATCTGGCTTGTGCATGCATTCAATTTGTAAGTGAGTGAAAGAAAGACGCAACTCAATTTTATTTTTTTTGTTTTAGACACAATGAGGTAATGTTTTGAGGCTATTTGTGGCCATGTAAGATTAATTACTGTAATTTGAAGTTGGTGAAGCAACTTACAGAGCTTATAGTTGCTCCATGAAAGGTAATTTTGTTGAGAGAGCTAAGGTTATTAACATTCCCTTGTAATGTTATGTCTTCATAATCATAAGCCAACAGCAAGATGAAGCTGGATAGCGAGATCAGAACAAAATGTTGCATTGTTATCTAGTTAGCTAGCTTTGTTTTAGCCCTCAAGGTAAATTCATATATTGTTGTGAAACCACATCTCACACTGTACTTCATAAATAAAATAGACGTGATACACAGCTGTCTCAGAGGAAGAGAGCCAATTCAGGATCTGTTTTGAATCCTTTTAAATCCCCTGAGTTCTCTCCATCTGTCAGATGATGGACCAAGATTGACTCATGATTGCCTGTGCTCTCACTGTAGGCCTACCTTTCAGCATTTTTTGTTCTTCAGTCAATTCTTTCCTTTTTCTGTTTGCTGATACTGCCCCAGTGTTATCCATAACCACAAAATATAACATCAGTAATCAAATTCTCTGAAGAAAAATCTCCTCCCGCGTCCTTTCAACTGGCTAACGTACTAATCTCTGTAACACTGTTGCCTCGGAAAATGTAAACATGGGCTTTTCCAGTACACCCGCCGTAAATTGTTTCATCTTACTTTGCAGGGAGTCAGATGCAGGGACGGGAATTAAGAATAACTATGCATTAGCCAATCTCCTTGCTGATGCTGTCATATTCAGTGGCGCCCCTGCTAACAGAAATAACTGGAGGCCGACACTGTTGTCTTTATGAGGCTGTGGTGTTCATTTCTTTGAGCCAGGATAACGTAGTGGAAGGCAGTGGTCTTGTGAAATCAGACAACCTGAGGCATCTGTCAGTACCAATCATTTTGGCATAGCTTGTCAGGAAGGGGCCTAAATTATGCTTCAAAGTTTGGTTAAATCTTGGTGAGGGAAAAACTGGCATGGCCAATTTCAGAGGGGTCCCTTGAACTCTCACCTTGAGATACCTGAATGAAAATGGATTCTACGGGTACCAGCTAGTCTCCCTAAACTTGAGAAGGCCTGTTCTCAGTAAATGTTTTGTTTCTTGCGATCAAGGTACTCCTTCAAATTTAAGCTCTGTTTTGTCTTTTTGAAGTTAGATTAAAAGGCACAAGGTTTTAGATGTACAACGCATACTTTAATTGATAAAACATTATTTAATTGATGTATAGGCTACACATCTCAACAGTTACAGAGTGCAGTAATCACTTAAGGCCTACAACAATAAATGAAAATCTGAATGTTAAAAAATAACCATCACTCATTCCCAGATAATTTTATGTCAAAGCCACGGGGAGACACTGGAGAGGGATCTGAAGAGCCACTGCAGCTCTGGGGCCACAAGTTGCCTCCCCTTGGTCTATGCACATCAGATAATTAGGAATATTAAATATGAAATAAGAAGCTTAAGTATATCATTAACTTTCCATATCGACATAGTTTTCAACTACAGCTTTTGGTTTTGGTGCACACCCCAAGATTTTAAGTTGCCTTATCTGGCAACCCTTATGAAAAATTTCTGGGGATGCCACTGCTTATTCGCTTAATATGTAGGTCATTTAGATGCATCAGTAATAAATTAAGACTGTTTAAAAACTCCTTGTAGCTGCCTTTGATTTGATATAAATACATATTCAATATAACACTTTAAATGTTGATTTAGATCGTTGCAGAGATGAGTTTCAGCACCTCTATTAGAGTTTTCCTCTGAGACTATGAGCTTGTTAATGGCTTTATGTATTTATTTATATATTTGTGTGTCATTGAAATACCAGCTCGATTTCAACAGGCTGGATTCATTTTAAGCTCCGCCCACATCACCACACAGACCCCGCCCCCCTCTCCGCGGTGTGAAAATGATCAGAGCAGAGAGAGGCAGGTCTGACGTTTAAACTGTTGCACAGACCCTCTGCTGTCAGTGCACCACCGGAGCTGTGTGTGAGAGGTTTGGAGGCAAAATGAAGCGCAGCCACAATTACAGCTCATCAGAGAGTGACCTGGACGACAATGTTGAGGTGGAGAAGGATAGCTGCGACGAAAATGGGTATGTGAACTTAAATTTAAAATAATTATAATATGATGTTTTATAGCGCCAGTTGTGTGTTTCATTTCACCAAGTGCAATATTTAAACTTAATGCATGTGTATTTTAATTTGTTGTTTTGCCTGTATGTTTTGTTTCAGTAAAAATAAATGTATTGCTGTTTCATGTTTCAGTCAGCTTGATTCTCACGGCTCGATGTCACCCTCCACAACCACCCAAGTTCAAGCCAGAAAAAGGCGCAGAGGGGTAAGTGAACTCATCATCTCTGGTGCCAAGTTGCGTTTCATAGATCCCTCTGTTTCCCTCCCACCTGTGACCTAAATTTATTTTACCAATTTGCAGATTATTGAGAAACGGAGACGTGACCGGATCAATAATAGTCTGTCAGAGTTGAGGAGACTGGTGCCAAGTGCTTTTGAGAAACAGGTAAATTGGTCATACTTTAATTCTTTACTTTACAGGCAGACACACACTTGTCCTTAAATGTTTTTCCCATATGGAAACTTTTTTAGGAAGTATCAGTATCTTTAAAATAATTTCCTGTTTCTTTACAGGGATCAGCTAAATTGGAAAAAGCTGAAATTTTGCAAATGACTGTG
The DNA here is from genome assembly GCA_019142605.1 of Cephalopholis sonnerati. Lineage (NCBI taxonomy): Eukaryota > Metazoa > Chordata > Actinopteri > Perciformes > Serranidae > Cephalopholis > Cephalopholis sonnerati. Next base: position 23,897,027 of record JAGQAX010000008.1, on the reverse strand, counting down.
GACCATTTGAAGATGCTTCATGCGTCTGGAGGCAAAGGTAACAGACCTTTTTTTTGGCCTTTGATAATTAGTAAATCAATTCATGTTTTAATTCCCTAATTTAAAAGGTAGCTGTGCTGTAAATCATGTGTCTGACCTCCGCCTGCTCTCCTGGCAGGTTATTTTGAGGCCCATGCTCTTGCTAAGGATTACCGCAGCCTGGGCTTCAGGGAGTGCCTGGCAGAGACAGCTCGCTACCTGAGCATCATAGAGGGTCGGGACGGTACAGACCCCCTCCGTATACGTTTGGTGTCCCACCTCAGCAACTACGCATCTCAGAGGGAGGTGCACACTGGACTGGAACACTTAGCCTGGGGCTCTGCCTACGGGACTGCCCCTGCCCATCTCCCCCACCCCCTCCTCCTACAACACCCCCAGGGCAGGACACCTGCATCCAGAAGCAACAGTAGCCCACCCTCCTCCTCCTCATCTTCTTCCTCTACATCTTCCTCCCCCTCCGCTGAGGCATCTGGGACGTCCAGACTCGGTGTCATGCCCCCCACAGAGACCCTCAGGGTGCCTCCAAACAGTTCGCTGCCCCTCAGTCTGTCTGTGCCAACCTCCAAGCTTTCGCCACCAGTCCTTTCATCCCTCTCCTCGCTGTCGGCCTTCCCCCTCTCCTTCGGTGCTTTCCCTCTGGTGTCCCCGACGGCCCTCAGCACAGTGAGCCCCTCCTCCACCCTGTCAAAGCCTTACAGGCCGTGGGGCACGGAGATTGGGGCCTTCTGAAGCTAACAACTGGACTGAAGGCAACAGCTGAGCTGTGCCCACCACCACAGACTAGGCAGCACAACCTGCCTCTGTTTTTATAGCAATAAAACACAGGGGAACAAAGCAAACTGATTTTATTTTATTAAAGAATAAATGGGAGAGGTCCCTCTCAGTATGTCATTACTCTAAAGAAAACATTTCTAAATGATTTTATGTTATTCATTGACTAATTTAGTTAACATGCACTGTCTCCAGGCTGAGGACTGATATGATGATATGACATATGGGCCATAAATAGATTTACTGCAAGCACAAATGTAGAGGTAGACAACATACAGAAACTTCTACATTTGTCGAGCACAGATGTCTGTATTTAACATAACGTAGAGTTGCTTAAATCAGTCTGCTTCTTTAGTGGTATGAGAAGTCGTGGAAATGAATATGCATATTATATGTGCCATTGTTGGAAACTAACCACTTGAGAATTGGAAAATTGCATTCTTGTATCTATTTGTAATATTTTTGTACCAATAAATTGAGTTAAAAGTATAAAACATGGAGTTAAATCTAAGTCTTTGTTTCTGTTGCACTTGCTCCTTTGTGTTGTTATCATAATGTAGAATCAGTAGCTATTTTTTTCTACAGTCATGCCACATTTATACCAGCAGGCTAACTGCCGTCCACGTGATTAATACCTTTTCTTCCCAGACGACATATAATCTGCAGGTGCATTTTTGTTACAGTCCCGTAGAAGTTAATCATGAGATAATAAGGTCCCGGTTATTGACTGAAAGGCAATGCCTTCACTGTTTGCCAGGTAAGTAACCAAATCTGAGAGCATTGTTGCCCTTATGAATACCCAGGAAATCATTAAGAGCCAGAGGAAATCCTTTACAATGTTGCCCTGACCTCACCAGCCTGGGCTGGTCTGAAACGGAGACAATAGTGTGAACAGGATGGGGACACTGGAGGAAAGCGGTTAAAAAGTAACAACAATACACGAGACAGCTGGACCAGTAAATCACTGTTCAGCTCCCCTGTGTTGTTTCTGGTCCGGGCTGAGTGACACAGATTTTTTTAGGGGTTCACACTTTTTTTAATGACTCACTTTTATCCATCCATGCAGCACCTCAGGCCTCCAGGAGAGGCAGTGTGTGATGTGTTCCCTGAAGGGGCTCAGGCCGCACGCTATTAAAGGGGAACTATGCACATTTGCAAAATTCATATATGTGTTTTTTACATCTAAGACAGTCCAGAAATATTAGTAAACATGAACTCTCTGCCAGATCTGGAAACTAGAGTGCTAAAACTCAAATTTGTGATGTTATAGAGTATAAAGTCTGGAGCTGCTGCTTAGACAATGAATTGGGAAAGATGTTCTAGATGACACTGAGCGCACCTAGAGGATTGTTCTCGAGTATATGGGTACACTTTCTGTTCACAACTGAGAACACTACAATAGAATAAAGCCTACTTGGGTATAAAACCAAACATATGAACAAAAGCAGGCTCCCATTCATTGTCTCTGAAGCAGCTCCAGACTTTATACCCTGATGACATCAAGTTTGAGACTTCTCAGCTGTCTGGCTTTGAGAGAGAGTAGCTCATGTTCACAAATACTGATTAAACTTTCCTAGGCCCTGGAAATTACATATTAGAATTCTTTACTTTTACTCACCTTTGAAATATCAGTCAGTTTAAAGCATGATACATAAAGATGTTGGTGAAGATACTCAGACATCCAGGTCATGGTAATCTTAAGTGTCATATCATAGTCAACTGGACTTGCTTGAGTTTCTTGAAGACGCTTCACCTCTCATCCAAGAGGCTTCCTCAGTTCTGGGTTCTTCGAATTCCCGTACCGGTCGAAGGGCATTCTTCCCAAATTGTTTAGCAACATGTTGATGAAGATTCCCAGTCATCCAGGTCATGGTAATCTTAAGTGCTATATTATGGGCAACTGGATTTGCTTGAGTTTCTTGCAGACGTTTAACGTCTCATCCAAGAGGTAAACCGTCTTCACGAAACTCAAGCAAGTCCAGTTGCCTACAATACAGCACTTAAGCTCACGATACATAAAAGTGTCTGCAGCTGATGCCTTAAGTGCTGATGACTGACACAAAAATGAGGCTGTTATTTATATTTCAAATCAGGATTCACATGAAAAGATGAAACATAAATCATCTTTTTTTAATTTTAGATTCAATCTGGGGTTTTTTTTGTATGTCTTTTTGTTTAGTCATTATATTTCCTTAATATTTTCTTTCAGCTTATCATGAACTTTTGCCCCACTTTTAGGTTGGTGTGAGCTCCAGTTTGGGTTCATTAGTTTAAAAAAAATCTGCCACTGCCACCTAGTGGATAAACTCTGTCCTACACATGTCTGATGGATAATCATGGATTCATTTTATATGTTTATTAGTCTAAGCCTTGAAGAATAAGTCTGCCTATATTTCAAATTATGCCAAAAATTAAATATCAAATTAATTAAAGGGGAACACCACCTAAATTAAGAATTCCAATATATTATTTCCATGGCTTAAGAAAATTCAATCAGTATTGGTGCTACTCTCTGTCAAAGCCAGAAACCAGAGAAGTCAGTCTCAGACTTGTGATGTCATCAGGTATAAAGTCTGAGCTGCTCTTTTATAGACAGTGAATGGGAGGTTGATGTAATGGACCACAAAATATTTGTTTTCTTTTTTATATGCCCAAATGAGCTTTATGCTATTATCGTTTTCTCGGTTGTGAAACAGATAATGTCCCCATATACTCTGATCGTTCCCCTGGGTGCTCTCAGCATCATCTATAACAGCTTTCCCAAATCATAATCTGTGGAGCAGCTCCAGACTTTATACCCTATGACATCACAAATTTGAGTTTTAGCTCCCCTGTTGTGGATTCCTGATAGAGTTGTTCATGTGTACAAATATTTTTGGACTGCAGGAAAGGCGTGTATGAATTATGAAAAAGGGCGTAGTCCCCTTTAACACATTAGACTGAAACATGAATGAAAAATGAACTAGGGGAAGACGGTGATTCTCAGGATGTGTAGATAACTGGTTCTTTTATTTGGCAGTTTACATTTTCCCTCCTCTTGTAGCACACAAAAGTATTAGATGGTGCATGCCATGTTCACAGAACCTCAAACCTTTATTCAGCAAAGCTTTCACAGAGAAATATATGAAGGGAGAAACACAAGCAGCAGAGGATGCAGGCAGATATCAGTGGTACTGTATATTAAAAAGAGACTAGTTCAGTGTGCTGAATGTAAAGCATCCTGCATCCGTTCTCCATCTAACCCCCTAAAGAGAGCAGAGGCTAATGATGCCTTGTGGTAAATTCGCGTTCACACACACCCACACAGACATACGTTATGTTCACACTATCAATATCAAGGTGGGAGCGACGGCACATTCCACTGTCCAACACATAGTACCAGTATGGTGTCGTAACATTCAAGAGCTTAATGCCCAAATACTGTGTATGTAACAGAGCTATTGATTTTGGCCAAAGATGGATTGATTGAGAAATGGCGTTGTCAGGGTAAGAGGGAATCTGTGAGTGTATAAACAGATGCTCCCGGTGGGCAAAGACATTCTCAATAACAATAAAGCACCTATCAAGTTCATTATCAAGCTCATGTCAGGGGAGGTGGACACTTTATGGACCTGTGGCGTACTGTTAGGTTCAAAGCGTGCGTGTTGAGAGAATGAGTGGGTGTGCGTGCGGAAGATACTGTTGGGATACGTTGATATCTCGAGGAGGAGCCTGCGGTGTGGGCACACCAACCGTCATTCTTTACAAAGACACAGAAACATCATCATCATCATCATGACATCATCAGGAAACATTGCAAATGTCAGTCTACAGCCAACTCACAACACCAACAGCTTTCACAAGAAAATGGTTGTAGAGTCAAATTTCAAGAACTGAAACGTTAATCAATCACAAACAAAATGTTTGAAATTGTTCAGTGCAGTACAGTACAATCTTTGTATTGTACTTCACCTACCATCATAGATAGATAGATAGATAGATAGATAGATAGATAGATAGATAGATAGACTTTAAGAAAAAAGTATTTACAAAATAAAAGCCATATTCCAACATTTTCTCTAAGATCAACAAATCCATTCAACTCTCAAGATGGGTGTAATCGATGTTTGTATCCACTGATAATACTGATAGTGGTGAGTACTGGTGGTGCGGCGTGTTGTGATGTGGTGCTGAGGTCATCGAACCTCTCGGCATCCAGGGTTGGGTGTCTGTTCTGAGGGGGGGTGAGGGCGGGGTGAGGAAGGGGAGGCGGGGCTGGATGGAGGGATGTTGATGGACCATGGAAGTCAGAACTTGTGTGAGGCTCATGCTGTCAGCTCTTCTCGCAGCTCGTCCCTCAGCTCTTTGTTCTTGCGCACCACAGCTGCATGTCTCTCCTGAAAACAACCAAAATAACAGAGAATAATTAGTCATCTGGGCTCCGTATCAGAGAGATCCAGATTTGGAAATGTTTTGCTCATCAGATCAGCGAAGCTATTTCATTTCGGTGTTGTTTTTTCAAAGCAGCATTTGTTTGGATCATGTGAGCCTATATACATCTGACCAATGTAAAAGTTTTATTACATTTTGTTCGCCCCAAATCCACCCTTCTACTGAGATCAGGATAATCCTGATTTTTTGAATCAAAGGTATCCAATCTGTTCTGAACAACATGAGCTGAAGGTTTAATGCAGATCAAACCAAAACTAGATTATGTAATCTAATCCGATTTCAGAGTCGATTTCTTTGCCTTTAAAAAATACATTTTCAAGATCTGATTCCATGAAATGCAATCCGATTACTTCCGAACAACTGGGTGCTGGTGGTGCCACGCCCAGACTTAGGATGGCCAGGGGGACACGGCCACCCTGACACTATCACTGGCCTCCCTACTGTTTTTTTTTGTTTAACTTGTAAGGGCTTGTAGGGAGTAAATGTTTTGTTGCTTACAATGAATGTACTCCTTCAGATTAACTGTATATCTGTTGTTTAAAGGAAAAGGACAACTGTCTTATATGAGGAACAGTGAATTGCTGAATACATGTATGTACATATATAGAACACATTAAAACAGGATTGTTGCAGAACTTAAATGATTAACTCTACCAGTATTAGTAAATGCGCATCAGACGATTAGTTACATTTACTGTAAAATAAGAAACCAAGTAATATCAGTATGCAGTTCCTTAGCTCCCACATTGACATAGTTTTCAACTAGCTTAAATACTTAAACAGCATAAGAGAATTCCCTGAAATTCACTTGTGGCTTTCGGTTTTGGTGTGCCACCCCAAGACCTTCACACCCCTGAGAAAAATTTGGAAGCAAAGAAAACTATTTTTCATTTCTCACCTTCTCCTGTAAACGCTCAATCATAGCTGCCAGATGGGCGTCACGGTTCTCCTTGATCTGCTCCATCTTCAGCTGGAGCTTTTCCTCGGCCATCTTGCTGAAGTTGCTGTTCTCTTCCATGGCCTTTAGCAACACGTCCCTCTCATGGTCTCGCTTTTCTGCCAAAGCCCTCAGCACCTGGGCCTCCTGATACTAAAAACAAAAAAATAAAAGACTGATTAATTTTAAATTATTTAAAAATGTGTTTCTTTTTTCCCCTTTTAAACACCCAAAGACATTTCAGACAGGTGAAATACTCACCTTCCTCCGGTCCTCAGCAGCCTCCAGTTTCTTCTCAATGTCCTCTAAGGAGATGTCCCTCTTCGGGGGCGAGGGGAGGTTGTGGGCTACATCTGACACCGGAGATGGCGACTTGAGGATCACCTCAAATGCCTGGCCAGAGGCTCGCTTGTTTATGGGTTTCACCTCCATGTCTGTAAATCACACAATTATGTTGATGACACCGGCAAAATCAATGTCCAGTAACACGATAAATCACTCCAACAACATGTCATTATCATGAACGTCTGTATTTACAGGGCAGATAAAGCATCCATCTGTTTGATCCAAAAGAAAATCAATGTTTGGGCTGATCCATACCTTCAAACTCACACATGAGCTTCTTGTTGCGTGACTCGTTGTAGAAGCAGGAGCAGATGAGGGAGAGGACGGACAGCTCCTTCATCTTCTCTTTGTATGCTGAGGGAACATAGACACACCATCCCGTTAGGTTTCTCCCATGAAATCAGTAAAACAGACCTGCTGAGGTTTCATCACCATCATATATGACTGTAAAAACAATGTAAAACAATTAGCATCAGATCACTAGTGCGCCTAAATGTACATAAGTGCCCTGCTGCTTGGATGAAACTATTCAGTTCGTATTTGTGACTCATTTTAATCAGGAAATCAGAGTGCCCTTTCTAATAACCTATTGCAATCTGCATAAGATCTGGTCAAGTTATTCAATTTCCTGTTGACCTCTCAGCTGTTTGCCCTGTGGCATGATCACAATAATAAGCACCTTATTGAGTGTCGCTGTCATGGCTGTCAAACACAGCTGATAAATGATTTTGACTTTTTTTTTGTAATAGATCTGGGGTACGATGTGCTTTCATCACTTTCTTACTGCCTATTTTTAATCTCATCTGCAAATTCCGGTCCCTTTTTCCATCCTCTCTCCTTTTATATTTGACAAAGTGCCCACCTGGCTGTCCAGAGAGGACTACAGATTGTCAGTGCTGCTAAGCCTTCTGCTGCAAAGGCCAGTGTGAGAAGCGGCCCCTTGCTGCAGGGCTGGCCTGCCTCCCACCCTGCCATGCACCTGTCTCCTACACTGCCGCTCTGCCACCACACACACACCACAATGAAACCAGTGCACATCCTGCTGTATTTTATATGATTCAATTTGCTTATATTAAAGCAACACTAATGTTTTAGATATGTACACAGAGGCTGAACAACCCAGTGAAAACAAATATGCTAAATGCCTGGCCTACAACAATAACTGTCCATCAGAGGAGATGACTAATGCAGGCCACAGTCTTATCTACACGATTCAGTGTGGTAACTCCTACCACTAATTTATATTTGCTCATATGCCAATGGGTTTTTTTGCTGAATAAATGGCAGCACATCTGTCACAGCTGGTGATGCATCCTAGGCAGGAAATAAAGGAAGCTATAGGCACGAATAAAAGGAGCAATCCCAAATAAATGAACCGATGAAACAATGCGTCTTATGAGACGTTTAGGGTACAGAATCACGTTTTAAATTAACTAGATTCGGCTGTGCAGGTTTGATTATAGCAAAGTAATGTAAAACTCAGACGGATGAATCCCTCTCTGCTGTGCTGTCGGCTAAATGGTCGGCAGCACAGCATCTTGGGTGGGGTCCGTCTGCATTATGCTGCATGTTGGGGCCGCTGTGCCATGAACCGCAGGTGCGACGTTGTAAATAAAGCTGTCGGGGGCCAATCCGTGTTATCTAATTATAAACTGTTACACAATATACGATGAAAGCAAATGAGGACTAACACATTAACGCAGATGAGGATAATGAAGGAGACATTTCAGTAACCTAATGACGGAGGATGCTCAGACTCCTCTTATTACCAGACTCCTGTGCTGAGACAATAGGCTCACAGCCGATAGACAAAAATCAAGGTGAGGTTTGTTGTAGTCAATGAAAAGAGAACATTTCTGAGAGGAGCCATTACAGAAGCACGACCACCTAGACAATACCGGGCCGACATGGGCTCTACACAGAACAGGTCTGTCACAGGTCCATCAATCCATCCACCCATCCATGCATCGGTTTAAACATGATCAGTCTGAACACGCTTACCGCTTGCTGTTTTGGCCATGGCTGATGTATTTGTCCTCGGAGGATGCTGTAGCTCTGTTCAGGTGAACGGTGATGCTGCTTAAGGCACTGAGTCAGCGAATAGTCCGGGGTAGGATCGGATGGCAAACAGGAGGTGGGCACGCACGGGAGCGCGCAGGCAGACCCTCCTCTTGTCCTCTGACGCGCCAGAGCGGGTTTTCAGCATCCTATGTGACCATATAGCCTACTTAAAGCTGGCGATTAAAGCGCAGACACACGGGGAAGTCGATAATTATGTTCTCCAGCCCGGATACTTAGTGTTTCATGGATGCACATATATGAGAAAAGCTGATCCAGCACTGCAGCAAACATGAACATTGTTTATGGCACTTAAAAAAACACAGGATCATCTTTTCTTGCATTTTTTAAATAAAATAAACTAATACAGACTCATTTACAGAGATAATCTGCTGTGTGACTATGTCGCCCACTAGTCGAAAATATTAGAAATGAGGCTTGCTATTAGTCAGACTGTCCAATTTAAACTTTGACGTCATCTTACGTCGGTGTTGACCTGCAATGACTGAAAGCAGGAGTACAGTTATAACTCTGACAAATGTCCTCCAAAATAACCGGTGTATCACAATAGATATTTGTAGGAATTCAAGTTGAACATAGTTGTCATTAAAGTATCTGTCGTAAAACTATTCAAGAGGTACACAGGCTGATCTAAAGGCTAGGAGTGGGGATCACCAGAGGATCTACGATACGATATTATCGCGATACTTAATTAATGATACAATATTATCACGATTTTAAATATGTTGCAATATGTTTAGTATTGCGATAAAATATGCTGCCATATATTGCAATTTATTACCTTTTTTTCAACTGTAATAGTGTCCCCAAAAGAAAAACTTTGTCACCATCTGTTTTATCTAATAAGTTTATGTTTTCAGTCTGTTCATCTCACTTCAGCCATTTTTTCAAATGTATCCAGTGGACAAAAAAGCAATTAATTATATTATTCTAGTTGGCTACCTAAAGTTTAATTTGTATTTGTAATGTTAATAAATTGTGTAATTAAAAAAAAAAAAGATATTTGGCACTGTGTGACGATACAATATTCCCACACAAAAATATCGTGATACTATATTGTATTGATTTTTCCCCCACCCCTACTAAAGACAGGAGGCAAGTGTTCCTGAGCAGGCATCTGTTTAAGGGAATGGATGATATCTGTGTTTACAAATCACATTAATGTTTCAATAGACATCCTCCTCAAGACTTTACTGTTATTTTTAGAGTGGTCTGCAGTGGTCAGGATGTTGCTCATACTGCAACAAACCTCCTGCTTCACACATAGCGCTCCTTGCACTGAGAAATCGCTGTAGGATGTGAACCTGTGCCACTCTGATGAGCCAGAACACAAAACAACTTCAGACCTCACGAGGCTTTATTGGTCTTAATACATTCTGTATCTTTACTCTCTGAAAATAAGCAACATTTTATTGCAGTTTTTAGCTTCTGAATGACATATCTAGAAACGTGACAGAGGCCTGAGTGTAAGAAAAAAAACACACAACATAAATGCTGCATAAAACATACTCCAGATCATACATATTTTTTCAACAACCAATACCATCATACGCCATTCATCATCACCAGTTTACAGTTTTCATGAAACATTTCTGGACTGTATGATGATTTTGTTGCAGCACCATTGTAAACATAGACTTACAAAAGTCATAAAGTTCAGGTTTTATGGAACTTCACATGTTGTATAAAACAGAGGCAGCCTTAAACATGACGACTTTGTCGTAAGCAAAACATTTAAGACTCAGTTTAATTGTATTTAAGGCCCTGTCTTCACGTATACAGATTGTTTTGTAAACAAATATTTTCCTTTAAGTTTTGGCCTCTTGTCCATATGCAAACAGTTTTAGGTCACTAAAGGAGAGATATTTTTAAATACCTTATAAGGTGCAGATTTTTCTAAACTCCAGGCACTGCTTATCTGTACAATGGAGCGTTTGGGAAACAATGATGTCACCTGCTCAACTGGCAGACCAGTTTGCTAACATTTCTTTGTGAATACTGCTTGGTCTAATAACTACCTAACACTTAAACTATTGCTGGACCACTTCCCCGACAAACACAGGCATCTGCTGTACCTAATATTACTTGAGCCACCTCAACATCCGGGGTTTAAGGCCTATCAGAAACTGTGAATCAGGCCTGGTCAACCCAGCAGACGGTGGGACACTTTCCAGGGTGAGATTGTGGTCAGGTAGAGATGGAAGAAAGACTCAGAGCATCACTTGTGTCTTCAAGTAAGCAAATTCGCCCTTATATCCAGGGAAATCAACTGTGATGAGATCTCTAATGGGTGTTTTGCAAAAGGTAACGTTAGCCTGGAAGATTAGGCCGACTGCTGAAGACAGTGAATGCTGGCGAGCGCTCAGGGTCATTTTTGCACTCTAGTGTGGACAGAGATATTTTGTAAAACAAAGGTCATGTGGATTAAATTACTTTTCAAAACAGAGGGGGGAAATATTTGTCTTCAAATACAAAAGTGAAATAGTTCATGCTGGTTTATTAGGACAGTGTCAAAGGATAAAAAAATAGTGCATAGTTTCACATTTTAATTTTCTAGACATATTAAAGGTATGGCTATTTGTGAGCAGGAAAGAATGTATGAAAAATGTTTAAAGCTGAGTTATTGCATAGCATCATGTTTTCAAGAGAATTTCATGTGCGCTTGCAAACCACTGTTGCACTTAGCTACGTGCTGCTTTGGCCCTCAGCTGCTTCTTGATGAAGTTGCCGACCAGAATCTGAGGATGTTTTTGGTAACCGCGAAGAACTTCATGAGAGCTGCTGAGCTGATCCCCCTTCAGCCGATCCAGTAACGCCACACAAACCACAGCCGCTATACACAAAAACAAATGTTAGAAACTCAATGAGATGTGAAGACAACTGTCTGTGTTTCAAGATGCTGAAAAATTCATCAGCCGTAATATAAAGCTGTTATTTTATTTTCTTACCTCGCAGACCGCTCAGCTTGCACATGGCAGCAAAAACTAATGACTCCATTTCAATATTGCAGATTCCTGCTTCACTGGCTTTATGGAGGTAGTCCTCTTTATCCTTCTCAGTGTAGGAGCAGAAAGCTCCATCCAGACGAGCTTGCCCTAGGACAGAGGAGACAGATAGAGGAAATAATAAAAGCTGAACTTTGCAACTGAAGTACTTCACATGTGGGTGAAAAGTATGATGAACACATCCATGCATCAGAAATCATACCTTCATAGAAATCCAGTGTACACATGGTGTTGCCAATCACTGTCTTAAACAGCTTCAGCTCCTCGCTGCACTGCAGCAGCTCCTCAGCCAGGCTTTGGTCCAGATCAGTATCGTGCACCACCGTCTTCCCCAGGATCACCTGCTCAAACTTGGGCTGGAAGGTGGCATCCATGGACTGCTTGGTGACAACAACTGTGCCAGGCTCAAGCCCTGAAAACCAAACATGGCGAGTGAAACAACAATTCCTAGTCTGAATGTACAGCTTCAATTTAAAAGTACTTTTCAAATATGTTAAAACACACTAAACTGATACAGACTGTAATAAGTCAAATAATCATTGTGTATATTGTCAAGTTAAAAACATGTAAAGAAATTTTAAACCTCGCATTTTAAATGATTTCAGATATCTTGGCTTTAGTTCAATTTGTAAGTAAAAAATAAAACAAACCAAAGAACAAAAACAGTTTTATCTAATTCTGAAATCTGGAGAAATACCACAATGGGCTGAAAGTAACTAAATGTAAAAAGCCATATTGGATGAAACTGCTCTAAAAATCTAAGGGACTTTTATCTCCCTCTTGTGGTTTAACTAAGAAAAGGTGTCTTTGTGGACAACAGGAAGTGCTCAAGTCTCATCTGCTGTATGATCCACTAACCCATCCCATGGCCAAGACATCTGATGACACAGGCATTCAGGTAACTTAATATTAAGCTTACCTATTCCACCTGATGTCCCGATGCGTATAACTGTAACATCTGTGCAACGTGCGTGATGGAGGAGCTTTATTAGCTCATGCAACATGATGGCAATAGATGGGATGCCCATCCCATGCTGCAAAATAAAGCCCCGACATGTCACACACAATTTTCACATCTATGCAGTTCTTTAATAGAAGTACACTAAGTACAGAGATTGTTAAGATTACTACTATTTTATAGTAGCTTCTAACAAAATAAAAATATGTAATGGTAGGTCTTACATACACTGATAGACAGAACAGGGCCGACTTTGTACATAACATAGCGGTCTGTTCCAGCACAGATGTTTGGGTACTCTGATTTCGGGTCTTCCATACCGAGCTCAGCAGCAATGTACTCTGTGAATGCTTTCATTCTACAAGGACTGCCTCCGACACACACAAACTGAAAGAAAACACACACACATACACACACAAAGCATTAATAAGAGCAGAATAAAGATGATTATGAAGGTGAATTTTTTCCACAAATGCATGTAATAACAATCATTACTTTGACATCACCAAACATTGCTGGTAGGTTGTGAGTTCCTGTTCCTAAAGCAAAGTGGTAGAGGTTGTCATCCATCAGTCCATCCAGGTATGGGTTGTGCACATAACTAGAGCTGCAAAGGCATAAGAGATTTCAGAGGGTCAGTTCTGGTCTGATAATCAGACTGAATCGCCATTCTGTTTCACTTCATTCAATAAATGGCTGAATAAATCTGAGATGTGGGTTTATCCATGCAAAATCAACTCAACCAAATCTAAAATACATATTTTTGTTTCCTACTCAGCTGGAAACTACCGTAGTATAAACAGCGAGAACGTCCCTATAGGGTTGACTTTCATCCCAGAGCCTACTGATCGTTTTCTGTTTGTAACAGAGTGAAAAGTCAAAAGAGTCGTTTCAGTAACAACATAGTGTGCTAGTATGTGTAGCATGCTGCAGTAGTAACACATGTCACATGACATGTCTAGTAATGTTACTAGGAACCATACTTATTCCATACCAACTTTATTTTGAAAAGACTGTATGTAACGAGCAGAACATTTCACATTGTACATTTCCTGTGAAATTGGAAAATATTTTGAAAAGACACAATGTATGTATCCCTTATGAGTTGTAATTTTCAGTTTTTGTCAACGCTGTTTGAGAAAAACATCAATTCAACTCTATGGACATGCTGGAGGATGTAGTTTGTCGTGCTGTTGAACGATATGGCACTACACAGAGAGGTGTAATTTTGCCTACCCTCACTGATATGCATTCAGATTCAGATTCAGACAACTTTATTAATCCCACCAGGGTCAATTTGTCTGAACAGTTTGCCTTGAACACATACTATAACATAACATACAGTAAAAAAAGTGTAATAACATATAAAACAGAAATAAAAAATGTGCCAAGGAGTTCAGCGGAGTGAAGGAATCTATAATTCATAAAAGTTAATAGACAGGTTATCATAAAAGAGATACAAAAACATTAAAAATTTACAGAGAGTTTAAAAGATGAATAGCAGAGGGAATAAAAGATTTTGAATACTGGTTAGTTTTAAAAGTGGGTAAAGCTGACAACGCCCTAACAGCAACAGAGAAAATTCACCTGTGAGAACAAGTCCAGAAAAGGTTGTGGCTTTCTGGAGAATTTGTTGACCGCAAAAACCGGTCATGTCCGGTTGTGTCACCCTTGTGACCTTAGAGCAACTTTTAACAATGCTACTTAGACTGTTTCTGTCTTTCAGTGTGAGGCTGTGAAACCAGCAGATAAACGAAAAACCCAGGAGGCTCTCAATAAAAGACTGATAGCAACGGCAGAGGATGACGGGACTGACGGAAAAGGAGTTTAGTTTGGGTTAAAATTTAAGATGTTCATCAAAAAAGGTACCTGAATAATTGTAAGAGGTAACCCACTGTCACAATTAGAAGTGATACTCTGTCTTAGAAAAGACAGATTTTTCAGAAAAGTCATGTTTTTCAAAACAAGAGTCAAGGGGGATAAAAGCATTAGGGAGATCTGTTTCATCATCTCTCCTTCTCATTGTTTATAAGAGTGACTGAGGACACTGATTTGATACCCATTGAGACAGCCCTCAGATCTCAGACATTTTAGCTTTCCTTATCTCATTTCCCTCTTTGTTTATTTCCTTCTTTTCCAGACTCTTCCCTCTGTAAAAGATTATTTTCTTCTTATTTATGACATTTAATGACATAGTTTGTTGTAAGGGTAGGCTGTAATGTTTTTACGTGGATATTAGTGTCCACACAGAAGGATATGGAAGAGGAAACAGTGTGAAACAAAATAAACTGTCAACTGAGTGTAGATGTATATACACACATGTATCAGAGTGAGAAAAAAATGTGCCTAATTGATTTGAATTCAACTGTTAATTACTAACAATGTTCAAATGGAGCAATAACATGTGAAATTTAATCGGAATTTAATTAGTACCATTAAAGTCAATTACTCAAACAGGACTAGAATAGAATAGAGTGGAATAAACAGCTGGTATAGCAACATTCTTGTTCTCAAGTCCTGTAACACTCTGACACGTCCTGATTTACCTTACAGCACATCCTGAGGCATACTGTGTCAACACATAAAGAAGCTTCTAAACAAACTTATAATATCAATTTGGGCTAGTTTAACTTCTCACCTGCTGCATGACGCGTCCTTTGCATTCATCTTCCTGAAAAAAAAAGAGTTGACAAAATTATACATTGACTGAAAACACCTGAACGTTACAATTACAAACTGGGGTTTAATGTTATGTTAACACCTTCAATGTGGGGAGGAATTTACCTAAAACTTGATTAATGCACTTTTTTCCCCAATCTTACTAAACTGCACTGGCATGACATTTCATGTGTTGCCAAAGCACAATTACAGTTAAAGACAGTAAAAATTCATAAGCAATTTACAAAAAATGTATTAATATAAAATTATAGACAGAAATTTTAAATGTTTTTAAATTAAAAATAGATCTTTACCTTCGTTATGATCCAACAGGACAAACAAAGCCAGAAAACTACAACACAGTTGTTTACTCCCGGTATGTTGCTGCTCGACTGATGGTTCCTGTGTGTGACAAATGAATTTCTGAACACAGTGACATGACGTCGAGCAAGTCACAACCATCTTCAGCATCATGGGATGTAATCTCTAACTCCTCCCAGTCACGCACCTACGTTACAAAGCAGCAGACTTTACCACATTACCACATTCATTAAGGATCTGTCATTGCCCCATCAGTCCATCCACCCATGCTTACATCGGGTTTAACATTTCTAACCTGAACATGCTGTTTTGGCCATGGCTGACGTATCCTCAGGTGAACAGTGATGCTGCTTCAGGCGCAGACTCAGCAAATAGTCCGGGGTACGACCGGATGGCAAGCAGGAGGTGGGCACGCACGGGAGCGCGCAGGCAGACCCTCCTCTTGTCCTCTGACGCGCCAGAGCGGGTTTTCAGCATCCTATGTGACCATATAGCCTACTTAAAGCTGGCGATTAAAGCGCAGACACACGGGGAAGTCGATAATTATGTTACTTAGTGTTTCATGGATGCACATATATGAGAAACGCTGATCCAGCACTGCAGCAAACATGAACATTGTTTATGGCACTTAAAAAAACACAGGATCATCTTAAGTCGGTGTTGACCTGCAACGACTGAAAGCAGGAGTACAGTTATAACTCTGACAAATGTCCTCCAAAATAACTGGTGTATCACAATAGATATTTGTAGGAATTCAAGTTGAACATAGTTGTCATTAAAGTATCTGTCATAAACTATTCAAGAGGTACACAGGCTGATCTAAAGACTAGGATCTACGATACGATATTATCGCGATACTTAATTAATGATACAATATTATCACGATTTTAAATATGTTGCAATATGTTTAGTATTGCGATAAAATATGCTGCCATATATTGCAATTTATTACCTTTTTTTTCAACTGTAATAGTGTCCCCAAAAGAAAAACTTTGTCACCATCTGTTTTATCTAATAAGATTATGTTTTCAGTCTGTTCTTCTCACTTCAGCCATTTTTTCAAATGTATCCAGTGGACAAAAAAGCAATTGATTATATTATTCTAGCTGGCTACCTAAAGTTTAATTTGTATTTGTAATGTTAATAAATTGTGTAATTAAAAAAAAAAAACGATACTTGGCACTCTGTGACGATACAATATTCCCACACAAAAATATCGTGATGCTATATTGTATTGATTTTTCCCCCACCCCTACAAAAGACAGGAGGCAAGTGTTCCTGAGCAGGCATCTGTTTAAGGGAATGGATGATATCTGTGTTTACAAATCACATTAATGTTTCAATAGACATCCTCCTCAAGACTTTACTGTTATTTTTAGAGTGGTCTGCAGTGGTCAGGATGTTGCTCATACTGCAACAAACCTCCTGCTTCACACATAGCGCTCCTTGCACTGAGAAATCGCTGTAGGATGTGAACCTGTGCCACTCTGATGAGCCAGAACACAAAACAACTTCAGACCTCACGAGGCTTTATTGGTCTTAATACATTCGGTGTCTTTACTCTCTGAAAATAAGCGACATGTTATTGCAGTTTTTAGCTTCTGAATTAAATATCTAGAAACGTGACAGAGGCCTAAGTGTAAGAAAAAAAACACGCAACATAAATGCTGCACCATTGTAAACATAACATTGTAAACATAGACTTACAAAAGTCATAAAGTTCAGGTTTTATGGAACTTCACATGTTGTATAAAACAGAGGCAGCCTTAAACATGACGACTTTGTCGTAAGCAAAACATTTAAGACTCAGTTTAATTGTATTTATGGCCCTGTCTTCACGTATACAGATTGTTTTGTAAACAAATATTTTCCTTTAAGTTTTGGCCTCTTGTCCATATGCAAACAGTTTTAGGTCACTAAAGGAGAGATTTTTTTAAATACCTTATAAGGTGCAGATTTTTCTAAACTCCAGGCACTGCTTATCTGTACAATGGAGCGTTTGGGAAACAATGATGTCATCTCCACAACTGGCAGACCAGTTTGCTAACATTTCTTTGTGAATACTGCTTGGTCTAATGACTACCTAACACTTAAACTATTGCTGGACCACTTCCCCGACAAACACAGGCATCTGCTGTACCTAAAATTACTTGAGCCACCTCAACATCCGGGGTTTAAGGCCTATCAGAAACTGTGAATCAGGCCTGGTCAAACCAGCAGACGGTGGGACACTTTCCAGGGTGAGATTGTGGTCAGGTAGAGATGGAAGAAAGACTCAGAGCATCACACGTGTCTTCAAGTAAGCAAATTCGCCCTTATATCCAGGGAAATCAACTGTGATGAGATCTCTAATGGGTGTTTTGCAAAAGGTAACATTGGCCTGGACGATTAGGCCGACTGCTGAAGACAGTGAATGCCGGCGAGCGCTCAGGGTTATTTTTGCATTCTAGTGTGGACAGAGATATTTTGTAAAACAAAGGTCATGTGGATTAAATTACTTTTCAAAACAGAGGGGGGAAATATTTGTTTTCAAATACAAAAGTGAAATAGTTCATGCTGGTTTATTAGGACAGTGTCAAAGGATAAAAAAATAGTGCATAGTTTCACATTTTAATTTTCTAGACATAAAGGTATGGCTATTTGTGAGCAGGAAAGAATGTATGAAAAATGTTTAAAGCTGAGTTATTGCATAGCATCGTGTTTTCAAGAGAATTTCATGTGCGCTTGCAAACCACTGTTGCACTTAGCTACGTGTTGCTTTGGCCCTCAGCTGCTTCTTGATGAAGTTGCCAACCAGAATCTGAGGATGTTTTTGGTAACCGCAAAGAACTTCATGAGAGCTGCTGAGCTGATCCCCCTTCAGCCGATCCAGTAACGCCACACAAACCACAGCCGCTATACACAAAAACAAATGTTAGAAACTCAATGAGATGTGAAGACAACTGTCTGTGTTTCAAGATGCTGAAAAATTCATCAGCCGTAATATAATGCTGTTATTTTATTTTCTTACCTCGCAGACCGCTCAGCTTGCACATGGCAGCAAAAACTAATGACTCCATTTCAATATTGCAGATTCCTGCTTTACTGGCTTTATGGAGGTAGTCCTCTTTATCCTTCTCAGTGTAGGAGCAGAAAGCTCCATCCAGACGAGCTTGCCCTAGGACAGAGGAGACAGATAGAGGAAATAATAAAGCTGAACTTTGCAACTGAAGTACTTCACATGTGGGTGAAAAGTATGATGAACACATCCATGCATCAGAAATCATACCTTCATAGAAATCCAGTGTACACATGGTGTTGCCAATCACTGTCTTAAACTGGTTCAGCTCCTCACCGCACTGCAGCAGCTCCTCAGCCAGGCTTTGGTCCAGATCAGTATCGTGCACCACCGTCTGCCCCAGGATCACATCGGGTTTAACATTTCTAATCTGAACATGCTGTTTTGGCCATGGCTGACGTATCCTCAGTGAACAGTGATGCTGCTTCAGGCGCAGACTCAGCAAATAGTCCGGGGTACGACCGGATGGGAAACAGGAGGTGGGCACGCACGGGAGCGCGCAGGCAGACCCTCCTCTCATCTTCAAACATGCACAGCAGCTGTCAGCATCCTGTTTGACCATATAGTCTACTAAAGTCAGGCTCATTAAACTGGAGATTTAAGTGTAGCAGGGGCAGAGCTTTGATTTCAAAGGTGATGGACACAGTTAGTACAGGCACAAATTCTGAGGGCTTTAGTTTTTAGAAGAAAAAAAAACATGACCTTTTTTTCACAATTTTTATACGTGCCTCTCAGGAAATTAATGGTTATAACAAAAATATTTTATAGAGTAAAACAGAAAAAAGTGATGAAATTGGTTAATATATTGAAAACCCAGCTGAAGGAGCTGAGAAACCTGGATGTATTGAGTGTTTTAAAGTCTCAAATTCAGCATTTCAACCATCACCACCCTGCGTTATTTTGGAGCCAGAGGTGATCATAGTGGGCAAGATGGTGGATCTGTGGAGGAGCAAGGTCAAGCAAGGGTCAACTCAAAGCACCTGCCCTCAATTCTTCAATTATGTGTAACTTTTAGCCTTAATAAAATGTAAACAGGTGAGTAATATAGAAATTCTCCCCCTTCAGAGTTGTCATGATCAGGGGAATTAGCAACAGAGATCAAAACCATTTTTGCACCAGGCTGTAAATATGTTTATTTCTGCTGTTAAATTGGGCA